>OY743225.1:22413264-23074082 GCA_963555765.1 Orthonevra nobilis | reverse complement strand
GTGGGTTTTTCTTTGTTTTTCTTGTGGTGGAGTACCCAGCTTAAGGCATACTCATTTTCTCTTGGGATATACCTCTTTGTTTAATCTTGAGAAGTTCCACATAAAAAGCTCCATTGAAAGTCTGCCCCTTACATAAGTACAAATATATTGTCGACCAGCACTTCTGCCACCAAATTTGGTGTCCCTCTCTCAATGGATCCTGAGAGTGTTACTGTTTGGTTTGGATTTCAGACTGACGTCTTTATTGACCCTGTTTTTATTACAAAATGACAATGAAAGTAACGTTTAAAATCAACGAAAAGCGCTACCGTGCCATGATAACCTATTTCAGGCTTCCAAAAATTGCTCTGTTCAAACAATTCTTGAAATACAGGCGGATACCATCGAAAATGTATTAAGAAATTCGGTTGAATGGACAAATTGGGTCTACTGCAAAGTCAGCTGAGGACGGTCAGTCATTGAAAATTATTCAATTGTGTTTCTTCATAGTCTTTTTCAAAAATCTAACAGCTGGCCTTTCAGTTGAAAACTAGTTTTAATATTTTGCTTGCATTTCCTCCGACATTGAAGAATTAATGGAAAAACACAGCAGAGTTTTAAAACATTACAATATATTTTCAGTCTGTATTTTATTCTTCTACATTTTTCGGTGCAGGCTTCACTATGGTAATCTTTTGAAAGTCAACTTTAAAAAAATAACTAATAAAAAAAATCCATTCACCGCGCTGTATTTGGAAAACCAGCTAAACAGTTTCCCCACAGACTGTAGATTGAAAAATTGTAATTTCATGAATAAACCCAAAAAGGAATGGCCCAATCAAATATGGTCAACCATCCCAACTTGTTGGCCATAGAAAATCAAAGCGGTTCCAGTCAGAAGCTAAACTCTGACAGTGGATACCTACTCACCCCGAAGGCAACCAAACCGATCACAAAATCGTAGGCAAAGGATACATTCAATACGAATTCGAGATGAATTCGTAGGTGTATCTCACTCGATATGGATGACGATGATTGTTCAGTTCACATGTGCATATCCTGTTTGGTTGGACAATTTCCATTTCATTGCGGATATGAATCATCGGCCATATTTCCGGTCGAAGGATTTTTACCCCAAATTTGTTGTCCTGTTAAGGAATGCAAAAAATATATAAAAAAAAACCCAAATGTGTATTCAAAATAAAACACAGATGAAAAAAAAAGTCGAAATAAACTGCTACCGTCAGCATTTGCATTCGTTACTCGTCGTGTATAGAATGCCATGGCTTGTGGTATTGGTGCGGCAGATATTCTGAACGGTACCACCCATGTTCATGCATGGCTTCCTTCGATGTTATCCTTTTTAAATTTATCCCCGAGTAAACAAATTCAAAAATTAAACCAAAAACCAAATGAATTCGTTAAATTTTCATGGAAGAGTTCGACCAAAAACGGCACAAAAAAGGACGAGAACCCGAGCCGAATAGCTTTACGATTTTTAAGTAGGTACATAGCTGGTGGAACTTTTCTCGTATATCATGGCGACACTCATCGTGCGTATTTATTTTGGCGTTACGAAAAACAAAAAAAAAACATTTTGGCTTAAATTGAACGTCTTCTTTTAGCGCGATAAGGATGAGACTGTAATTACATTATTGCGCAATATCCTGTTTATAGGTTTTTTTTGTTTTTCGTTTGAGAACTAAGTTGTGAGTTGACTTCTTTTTCCCGCAACCGCTTGTTTTATTAATGCTAACGCTTAAATGTCCTTCTGCTTGCGTGAACTTTTCTGTTGTTAATCGTTGTGGAAGTCGGAGTTGTCGTCGTTGTCATCGGCTTTCGAAGTCGCAGTGGTTGACAGTGATCTAATTGGTGCAAAACGCTCTTGCATTCAATTTGGCAAATTACTCTTTTGGCCACTTCCACTCAAGCTGGTTAGTTATCCTTCGCAGGAGTAAATATTTTTCCTCTCCCTGAAAGAGTATATATCGTGCACATGTTTTGTTTGTGTACGCAAAGCGAGATACAAGGATAAATTAAGCTAGTTTTTTGTTTGGGGCTTATTTTTTGTAAACGTATTTTTTTATTCAGTAACTGAGACAGAATAAACATTTTGAGGGGGCTTGTAGCGGAAATAAGTCGACTGTTGGAGTATAAAGTCAGGACGGCAAGAAGAAGCATCAGCGGAAATAAATTGCTAGGAATAAAAAGGACGATAATGACAAGAAAGACGAGCGGACGATGACAACGACTAAGCAAACTATAAGATTAACGTTCAAGTATGTACTTGAGGTGATTGAACTTTTTTTTTGCTTTCTGACAGAACTCGTGTTTATTCTGCTCTTGAGATGCTAAATTAGGCAAAATTGAATTGAAGCATTGTTGAGTGATCGTTTGAGCCTTTTGTGCAAAGCATTTGAGATAAGACGAAATAATGTTGTTTTTTTTTCTTAGGCAAGTAAGAGGGTGGTTCTCTGTGCGCAACTGGGGGCAGTAAGGAAATCCTTTCCTATTGGTACCAACCGAAAGCATTTTACTTTTATTCTTTTAATGATAAAAAGTATTTTCGTTTTATGAAATTGTGGTAAAAGAAAATTAGACTTTGGTCGTAGATCTAGATTGAAATAATGCTTTGCATTGCATTCTCCGTTTTTATTATAAGAATTTTAAGCCCTTCTTATTAGATCACTCAAATCGCACAAGATATAAGTGAAAGACTCGCAATTGAGCCATTGCAAACTTTAAACCGCAACAGTTTATGGTCAGGACGCAGAACTTAAATTTAGGAACCAGTAGAGACAGATTTAGGCTACCAATCTCTCCGGGAAGAAATGTGCAACAGATAATCCATATAAAACGACGTTTCCAAGAAAACAATAATTGTAGAGTATAGGGATAGACGAGACGCTTCGAAATAATCGGTTCATGAGAATTGTAATTGGTGCGGTGTGGGTCTAAGCGGAATAGATGAACTGATCTGAGGTTACGGGGGTTTGTAAATAAAGATATCGATTGAAGCAACGTTGGACAGTCAATGATACCGGATAAGATCTGGTGAATGAAAAGAATGTCGGCAATGTCACGGCGGAAAATTTAGTTCTTTGTCGCAGATAATACCAAAATCGCGGAGAGAAAAAACTAGCGGAATAGGTTGATTAAAGACGTAGTAATCCTGGAGGGCTGTTGAAGATGCTTACGTGTGTATGTGCTGGCTTGGCATTTTCTGATGTTGAGATCTAGAAAGTTTTTTTGGCACTAAATTGAAAACCTGCTCAGATCATCTTGAAGTAGGAGGTGGTCAGCGGAAGACGAAATGGGCGAATATAATTTTATGTTGTCGGCGTATATAGATAGTTGCGGATAATAAGGTCAACATCATTAATATTTAAGATGAAAACAATAGGCTCCCTTGAGAGACACCTGAGGTGGCCATAAATGGAAAATAACAACATATTGACGGTTTACAAAGTATGACTTTATCCATTTAATAAAAGTAACTGGGAAACCAAGAGTATTGAGCTTGAGCAGAATTATCTTGTGCGATATTTTGTCAAAGGCTTTCCCGAAGTCGGTTTCAGTGGAAAAGCGTAGCATCGTAGATTATGCTCTCAAAAAGTTTAGGAATGAACGAAAGTTTCGCGATTGGTCTTTAGTTTGCAACATAAATTTTTGGACCTTTCTTATGAATTGGGGCTATGTATATATATATACAATATATTTCTTTATATTTATTATCTCTAGTCGTTAAAATGGGCGCAAATTAGATAATCACGCTATCATTCCTAATTTTCGAATCTTTGCACTGTGATTCCCCCAAGAGGACTGCAATAACCATTGCAAGGTCAAAAGATTCATACTATAACTACTGACTACAGCAAAGTTTTCGATAATATTCCTCTTCCAATCATTCACTTTAGCTCAAAGTTCTTATGTTTTCGTCCTCATTTATTTATTGTATTAAATCTTATTAAAAAAATCGATTGAATTGTGTTGTTTTTAGAGCCGAGGATGATATTTAAAACCGATATTCTTTATTCTTACTGAATACACTCTGTTCCATTGGTTGATTTGATGCCTGATGGTGATGTTCTCTGCCATAGGCAGGTACATTTTTTGTTTCTCAACTAATTGATGTTCGAAAAGGTCTCTGGTCCATTTGTGTTAAAGTCATTCGCATTCACTTATCTAGTCCTTTTGTATTAAAGTCATTCGCATTCACTTATCTTACTGCTTTATGAAACCGGCTCATGCCGATATACAATTGTTTACCCTTCTCTTCTAAAAATGATCTTATCGTCCTTGCTCTGCTCAAACTACGGCCTCTATCTCGAATGCTTCGCTCATATAATAACTGAAAATGGCCTTAGTCTTTTTTGAAAGCCCCTATTTAAACACTTATCGGACTCGTATTAGTCCTGTTGTTGTTTGTTCCAATCTTGAGTTTTTACTTTGTACTTAGTTTCGAGGCTTTCCATGGGCCTAAATGACTCAATACGGGACTTAGCGGCCATAAGTTAAGAGGCCAAGGTCAGACTGAAAATCTGTTAGAATCTAAAAATCTTTTACTTAAATGTCTGAATGGCTCATATGATGGCTCACTGACGGCCCATGTGCATTTTTACATGAAAGCTTTAATTTTTCCATACTTTTTTTTTATAGCGATAAATTTTACGTCTGGAAGCCATTGAAGTCTCTTTCGACAGAACGAGCATAACGAGGACTTCTGGAATCTTTTCTTTCACGTGTCCGAGTCTCTTTGAAGAAAGCGGCTCAAAGCCTTAGTGTTAGACCACTTGATTTAGGACGACTGGCAAATATCATCAAGTTAAAATCACTAAGGATTTATTTCGTTCTTAAAATAGTTGCACGAGTACTCCGCGATTTCGAAGAATATGACTTTCCTTGTCCGTGTATATTCTCCATCTTTTTTATTCAAAAATATAAATATAATCATAATTTTGTTTTAAATTTTCATTTAAAGAATAGAGTCTCATCATTTTAATCGCTGTTTGTTAAAGTGCTTTCGAAATTCCATCGGCTTTATCATTGCCCACTCTCATACAAATAAAACAAATCCTTTAAACACTTTAAACTCGAACCATATAACATATACCCACACATATATCGAAAATATTTTTCCCAGCATTGGAATTTCACTCCTCGGCGGAGATAAGCTCATTTCAGGTTAAGTGACATATCGTACCTTTAAGAAACACCTTCTCAGTCATTTGATTAGCTTCTCTGCCAAAAGTCCCCCAGGCAAACCGAAAGGTGATTGCCATGGAGAATAAAAATACAAGAAACCCCACAATAAATCCAGTCCCCCCAATCGCCGAGCAATAATCGAAAATTATTCCTCCACACAGCATCATAGCAACCCTTCACTTTCCCACCGTAAACCAAAAAGAAAAGTGGAGTAAAAAAGGGACTTGCGATAGGAAAAAAGAGAAGGAAACCGTACATCCCAATGGCTAAACGATACAACAGCCATACACAAAAGTATACAGGACATTCAGAGATCCAGAAAAGTAACAGAATGGCAAGAGCAAGGGGAAAGTAGGTTCAAATAGAAAACCCACTCAGCACAGAGGAGGAAAATTCACTTTTCATTACTTGGCAAATGGCCCGATATTGACAAATAAAATTATCTGATAGCAGCAGCATCTAAGTAAATTTACCTCAAGACGTCGACTTTGTCGACAAATGACAACGAGGTCGGCGGAGACGCAGACGACGACGGCGATGACGACGGACGACTCCGACTCCGACTTCGAGGACGATGATTCTCGTCTCCGGTGTGGAGCAGCAGCAGCAACATCCAGTCAGCCAGAGACACCACGACCTCTTTAAGGAGATCATATCACATCGGAAGGAACGAAATCATGGCTTATGCCAGTCCCAGTCCATGTGACTTCGTTTTTGTGAATGTATTCCTGTGTTGTGTGAGAGTCACTTCCGCAA
Source organism: Orthonevra nobilis (assembly GCA_963555765.1). Taxonomy (NCBI): domain Eukaryota; kingdom Metazoa; phylum Arthropoda; class Insecta; order Diptera; family Syrphidae; genus Orthonevra; species Orthonevra nobilis. Next base: position 23,068,142 of record OY743225.1, on the reverse strand, counting down.
AGAGGACAGTCAACCGAAAGCCGCGTACCGACATCTATCGTTCGGGTAAGTCAGTGGCTGGATAGATTTAATGTTGAAACATGACGACTAAAACCAGTTCACCACTGAATCATCATCATAATCCATCCAGGGCAGGCAAGAAATGCCGGTTGTAGCTTCTTATCCAGGCGACACTCTCTCATATAACAATCTGGGAATTATGTAACATTTTCAATTTCCCACAGGGGTGCTATACTTTGGTTTCAAACCATCTCGTCCGCCCATCTCGTGCATCTAGCGGAGCACTTTTTTTTTTTTCGGGGCCCACTCGTAGTATACCACCATTGGTAGGGCACAAAATGAGAGGGTCGTCGTTGCTTTCGTTGGATAAATATCATTTCGTCACACGAGCATCGTCCCTGAATGAAAAGAAACGGGCGGGTGGGAAGGGAATGTCATGGGAAAAATGGTTTTGCGAATTACTTTGGATTTAATGGTTTACACTGGTAGTGTGTATATGTCCTTTTTTCTCCTTAGACAGATATTTCTCTTGGCCGGATTGGTAAGGTGGTTGGCAAAGGACGTTAAGGCGAGTAATTCGAATAGCACTTCGTCAGTGTCAAGCATTGGATCACAATGGAATCCTTTTGCTCCAATGTGTTACTCAAGTTAAGCTGAGTTCTATGTGGCATTGCATTTAGTTGTATGCGCTTAAAATACACTAACTTAGCAGAAGATGGCTTCTCATGAAAGTACTTTTCAGTAACTAGAGGATAATTCTTTTGACACAAAAGACGTATTGTCGCACGACTTTTGGAATTCAACAAACAAAATTCTGTAATAACCCAGACTGACTTTCTATAATACTTCGGATTTGGTCATTTCTTAAATAAAAAAAAGACTTCATGAATCTATCTGAAATGTGACATTGGAAAAGCTGTATCGTCGGAAAAAAGAGGATATAGTTGCCTCGGGAAAAGAGTTAATTGATTGCTGTTTGGTTATATGCATTGTAATAATAAATTTGAGTGCCTATTAAGTGATAGGTTTTATGTGACACCTATTTAGTTGTCGATTTCATATATTTGTATTGCCTTAATTATTCAAAACACACTAAACAGATGAGTCGTCGACATCAATCCTCTCAGTATGATTCAAGCAATTTCATAATGGATACACTCCGGTTAGTGCACTTAAAATTATATGTAGGTATAGTATATGTTTATTTTCATGAAAAATAAATTAAGCTGCGCGTTCGTAAGCTCACCACCAGTTCACCAACATGGGCTTGGATTTCTCTCTATATTTATTGGACGCTCTACTTCCTGCCTCCTCTCTTGTTAGTTCATCAGCTTATTCGAATTTAAAGCCTTATCAGCCGTGCATGTTCTACTCTCTCTGGTGAATACCAGAAAAAAGTTCAAAAACCTTCCAGCTAGAGGAAATTGAAGTGTCCATACACGAAGAAAAGTAGAAATCTTGCTGCAAGCTACAAAACAAGCTTAAAAACAGTAAGGCTGTGGGGCTAAGATAGTTGACAAGTTGAAGTTTTTCAACGAAGCGGAGATGTTTAAATCAGGCAGAGACCATATATCAGGTTTGAGACGACAAATACATACCTGATGAGAGGACAATCAGCTCTTTTCGCTTTATCTACAAAAAAATCTTATATATTTGCATTAACTATCGAGGCATATCGCATCAAGTCTATTGTTTGAACTTCCTAAGTGCTTAACAAACGTATCGGAAGACCGAACCTCCGCTCCAATTCAAAAATCAATCAATCATGGATGCCAGGAAGATTGATCTTAACAGGTTGGACCAGAGTTCCTTGGATGGTAAGCAGCGTTAGCTCAGTCTCAGATTCTTCAAGTACCGGTTGAATATAAGTATTCGGTGTCAAACTGCTAAAATTGAAGCTTATGCGCATCTGAAGTAGACATTTTAATATGATGAAGAGAACTTTCAGATAGTTCTATTATTTAATTCACAGCTGGGAGTTCTAGTTTTCACTTTCAGACCAACAACATTTTTGTATATTTTTGGTGATTAATATCGGGTTTTTCAATAAGAGCGCTGTGAAAGTACGTTCGATGCCATTATGTATGGAACTCGATTTCTTTTGCACGGCCACCACGGGCACGCTTGCAGAAGTCCAGACGCTGAACCCAATTTTCGACGGTTTTCAAGTATAAATCGGCCGATACTGCTGCAATTTCACGTTCGATATTCGGACGAAGTTGGTCAATCGTCACTGGCTTGTTGGCATAGACCATAGACTTGACGTTACCCCACAGGAAATAGTCTAACGGCGTCAAATCGCACAACCGAGGCGGCCAAGCGACTGGACCATTTCGTGAGAAAACGCGTTCTCCAAATTTGGTTTCCAATAAATTGATTGTAATATTCCCTGTATATCTTGTGGCGCCGTCCTGTTGGAACCACATGTCCTCCAAGTCCATATCATCCAATTGGGGCCAAAAATATTGAACGGTAGCGATCCCCATTCACAGTAACGTGCTGGTCTTGATCATCACGGAAGAAGTAGGGCCCAATGACGCCGGCGGCCCATAAACCACACCAAACCGTAATTTTTTCGGGATGCAATGATGACTCATGGAGTACGTGTGGATTGCTGCCTGACCAATACCGCATATTTTGTTTATTGACGGAGCCATTCAGCCAGAAATGAGCTTCATCGCTGAAGATGATTTTTCGATGAAAATCCGAATCATTTTCAAGTTGTTGCTCAGCCCAATTCACGAACATACGATGCTTCTGGGGGACAAGCGGCTTCAGTTCTTGCGTCAATTTAATCTTGAAAGAATGTGAGCCAACATCTTTTCGCAAAATTCGCCACAACGACGTTACAGAGATGCACAATGCTTGAGAACGACGTGTGAGAGACACATTTGGGCTTTCTGCAACTGAAGCCTCACCGGCAGCAATATTCTCGACACTACGGGCACTTCTTTGTCTCACTGGCATAGGAACATTTTGTACTGTGCCCTTGGATTCAAATTTTTCCACTAGACGCTCAATTGTTGAACTGCGAGGACGATTATGACGACCATAAATTGGACGTAGCGCTCTTAACGTTGAGGCCACTGACTCCGAATTTCGGCAGTAAATTGTAATAATTTCGACTCGTTATTGGCTCGTATTTCTTTCCATCATGAAATGGCAAACCTTACTTTTGGCCTTAAGCCAGGTTTACTGTGGCGCAGAATTCGATGGCTTGTAGTTCGGCCTCAAAAACACTTGAAGGCTTTCCAAAAGGTAAATAATTTTGTTGTGTTGGGTCGATTAACACCGGCACCACCCCCTTTGTCATTTTGTGCTATACCAGATTAAGTTTCTGTGGTCGGGGCAGGTGTGTTGCTCGGCCAATGGTCACGGTTAAGAATGTCTTCCCTAAAAAGTCGCCCAAAGCAGTTGCATTTTTATCAAAAAAAATTCTTTGCAACCATAAGTTTAATTGACAAAGAAGACACTTATGAAGCTCTTCCTTTCGTGCGGCGATAAGTAATTATCGCCTTGTTGCGATAATACCTTTGCCTATGAAACCCATAGAACGGATTTGATTAATTTATTTGAGATCCACAATATCGACGTAAGGGAAAAAGGAACGTATTTTATATATGTTTTTTTTTTGTAATATTTATAAGTCTTTCAAGTGACCTTGAACAAGTGAACAGCAATGAGCACAGTTTTGCTATTGAATTTTTGTCTCCGCGGCCGTAGATTATGATACTGCGCCGACGATAAAATTCGCCTGAAGTTTAAATGACTTGCTAAGAGTACGACTTAAGTATCTTCAATAATCAATTTGAGGTTTTATATAACTCACAAAAGGCTTGTAATCATGCTTTAATACGATTCGTTTCTTCTTTTTTTCGTGCGGGTGGCAGGAGATCATTAAAAATCATAAACTTTTTTGGATGTATTTTTCTTTCGATCCTTTTGCATGCGTAAGCTTATGTCGCCACAAGTTAATTTGTCATCAGTTGTCGTCGGCCTCGTTGGCGGACGCCGTCGTTTTCGTCTCTTGCACAACATCCAAGCTGCTGCTCAGCTCAAGCTTCGTTCCAAAGTCGTGGTGAATTTCAATTATACTAAAATGAAACGCTTTGCGAATCAGAATTGTTTGCACATCAGAAGACAAGGATGGATGGATGGCACCATCCAAAATAAAACCATCCCAATACCAGCGCGCGAAGGATGACTGCTTTTGTAACGAACCAAGTTAACCACAAACATTAAGTGACATGTCACATGGTCGCGATGGTGATGGTCTTTTTTTCACTTCTATCCAATAACGAAGGTCACAGCTCTAAGCATTCGCCATTTATTTTTGGTGGCGGGGGACAAAAAAAAAGGAACATCATCTTCTGGATGGCATAGAACGAATGCAAATTGAATCTTATCCTCGAAAGTGAACGTTGAAAAGAAGTTAAAATCCTTTCATTCCGGTCACGATTCGATAGAGAGCCTTTGTGTAAGTATATGTAGTACTTTGGCGTGCATATTTGTCAGATAGTCTTCGTCCTGCACCGAGCGGCGACATTAAGACAATTCTCGATGGGGGAACAAACCAATTTGTTGCCCTTCAAAGTTAATGACTTGGCGTCAATTTTGCGGAACTGAAGGAGGACGGACGAAGAAGATTTTGCACAAAGACATCGGATGGGGTTTTCAATTGGCTGTTTGCCACACTGACAACAGCTGTAGAGGAGTGGAAAATAAGACTGACACTCGTTCATGTCATGAAACCGATACTCATAGAGGTTGATTAGGGGGTAACAAGATGTTTGGGGTTTGCATTTTCATCTCATAAGGCCAACAGCTTAACATTTATTGTAAATCAGTTATTCAGAATCAGTTAATAGTGATACAAAAAACATATCCAAAAGTTTGACAGGATTTTACTGAAACATTATGCAACAATTGACAGTAGCAGGTCGATCAAGTATATTACGAACTGAGATTCGTAGAAATTATTAGTTGGAGCAATGTTCTCTTCTCGTTTAATGTTGCCGAGGATTTTTACTTTCCGGTCTATAACCAGAACAGTGCAGATCTCATGGAGTTCGCGATTTTTCGTTCTCCAAAATTCTGCTTCCTCGCAGGCAGATCCATATTTGGGACGTATACTATTCCTTCAAACATTCTTAACATATTTTCCGCGGTTTTGTCTCTCCGTCCAGCGCTCGGCTGTTTTTCAAAGACTGTATTTTAAAGGCTGGTAAAAAGGAATAATTTGTAGAGGATGAATGTGGCCCTTCAAAATTTATTAACTTATTAACTCCTTTATTTACTTATTTAATAAATTATTTTTATATAAAGTTATTTATTAATTAATTATTAATTTAAAAAATATTAGTTTATTTATTTATTGACATCATTTTCTTTTTCATTTTCGTTAAGGTAAACACGTATTTAACATAAAAATGTTTATGAATATATATTTGCAACTTTTTTTTTCTTGATTTCCGAAAATGCTTTTTCAGCTGCTATCAGCTCACTACTGTCATAAAATATCTTGCTCCTGAGCAGCTCCTTCAGCTAAGAAAGTAGGAAAATTGAAAACTCACACAGGAAACACAGCCGTAGCAAATATGGTTTTATCTATGGAAGCGTTTGCCTGGTGAAACAGCAACCCAGCTCGCAGTTTGATGGATTCTCTGAATGCTGCCCTATGGGATTCCTGTGCAATCAACTAAATGTTAGATGGTCACTCTTCTGTAGAACGGCTATTCTCGGCAGATGCTTATTCGAACTATCTAGGTTTGAATCGTTGCACCGGCGTGCAAATATTGAATATGGAAGAGCAGAGTACCCCAACGTTTCCACAAAGTCGAGGTGTTATATCTAGAGATACTTGATGACTCCATTTTGGTGATATCGCTATGACAGGTCGTATTCAAAACGATATAGTTTCCATGTATGTGGTTTTTTTATTCGCTGGCTCTCAGAAATTTCTAAAAATCTGAAGACCACTAGAAATATCAGATAATTTTTACTTTTTGATGGAGCCATTTAAGCTAGTATTTTAAGCTTTTTTCATATTCGAATTCGAGTTCGCATGAGGTTTATGCATTGTCTTTTTAAACTTTTCAATTTCTTGGGATTATAAATAATTTATTTTGCTTTGGGCTTCAAGTTTTGTTAGATTTATAGAAAGCTTTTTGAGGCTACCAAATATTTGTCATTTAGCTTTCTTGCTTTCCTTACATTAAATCAGTCTTGGAAAAACGGACTGAAAGATAACCGAGGGATGGAAATATACATATCTGTATGGATCCTTCTAATTGTTGCATATCTTGCATTAAGCTTAAAAAGATTTGGAAACTGAAAGAAGCTTTTAACTCGAATAGCAATCCATCGTAGCAGAATGATAATTAAACTCACATTCCCATAAACCCTTGCTTAGTATCAGTATTTATTGGGATCTTTCACGAACACAATTCTGTAATTCGCCCGTGGATTATCCGTAACGAGACCCAGCCACGACGAGACCCAAAAGTGTATCCGTGTATATGTAGCAATAATGTGCAAAGACTAAATGAAAATAATAACAATAACGAAATAAAATATTATCCTACAAAGATGCAAACAAAAGGATGAAACTAAATTCAGCTCCACCAACATAAGCAGCTTAAAGTTCTTAGTACTCCGGCATCAAATACATGGATGGAGTGTCTGCTGCAGTGCGAAAGGCAACCGGCTGGCTTTGAGCAGGAGCAGGAGTAGAAGAAAAACAGAAAAGTCGAAAATTCACTAGAGTTTTAGTGTATTATCTGACAGGGGGAATTCTTCCTTTTTCAAAAACAAAAAAAGATTAGCTTAACGAAGCTGCAGTGAAAGAGACACACACATTCACATCTATCGCCAGGACCATCCTCATCTATTCTCACAACAGCCTCAAGTAACGTGAAACATTTTCAGTTCGCGTTTAATTACCGCTATGTTAACATTAAACTGCAGCAAAATTCAGAATACCTGTTTTCGGGTTGGGGGCAAGGCTTCTCCATCAGCGCTCTTGCATCACAAACCGAAATGGTTTTTAAGTTCGTCGGTCGTATAAGGATCCAAAGCTCATGGAACGCAGGCACGATAGGAAGTGTACAAGTATTGGAGATGGTGTAGTTTGTTGGAGATTTCTTTTCACGCTTCTGACTTCAACACGCTACGTCTACGGCAGCTTGCTGATGATGTTTCCCGTAAAATTGGGTGAATGAGGCTTCAGAATTATCCACTTAAATCGCGCATTCAACCGTGGTTGTTATCAGTAACGAGCCAGTAGTGAAGCGATACGCTATTATCCTGTGGAACCTTTGAATCACTAGCGCGAAACAGGTGCAACGGGTATTTAATTAGACAAAATCTCATTGTCAGGAATTTATGCAATTTTAACATGCCATAGCTGTTGTTGGCAGCGCAGGTGCTTCTGCGGAATGGATGATGGCCGTTGTCGAAAGTTTGCTTGAGAACAAAATTACAAATGATGCTGCCACTATGATCCGGATAGGATAAATATAAGAATACTTCATTATGTGAGCACGCCATGAAACAATCAAAGGCGGAGTCTTCTCTGAGTGCTATTAAATATTTTTAAACATCACTCATTTTTTTTTTTTTTTTTGTAAATTTGTCATCATTCAATGTCATAACGTTTATGGAAATGATATAAAAATCATACTAACTGTCAACCGAGAAACTTGGGAAGCTTCAAAGTGCGAAGATCATATATCAAATTTTAAAAATTTATAGTTTCCAAATAGCTGGAGAACTAAACAGTGATGAATGACCTTATAAATTTGTTGCAATAATTTTTTCCAAATCTGGTCTTTTTCTGAAAATTGTTTGGATCTCTAACGGCCTCAGATGATTTGTAATGGCCGATGCGCTATGAAGAAACGTCAATGCTAAACAGCCCGTTCCCCACGGACATCCTGATAGAATTAGTTCTTATATAAATATTATTGTTACGAGAAACAAACATGAAAATTGATATAAATTATGGCTGGGTGGCGCAGTTAGTAAAGCGCCTACTTTCAATTGGATAAATTGCTGGGTCCCAGGTTCGAATGCTAAAAAAAATTCGAATCTGCCCCAGTCCCCGTTTGTCATTGGGGTTGTGAGCCAGCGATAGAAGACTGACTGTCAAAGGCTCTGCTGTGTCGGTATTACACTGAAAGCAAGGTGCAACAAATATTGTCGAATTAAATTCTGCGAACTAAGCAAAAGCAAATCAGTCGGTAGTATTTCATTTCGGACTCCACCCATGGAGCAATTGACACCAATTCGATTTTCAAATCACTACCCAATCTTCCCATTCTGTTACTTATTTTTCTGTTCACTCTTTCCAACATGCATTATAAAAGTATTCATCACCTCTTGAGAGCGAGCAAATTAAAAAAAAAACGGTCAAGTATGAGTCGGACTCGCGCAATTAAGGCTCCATATAAACTTTGACAGTGTTTGGTTGCAGGGAATCTTTTTCAAGTTAGACCAGCTCGGCATAAGCAAACCGCCGCTATACATGATCTTGGATATGTTAACCAGCAGACAGTTTTTTTGTGAAAAGTGGCAGTATGACGTCTTCTGGTACTTTTGAAATTGACGGATTTTATTTACGATATTCTCAAGCGATCTTGTAGGATCTCTCCGCCACTCCATAGCGTACCCAGATGAGTTGATCGCGAGCCTTTTGCAAAGTGTCTTCAATTTGTAAAAGTGTGAGAAAACGGGCAGCCAGATAGATCAATATCTATATTTTAACAAACATGTATGTATATACTGCTCTTACCCGAGCAAAAGCCGCCTTTGCCTTGACAAAGAGACTGTTTCACAGCAGTCAAGGTAAATGTGATCTGTTATACGGCCTTCGTACGCCTATGTTACGCCTATTGATATCCCGTGTAATTCAACGTACGAAAAAGAATCGGGTTTTCGAGAGACAAGGTCTGAGTACAAAAAATCATATTGTAAGAGCAATGACTTCGAGAACGACTTGATCTCCGGGGCTTTTTATCCCAATGATATGCTCCATGAGACAGTGCACTTTAACGGCCTTATTCCGCCTGAAGCGTTTCTCTATCTCGATAGAAAAGGTCTGGTCCAGGATAGATTAGCGGTGCCCCTAATCTTGGTTGGTCGAATAACTGTGGACGGTCGAGTCAACTACGACCGTTACGTGGCAAGTAGCTCACCGGAGACCCTCAAGTTTAGAAGGGCAGTATCAGACCGCCACAGAGCAGATGTCGAAAGCCAATACCGACACTGTTGGTGGCCGGACGGAGACTGAACTCTGTCGTATGTAAAATTTTAATCTTGAGTGCCCTTAAGGTACATGTTATAGCACGTCCTGTTAGCCTTGGTCGACTTGCATGTATTTAAGGTAGTATAAGTAGTTTGTAATTATTTAATAAGTAGTTGTTTAATGTTGTTCTAAGTTAGGTTAAGATTTTCGGGTTCAGCTAATCTAAGCTTTAAGTTAAGGTTTTAGGTCTAGTTTAAATTAAAAATCAAATATGAAAACAGCTTTCACTAAGTTTTTTGTTTGGAAAATTCATAATTTTTAAAGTCCTATAATAAGTTATTTAAATTTAAATAGAATAAATACAAGTTAGTCAAAAGACATAGATTCAACTGTAAGGTTAAGCTCAGAGCGACCGCAGAGGGCCAATAAGTAAATGTGTATAAAGTTAAGTTAATTAAGCTACCTTTAAGCGTTTCTGTCTAGCCCGTAAGGAAAATAAATTATAAAATGAAAATGCAGGAATACTAGACATCTCACTAGAGGAGTCAGACCAATGAATTATCTTTCAATTCTTCTCCTACTCTTCCAATCATAATTCATTTAGAGGAAAAATATAAATAATTATTCGTTACCAAAAGAAAGCACATGTCTCACATGTGAGTTTTTTTCATTGGAAAACAGTCTACTTGTCTTCAAAAGTCCACTTTTGCCACGTCGTTGGATTCTAAACTCTTCAATTATATCTTACTTGCCATGCCGGACCACTGATTTTGTCATATGCACGTACGTTCTATAACGTCTTAGCAAGTTGGATTTCTCTCAGAGCTGGAAATGAAAATACTCTGATAGATTTGTTACTATTCTCTTACTACGAGAAGCCATTCCACCTCTTAGGGATTTCCCTGCTCGTCACTTCGTAATGCTTCCATTTGAAACTTGATCCTGTTCAGGGACGATTGATGATGTTAACTTAATAATTTTCTGTGGGTGCATCACCATCACATTCGTCAGGATACTGCTTGTTTAAGTTTAAGAACTCAAAAATGCTTTTCGCCGTCTGTTGAAACTAGAACGTTCTATTTGTGGTTTAAAAGGCAATTTGTATCTATATTAATTTCCATCGATGGTAAGCAAAATAAACAGACTAAAATTAATTTTAAATGTATTTTTAAATCAAACATTTTTGTGTTAACATGAACATTTAGAAATAAGTTACCGCAGACTTTTATATATAACTTTTTGAGTTTTGCAACTTTTCTATAAAAAGCAATGAAATAATATTCATAAAAAATGCATTCGCTCGACTGTTTTTTCGTTGACTTAAGTTACAAAATTGGTTAAATTGGTTCGAAAGGTTTTCCTATGGTCACAGTGAAGGTCCATTCTTAATATTGGTGAAAGAATTTTTCTAAATCAGATGACTAGTGTAGAACATACAAACTTAAAATTTTACATCTTTATAATATATTAATGTAGACAAACAATTCAGTCTTATTCTGTACGCACATTACTTCAAAATCTTTTATCGTCTCGAATTCATCTCTGCTGTCTTTCATCCAAGTAAATTGATGCTATGAAGGTACACGTAATGGAACCGATGCACAGCAATCCAAAATTTTTCTGACTACCATCCGACTTTTAATTACATATAAATGGGGACACCTAGGTCCTTTTCTAGTAACTTTCTCGTCTTATGGTTTTCCACGTTTCTACACTAGCAGAAGCTGGACCATTAGTTACTTTTAACCACTTTGGTTTTGCAGCAAGAACTCCGAAAGGGGAGGTTAATAATTAGCGATACCTGATGTTGAATTCAGGATTTCTCCTTTTGGTTTGTAATTGAGTTAATTTTATTTTTATTTTCATTATATTTAATTAGAATTGCATTGAGCACAAAGAGCGCCATTCTTCCGTTTTGTAAATCGAATCCCATGCTTGAGTGTCCAATTAAAATTTGTGAACAACAGTTGCATTCAAACCAAATAATAAGGTAAGTTAAAAAATAAACTTTAGAACTCCAGAACTGGCAACCTTTTTCCACTTAAAGAATCCTTCCGCATAAAGCACATCCACCCGGAACACTTTTTCCTCTTTCCGAATACGAAAGGATACCACATTGTGGGTAATAATTGTAAATATCCTAAGGCATTATATAATTGTGAAAACCTTTGTCAGTAATTTATATTTAGTTGGAAATGCTAGTTTCATGTGATGGCCCAGAATAAGGAGAAAGCCAGAGCAATGACAGTAGGACAATCAGTGGCAGTGGCAGCACCAGCAGTAGTTCCTAATGAGAATGACCTACGGCTGAGTAAATGCGAAATTGAAGGCTTTTAAGAAGGGACCCGGGTTTTGTCTTGAACTAAAGTAAATTGATCGACATGTTGGTTGTGTCCTTATGATGATTGTGCCTTTGTGCTTTGTCTTCTTATCTTTCCTTCTACTCCTCCCGACCGAAATTAACTACAATTTTGTTTTATAGACTTTCATGCAATTTGAGAACGAATATGAATCCTTTATGATTGAAGGTATGCCATTTGGTTTTCCTCAGTCTATCATATAATTTCAATTTTCAGTCCGTAAATTTATAAGGATAAAATAACTAAGAACACAATTTCCGAGACAAAAGGATATACCATATGCAACATACATGGACAATCGAAACTCGTTTGAGTTTAATAAAAGGGTCAATCCTTACAAACTTGTTTTTTGGTTACAAGTTCAGTTAAATTTTGCAAAAGACTGTCACTGCAGACGTGTGTAATAAGCACCGTGGTACGATTTGAGCTGTATCCTGCTGTCATGATCCAAAAACTCAATTTTCGATCCTTCAAGGAATATCATCAGGTAAAATCGAAAAAACGCAATCAAGTCAGAAATGATCACAATGTTAAGTCATACTTTTTGGTGCTCAAATATACAATGATCCCGTTTGCATTTCTCCCATCTTCAAGATATTTCTCCAGCAGGCTAGACTATATCGTAGGATTTTAAAGATTCATAATCCTTCATTCATTTGAACGTTAACTGCCATTGCATAAAAACAGCGTCTTAAAAAGAAACTTTACATCCGTTATTTTTAAGGACATGGGACCACCGACAATTGGTCAAGTCGCGGCTCACAAAATTTGGTAACAACCTTAAATTGTAACTAGCCAATAGTTGCACTTGATATTTGAAATGCTTTTGAGAACGCTGTAAACCACGGTCTTCGATAAAAGTTGTATCAACGAATCTATGAAGTACCCTAGGGTTCCATTTTGTGTCCCACTCGCTTTTAAGATTTCGTTGATGATCTTCTGTCTGCTCCATTAAATCCAATTCACGATTTTGCTGATAATAGTATCGCTCCGTTCTAAGATGCGCGTATTATCATTGTATCCGTACTAAAAAAAATACATCATGTTTGAATGGGGCTCAAAGAACAGAGTTTGATTTAAGAAAAAAAAAAAAAAGCGACATCTTTATTGGGAGTCACAGCTTACCATCATATGCGCGCGTTATATTTTTGGCACGAATGTTGGGAGTTATATCTGAAGCCTTATCAGAAAATTTAAATTCTTCGGAGGATTGCTGATCACCCGTGAAAAGTTGTGCTTTGAATAAATGTAAGATTCTCTTTCACGGAACTAAAACCTGAAACTCACACACGGTGAAATTGTTCAGGTAATGAAGTAAGTCTATGGACTTCGCAATGATTTTCTCTTGATTTCAGCGGTGCAGGCTCGACGAAGACGACGCTGCACGAGAAAGAACAACGATATGAGCAAAGGTCGGGTTATATCACTCAAACTTTTTACATGCCAGGTGTCGGAATCATTCATGATAGCAACACGGTCTTGAAAAAAGGTCACACATTTAAAGACCATCAACGAGCGCGAACGATAATCCGTTTCGTGGCAATAATCTGTAACGTCCGTTTCATTTTTCTACGTGCCCCAAATATGAAGCTCACCACGCTAAAAAGATAGATTTAAGGACTTTTCGAACGCATCCATATGCCAAAATCGTATTTGGGGACTTCAATTCAAAGATCGGCAAAGAAATCATCTTTGGCAGAGCGGTCGGAAAGTACGGCCGCACAAAAACGAGAACTGTCTCCAAGTTCCGACAGATTTTGCGGCAGCTCGTAATACGAGGAAAGATACCGCAATATTTCCTCACAAAAAGATCCGTACAGCCACCCGGCAAACCGCGAATGGACGGACTGCCAACCAATTAAAATTAATTTATGGGATTGGATTTTCAAGCGTTTCGAGGGGCGGGCTAATGCCGACTCGGATTGTCTTTTTGTAGCTAGTTGAACAATACGACAAAGCTATACCAAACGTCAAAATGCAGATTCGATGTTGAGTGCCTTTATTCTGCAGAAACTAATGGATATTAAGTTTTTGCCTACCACAAACGTCAATGATACTTGCGGACACCAGCAACCATCCAACCAAGAAATGTGCGGTATGACGTAAAGAAAAGCTCGAGCACCAAATGAATAGAAAACAGCCAGATAAAGAGAGCTTCAAAACCTACCTAGTGTATTAACTCAAAGATTTCGAAGAGTCTAGGAAAACTGATTTCTTCAAAAATGTCGAAGAGTTTGCTGCCGTTTACAAAACAGGCGCTCAGTCTCCAATTTATTAGAAAGGTCGTTTGTCACCGAGCCGAAAGGAGTTTCTATTCTATTATAAGAATAAAACTGAATTCCAGCCGACCAAGTAGCTCTCCAACCCGTATAAAAAATATCTAAAATCAATAGGCTCAATTTCCTTTTCGGAAGTTCTATGAAGCCTTGCACTCTTTTTGAAGCAAGTCCATTTCTTTCTTAAGCAACCAAGCAAGTATGTTCATTCCCTAGCTTCATATGGAGACCATTTTTTTTGAAAACTTCACCAAGTTCCGAATACATTTTCAAGTCGATCCTGAAGGTGGAGATCAAGTAGCTCTTGAAGTGCTGTCACCTGACAAGTTGTTTTTTATGTTTCTTTTTATTGATCGCTCTGGATAGGAGAGCTCTAGCTGGAGTTCAGTCACCTTACGTATGCCTTATATCGGGTACACTCTAGTCGCCTCCCGGGGGGATAACATTGCTACTGTAATGCTCTTAGCATTATTTTCAAAAAAAAAAAAAACAATTTATTGACACCAACATTTTCTCTTCCCAAGGTCTCAAAGACATCTATATAACCGCGATAATCAGCGGAAGCTCCAAAGGCAGACAGACAAATAGGTGTTACACTTAATTACTACCAAAATTCTATTTAAGGTTCCTCCTTCACAGACAAAGATATGAGTACAGAACAATTTCAGTCACTCAATCTAATGTCGCTACACCATAGAACCCTTGCCATTCAACCATATCCTTTATGAATTCCAATCACGCAGAATAAAGTTCATGTTTTTGTTTCGTTTCATTTCGCTTCGCTTTCGTTTTATTTTGTTTCCCATTCCCGAATCGCATGGCGTCTGATCATAGGTGGCACACTGTGATTCCCAATTTATTGCTCCCTTTGTGAGGCTTCATCGGCGACAACGTAGCATTGCCCTGCAAAACTACAACTCCATTTGGTCATGGGAAGGAAGGAAGGAAACAACGAAACAAAGGGAAACCCTTACAAAAAAAAATCGACTCTGATGATGTTGATGATTTTTCCTTCCATGATTAAATCACGAATTTCCCAAAATATGGAATTCTCTGCCGGCGAGGTGCTGGAGGTGTGATTCTTCTTTTTCCTTTTTTACTGTTCGCCCTTTATTTGCTTTTCATTTCTTGGCTATGCCACTGCAATTGTGTGTCCATGTTATAGCAAATTTCTTGTTCGTCGTACCTCTGCCACCCCATAAGAGATCCTAAAAGCCAAACAAACAAACCTTGTTGCCTGCTACCGTGATGATAACGTCAATCGAACACGAGGGCGAAGGCATAACACATACACTCATATACCGAACAGAGAAAAAGTTTTGTTTACTTTTACATTAATTGAATGTAATTGATTAGCTTTTTGGGAATGGAGCCTTTTTGCTGGGTTCTCGTTGCCGGGGCTGGGCTGTTCGGAGGAACACAGAGCGGCGCAACCATGAATTTTTGGTTTAATTGAGGCACGATTTTTGGTAAAACCAGGAGGACGGGTTGAGCAAACAAACGGGCATGCTTACAACGAGGTGGTGAATAATTAAGGGTGCCCAATCAATTGAGTTGCTTTGATGAGAGAAAATTGAATATGATTCGGTTTTTTCTTGTGTCCTTTTTTCTCTATTCTCACAGTATTACAACGTTGGTTGATGGCGAGGACCAACGAGGCTCTGATTTTGATTGCCTGATTATAGGCTCCAAATGAATTTTGAATAATTATTCATAGTTTCTGTTGAATTTTGCTGCACATAGATGATCTTGCACTGAGTGCTGATTTGATTGGGGAGAGAAACTGTTAATAAATTCTAAAATAAAATTCATATTTTTTTTATTTTTGAAAAAAAGTTAGTTCATTCGAGGGGATGCTCCAAAATCGAAGGTAATCAAAGTAGCAAAAAATCTTTGACTTGACTGTACAAAAACACCTCAACAGCAGCCAAAACTTCGGTAATATGTTTAAATTTCTTGTTGGGAGCTGAATAGGGCAGGTGTTTAGTAAACCAGAGAGATGTTGTCTTTATGAAACGGCGCTCTGGCTCATATTTGGCCGCGTTCTTTATCTTAATAGTCTCTCGCAGTCTTCTAAATGTCACAACCTTCCTTGCCCGACTCGATACTTTGAATTTCATTAAACCTGACAAAAAAATTTCCTGATCGGCTTGGAACGAGATTCATCACAAATTCTCGGCACCCAGTTCGCAGAGATCTTTTTTCCATATGAAATCCCTGTGACCTTAGCAATATGCCTAATGCCCACTCTTAGATCAGCCAACACGACTTCCTTGACTTTTGACCCAGCGTGCAACGGTGGGGTATGGCGGATCAGATTCCCAGATCGGTGGTTAATTGATGCTCTAACTTCGTGTTTCTCCATTTGATGTTCCCTTTTCTGCGGTTAGTATTGAAATGAATGTACCTCCCTTGAATCGTTACTTATTTACATATATGTTTTTTACGTTTCTTCCGCTGACACCCAGAAGGGATGACTCAGGTAGCTAAAATTTTTTTATAATTTTCATTACTTTTGGATCACCCTTAGTAGATACATATCGAGCAAAAAAAAACACCTTAAAATAGAAAATAAACTCACCGCTGTGTTCACCGATTTATCAGGTTAGTAACTAAGTAATTGCGGATTTTTTTGGAAAATAAAAGACAATTTTTTCATGGAACGAAATAACTTTATTCTGTAATGTATTGCCCGTTTTGAGCAATGAACTTGTGCCATCTTTAAGGCAGCATCATAATTCCACGTTCATTAAACTTCTAGTTTTTATCAGCGAAAAACTGAACCAGGTACGATTTGACATAATCGTTTTTATAGAATTTTTTACCTTTCATGGAGTTTTGCAAAGATCGAAATAAAATGTCAGATGGTGCAAGGTCAGGACTATATGGTGGATGTGGCGAAACATCCCAACCGAGCTTCAATAATTTTTGCCGAGTGACCAAAGATGTGTGTGGCCTTGGATTGTCATGATTAACTACACCTTTTTGACTTGTCGATTGGGGCTGCTTTCCTTCAACTGCGTTGGTAAATTTTTTCATTTGTTCAATGTAGACATCTAAATTGACAATTCCTTTGTTACCCTACTAAACTGATAACATGACTTTCTTTTGATGAATATCAGCTTTTGATGTTGTTTGAGCTGGTTCACCTGGCTTGCTCCACGATCTTTTCCAACCCATTTTTCATCACCAATTATGAATCGTTTTAAAAATGGGTCATTTTCATTACATCTCTTTAACAAATCGCAGATGTTAATGCGTTGTGTTAAATGATTTTCTTTCAGTTCATGAGGAACCCATATATCGACAAAGCAAATTCGTACAAAGCTAAGTTTTTTAAAGCGATTTTCAATGCATGTACGTGATACATGAAGCTTCTCTGCAATCTCACGTGTTGTACTGCGACGATCCGAATCGATTATTGCTTTGATTTGGTCAGCATCAACTTCAACTGGACGACCAGAGCATTTTTCATCCTTGAGTGAAAAATCACCAGAACGAAATTTGGTATACCAATTTTGACACTGCCGTTCTTGAAAGTTTCGTCATCATAAACAGCACTTTACTTTTGGTGAGCTTGCGATGGGTTTTTTCCTTTCCAGAAATTATGGCAAAAAAACTACACAGCGATCAAAAAAATATTATACTCATTGACAGTTGAAGTACCAACTATCAAATAACAAAATGTGTTTGACATTTCGATTACGTCAGCTAACCTAACAATTCAACTAAAGCCATCTATGAGTGAAATCCTTAATTACCAACCCAATAGAATCTTTTTTAAAATTCGTAAAAAACTTGTGTGGAATGGATGGTTGGACTATCCGCCCTGAATTTATTTTTCTGGAACCAAATCTATTTGGAAGGCAAGTAAGGAACATAATATTTAAGAAAGCTATATTTAAATACTGGTCTCATTGTCATTACGTGTTTTATTTGTTGACAGAAAAATATACTATATAAGGACATTATTAGTTTTCTCATATTTTAATTTGTGTGCTGTTGTTCTTTTGTTTTTGCCTGATTGGAAGGGATTAATTAATAAATGGGCGCAAGAATCTGTTTAATCGATGAAAAAGTTACAGGAAAAACTTTTCAAGGATAACAAAGCAAACTTTTATTCTACGCGTGCAATATATGTATAACAAATAATAAATTGTTGCCAGAAAACAAAACAAAGGAATTTCATTCCAGGCAATTAAGTTTTACAACAGATTTTTTTCATAAATATTTTTTTTTATTACATTGCGTAAGTTTTTATGCGATTTGAGTAAAATGTTTTCATTCGTTTTTATATGACAAACATGATATCGGTCTTTATAGTTGTCGGCTTGTGACTCAATTTCGAATAGATTTCTCGTTCTGTTTGCAAAGAGTAAGACTTATTGCTGATTTGCCTGTTTGAATACAATATCAGTCTCAGTAAATATCGTCATTAAATAAAGTTTAACTCGATTACACGGTATTAGCAGACGTGGAGTTATTGTTTTCTTAATTTAGGCCACAACTTGTGATGCGTTTTTTTTTTGTCAATTAGGCATACTTTTATATAGAACAGTATTTTGTTTTGGAAGGCGCGTTAAAGAAGATGAGCTCTATATTATTTGACCCAGATTGACGGGTTGCAATGTTCATTTTGATGCGGAACCTTTCAAGACAAGTTTTTGGAAGCGGCAATTATTGAAACTTTTTTCTTTAAATTTGACATAAAGAAATGCCTCAACTTCGCTGGGCCTTCTGGTTACTCAGAAGAGGAGATATCGAATTTGTAGAGCGAGTACACATACAAAAATTATTTTGACGGTCGGATGTTTTGTGACAGCTGATATATCACTCATTTTAAGTGAATCTTAGCCAGACAACAATTGGGTCAATAAGAAAGAATATCGTCTGAAAAGCAACCCAAATGCTTACCTCTTCATGCCCGCCAAGTTGCGATGCTCTAATATGATAGGATCATGCCACCAACAGCCTGCTTCAAAATTCAAAGTTATCCTTGTTGATAAATAGACGGGAAAGGCTTTGGTTAGTCTGCGCTAGATTTCTTCCCGAAATGAACATACATAACTTAGCACATCGGTGGAAATAAGAACAATTCGAAAGGGCTTTGTTGTGGTAACGAGAAGCGGTGATTTTAGTATGCAAGTTGTACTTGGGCATCCTTCAGACTTTCCGACTTGCGTACTGACGAAGTGATGAGTCCATGGGTGGTTTCCTGAGAAAACTCCCAGTGTTGAAAAGGTAAGATAAAAAAAAACGCAAAAAGGTGTTATGCGGTGGTGTGTTTTTGTTACATAAAATTTGGTTCCTCCCGGGGGATTATGACAAGCATAATAAGGCACAGAGTGACCTGCAGGGTGAGGAAAAGAATTGAAAGTTTGTGCAATGGTCTGAAACTCAGATGTATTTTGACTGCAATTGCTGCTTGTTTAAAGTCCGAATTTAGACGGAGAAGTTGTGTATGGATTTAAATTAGTTTCATGTTTGATTCCCTGTTTATTATAATTTTTCTTATTTGCCACTTCTTCTTCCGAGTTGAGTGGAAGAAGGTTTGATGAACGTCAAATATTTGAGTACCTTAAGTGAAGCTATGACAAAGGCTCACAAGGTGTTTTCTTTCGTTAAGAAATTCATATTACTCTTGCGACAAAAAAAACCTTGGCAGCGTGGTGATTAAACTATCTTCAAGTTAGAGATGTTAGTTGACACGTGGAATTTTTTTTATAATATAAATAAGTAAATTTATTTAGTTGGCACAAGAAGGTTGGAAACTAAAATTGAGTTATAATTGAAAGCTTTAACAATTTTAATAAAATTGGATGAATTAAAATATTTGAACAAATGGCCAGAAACCAGAAAGGCTTACGAAAAAATTCATAGTTCAGATGCCTTCGAATAATGTACATCATACCATTAGCTGTAAATTAATTGGAGGGTTATTCGCTCTCTTCTTCTTGTTTGACCTTTGGCGGAGACGATACACAGATGACGTCTTAACATTCCCGAAACTGCTAGAATCACATCGGACTTCATCGTCCCAGAGGAAACTGCGATCATTAAATGAGCTTAAATTTTGTATAAATAGTTCAATTAACACTGCAGGTTCCAACCTCAACAATAAGCGATGTTGAAGGTGATGATTGCGGACACTCTACAGAGGCCTTGCTTCGAAAGAGTTTCAAAAAGACACAACACCAATGAAAGAGATGAAAAACACGCCCTGAATGAATATTCACGTAGATATTGCAACAGGGGGACTTTGTTGTGATCCGCAACGAATAGTTTCTTCCAATCCTGATACGATCCGCCTATCGTGGTGTTATCAGAAGACAACTTTGACAAGGGCTAAATGATCTTCAAAATAGCCGGTCAGAGAAGGAAAAGTGCTCGAGATTTCTGTATTGTGAATCATGAACAATACTGGAAGGCAGGTTTTGCCGAACTCGATAAACATAATTATCCACAGCTGACGACGGCATTTTAAAAAATCTTTGCAATGAACAAATTCCCGAATATTCTTTTATCGCGGTTTAATCGGTCACAAAATTTTTTTTTTAAACGATCACACGCATTCAAGGGGATATGACTACCCTTAAAATGTTGCTATATAACGCGAGTGGAAGGGATCAGGGAGAAAATAGGGATAAGTAGTAATGCACTTCGTTTTTAAATTTCTGGTTTTCTTAAGTCTTTCCTTTAAACTTTTAACATTGATAATTTACAATTGAAACAAAATCGGCAGTCTCCTTTACTATCGACATCTAACGTATTACAAGGATACGTGGGTGGATATTTTAGATGGGAACGGCTATCAGAAATTCTGACCCACTGTAGACAATTATCGCGTAAGTGTATGAAACATGAACATGAAATATGCCCCTCAGCTGTGAGGAGGTCTCTTCAATTAAGCTGTGAGACAGTATACAATAAGTAGTAGGAGAAATTGCAGGAAGCTTTATCGAAAACAAGTGAAAAGGTTTGAGGAAGGCTTCACATAATGGTTTGTTTGAGTTCATCATCCATTATCACTCACAGTTCTAGTGTGATTTTGGAAGAGTCAGGTCTAAAACGAGCTCGATCGCAATCGACAGGAATTTCAGAAGCGAAGAAACTATCACCCCTATGGTTCATTCGTAGCACTTTAATAAAAGATCAGTATGAATGGATTTCTCTCGGAGAATTATGATCCCATAAATCTTCATATAACAGACCACACTTGCCCCGTAAAGACAAGATAAAGGAGAAAAAAACGTGTTATTTAAATTGACATAATCAAGATTTTGCTTATTATTTAACAAAAATTCCTGACACTTTTTTTGACCGGACAGGAAACTAATTTTGCTCGAAATGGTGGGCGATAGTGGGGTGCAAATATGAACAGCTCAGTAGGAACTTTCTAAAATAAAAGTGAGCTGATTTCGATTGGACTGAATGACTGGCCAACGGCTTGGTTGAGGTTCCTCAATGGATTCACAAGAGACTTTTGTATCACTGTCTCCATAATAGTTCTTTCTGTACTGTAAGCCAAGAAGACTTGTAAAATAAACAACAAAAAATAGTATTTTTTCGTCAACTGATTGCTAAGAAGGCTTCGTAATAGTATTCACACGAAATCGTTCATTATGGTGAAGGCTTTGACTGAAAAAAAAACTCATGCAGATAATTTTCAATTTAACCGAAATGGCGTGCGAAAATATTTTCTTGCCCAGGGAGTCCAATCAATCTTCTTAACTGACGGAAGCACTTGAGGTTCAGTCGATGGCCGAAACTGACCCTTCACTCAAAATTTTCTTGCGTCCCTATAAAGCAGTGGTGCTCAAATAAGCACACAGAAGCTGACGGTACTCATGTTAGCTCTTCCATGGTGGATTCAAGGATAATATTCCACTTAATTTTCAGTTTTCTCCCACATGTGGCCAAAAAATAAATACATAGGGAACAAATTAAATGCATGACGTCCTGGGCACCTTTGTGGCTCCTTTCAAACGACCAAAAGGCTGTACCTACTTATACGAGTGGACTACAACTAGCTTGAAGCTATCTCGCATGATGATAATAAATATGCGAGTGCATACAACGCATCACCTCGGGCATTCGGAAGGCAGACTTTACTGAATTATCCAAGCCTTCGTTAAACTGACCGTCTCGGTTCATGCATACATATGTATGGTTGTACTCATACAGACATGTATGACCGATGAATGTTCAACGGTGTCCTCCCGCAATGTCCTCGCTCGTATTCCAAACATTTAGCATTTGGATGGCGGCGGTTGTCGGTCATGGCAAAAGGAGGCGCAGGCATGCACTGCATGCAGCCTGGGTAAATTGTGGACTTTGGCCGAGAAATTTATTTCGCTTGTTAATGCGCCTCGGGGAATGTGGTAAGCGGTTTGTTGCTGCAATTGTTGCCTTTGCATATCCTTGCAGTTGAATCTTCTGATGATGCCTTCTTTTTTTCTTGTATCAGATGTGTATAGCTTGATGCTTTTTCCCAGTGAACAATGGCCGTCTGTAGGAAGCTTTACGCTTAAAAAAGTGGTTTCTGTGTTATACTCTGTTCGCTTTAGACATGGTTACAGCGTTCTCGTTTTATGTGGTCATATCATGAGAAGTGCATTAATATAATATTCTCTTTAGCAGCAGTTGAATATGGTTCCTTCGGATGTGTGGATTTTGTTGAAAATAAAAAATTAACAAAAACAGAACTGAGGCATGGAGTTGGATAAAACATACATGCGGACGACTCTTATGTAGCCTTTTGCTGTCTGACAGTTTTATTTCATTTTTCAACTCTGTACTGTACACGAGGAACGAGACGAAGGATGGCAAGTTTCGTCCTTTGAGTAATTTCTTCTTATTTTTAATTCTTTGTGTGACACAAGGAGTTAGCTTTGAGATCCATACAAACGGGATTTATGAAACGAATTTCAAGCAAAGATTTTAGAAGCTCTTTACATTTGCCTTTTTATTAAGTCATAGCAAGACGGGATAAGTGGAAAGGTATCATGAGATTATTTACCGAACAGAGGTTTAAATGAGACTTTGGTAATAACTTCGCGACTATTTTTGATCATGAAGATCTGGTGCAGGACCGTAGAAAACAGAAAAGCATATTTCCTTAAATTGTGATCGCTACAGCCCTTTTTTTTCTGTACATGCATACATATCTTTATTGTTTTTTTAACAGTTTTAACGAAGATATCAGGCAAATTATGTCATAGCGCTTGTCATCCTGACCTTTATCACCGAGTATGTTGGCAGTTTCTGTCCCAATGTTGGTTTTTCGGTCTTGTATGGTTTTTGTATGATAAGTATTAACGTTAAAGTCCCACAAAAAAAATCGGCAAGAGTTAAATAGATGCAGCAGGCTGGCCACTCAAAATCGCACGTTATTGAAATGAGGCGCTCTGAAAAGCCTTCCCTCAAAACAGACATTGATGCCCTTGAAGTGTGAGTCGTTGCTATGTAATATTGGAACCAAATAGCCCATAAGTGCAATTCATCAATCAATTGGTCTGAATTCACTATTTTCTTAAAAAAAAAAAATGGACCAATAGCGGTTACGCTCTTTATGACTTCAGGTGAATATGAAAATGCCTCTGTTGCAATACCCGTGGGTCGTTTAATGTTAGTACTGCTTATAAAACAAGCATTGTAAGTGACGGTGTTACTCATAGAGTATTACCCATCTTGTCACTGTCATCATTTCGCGTGGTATAAGTTGTAAGTAAACATAAACATATACAAATAGTTTAACAAATATGTAAAAAAAAAATTATTAACAAATGTTTTTTTATATAATAAGTATATAAAACAAGAATATTGAATAAAAGACGTAGCACGCACATTAAGAATAGACACGTCCAAAATGTTTTTGTTTGAACCATTTTACTGCAAACAAAATCGAACCTATGACAGTTTGCACTCGCTTCTATTGACATTCGAGTAACAGGTTTGTTGCATCCGTGATTCGTACGGTGGTATTTAATGTCAAACATTTTTGAGTTCTATAATAGGAAGACTTAACACTAAAATTTACTTGGTTAAGAAGTGGTAGTGCGTCAATATAACCAGCAATAAGCTGATGTAAAAACACAATATCACAGACTTCCCGACGTTTTTGCAAAGAATGAATACCTATAAGTATACGACGGTCCCTTTTAAGTGGAAGATGAAAAGGATCAGTCTATAACAAATGTCGAAGTGCGAAACGAACAAGTTTGCGTTACATAGATTCGATACGGTCAATATGTGTTAAGTAATACGGTGACCACACATTGGATGCGTACTCAACCTGTGGCCTGACAAATGTAGTGTACAAAGTATTTGTAATTAATGGACATGAAAATTCTTTACTTCACCGTTTGATAAAGTCGAGGAGGGTATAGTTTTTGTTGACTATTTACTTAATATGAATTGAGAAGTCAAGATTTGGAGCGAATTGTACACCTAAGTCCTTTGTCAGATTTACTTTGGCCAGCGCAGAATTATTAATGGTGTACACAGAGGAGAGAGGATGAATGCCCCTCGAAAAGGACGCACTAAAACATTTAGATATGTTCAATGAAAAACAATTATTGAAGCACAATTTTGCAACAAAATTAAGGTCATCCTGTAAAGCGCTGCAGTTGGATCAATTTAAAATTAAATATTTTAATATCGTCGGCAAAAATTAGAACGTTTGAGTTCTTGAGCACACTTACAACATCGTTAATGGCTAGGATGAATAAAAGAGGACCAATGTGGCTACCTTGAGGTAAACCTGAGGTAGCGTTAGTTGTATTAGAGGTTGATCCCCTAAACAAAATTTGATAAGTTCTTCCGTCAAGATACGAGCATATCCACTCCACGAAAGATAAAGGGAAACCAAGGAATTTCATTTTAAAAGGAATTAGATTGTGAGAAAGCTTATTAAAGGAGTGGAGGTTGATACATCGAACATAACTGGGAACTTTGACAACGAAGAGAATTGGCTTATGAGATTGTCGAAACCTTTAAGCAACGAGGAAAAATTAGCCGAGATATTCAGAAAGTCACGTTCCATCCCAACTAATTTGAATGATAAACTCGAAAGTGAAAGAAGTCGACAGTCTAAGCAGTAAAACTGCAACCCATTTGTTGAATTTATTTTGTTAAGTATAAAGTCAATTAGGCCTACACATTTAGAATGAAATGTTTTCTTGCATGTCCCTAAACATACCAATAAAGGTGCTGTTGCCTTATGCTTGTTACACGAGTCAGCGTTGCGGAGCGACATATTTTTCAGAGAAATAAATGTAGTTAGTGAAAAAAGCAAGCAAAAAAAAAACAAAAAAAAAATACAACAAAGAAAAAAAAGAAGGATAAAAAAAAGACTTGAACCTTGATATCGAAAATGAGTTTAAAACTTGCCACCGCTCAAACGCACTCGGCCAAACTTCGTACAGAAATTGTAGGTTAAAAAGTGATATTCAAACATCCACTTAAATAAAAAGTGGCATCTTCCAGAACGCCATACATCGAAACTATTTTGAAAGATGCCTAAGACCACAATCACAGAAAATGTGCTACAAAGGCAAACGTATTCTCTTTAATGTTCCAGTAATTGATACCGATCCTACTGGAAGGAAGCAAAACATAAGGACCACGCCATCCTTGGTCATCCAACTATGATCTCTAGAGTGTGATTGGCGCATACTTTAAATTTCAGCATAAGCCGCTACCTCGTCAGTGAGAAACGGCTTTCATAGTTAGATTGACGACAACATCCTGAATGTTACGACGGCACTTTATGCATAAAATTTAGCTAGGTTTTTTTTATAGGTTTTTACATACAAAATCCTTCTTCGAGAGTTCTATTCAGATAACTCCCCCTCAGATATAATCCCTTGTCGCAGCTATTTTTCAAATTCTCGTAGCAATTCTAACATACGCTTTTTAATATTGCGTTGACCACTTCCAGCGATGTGGTCATTATATCTTCAAACGTTGCGGAAAAGTGTTTGACCGAAGTTTTGGAACAATCTTCTTGTCAAAAGTTTCATGCTCAAAACAGCAAAAAAAAGCAATACATTTCATGACAACTGACAACTAAAGCAGCATTCCAAATAGCAACTTAAGAAAGGTGATCACCCGCGAACCCCCGATTTTGCAGGTGATTGGCAGAGGATGTCAATTTTCGTCTCCTTGGCTACGTAAACAAGCAAAACGACATCTTTGTGACTTGGAAATTCCCCATTTATTCATATAAAACCAATGCCTACTAAAGTTGTGACTTACTTTTGAGTGGCGTTTATGTTGGTGCTTTTCCTGGAAGAGAAGTTAGAGTTAACGGAGTGCGTTCGTCAGTCCGATATCGACAACCGATTTTTATGCTTAGAAAGTGGGGTATGCGAACGATCCAGAGACGATTCAGGCAGGTATTAAAAGAATGGCTAAAGCTATAAAATCCCATGTACCTGAAAATCCATTATTCCGCTTACAAAAGAGAAGCAACAAAGTTCATTTCGACGCATTTTATCAAAAACAATGCAAACATTAAATTAATCAGACTTAAGATTGGATTCAAGAAGTAAGTGGATCTTCTTCTTGGAAGTTGTATATTTTTTTGCGACAAAGCTGGTTTTACGCCATCTAAAATATTCAAAAATCTGAATCCTGTACTCACATTTGCAAAACCGAACGGGTTCGTGGTGGTTGACTGACTTTTTTTGTATCCTATTTTAATATACTCGACAAGGTCATAAAAAAAAAGCATATCTCCAAGATCTTAAGACATAAGTAAGGATACATAACAAGATTTTCAATGCCAGTAAACCAATACACAAAAGCGCTATGCAAAATCTTGTTGCTGTTCGCACGGGAACTGAGAGCTGAATGCAGCGACGAATGAAGGAAGAAAAACGAAAGCTGGAGTAGCTCATAATTCTTTGTTATTTATGTTTTGGCAGAAGCCATGAAGGAAGCTGCTGCTTCAACTGGATCCACTTTTTCACTTTTTCGTCCTCTTATCTGGCGAGCATCTTTCGTCGTAGGACTGTGAACTGTATAGATGATTTTGGAACTGGCTGTGCGGCTTTTGTGGTCTTTTAATTTGCCTGTTCACCAAGGATGGCATTGGTAACAGCCTCTTGGTAACACTAGACCTAACTGGAAACAGTATTCAGCCGCTCTCTCCGGATTGTCTATCTTCCTGACGGTTTCTCTGGTTCCGATGATGAATCGATGTCATTTATAAGATTAACATTCGGTGCAGCAAAAGTCCTGACATTCACCATTCACACCAACCAAAAGACGAGCCACTCATGTAGGAGTATGCCTGCTGACAAACTGCTGACAAACAAAGATGCACGAATGATTTGCGAAAAAAAATATCATAAATACATAATGTCCTCTCAAAGCATGACGCAAAGGTGATTTATCAGTTCACCTCGCTGGTATAAATATTCGCTACAGGGTTATTAGGCGAGCACAACATGAAAGGCTAATGAGACAAGTCGAACCACCTTTGTGATCCGTGTCACCCTGGCGCCAATCCAATAAAATGTGTCTTCCCCGTTTATGTTGCCACTGTTCGTATTTTATTATTCCTTGAAGGATATTTTCATTTTTTACCTTTGGTAAGTTTTTTTTTTCTATATTGAAGTGTTGCGGTAGGTTATAGACACACAAGCTCACGTATCCTCGCCTTTGCGTGGTGTTAACCACACAGAGAGCTGTGCTCTCGTGTATCATATGCGCTTTGTTTATCGACGAACTTGTCGCCCGCAGGCTGTTTGGGATTCAT
This sequence comes from Orthonevra nobilis, assembly GCA_963555765.1. Lineage (NCBI taxonomy): Eukaryota > Metazoa > Arthropoda > Insecta > Diptera > Syrphidae > Orthonevra > Orthonevra nobilis. The sequence goes on along the minus strand of OY743225.1, from coordinate 23,040,497 downwards.
ATTATTATTATTCTGGAAATACCGGTAATATATACATATGTATTTCATTGCGTAAACGACAGGTGTTAGATTAGAAAATAAGGGGTTGGGTTGGCAGGCAACAGCAGGCATCTCACAGTTCAGGCGATGTTGATACGAGAAATTGTTTCAAGGACGTGCGGGCTTAATTGCGCAGGAGTGTACACGTTTGCTCCTTGGTACCATAGAAATTGGATGTAAATACAGATTGCAGATTTGTGTTGCTTATAAAGAAATACGCAGGATCGATGTCACACAGGAGGGTAGTAATATTCTTTTGTAAATTTATGAAATCGCTGATAAAATTTGTATGAGGTGATACTATCAACTTAAGGTTTCTAAAATGATAATGATTGAAAATTTTATGACAACAAAATATAAAATATAAACTTACATAGACCGCGTAATATTTTACTCGACATGTTTGTATCAAAAATTAATATCTACATCTAGTTACTGAGTTCAGTTGGATGCGGTTTTAGCAAAGTCATTCGAATATACACGAGAGTTGTTGTCTTTACATCTTTCATAAATCAAATCACCAAACTTCAGTTAGACATTTTCAAGGCTCGATACAACGAAGAATACGAAGAAGTAATCATGCGAAAGCCATGAGGAGCTTCAAACACAAGGGCACTGCGCGGTATACCCTTCTTTAATGGCAGGCTCTGTTCATCAATGACAACTTCCTTACAAACACAGCACTCACCCATGCCACAAGGTTCCTGGCTTAGTTGCTTTTAACATTCGCCCAATACATCCATCGAAATACCAACAGTGTTCTCGTTCAGTTGAAACTTTCTATCACAAACTGAGCTGGTCTTAAAAACGGTTTTGGTCTCCAAAGCCTTCTATTTTTCAGTGAGAATTTCGATCTGCTTTTTATAGGTTTGCCTTAGGTTATTTGTCTGTCTTATTTTGCTGAGATGGATAACATTCAAGTTCAATCTCTGAATTAGTTTTGAGAACTGTTCTGCTCGGGGCTCTGCAACGGAACTTTTCTTCCATACTGAAAATGCAAGTTTCAAAGCAACAGGCACTGATAAGGTCCATCTTGTTGTCGCTCGCTTATCTTCATAAGACTAGAATACTTCAGTTTGCGAGCAGAAGGACTGAGAGTCATGCAGTCATTTAGTAATCAGAGGTAATTTGGTTTCTATTTGCCTCCGCTCAATTCGCAGTATTTTATTAGCCCCAGGGTAGTTTATTCTTTTCCATCCATTTCGATATTGCAGTGGTGGTGAAAACTGGCTTATTTACAACCTGCATTACATATCTTAATTTATTAGATATTGTATCCTCAGAGTAGAGGAAGTTAGCTTGGACAGTATCGAGAAAAGCTGCTGTTTTAATTGCATCTGTCCGCATGAAAAAACTAAATGTATGGTGCAGTCTTTATGGCTCAATCTTCCGACATTTGTTAGGAAAGACCGCAGCACAACGATGTAAAGATTATTGTGTCACCTTTTGTTTAAGTCCACAATTCTACAGAAGCGTAGAGGAAGTGCGGTAAAAGTTTTGTTAATTATTTTAACAGCTTTTCGTTTACACTTGCAATCAAGGATGACACAGAAGTATTTAGTTCAGACGGTAGTTCGAGAGTCCAAGGAGATCAAAATCAGCAGAAATACTAAAATATGTTTTGGGATGTTCGAACTAAAATATTTAAGAAACTCTTTATTATATTTCTCAAGTCATGCTTCAACAACATTGGCTCGTGATATTGAAAGCCCTCCTTTGTCTCTTAAATTTTTCAGAGACCTTCGACACAATTGACTGAAGATTCTTATCAAACTCTCTGACAGTTTTGGCTCATAAAATCTGCCACGGACCTTATGTCTTTATATCTTACTGGACGTATACAAGCAGTTTTTGTGGGAAAAAAGATTTTTGGATTTTCGAAAAAATCATTTGGAGTGCTACAGGGATGAATATGTGGGTTGCTTTTCTTTAGCACTGTTTTTTGAATAATCAATTGTTCATCTCCAAGCCGAAGATGCACAAATACATTTAAGTAGCAAGCTTGGAATGGTGGAAGATGTTGGTTTCATGTTAAACACTGACATCAGTAATAACATGCAATGGTCTACTAAACACGACCGTTATTTTAACCGAAAAAAAACAAATACCTAGTTATTATATAAAAAAAAACTTAACTAAAGGTATGGAGCACTAAATTGATGATTTGGATTAAGGCGGATTATGGCTCCCTGAATAGCGGACCACTTACCATTTAGACATTAAGCACTCGATTTATTGCACACTATCTTCAAAAGTGATGCAATCAGTCACTTTGATGTAGAAGGAGCGGCGATTAGAATCCGCTAGGTGTTGTTTTATTGAATGGTAGAAAGGACCGATGATATGCGAATATTCTGGAGGTCATTCAGGTACCCAAGATCAATATGGGACCGTAACCATTGAGCCTTATGCCAAGCCAGGTGAGCCATAATATTCTATGACTATTCGGAAGGCGGGTGCTCGTGGCTCAGTGGTAAGTGCATCTACTGCTGAGCGTAAGGAACTAGGTCCAAGGCGGGTAAGAGAATGTTTCATTTTTTCACGGCCTCGGTTTTCGCGGGTGACTGACAATCAAATCAGAACAAACTTTCAAGCTGACAATACATTTAAGGTTTAACCCCCTCCATATGCGAAAAATATGAGACGCACACAGAAATGGTGAAGCTATTCCCTTGCTTTGTTGCAATTAACTTGCTTTGTTGCAATTAACTTGCTTTGTTGCAATTAACTTGCTTTGTTGCAATTAACATTTGCAATCGGAAGGTTCCCTTTTTTGCTGTAAAGCAACATTCGTTGAAATAAACAATCATAATTTTGTTCCACCATATTCAAAGAGGAACTTACGGATTAGCCGACCTGGATAAAAACTTATAAGAGTTTTCCCCCAAACAACAGCGTTACATACAAACATATGTGTTGTTACATACAAACGTATGTGCATATAACAGAGATTTATCAACCCTTTGCCACATAAAGCTATCACGAATTGAAACCGATATTTGCATTAATTCATTTTTAACTAGACTGTTGGAGGTGAACTGCGTTTTCTCCGCGACAAATTAGCATTCACGTAGTAGCAGCTAGTCAGGCAGTGAAATATCTCACACAGTAAGCCAGCCAAATGGAATAAATCTCAAGAATTCATTACGTTTTACATGCCAGGACGTGTTACTTTCACAATCTAAAACACGATTCGTGCGCTGCGGAATATTACCAGCCTCATCAATCATATCGTGTGTGAGCAATACTAAAGTGCAACGAATCGGAATCCCCCACTGTTTTGCATAAAATCACCATTCAATCAAAGCCAACTTTATTTATGACACTTTCAAGTAACTCCCCTATCCGTACAGCTTTATCAAAGTGGGTACGTGTACGGATAATGTCCTACCTAACCCCTTCTGATGGTCACTTTTCACGCAAAATTTCCTCTTCGCATCGCTGAATCGATTTGTTGTGTCACAGATGAAAAAATAATAATAACAACAACAAAAGCAAACAAATAGAAAAAAAGGAAAAATTCCTATTCCCAATTATTCGTAGCAGAAAAAGCATTTCCATCTCTTCAGCGGATACCCATGCCAGAAGCTTCTAAGGGTGAAATCCAAGCCGAGCCGGCCAGAGCCAAGCTACCCTCCCGCAACTTACAAGTAAGGACTCATGGTAGAACAAGTTTTGAAACACGTTTTGCATAATTCAGCATACTGTCACGCAATAACTGCTGCCATGTCATGTTGTTGGCAGCGATATGAGAGAGAGTGTGTGCCCTGGCAGATCTACCTCCTCCGTAGACACATGCTCCTATACACACAAACATACATATCATACATCAGTCTTGAGCTGTACGCACAGTATGCAAATGCGTAGTTGATGATAAGGGCCCCCTTCCTACAAGCTCACCCCACTTGGCAAACGCAATAAGTTCAAACTACACCGTACATCCAAACGAATGTTTGTTGTGCATATGAGCGTAGTCTGAACTAAAAGTGCTTTCGAAAACATCCTTCCCGAGCCTTACCCGATAGGAACGTTACAATCTAGCTAGAAATGTTCTTCCTTCCTGTATGAGTGGGGGGCTGCGGGTGTTGTTATGCTTTTAGAGCTGAGGAGCTCTGCGTGCGCTGTTTCGAAATACTGAACTATTTGAAGGATCCAAGAAGGATAATAATTTACCATGTCGGGCACGTAGAATGACGATTTGTCACAAAATAATTTTTACGACTTTATTTCCAATGACGTTGGCGGAAAAGTTGGGGTTTATTTTGACCGAGGACTGGGATTAGGGTAGTTGCAGACGTAAGTAAGTAACTAAGCTGTCCGCACCACCCCCTACCGCCAAAGCGCCGACCGATCTATTGAAAGGGCTTACACACCCCCTTTTAAAACAATTTAAAAGTTTGTGCTTCGCTCGACGAGCAATGATGGACATAGACAGGATATACGAGTATGTATGTGGGACATGCCAAAGTTACAGGATAAGGTGCGTGCGGGCCTCAATGAACGACGACATACAGACATACATACATACATCCTTGCTTGCGTGCGCATGTATTTGTGTTGACTATCGTTGGCGTTGAGTGAATTAAACTAAATGGTTTCGCCGTTCCGTGGCTCTCTCTGGCCATTTACAGTCAAGTGGAAGCTACAGCAACAACGACGGACGATTGTCGAATTCAAATGGTTTGCGGGCCCCACTCTTAAATATCCTGAAATGACAAATGCGATGTCCTCGTTGTCGTTCTAGTCTTCGTATTTGTAGTGTGTAGTTGTCATCCCCTGAATGAATAATACAATGACTATGATGGAAGGGGAGGCGACATGCGACAGGCAAGTGAGTGGTGTTACACAACGCTTGGCATGTGTTTTTGTTTAATTTTCAAAAGTGCTGAACTGTGAAATTCGTGCACGCACACCAAACGGACAGATCTACAAACGAATTGTGGGACGTTGGGGACAGGGCGTTTGATTTAGAAGTGTGTACGCACATAGTTTTGAATTTAAAGGGCACACAAGTGAAATGGTCCGTAAAAGAAGGGTTAAATGTTGTCCACACAACTGGTCGAGGGGCTCTCCACAAGGCTGGCTTGGCTACTAAGAAAATGCTTAAAAAAAAAAATCGACAGCCAGGGAGAGTTGTAGTGCAGGGAATACGATGGGCGGTTGGAATTCGAATGAAAGACCGTTCACACAAAATAGGTCTGGAATTGTCCTTCAGAGGTGGAAAGCTTGTGGTGCTTAAATAGCAAACGTATTTTATTATAGCTTGAATTTATTCCACAGTTAAGGGTCTATTTGGAAAAGGAAATGAATTAGTGGCGGGTTGTTTTATATTCTTACTCCTGCTTACAGTCCGTTACATGGTTGGGCAATTTTTACAACCATTTTGATACCAAACGATGTCGGCAGATGAGCACTTTGAGTTGGCAATAATTTCCACACTTCCAGAAGATATTTGACGAAAGTATAAACGCACAACAAGTTGTCAGAAGGCAAACTAAAGTAGGAGCCTAGCCAAGAGCTACCATTCCAGTACTTGCAAAAAGTATTATTGCAGTAAGAGGCACAATGGTTTATACCAACTCATCATCATAATTTTATTTTTATTTTATTATTTGTGATTCGCCACATTGTATTTGAAGCTCTGCATTTCTGAACATAGTTACGACCATCTATGGTCAGCTGATCTGAGCTTTTGTTCCCCCCACACTAGAGATTGACATCAATGCCTTTAGTGCCAGAGCGATTTGAGGCTCATCATGATGCGATGTGCTTTTAAAGCAAAAAAGGTACATTATGCGTTTACATGGTGGTCCAAAAATACTCACCCGAGTTTTTTTTTGCCATATTTGTAAAAATAAAATAAAAAATTTCGTAATCTTACTAAGGAATTTGTTTGAAACTTAAGTTTTTTTTAACTTTTTTTTTAACATGATTGCGTTTAAGTGGTTGCCGGGATTATTGATGACCATTTCTGCTCTCTTTACCGCATTTTCAGTGGTTTTCCCTAGAATTTTCACGCTCTTGCAGGCTTATAGAGAACTTCAAAAGCTTCCAGAAATCTCATAGAAGAGCGTTTTAAAAAACTGTCGAAAGAACTAAGTCTTGAGTAGTCCAATCAGGCACCATTGTCGTGCCGTCTAGTTGGTGCATGTCATTCAGAAAAATTCATCTGCAGGCGGCAATGAAATCTCATTAATCACGTTGGATATAACTTACCAGCAAAAATTACCCCCAATACATTTCGAGCAAAAATCATCCACTGGGTCGTCGTAGGCATATCCAACTCCCTCTTACGTGGCACGTGTTCTGGTCGACGAAGACCGCTCATCCTATGAGTTGCTGCAATCTTTTCGAACAAATCGGCTATGCGCCCTAGTTTTTGACCAGTCGGCCGGGAGAACCGGACCGAAATACAAAAATTAACTGACGAGTTATCTCTTAAAACCTTGACTCGATTATTTCGTGATTTTAAGTAGCAAAGCGTCCCATGGCTTGTTTACGTGAATTCTGCATCACAAATGTGACCAATGCTATCCGCTAGATTTGTAAATTACTATACTTAGCAAACATTTTGCAAATGTTCTGATTTTTTCATGAAGGAGTCAATAGTTGAAGACTCCAGCAGAGAAAGTTCTCCCTATGCTAGAATCGGAGTCATGTCCGCAACGATTCAAAAGAAGAATATTGATTCAAACGAATAAATGGTCACAACAAGACTGAAACTGATTGAATACCAAATCGTAGTTACGGAGACGAGTTCAAAATAAAAATTGGTATACTACATGGCTGAGTCCTAAGTCTTTTGCTTGTTGATGTTGTCCTTGAGCATCTGCTTGAAGAGAAAATGATAATTCCCAAAGTATATAAGTCAAACTTCCCTGCATATAGCACTTTTGTTTTTGCCCTTTTTTGATGGGAATTGGTATAGCATCAATCCAAACTGACGGGGTGCTACGCATTCCACTTTTCACTTTGGGCTATTCCAGTTCTTCCCAAATGGGAATATCTCAATTTCTGAAATCTATGATCAATTGTGAAGCAACTCAAGGTGACTATACCAACAATGGCCTTAGGCTATGCTACATGAAATGAAGGTTAAAAAGTCCTTTAGCTGGAAAGAAAGCTCTACACTATAGTTGTACGTCCGATTTTCACACATGGTTCACAATGTTGGACTATGTCCAGAAACTATGAGAGCAAATTGATGGCAGATGCATGACAATAAGAGTAAAGAAGTCGAATATGAAGTTCCAAGATTCTTAGAAGCCTTCAAGTCCAATATCCCATTCCGATGAAAATGGAGTGTGACTGCCTCAGTTGATATAACAAAGCTCAAAAGGTAATGTTCCGATCGTGCAAAAATGACAGATTAAAGAATACCTGGACCGAACAAATGAAGCTTTCCCAGGAATTGATAACTGTGACTGTTGAACTGATCTAAGACCGAGAGGCGGATTGCATTGGGGATGGATTGGAGTGGGAGGGAGTTCGAATTACATCTTCACATTAAAGACAATACAATGGATGTACCAGTAAGAGTTAAGTGAATAAAATATTATTGAATTGGAATGATTTTGATTTCCTTATTGAAAGATCACTTTTTTATCGATAGTAATAATGTCTTAAAGAAAAGTGGCCAAGTATTCAACTCGACTTATGTAAATAGTCCATAGCAAACGTATTAGAATAAAAATTAAAAAAAAGAATTTCCCTTATGGCAAATTTTTTTATAGCTACTCCAGAAAAGACAAACATTATTCTGTCCCACAAATTTGAAAAACCATTTAAATGTTCCATAAAACTATTTTATAAAACCATTAATTTAGTGAAAGCTGATCCTGAAGTAAAAAAAAAAAATAAATCTCATCTCTCAAATAAAAAATTTTAAAGAAATTTGGGCTGCAGTTCAAGAAACTGGGTACTCTCTTCCCGATAGCAGATGTAAAAATTTGGTGGAAAGTTAACCACGAAGATGCCAAGCTTCTTTTAAAAATCATGCTCGAACAAAAATATACTAACTCAGTCAATAGGAAAATGGTGTGAAAGTAAAAACCTTTTGGTTAAAATCTAATTTTTCAACAAGATTTTGAATGTGTGCTTTTTCTAGAAGAAATATTAACAAAAAGTATTATTTAGTTTAACCAGAAAGAAATTTAATCAATTTTAAGTTTTTTTATGATTTGATGAAACCAGTCCTCACCGCGAAACAGGTTTGAACCAACTGAATAACGTTGAGCTCATGTGCATCAGCCCGTAGCCCCGTAGTACGGCAGCAATATTTTCTGCAAAACGACCCTGTTCGAATACACAATGATGATATCGCAGCTGCTACCGATCCACTTTTTTTAGCGGTTTTGTATCACATTCATGTATGTATGGTCGGTCATTATTCTCATTTTTACAATAGGCTTTGACACGCCTAGCTATCAAGTATCTATTCACGAAATACATTTTTCAAAGGCTGAAAAGCTATTAAACGAGCTTCTTGATTGTTAATATTTAAGGGTAAAACTTTGGAGAGCCAATCATCTGTAGGCTGTCATTTAAATTATTGCTTGTAACATAGAAAATATTTTTCAAGATTCCGGTTTTTACTTTCAATAGAATTTGCACATCCACATTTGCCAATATTCGAATTAAGGACGAGAATACACCGAATAGTCCAATGCAGTCAGTGTGAGTATATGGCATCAAACACCACAATGATTACATTCTAGTTCACAGCAAACGAGTTGATTGCAGAATCTTGCAATTAGTATTCCCTTCCGAAGTATTCAACCGACCACAGTGGAGCCGACTACAAGAGGAGGGCAACCCTCGGAGAGTTGTAAGTAGTTCCTTCACCGCATGAGTTCTAGGTTGAATAGAAAACGGCTTACTGCGAAGGCGAGCACCAGCGTGGCGTTGCTGAAAGGTAAGCAACTACCAGTTAACCATGGTAAACTGTTCCACAAAATGATATCCATCAACCCTGTACGACCGAAACCAAAATTGAAGATTATTATCGGCAGGATGTTTGGTTAGCCATTGTTTTCCCAAAAACGGGTTTTGTTTTCCAAACACCCACGCTGTATGCAACATCAAATTCTTCTTCTGGTTGATAGTTATGCACGAAGTTTGGTTTGTTGTTGCTCTAGTGTGTGTTATTGTATGATGACGGCGAGGACGTTGTGATTGCAATTTCGTGAGAAAACGCAATAACGTTTATCCTGTGCAGAACATGGCGTCGGTAAAGATGTACCGAAGTGAATTCGCCTGGGAATACAAGCAGCATTAAATGAAGAAATAATTGGAAAAACATTCGGCGCTGAGGATGTCTTTTTTGGCAGGTACCTTTGGGGATTTGCAGCTACTGAATTCTGTGATGCTCCCTTGCTTTTCGCATCAAGGGCAGCGACGATATTCTCCACTTGAGATGCAGGTGCGGCGAAATATACTCATAATTCTATGGAAAGTCCACCAGTAAGAAGATCAGGGAAATAATTGGTCTAGAAAATTTGCGTACAAAGCTTTGTTTTGGGGAAATCATGCTATGCGTTTATCTTATCTCGGGCAAAGGTTATGTCTATTTTTGGGACACAAATAGAATGATATTCTATCTAAGTTGGCCTATAGTTTTGCATTCATCGTATGGTTTCCGAAATCCTTCCCTTTTTTGGAAGGTATTACCATATGTAAAATCGTAGAAAAGCAGAAAAAAATTTAAAGAAATTGTTTACTGGTCTTTAAATATTAATTTATTGTGTTTTTTATTCATTCACAATGATTTCAATCAGAAAGTTGTTTTAAGTATTTAAACCAAATCAAGTTTCAGGCAGAATAGTTTCGATTAAGGTATTTTTGTTTTCGAATAATCTAGCGCCTTTTTACACTTTTCGACGTAGATATATGTGTCCAAAGGTTTTTGAACATTTTTGAGTCCGGCGAACAGGCGGTCATGGTAAGTTTCTATCAATCCTGTAAGTTTGAAGTCAGGGGTTCAAAAATATTGTTCATCTTTGCAAATGAACGTTTAAGCGAACATTTGAAGTTTTTTGCGCTCACATCAATTCTACTGTGCCATATTCTGAAATCGTTCCATTTTGCATTTGCTTCGGAACAGGTTCCTGTTTAGGTATTCTTTTTAAACCTGGACGGACCAATTGTTAAATGATTTTCCTGACCATCGTTAAGCTGGATGAGGATGTTGTTTCTTGGGTGATGCGTCCTTTTTTTTGCCATAGTACATTGGATATTGCGGAAGCTTGCGACAGTCTTACTTCTTTCCCAATTACATACTCTTTCTCGGATGAAAGTCCCAAATCCTTGAAAACATATATTTATACTTATCTGTTGCCTGCAACGTCTTTCTGAAACCGATTTGTGTTTCAAAATTGAACCAAAGAATAGTATTTAACACTCTCTCAAATACTTTACACAAATTTTAATTTGTTCTAAACGAAAATCCTTTATGCGAATGGGAATTACAATGGACTGTCCTAATTAGCCCCTAAATTGTCTCCTTTCGTTCCGGGTAAAAAACAGAAAAACAGATAACTTAAAGTTAAAATTGGCTGCAAAATTAAAATCTCATCCTTATGGTTCGCAGTGTAAGAATAAAGCCAAATTATCCTGGCCGTGGTTTTTAATTCAAATAGTTTAAGTGAAAGTTTTGCAAATTAGGATTTGCACAATTCTTCGAATCCTAACTAATTTATCAGACCAGTACACGGTTACACGTTAAAAAAGTTTTCCTGAATTCTTTAATGTTCACAAAAATTTGTTTTGTCTGAAATAAAGAAATAGCCCGAAACTGTGCCCCAAAAATGGATTTTGCTGCCTGAACTACTCTTAGAAAAGACAATAACAATTTATGATCGTAAAAATATTCATTACCGGAAAGCGGCATCGACAGAAGAGAATTGACAAGATGAGAGTTTTGCAGAGCCTGGGGTCGAATTACGACATCAGTTAATGTGTGAGTGAAATTCGTTACGATATCGTGTGATCGAGTAACTAGATTGGGATGATCATATAAGAATGCTCACGTATCGTATGCACATTGAAAATAGTACTAGAAATATTCTACTACACTGAATAGAGACAGCTGATAAATGTCAAACGCCTCGATTTGTGGACATTTTTTTGTTTTTTTGTAAATAAACATTGTTTCGTTTAATTGTAATAAAAAAAATGGAATATTTTCAATATTTTTTATTCTCCAATACGTGTTTATGATCTTGGAATGTGTTATTTGTTGTTTTCTTTTACTCCGAACGTTTTTGCAAATAATTCTGCAACTGCAACTTGCAATCCACATGCTGACGAAATTTTCATGTCCAGTTGACTCAGAAGTTTATCTTCATTGAAACACATTTCATAAAGTTCCCCAAAATTTACTTCTGCATGGGGTAAATTTTATTCAACATCGACCTTAAATATATTTAAGATAATAAGCAAAAACACAGAAAATAACAACAAAAAGGAATATTCTTACATATTGTTTTTTCTCCCGAAAGCAACTTCGATATCGATATCGATGATATGACAGAATGCCAAAATTCGGTACTCAATATTCGATATCGTAAGCTGTCATACCAAATGAGTATAATTCAGTCACGTATTGCTCGATAACTGATGTCGTAATTCGACCCCTGATATTGGTCCTTCGAGGTCGAAGCTTTAATATTCTTACGAACTGAAGCAGCCTCGGCTGTCCAGGTTGAGCTTTCGTTAGATATCCACTAGGTTTTCAATTGCTCCAAGCCTGCCTTATGATTTGCTCCCTCTCAAGAGGAATGAGGCCTGTTGCACAGAATAATCAGAAGAATTAAGAATGAATTATTGTGTAGTTTAGTTTCAATTGCTCCATGAGTAGAGTCCGAAATAGAATGGAGAATTCGGCATCGACTTATTAGCTTTTGCTTTACTCAAGAGTTTTCATCCGACATTGTTTTATATACTTGAAAGTTTGGAAACTTAGAACAACACCCTGCTGTCAGTGGTATGTCATCCCGAAAAAAAAAAATGAGAACAATTTTCGAAATTAAGCAATTTTGGAACGAACGATGACTACTAACGAGCAGAAGAACATTTATAAATTTCAAAGCAATAGGTTGAATAGTATTTTCGTTAGAACCATGACAGTTTAAGAAAATGATGTTTCGAGAACAATGCGTTTAGAGTTTCAAGAACAGAATTTTTATGGAAAATTTATACTTGCACCAATCTGCTTTGGATTTTATATATATTCATGACAAAAATTTATATAAACTATTCCAAATATACAAAGGTGGCTAATATACTAAAGTTGACCGTCTGAAAACTCGTACGTGCGAATAAAAGACCAGTGAAAACAAGAGAAATGTAGCAACTGCAGACCTGGCGCGCGGCACACAAGTCGCTTGTGGCGCGTCGGTGACTATGAGTTGTGAATTATTTAATACGTGGAATTTCGGCCTGAATTTTTCACAGCATATTTTCGATAGGTTTAACTCTTGGTTTTTCGAAGTGGTCATCATGAGAATACTCCCTTAAATGAATTGATATCCCTACGAGTATATTCTGTGAAGTCGTAACTGAATTTCCTTATAACTGATTATACTATGATTTTCTTCCACACGAGAATCCTTCTATTCTATTAGCTGGAATAAACTGAAAGCCTTATAGCTTACTACTGAGCTCTTCAAAATAAACCACGAAATTCAGACTAAAATCTACCCTTGAAAGGCTCTAAAGCCGATTTCGCACACTTCTTGAACATTTGACAAACATCAAGTACGAGATAAACCTACAAAAATAACTCTAGGCAATAACTCTTCCATTTTCGCCCAAAACTAAAATTCCTCTTGAAAATATGTACGAAATATCTCACTATACATGCGGCTAAATTTACATCCATAAACCAATACACACCATCGGTTCCACTTGACTAGCATACGTTTTGGATTCTATACTGTTTGCTTCCTCGCGCAGCGTCATCCATTTGAGGGTAATCCCTGCTGCCAAAAAACCGATGCGCTCGTTGCAGTTCAGCTCCATAAAGTTCCTCGCTGTGTAAAGTACCGTTCAAGTCCCTTCACTTAACTATTCCTTTTTACAGCTGGAAGGGATACAAAGGAATGAATATATTTCCTTTCATCGTACACACGGCGACATAGAACAAGACAAAAATAAAAAAAGCTTATGTAGAAAAAAAAACTCGCGAGGAAAATTGAATTGCATCCAAAAATCTATTGGAAGGCTTTGACTGACGGCACTGTGCGATGCCAAGAAACTTCGAAGCCCTTTATAAAGTCCCTTAAAGCTCTTTGGTGAATATCAGCGCATTAAACCTAACCAATTTGAATAAACGAGCTCATAGAAACGAGAAAGATTGAAAAGTTATTTTACGATCGCTTGAGTGGGAAGACTGGAGTACATTCGCACAAATTGACCAAGTCAATTGTCATGATAAAGAAGACTAGCCAGGTAATCATAGAGGCTTGTAGAATTTTGTAAGGGTATATTTTTTGATTTTGCTTACTGTAGTCGATGACACCTTCAGCTCCGCGAACTCGCCTAGAATCGTTTTTTCACATTTACCAATGTGTTGAGAATCATCATGAATTCATCGTTTTTTGGTTCAGCTGTAACCGTGTGTCAAAGACATACGCTCATCTGCAATATGTTTGTAAAAATGTATGCTTAAAATGCACTTTTTCAAGCTCTTCTAGCTGCATTTAAAATCACTTCTAGGATGAAATTATCCTTGAGAGCTTTCAGAGTTTGTGACTTATTCTCAAGGATCCATGACTTCATAACACATCAAAAGAAAAGCGGATGGCAGTATAAATCGGGCTATCATGCCAGTCAGTTAATCAGTCATCCTACAAAATTGATGTTGATATTGCATTTATTTTTCATTTTCCAGTTGTGTACAGTAAGGGAACAATTCAATACTCTGTATAAAGCATATTCATTAATTTTTAAAACGATTTGAATATGTTTTAATTGAAGATTAAACATAGTTCAAAACATTTATTTTAAATAGTGTTCTTAATAGAAACTTAAATTAAAAGACCTCGAAAAAGAAAAAAGAGACGATGCTTTGCAAAGCCCGAAGCTGAAGCTAGTTGCAATCGAACCATCTAAATTAACCCACAAGTGTTGAAGGGCATCAAAGAAACTGATCCTAAGCGAAGTTTGCGGCATCCTTGCTTTCTATAAGTACAAAAGCCTCCAGAAAATATGCTGATGTCATTACGGGTCGCAACGCTTTTGCCAGATAATCTAAAGTATGTTACTTAGCCATAGCGACGTTTGTACTGTGCTTTTGCTACTAGTATATCACTGATACCGCAGAACGGTTCCTTTATGACTGTTCCGTGTTAGCTCCCACATGGGGGCACGTTGATAATTAGCTCTTGTAACAACCCATCATAATTTGAATTTTTATTTTTGTTTAAAATTATTTTAATAATTGTATTTCACTGAATTCATTTCGTTTCTTTTTCTTTACTTTTACTTTATTGTTTGTTCTTGAATTAAAAAAAATTGTTTAACTTTGATAAAATATGAAAAAAATTAAATTTGTTATTACTGTACAGAACGAACATGAAGCTTTACCAGCTGTGGCCGAGAAAAGCTTTTAAAAAAGCTTCCGCAGGGTAGTATAAAAGGGCCGCTCCGATCGCAGAAAAGTCACTTCTTCTAAGTCAATCGAGAGTTTGACATTTTCGTACGGAGGTACACTACCGCCTGCAAAAGTAGCACACTCTCTGCGCGTCTTAACCTTTTTTTAGTTTTGAGTTCTTCAACGAGTACGAGCACAAAGCCGAACAAAGGCCGTTTCAGAAAAAATCTAAATATTTTTTTGTAAAACAAGTAAATTATTGCGATAAATAAATTTTGTACTTTTAACACATAAAAGTTGAGTTGTTAATACGAAGATCCCCGCTTCCCAGCTCTACAAGCGAAGAGAGCTGTTACACTCTTATATTGTCGTACAATGTTTCACAGTGCCTTTTCAGGCATTAAAAGTATGTTGCGGAAGCGTCTTATGAATATTAAAAATTAATACAATAAGTTCTACAACAATTTTGATAAACTTATATCTTGTTTTTTCGAAGTTCGAATTTTCGATAAACTATACAGACATTGAAACAATAATTCGGACATTGTAGGTCCGTAACTATTTCTGATATCCACAGTATTTTTAAGTTTTTTAATTCTTAATCTCCCGTTTGTCTGCAAGCAGGTAATAAAAAAAATATATCCAAGAAGTTGCAGACTTTTCTCCGAATTAGCTTTTGCTGAACCCATGCCATCGTTCGGTCAGGATTACGTATGTCGACCGATTTTCTTTAGAATATAAGTTATGAATGCTTACACTAGCATTATTCAGCGCAACTCTTGATAGAGCTATTAACCTGGCTGGCTTTATCAGCGTTCCAAGCGTGGGCAGTGGTTTCTGGCAACTGACAGATATAAACAAGGATTCCTTTCACAGGAATTTAAACAAAATAAATTTAATAAAATTATACAAAGAGTTCTACATAAAGTGTTTCATTTGTTGATAATTAATATTACAGAAGATCCATTTTTCCTAAATAGTCAGAAAAAATATCTTCTAGAATATTTTCGGTCATATAATGTTTCAGTGCAAAATAAAAATAAAATCCTGAGTATCCTATAAAAATAAACTCGAAATTCGAAATATGTCTGTCTAACATATAAGAGCTCAAAATTTTATTGTTTGATATTTTACGAAAGTTGAATTTTATTTATTTTGTCCTTAAACTTAGCATTTCTTTCAATCAAAGCTTATATGTAGATGAACATAGTACATTATACTATATAACTTGCCAACCATTCTTCTTCAAATTTTAACGCATAGCACAATCCTTTTTTTTTTGTTGTTAACATGTAGACACTACAGACCAAAGCTTATATTTACACCATCAACAGCGTTCTACACCTGTCCTACTTGTAACTGCACGGATTTTTCCGCTTACTTACATCCCAAAAGAGAGTCAACAACTTCTAGGCGCTCATACGCTATTCTATAACCCACCAGTCAGCACATCCACTTTGCAATCAGAACAGGATGAAGTACGAAAAATGCTCTTAAAACCAGAAGCCATATCCTTTTACTTAAGAGTAAAGTGCCAAAGTGAATACTGGTATTTCACCATTCCTCTACTTTGTAGCCCAAACAGTTTCTAGGCGGGCGAAGTCTTCGAGGTTACTTTGCGCATCAGCATCACAAATGTACGAATCCTCATAAACCGTTCTGACTTTTGAAGCACAAGCAAAATAAAAAAAAAATGTTAGGAAAAAACTTATTCAAAATATTTGCACCTAACCGATGGCAATCGGCAGGTTGTAAGGGAGCATAAATGAAAAAGGAAATCCAAGATAACTACGACGCAAATTCTTCCTGAGGGTTGTTGGTGTAGCAACGGAGAAGACCATCAAACCAAAGAATGTTCCGGCAGTTACTTGTTCATGCGATTCACATGTTACTCACAGAAGTGAGTAGCAGTAGACAGCTACGGATTTGGACTTTCGAAAGTAAACAGGGCGGTTTTCTTTTTAAAGTAAAGCTGCCTTGGTTTGAATTAGTGTTGCACCTTCTAGGATGAACCTTCTCCAATCATGAGTGTTACAGAAATAGCGACGCTTGGGGAACTGAGACTTGGGAGCTGTTGAATGTCTTTGGTAAGCGAATCGGAAACCTAGTGGTAGAAAACGATTGTGTTTTTAAATTGGTATGTTGTTAGAAGGATATATAGTTTATGCTTATTGAGGGAATTCCTGAAGGACATCTTGCTGCATGATGATCTACAGATTTCGGTAGGGATTGCTGATACTTTCGTATCGAAACTAAATGTGGTTGGCTCTGTCCTGAGAATTTTATTTTCAAAGAAACATACTGTGTTTAATTCTGAACCCACCGAATGTTCATATTTAAGGTTGATAATCTCATGGTTATGCATTCTTTAATCCAACCACGAATTTTGGTTTCTGGAAAAAAATGATACATTGCTCCTTTCTGCTCAAATTTCGAATCGACTATTTAGAAGGACTCCTGTGAAATTTAAAGCAGAATTTTATTGCACTTTACCCGACCACACTTTGAAATTTAATGAAGTCTCATAAAAATTTAAGACTCAGGTTAATAAATAAAATGACCAATTAACTATAAATATATTAGTAAAATAAATACAGTGTTGGTTCCCAACAAATCATTAGATTGAATCAAATTGTTAAAAGAAAACACTATTGATCACGTTGACATTTGGGCACGTTGATATGGGCGATGCATCGGATTAATTGCTGAAGCGCCAATAACTAGACAAAAAAAACGCAAGCAGCAGCTAATATGGATGCATCAACCCTTAAACAATCACATCACAACACATTCTTTATTTAATTAACATTATCAACATTTAATTAAAACAATAAAACGCGCACACGCGACGTGCTGTTAACGCCAGAATAGATTAATTCAAACTGCCCAAATGTCAATGTCATCACAGTTGTCCCGCTCTCTCCTTCATAAAATTAAATGTTTCCTAAAGAGAAAGCATAATTTAATAATTTAATGCAATATTGTTTCCACTCCTTCTTGTGTGCCCCAATAAGGGGCATTAATAATAAATGTTACATATACTAACGTAAAATGGGGAAATTAATTCTAAACAATATATATTTAATAAAGAGAGAGAGAAAAATTATGTAAACCAAGGATCATTGACCTAGGTATATAGGGGTAAATGGTTGCATTTGAACAGCTGACTTATATACCGAGGTTTCATGATCAGAGGTAGAAAAGAATACGGACACTTGCAAATTACCAGCAGTTAAAACAAGTTGAAACTTTAAAAGTCAAATTGTCAAATAAATAAAAATTTTATAACGTGGTCAGAAGAATATATTTTTTATTTTGGTATAAGTTGCAAAACCTTAATTTGGTTTTTCCACCTCAACAATTTGTGGAAGAAACATACAGCAAAAAATTATAACTCAATTTTCAAAATTAAAAATTCAAAAATGTTGACAGTAAAGCCATATGGAAATTTTACCGGGAGTTTTGAAGTGGGCAATATCACCCTTCCGGCTCATTCTACGATAATAACCTTTGTATACAAACAGAAACTAGAGAACATTTCCTACAATTTAAATTATAAACTTTTTTCCATAAAATTGATAGTTTTGGCCTGAATGTGACTTCGATTCGCTGTTCTTGATGAAGCAGGTCTGAGTTTATTTTTTAAATCTGAGTCATCATAATGTCACAGTGTCCTTTGCATATGTAGAGCTATGGCTTCTAATGAAGTAAACTGTTTTATTTGTACTAATCCATTCCAAAAATAAAGGAATCATTAGAATGAATGAAAAGATTGGAGACATTTCGTAAGTCAACTATCAAAAGAAAGGACAAAAAGGATAAACTTTTGGTTAGACTTAGGATGCTTGTCAAAAATGGTGCAATAATTACAAGTTAATCGCTGCATATCTTTGCGTAGAGGAATCAATCCTACGACTTCTCAATCACGACTGCGATCTACGCGCCAAACATTCTCATTCAGAAATCATTGTTTTTTGTGCGGTGCTCGCAGAGGTTGAGGCAAAGCAAAAACAGACGCGCTGGTGCGATCGCAATGCTGTCTAAGGCGTACGTAAATAATCAATGATTCGATATCACAATTCGTGCCAAAAAAAATTGTACCAAGCCCCATCGACTGAAGAAGTAAAAAAAAGAGATCCGAGGTGCAAATGAGATGGATACTGCGATCCAGTATATTTATTTTTAATTCGAGCAGATTTCCGAAGAATATCCATTTTCTCTGAAAAAACTGATGACCAAAATTGAAGGTGATTACTGTTCACACAAAAAAATGGCAGAAGCACAACTTCTCAAAAAATACGGTGACGATGTTTGTGATTTGTTCTTGATTTACAGGGTTAAAGCTATTGACGGTAGCTTGGAACAATCAATAGAGTAGTAACAAGACAGAAGAACGTCGGCGAATTGTAAAGCCAGCAGCGGCAATCATTATAGAGGATATTGGCTACACGGTCTACGAAACGAAACATTATCCTCCATCAGATAGTTTTTTTTCAAAATGCTGAGTAAGATACACCTGATAGTTTACACATTTTCCTCGATGATGTGATTTTGAAAAATAAACGTGCATTTCTTGAGAAGTGGAAGAGAAAAAGCATTGCTCTCGCACATTCTATAACTGCCGCAGCGAGCTCAAAATCTTTCATTTCATCAGTTACAACACTTTTAATTTCATGGTTAAAAAAACCAGCTTACTCTTCCTCAAGGTGGTGTGAAAATAAGTTTCTTGGCCAAAGCTCCTAGACTTTACGGCACTCATATGCCAAAACTATTCGTTTAAGGATAAAAAGGTTGTTACAGTAAGTGTAGGAATTTTTTTCTAGTTTAATTTTGTATGTTAATGTTTTTATCTTGGAATGAACTACTTTAAACCCATTTTTCTAAAATGACGGCGAGGGAGACAAAGATACCAGGTGGCAAAGCTGAAATTTAAAAAGAGCACAAAGCTGAAAAAACTTCCCTCTTGTTCCGACAGCCGTATACAGTGAATTGTTTGCTTGTTACTTCACATTACAATTTTGGTAAAATGTAAGCCCTGATTCAATTTGAATAAGCCCATAGTAGTCTTTGAAACAATTACTTGGGAACTTTGAAGTTTGACGATTGATCGCAATATTCATTTTGAAAGGCTTTGGTATTAAAAAATCTAAATGCATATTCTTGAATTCCTCTACCATTATAGGGGTATTTATGAACCCTTGAATGCGTAAACTATAAAAAAGCAGTCTAGTGCTGTAATTCATTTCCTTGTACAAATGAAGAGCAATTGTAGGCCATCTGGGCTTAGTTAGGGCTATCGACGGTAAAATGCCCACCTGATAATTCCCAAACTGAAAGAAATAAGGATACAGAGAAGCGCACGATTTTTGCAGTGTCATGCAAGAAATGGACTTGAAACATTTTGTTTTCGGAAAAGAAGATCTCCACCATTGAAGAAGTATGGTGTAAAAGTTTGCTAGGGAGTCTAACGAAAATGAATAACTTCAATCCATTTTACTAAAAATATATGTAAAACCCGTTGCCAAAGTCTGGGGAAAAAATGTGTCAAGGGGTGTTTACTTAGTCAATAATAATTTTACTAAAGAAAATCGTATCTTTCAACAGGACTCTACTCTACTGCACACAAGATCAGAACCAAAAATGCTTGGCGTAAGGTCAATATTCCAAGCTTTATAGCAGGATAAGTTTGGCCTTCATGAATTCCAGATTGAAATCCGGTTACTGATTGTTGAAAGAGCTAGAGAGCATAGCTTGTTAGATACCCCACAAGAATTTGGAAGGCCTCAAAAACTTAAGTCACAGCAACAAAAATATCAATCGAATCAGTGCGTGTCTAAAGCTTTGTTGAGTAATACTCTTATAAAAAATCAAAATTTAAATTAAAGCTCTTTAGTTTCTCATGGCATTTTATATTTGTAATAGAACCTAAGTATGAAGGGATAGTTATAACATAGTGATTCGAAATTTCTCCTGAACCTTATGAAGTCATTGCAAAATTGACAAGGTTCGAAAAAATTATAGTTTTACAGTTGAAAGCATATGTTATGTTAAATAAAAAAACATAATGCACTTTAATATGCCCCAAAAAGTAACCGTATTAAATCACGCAACCATTCGCCAAGTTCATTAGGTAAATTGATCAACATTCCTCTAGAGAGTGTTATATCTAATCCCGTGTCTATTTAAACTGTACACTGTACACTAGTACATATTTCGGTTGAAAATTAGGTTCACATGCGAATATCTATGTAATTGTTAACGAACACGATAACTGTCTCCTCAAGTAGAGCACGGTTTGCCACAAAGCTGCGTCCTGTTCCATGCTAACAATAATTGCGACAGCCATTAATTTGCGCATGGAAATTTTGCAAATTGCTGCACTTAATCCATAATTGAATTTTGAATTCAACATTCGACTTCAATCAATTACCTGGCAGCGTTATATTTCACTCTAGCCAAAGATGAGCTTAATCATAGTTTCAACCAAAGGATCTGTTAATTGTTATACAAGCAATTTCAACCCAAAACTCTGGGGACCTCGAAACAACGTGTCTGAGAAAACGCGTTGCAATAATTAGAATATAATATAATTGTTATAAGTTTAACGGAAAATTGTTTACGACTTTGTTTTTTGTTTGACAAATTGCATGTGTTTAGCAACTATATTTTTATTTACAATAGATAAGGTAAAAGGTATTTAGATAAGGTAAAAAAAATGATTTTTGTGTTAGCCTTTCCGTTTTATGTTCTCCTGCGATAGCGTCAGCGTGGATTTCGTGCACGTACATTAGTTGCCGTCCTCTGACACATTGGTGTTTTTTTTCCAAACAATGTTAAGTAAAAGACAATTTTTTTCTGCGTAAATTTTCTCGGCGGTAAGCAATATTAATTTGATAAAAATTTAACATTAATTACAAAGATTTATTTGACTAGAATAGAAAGCAAGCCAATATCTCTTATCGCAAAAAAACTTTTTTTCAATAACTTTAGTAACATAACTAGTCGCCACGAAAGCCTTTTTTAATAAAACAAGATAATATTTAGCTTTATTCATTCAGAAGGTCCATTGTAAAAATTGGTAAAAAAATTTAGAAATCGGTTGAGTAGTTTTGAAAATTACCCCATACATACAAACTTCACAAACATTACTTCCTTATAATATAAGACAAGATTAATTAATTTTTTTTTTTCGTCGTGGGTAGCTGCAAAACCGGTAAAGCATACTCATACCTATGTGAGATTCTTACTCACTTAAAACACCCATAGCTTAGTGTGTCAAGGGCCACATATCAATTACTATGGTCAAAATGTTTTATTCCCATAAATATCGTGTCCAAATTTTACAGAAAGGAGTTTTTTTTTTTAAGAATGCTAATTAACAAACATTGATATTACATATGAAAAGAAAATATTTTTATATCATTGGTGATAGATCAAAAGTACCCACCTTTTTTTAATTGCTTGGTAAAGACGTCACAGTTTGGCATAAAAACCGTTTCGACAGAATTTTTTTAAAGTGACCGAGATATAAAAATGCAGTTCGCCATGTGTTTCTGCAGGAGGAGACGTAGGTCTGCTAAGAATGAAAAGAATGTTGGAGCTACGTTTTTACCAATTCCATGCTGTAGAAGAATCTCATCTATACCTACGCACGCATTATTAACTTGTAAGTATACTTTTATTAAAGCGCTAAGTGTGTAAGTATGTCAGTAAGTAGGTTATACCTTTACCTAATGTCTATGAAAAAAAACTTACAAAACTATTTGGTCCATTGGCGTTGGTGCATTGATCACGTTTATTTGCTGTTTGCTTCTTCTGGATTCAAATCTGGCAGGCAAATCTGGTTTTTCTTTTTTTGTAGGCAATACTATTGTTTTTTGTTTTCTTAAGCATGAATGTATAGATGTAAAAAAATATATGTTATGAAGTTTGTCTTAGAAACAAAATAAACATTATGGCGGCGACGCATAAGAACAAGCAGATCCGAAAAAGTAGATTTAAAAAAAAATTTACAAAAAAAATTAATTAAAAACTTTTGGCGAATGATAACAGACAGAAATCTCATAGGGTGGCACGAAACTCAAAAGTCATGATAACTAGACCATGAAAAATCTCGACTATAATTATACAAATTATAAAAATAAAAATTATTTTCCAATTACATTGTTTGACTCTGTATTCATACATACACATACCAACGTATGTGTAATCGAACATATGCAGACGTATATCGTTATTGCAGCTTAAGCAAGTTCAGTTTTAATAGGAAGAAGCATCCTGATAAGAATTTTCAACGTTTCGTTTTCATAAGCGATTGCTAATTTTGTCATAATAACTGATCTGAGTTTTTAACTGGAGGCGGTAAATATATAAATTGTGGGACATGCACTTAGAGTTCTGAGTTGTAAATTTTTTTTAAATGTGAGTTCTTTTGTTAGTGTTTTCCTCTTCAACTCACAGATCGGAGGTGAAGCGCTGTAGCTGAATATTCTAAATATAGCCAAGAAAAAACTGTATTCCAAGCAAGTATCCTTAATCTGGTATACTGATGGCTCAAAAATAGCAAATGGAGTAGGTGCCAGTGTCTATGGACCCAACAATAAAATCTCTATACCCATGGGAAAACTGGATGGGTTCCAGGTCACCATGGAATCTAAGGCAATAAAGTTGCGGACGAACTAGCCAGGGGTGGTTCTAAAACCGGGTTCACTGGTCCGGAGCCTTTCTGTGGCATAAGCTGGACTACGGCCACAGGTCTGACTAATAAGTGGAAAAACAAGCTACGCATTGTCCACTGGAGAAATCTACCGGGACTCAGACAATCTATTACTAATCAATCCCTCTTCTTAGGGAGAAATCCTTAATCTCAACAAGGAGAACATTAGAAAGCTCATGAGCTTCCTCTCAGGCCGTTGGCGCTTGAGATAAAATCTAACCAAACTAGGGCTGAGTACAACCACCGAATGCCCACTCTGTTTGGAAGACGACCTGTATCTCGACTGAAAATAAGCGTTATCCTGTCAAAACTTAAATATGATGTTCACTTCAAGGAGCCAACAAAAAAATGTTGCCTGTCCCTATAATGCACCCTTAGGCAAGAAGCTTATTCTAAAGACCCAAGTCTTAATAGTGTTTCCCCATTTAAATGAGAACTGTGTTAAGTTTATGCGCAAATACCATTTACATCATAATGAGAAAGCACCAAAGGGGGTGACTCAACCCCACCCAATGCAGCGGTAGCATTCAAGTATCACTCGGAATCCAATAGCATTTATTCGATTCAGTGTGTAAGACAAAAAGCAAACACACAGTACTGAGCTGGGCTTCCCTTTGGCGAACGGATACTGCATAAAGCGTAAGGGCGAAAGGGATTAAAGTCCTGATTTACGGTTTGCCAGTGGAAAAAAAATTAAATTTATAACTTTTCCCAGTCAATGTTTTACGACTATCTTCCATGAATCCAACGGCATACCCTCAAAAAAGGGTGTAAAAAAGGGATCACAGTATCCATGTATATTTACACACTTGTACCAACTGGTGGACTACACTATGCTAGTCCATCCAATGGCAACTCCTTAATCCTCTGATGTCGCAGAGTCGCTACCATTTCGTCCATCGCTGAGAGCGACATTCAAATTTGTCAAGCCAACATAATTAAGGATGCACAGAGCTGTGTATAGCATCCCTTTCACATCAAGATCCTCGCGCATACACACACACACTCACGCTATTGAATGCGAGTTGGGGAAATTATTTTAAAGCGGTCGCATAATGCGTTCTAATTAATCAAGATATACAAATATGTCTAATGTGACCACGTCCTTAATACGTTAACTCCCCACGCCATTATATCGTTCCTGGCTGTTGTTCGCTGGTGAGGCTCCACATCATCATCGTCAACGTTGGTCGCCGTATTCTCCGTTCGTCAATCGCCGTACATGTGTTCGTACGGTGTGCGAAGAGCAAATACACGCATTCCATTGCCCGGTGACACCACACTGGCAAAAGCGCTGGCTGAAGCCGTGAAGGCTCTGCAAACGAAAGGATGAGTGGTGGTCCGGAAGCCGCTTGTTGAAATTTTTCGTTACGCTGGAAATGTTCGCAAAGTATACGCGTACTTGTGGAAGACGTAAAACGTGGATATCGTCGTCGTTACGCGGCTGCCCCATACGCCATACCAATGCTACGTATTTGCATAAATATGCTTCCTTTCTGGTATCCAATCATCCGTCCAGGCGGCAGAATATACAGTCATGTGATGGACACTACTCCCGTCCTAAAGACCTTTTGGCAAGGCATACGGCTGATGAGATCCTGTGCCGTGCGATAAACTGCGACTCGTGTCATTGCTATGTCGATACGCGTAACTCTATTTGCAAACCCGCACACTTATACGAGTGCTTGGCTGCGTATGTTAATAAGGAAAGTGGGTGACTCAACTCAACATTGGGATGATACGAAAAACCACCGTAATATATCCTGCGACTTGAGGATATACTTAAAATAGTACCAGGATATCGCAAACGTTAAGCATGTGTAAGTGCGGACACTTATGCTGGATG
This sequence comes from Orthonevra nobilis, assembly GCA_963555765.1. Classification (NCBI taxonomy): domain Eukaryota; kingdom Metazoa; phylum Arthropoda; class Insecta; order Diptera; family Syrphidae; genus Orthonevra; species Orthonevra nobilis. Next base: position 23,015,303 of record OY743225.1, on the reverse strand, counting down.
GTGACGCGTGCATTAATTGCAGTCCGTGCACGCATTCGGTAAACATCATTATGGGTGTGCATACGATTGAAGAGACATCCTGTCACGGCGGCTAAGCCTGTTCACTATTTGCCGATGCAGTCCAAGCATGAAGCATGGACTCGAACACTGATATTCGAAGGATTCCTATTGAGCAAGGAAACGCACAGTTTCAGAAATCGCAGTTCATGTTTGAGAGCCATACTGGGGAATGGCATTAGGCTAACCGATTATACGGAGATGATCTTATACTACTTGATAATTCTTCCACGAATAATGATGTCCTGGAAAAGTTCAAAGCCGAAGCCTGTAAAGATCAAAATGGAAATATCGTATTAAATTTGCAGTCAATGGTAAGGATGTGGAAAAACTATTTCTTGGGACCGTATAAGGGCGATGAAGAATCAAATTCTACTGTCAGGCAGGCTGAACCATTCGATGAAGAAGACGCAGGCCGATAATACCGTCTATCCGACCTAGACGAAGTATAGATAGCCAAAGTATTATAAAACTGCTTGAGTGGACGGCTTAGCTGTCGAACACTTTAAAGCGGCGGACGATGACTTGGTTGGGAGTAAGCACCAGCTTATCTGCAATATATGCTCGAATTATGATTTTGGTGAGACGTACTATGAAAGCGACGGAAACCAAATTGTCCATTTGGATAAATATTTTTATCTTCAAATACATAAAGCAACTTTTCTTTCAGGATTCTTTTAAAGAAAGATGTTGAAATGGCTTAGTAAACTGATAGGCTTATAGCTTGAAACGCTGCATGGTGGTTGGCCTGTTTTTAAAATAGGGACAACCCTAGCTGTCTTCCCAAGCAATCGGAAAGTATTGCATCTTAAAACATGCATTAAATATGTATTGTAACATTTTTATTTATTCATATTAAAAAATATATTTCTCGAGCCATCAATTCCACCAGGTTTTTTTGTTTTAAGTGCTCGGACGACAAGCTCTATGTCCTCTTCAGTAACAAAAACGTCAGACGGCATTTCGATATTGTTAGTCTAAAAATTTTGGATAACTTCCCTCACAATAGAACTATTTTAAGGGTCATACAAGCTCTGGGCGACTAAATGATTTTTCTGGAAAGTAAATGAAAGTTTCCACAGTCGGTATCTTGAAGACAAGGCATATGAAGTTTTCTTTGTTTTTTTACAATTTTTATTGTATTGCAGAAAGGTTAAGTTCCCTTTTCTAGTTCACCTAATTTTTTTTTCCACTTTTTAATGAGTAACTGTTTGCTGAGAAACCAAATCATTTATGTTTAACAATTGTCGCCTGGATGCAGGAGGACGACACCTTCTCCAATATCGTCTTTAGATATTTCTTATCTGTATAAACTCCAAGAGAAAAGACAAACATTTTTCCTTATGATTTTAGGGAGACATCTTGACAGAACTTAAAACAGATTTAGAAAAAAAATCAACAACATAATCAACATCTTGAATATTGGTAATATATTCTAGATCATTTGAATTGTTTCTTAATTTATTCTTCAGCACAGATGGAAAACGATTCCAGTTCCCATTCTTTAGATCGAGTAAATATTCCTTCATTATCTCGGCTTCAGAATTCAATTGGCATATAAAGGGATTGTGGTCTGATGTTAGTTTATTTATTGCACTAGGTAAAGATACATAGCCGGGGACGTTTGGTTAAAATATGTCTAGTATAGACGGAGAACCGCGTTATCTAGCAGGTATAATGCTGAATTGATCTTCGTATAAAAATTGCAATTCCTCCACCCATTCCATCAAGTCTACCAATCGATAGCTTTTGAATTTGCTTGATGATAGTTTTATATCACAGTTTAGCCAGGTAATCGGTAATGCGATGTCTACATCAATGATACATACAAATTTACAAAAATCAGTACACTCGTTACGGATGCCTCTCGCATTCCACATAATAATACTTAAGTTTTCCCCAATCATATTATTTAGCATTACCATAAAGAAAACTTAAACATACACATACACTTAATTTTGATATCATCTCCATTAGCAAAGCGTTAAGTTCATCAGGAGAGAACAAATTTCCGTAGAGAACGCCAGCGCTTGAGACTGTTTCATGCAAGCTTTGCCAACTATTCACTTGTCCAGCAAGAAAAATTTCCAGGCGCTGAGCTGGATTCCGATGAGTCGATAGAGCGGGAAAGTTCTGTTCAACTTAGAAGAACGGAAGAACGCAATGGTATTGTCGATAAACTCGGGCAAAACGAAGTATATGCAGTAATCAAGAAAGGACACCTAACGACGACGCACAGGGACTTTGTCTACCTTAGTTCCGCGATAAAAACAGAAAACAACACCAGCACTGAGATAAAATGAAAAAATTGTTAACTCTTGCTGATCTTTGGGCTAACAAAGGATTTGCAATGTGGTGCAGAAGTTTGGACTCTTACAAAAGTGAATGATAGCGCTTGGTTGTGAAGATCGAATGGACACCAATGCTCCGGCTGGGAAAGTCTTCGAAAATACCCCAAGGGACGGCGCAGCAGAAAAAGAACGCGACTCAGGTCGCGCACACAAGTGCAAGGGGATCTCAACCAACTAAGCGTGGAAAATTGGAAACAGCTCGCCAGGGACCGAGCAAGCTGAAGAAGCTTGTTGGTTATGGCTCATGTCTACCCTGAATTGTAGCGCCAACTTAAGTAAGTAAGTAAGGATGTTGCACAAGGTTCAGTTCCTACTTTTCATTACAAATCGTTCGAAAGTAAATAACCATGCCAATTACGTTCAGTTGTACATGAGCTGTAAGTCTGGGCTAATTACTGAAACTTTATAATCATGGAAATGCATATATCATATTTGAAACATTTTGAACTGGTCTAAAGAATATTTATTGAAATCTTACATATTCGAAACGCGTGGTCATCATTAGATTTGAAAAAAGATTAAGCTTATTCTTTGGTAAGAAATTCCTCAGCTATGTACACCACTCAAAATCAGAGCTATGTTGCAAAAATGTCTAATCATAACTTCTGCCTAAGATATCTGTAGCTTCGTCAAAGCAAAATCCACGAGAAGATTTAATGTTGCATTATATAATAATAATTTATTTCGTTGTGTCTTATTAATTCTTGCTCAGTCCAAAAGGTCTCGTTTTCCTTGGGATTATTCTGCACCGAGCTTGATTTTTTTTTGTATATACCATTCGCCTTCGAAATCGTCGAATATTAAAAACACTCTATATTCATATATAAAACAACTTCGTGTTAGTTTCGCCATTTTTAATTCAAGAATGGCTGGACAGATTTTTTAAGATCTTTGATTTGTTGGATTTGTCACCCGCCCCGAATATTAAAACATCGGAAAAATTCACAAAAAATATTATATATGATGAAAATTCATTTTCTCATATATTTTGTATATCCTTCGTAGTTGAATCCATTTCGGACTTTGTTGTTGATTTTTCAGGCTGGTTTGTTCGTAATTCTGTGGAATTCTATTTCCGATCCTGATTTTTAATCGGTGGCCATATGATTAATTTTCACGCGTCATTTACAATAGCGCGATGCAGAAGATCTTATATTTCATAACAAAATCATAACGCAAATAAGCTTCGAAATATTATGATTCAATTCAATACAAATCAGACCAAAAATTTTGATTAATTTGACTTGATTATTTGGACATGCTTCCCATCGAATCTTCGTGCATTGTTTAGAAAAGTAACTGGTTGACTTTCCGAAGACATCTATGTTACATCGAATTCGTATCATTTCAGGGAATTCAGATTAATAAGGAAGAACGCTTTGCTTTTGTTGTGTGTTATCTCATGTGTGGCGGTTTGTAAGCTAAGTTGATTCTCAACCAACGCCAACGCTATGTCATGGAATGAACAATGTTTTTGAACGAGAATTGAACGAGAAAGTGAATTCGATGGAGATGCATTGAACCAATCAGTTGGAAATGGTGGAATACTCTTCCTCGATGCGGCCGGTGGAACTGGGAAGACATTACTAATGTCATAGACTTTAGGCACTGTTCGTGCGAGATCCGTAATTGTTGTTGCAGTTGCGAGTAATACTTAAGGCAGAAAACAAAGAAATTTATCTTTTAAACTACACAATTTAAAATCAAATCGTTGGTCCAATGGTCTTACGATTTTATTCAATTAAAATTCACTTCATTTTGATTTTCTTTCGTTAACTGTACTTAATTCACTTTGACTATTGATTCTCTCTGAACAAAAAACAATAAATCTAAACTAGATGAATAAAAATATCATTACTTGGAACAGTCAGCTACTTAGTTAAAATATAAAAACTAGTTTTAATTTAATATATTTAAAAAAAATGTATTGTTTGTTAATATATCAATTCCTTATTGCATATTTAAATGCAACTTAAAGATTTATTTAAGACTCTTGATATTTATGTTGATAAATTTAGAAATCAATTATTTCTACTCATTTCTTACAGGCATTATTGAGTGCTTTGTTTCCTTCTCAGCTACATTCCTTTTTCAAGAGGGTTCAATCGGAGGAGTACGGTAGTGGTGAACAGAAAAGATTCGACTTTCGAGGAGTTCACTAGAATTACATCTTTATTTCCATGCATTGATAGCTCCTTTCGAACGGATTCCATAATATCTGAAGTCATCCTTATCGGCTATAAGTGTGGATTATTTTCTAGTAAAATTAATTCGACTCGACAAGGTTTTTATCTTTTAATTGATAACGTTCTCTGGAGCATTCTTTTCTCAGTCGACTCACAGTACTTTTATCCAGTCTTCAACAATATTTATGTAAATCTCGCATTTCAATAATTCACACTGCATTCTGATTCCGACAGAGCCTTGCCTATTTTAAAAACGGCCGATAACAAGAAGAAAAAAAAATCAAACATGCCAAATTGGCTTAGCGTTTACAAAAGCAATACAAAAATAACGAGGCTTACATTCGATAGATAAGAGAAACATTTTATGTAGACCAAACCCTCAGTCAAATTATGCTCAAATCAATACGCGCGTGTCTTTGTCAATTGATTGTTTTGATGCTTGTCGATTTGATTGTGTTAAAAATCAAAAGATTTTGAATTTTGGAAGTTTATTTGAAAGTCTTTCAACTAAATGTTGTGTGTGGGCAATTCGTTTGATTATCTGACAAATTGAAGTAAAATTTGCGTTTTGAAATTCCATATAGTAACAGTTGTGATATGACCTGTGTTTCTTTTTTAGTTTTTTTTAGATACACAGAATAAATTTAAAGCCTCAATAAAGTTCAGTTCATTGTGCGCTATATGACAATATGACCATAACATATAAGTTGATTTATTGACAGACAAGGATTAATTTTAAATAACGAGAACTATTATTTTTATAAAATTAATGTGAATCGAGAAATTAATCCTCATTTCGGTTCATATCATTTTAGAGAGGAGCAATTGCATGTACCAGTCTTATGGTACTAGTGTAAAGTACTTCAATGTTATCAAAGCCTAGGATCGACGCCAAACAGAAGTCCCATGCATTTGGAGTCTATTGCCTGAAAAAGAGGAAGATGTAACTGATATGTATGCAATTGCAATTGAGGAAATTTTTATCCTTGGATAATAACAAAAATTGTCCTACAATGTCGTGAACACGACATCTTGTTGGCTGCATTCTTTGCGGAAAGCATTCAAGGGATTTAAATGAGAGAATTCAAACTCTTGATTGACGTTATTGAATTCAAAAAAGAATGAAATGAGGAAAAGGGTTAAATAATTATTCTTTTGAACTCAGTGGTTGATGCATTGAAAATTAAGCAGTTTTCGGCAAGCACTTGTGACACAGTAACGAAAAGTTTAAAGAGACATAGCACTTGGCTCGCCTTACTTTAAAATTCATCTCAGTTCACGTACTCGAAGCTTTATTCTATTGATTCGCCTAAACAAAATCATTGTCGTTTAACTCGGCTCGTTATTATTTCTATTAAATTCAATTATTTTAACCGATGCAATGTGAATCAATTTGAGTGTCAAGCGAATTTAAAAATGTAATTAAGAAAAAAATGCAGTCATTTGATGAATCTCAAGCTTTATAAGCACGAACTTTAAATCATCCTGGATGAATTCAATAGAACTATCTCTCCAAAAGTTCTTATTGGGTGGGCAGTCTTCCGGTCAAGTAGGTTATAAGTCGTAGGAGCAGGGTGGCCCCTCGTATTCATCTTTATTGAAATAAAGTGCTCTAATAAGTGTTACCTTAAAAACAGTCATCGATGACCCTTTAAATGAGAGCTGTTGCTCCGATCTGTAAGAATCAAATATATCTTAACTTTAATTGGTACTCCGCTATTGACATAATATCAATCGCTGCGTGAGTATATTTTGAGGCAAGCCGCAGAATTAACCGGCTGTGCATCCCTGCTTTTGCACAGATTTTTATTTTCAGCCTCCAAGTTATTTCTCAACCCTTGAGTAACAAATCATTGAAGACATCTATTAAATGTTTTTCTGTCATTGCCAAAGTGTTTCCGGAATCTATCTGTGTTTCGAATTAAAAGAAAAGTGCATTTTATCTTGTTCTCTGAAACCTATTCAATTTCTTTTTTTTCGACCAAACAAATTTCATTACTTTCTTAAAGAAATAATTATAATCTTAAAACGTTCTTAAATTTAAGGTCTTTCCTTTGGGAATATATATACAGGTAGTAAATGTTTCCGGTTAAAAAATACTTAACATTTTTGCAATTAGAGGGAACTAGCAAAGCATCCTTGAAACCGCTAAAAGGTAAATAGCACCATTGTTTTTAATTAATAACAAAACATTGGTGTAAATAAAAAACATCATTGCAAAGAAAACATTGTTTATTTCATGTTACAATATACTTCATTGCCTTAAGAAAAGTATCTTGAGTTCTTACATCTCATATTTCCCATTGAATAATTCTTATTCAGTTGCTATTCCCAATTAGAGATGCAAAACTACTCGGGATTATGTAATTTTTTTTTTACTTTCCAAGTTATTTAAAATTAAATCCCAATTCGTGGGTAAAAGAATTTCTTATTCACCACTTCACTTGCGACTAATACCAATAAAACATGACCTACTCTTGTACGCTTCAAGAAGAGCTCAGCTGTTACTGGCACGTTTTTTCGAAAGTGCATTCAATTTTCTTCGCCACTGCATTTGTGGTCGTTGTTGGTCGGCGGCAGCATCGGTTTCTCTAAAATGCACATACCGACCAAAAGCCAGAGCGTGTTCCAGATAATTAATTTCCAACGAAGCTGGTTTTACGTAAGTATATAGCAGCTAGCAGCCGGGAGTCGAGTCCACTTTGGCGGTTTCAGCTCTTGATCCGTGCTGCACCAGTTGTCTATCCATTCGCTTCTGAATATAGAGAGGATTTTTAACACGATTTTTTTTTTGTTTTTTAATTTGTTTTTTGCTCTTTTTTTGGTGAGGTCCTGCTTCTGATGCGCTGGGTGCTTCACTTCATCTCATTTTGTCCGCTTTCTTTAATTTTCTATTCAAAATCACGTTTCCATGTCGACAGCTTCCGCTTTTCATTCGCATTCTCTTCAAGTATATAGTCAAGCCAACACAACGACCACAAAAACAAGGATCAAAGAAAAGATGAGCAAAAAGGACCGAAAAAGGGCAAAAATAAAATGAAAAATCTGTTTATAAATAAGGAACAAAAAAAAAAAAACAAAGAGCGAAACATCACGGTGGCCGATGGCAGATAAGTCCTCGCGGCCGGTCTTCCACTTCATTCTAACAACATTTTCGTGTTTGTTGTGTTGCATGGAAATGGAAGTGGCCGAAATGTGTAGAGGGCGAAAGAGCAAAAAAAAAAAGTATATATATTCGCGTTATTTGTCGAATCCTAAACACACAAGGATAACATCGTGTACACAGACACAAAGCGCCCGTTCTTCTACTATATGTGCAGAAGTGATAAGGCAATTACAATTTAATGACACCAGTGCTTCATGTGACCACCAGAGCACAGAGTTCGACCGTGGGTTTCCCATACCTTCCTCTCCAGGATTTTGCGAGTTCCTCGAGCGGTAAGTCTCTCCCGGATACGGTCCTTTTTTCCCTGTAGATTGTTTCTCACTTTTTGCTGAAATAACTGATTCCAGAGGCAGGACAGATGAATGCTGGAATTTTGTTTTTGTTTTTGTTGTTGTTTAATGAAAATGAAATTTCATCAGACACTCGGAACCGCCACAAACCAGGCAAGATGTGCGATATGTGAACGCGGTTTCTCTTATCTTGTTTGTTCATACACAAGGAATGACGAAGTTGACCGCCATCGCCCGCCGACGTCGTCATTGCCACCAACACCTTTGGATGGTTGGTCGAGCATTTTCCTGTGCCAGTTCCAGTCACACATTCAACGGCGTGTCTGATATACTATCAGAATCAAAAAAGCAGACGAAACAAAATAAAAAACAACACTACACACTGGAATAAAGGAGCAATGCAGAGACTAACCATTGAAATCAAGGCACTTCATCGTGTGATGAGTTCCGGCCAAACGAAAGATGAGCAACACAAGATAACAACCCTGTAATTAAAAGGAATAAAAAAATATATAGATATACATAAACAAGGACTTGCAGAAGGTGGATAAAAGCACACGAACGTACCGCCGACATTATGCGCCAGACATAGAATGCAGAACTAGAAAAGTTCAGAGTATTAAATGAGGCAGCCAGGCCATGGCATATATCACAGATACAGAGCAAGACTTCGTATCTGGATCCTTGTGCGAGAGTTGGAAACGCGGTAGCATGTGGAATGTAATTTGCACCTATTCTCGTTCTGCAGATGTCTGCCCTCAATATCGTTTTCCGACGGAGCGGAGTGAACTGACTACTCACGGACTGATGGCTATCAGGATTGCAGCCACTTGCCATCGCCACCAAGGTTTCTTCTTTTCCTATTTTTTTGTTAACCCCTCACATAGTTTTTTTCAGTTTTTTTATACATCACAAAACTTATATAAAGGAAAAAAAAATGCATGCACCCGTACAAAGCTTAATACTCGTATCCAACACCTAATGTTTGGTTTCTGTGCATTCTTTCGGTTTAAGTTTTATTTGAAATGGTTCGTTAATATGTTGGCAATTTTTTTCTACTAACTTAGAAAAAAAAAAACAGCAGCCAAAATTTAGTGGGTTTGAAAAGACGAACAATAAACTGAATTGCAATTTAATAATGAAGGGACATTGTTTTGTGAGTATGAACAATTATTTCCAAGTAAATGCTTACTAAGCCATAGACCTTCGTAAAGTACAACAGTATTTAGGTTTCTCTTAAAGCCTAATAGACTTTGTTGTTGCTAAGCCGCCGATCGGAGATATTAAGAAAACAACTGATTGTCCAACGTTCTAGCTAATGTGATGGAAAATGGAAGAAGATGAGATCGCTTTTGTTTCGCCGATAACGAGGCCCTCTTAATTGAAATTATTTTCGGAAACAAGTTCAGCAGCGAACAAAACTTGGTCAAGAAGCGGTTCAGAACTGGAGCGAGCAAACATCACCATGCTACGCAAAGACCAGCAAGCTAAACTAAAGAGCCCACCGCAGTAAGCTTCAGTAGAAAAGCTGCCATTTGAAGAAAATAATGGGAATAGTCACTTAGTGTTTTCCTTACCAGAGCACAACTAACAATTAAGAGAATATGTGACGAGGTGGTGGGGATGTAGGATAGACTAATTTTTTCGCCTCGATTTTAACTTCTGAAACTGGAGATGAATCATAACCCACAGCATTGATGAGCAGCAGAAAATTGTTTTCACTTTAAGGGTGAAGTAGCTGGTTCAACAGGTAGAACAGCAGGGACGAAAGACAACAACCAAATTAACGTGGCAACTGCTGTTCAAGTTTTGTGGAGAAAACATCAGCTAAAAAAAGCTACCCCTAAATAGATTCGGAAAGGAATGGAAGTACACTATCAAAACTACATAATAGGATTACCGGTTTGTTTGTTTTTTATTCAAAAATCAATGCTTTATTGAGGAAAAATAGATATAAATTCATTATTCAAAGTATAACCCATCGCTAGCCACACATTTTTCCCATATTTCTGGCAATTCATGGATACCCGTTCTGAAAAATTCGACCGGTTTGGCCGCAATCCACGAATGGATCCATTTTTTGACATCATCGAAATGACGGAAGTGCTGGTCAGCCAGGCCATGTTGCATCGATCGGAAGAGATAGTAATCGGATGGCGCTAGGTCTGGACTATACGGCGGGTAGGGTAGAACATCCCATTTGAGCGTTTCTAGGTAAGTTTTGACGAAATTTGCAACATGTGGCCGAGCATTGTCATGTTGCAAAATAATATTATCGTGTCTTGCGACCGTTTCCGGCCCTTTTTACTTCAGTGCTCGGCTCAAACGCATCAATTGTCGTCGGTTGACCTCGCCTGTAATTGTTTCATTCAGTTTAAGCAGCTCATAATACCCTTCTGGTCCCACCAAATTCACAGCATAACCTTCAGCCCATGAATATTCTGAACGGCCGTCGATGTTGATGCATGTCCGGGGTATCCATATGTGCCCGACGTTTTGGATTATCGTAATGTACTCATTTATCATCACAAGTGACGATTCGATGCAAAAAAGACTTCTTTTTGTGGCGTTCAAGCAGCATTTCGGACATGCGAAATCGGCGTTCGACGTCTCGTGGCTTCAATTCATACGGCACCCAATGTCCTACCTTTCGGCTCATTCCCATTGCTTTCAAACGATCGGAAATGGTTTGCTGAGCGACGCCAAGTGATTTTGCAAGTTTTTCTTGCGTTTGTGACGGATCTTGATCGAGCAATGCCTCCAATTCATGGTCTTCAAATTTTTTCACCTGGCCGGGGCGTTCTTTGTCTTATGTGTCGAAATCACCATCTTTGAATCGCTTAAACCACCGCTGACACATTTTAACGTCTATAGTATAGCCCGGGTAAGCTTCGGTAAGCAATTGATGCGTTTCGGTTGCTTTTTTCTTTAAATGAAAGAAGAGTATTAAAACTTCCCGCAAATGTTGTTTTGATAGCACGAATGTAGACACTTTACGGCTATACAAAAGCTTGTGTGTTTTCACTTATGACCAATAACCTAGACTGAAATAATAAGACAATGACATGAAGTTTCTGATGTGACAGCTGTCATGGTCAAAATTCACCTAAGAGTAATAGATATGAAGTTATCTGCAATAACCACATTTTCAACCGGTAGTCCTATTATGTTAGAACGAACACAAATCCGCTGGTGAAAAAGAACACCCTCACCTAAAAGCATCTTCTCTTCTCTCTTCTCTTTTCTTCTTCATATTAAGGCGTGGTACCTAACTGGTAAACTATTGCCGTAGAAAAAATATTGCAAAGTCAATCGGTCCACTTAAGGGTCTCCTTGCTTTATAGCCTTTTTTATAAAAAGTTTTTCAGTCAATTCGCAACCTTAAGTGCGATTTCTGACGTTTGAAAAGTCGAGTAAAGAGAGTATTTTTTTGCGCTTAACACAAATTTGGGACGCTGTGCTTGACTCAATATTTCCCATTTACTCGTGCGTTGCGTTAATATTATTAGAGTATCCATAAAGTTTCAACTTGCTTACATCCAAGCAACTTACGATCCCACTTAATGGGCAGTTTAAGCTGATGTGCAGCCTTTAAATGGCGCACCTGAATAGCTATCTCAGCAACCAATTTATGCAGTGGGTGGTCATGCAGAAGGTCACTTCCTCTATCCGCTATGAATGGCGGTTATGCGTTATGAACGACGACGACACGGCGCAAAAATGAAAATGGTCTGACGGTAAGGACTTTATACACTCTTAGAGCCGCATTAAAACTGGAATCCATCCTCAAGCAGTATAAGGAAAATATTACTGCGATTCACGAAGTATGCTAGATAGGATCAGTGATCACGAAAAGAAAAGAAAGAAGAAAAGAAGATACGTATATTACAGCTACCACAAAAGGCTGTTTATATTTAAATACGGATTCGTCGTGGGAAAAAGTCATAGAGCGAAGGTCATCGACTGTAAGTAGATAAGCGATCGCCTGGCTGTGATCCGCATCAAAGACAAATTTTACAACATCAGCTTCATTTGTGCCGAAGAGGAATCTTAAGATCTGTTGAATATAACATGTCCAGTGCACGATGTAACAGTCAAAACATCTTCGGCGACAAGATTCCCCCACAAAAAAATCCACACAGCAACCTGGCTATCTACAGATGGTCGAACCGCCAATTAAATCGACCATGTACTCGTCAAACATACTGAACGTGCGAACGTTCAGGGGGACAATTGTCGACTCTGACAGTTTAAAGTACCAGCTCAAATAACGAATGTAAGAAAGCTGCACCAGCCAACAAAGGGGAGGCTTAACTTTGGACGCTTAAGCATACCATATTAGCCAGAGACTACAGAGTAGCTTAGCCAAAGAGCTTAGAACTATACCGTTCGAACTCTGACACAACAAACTACACCTAGAATATACATCTTGTGCTGGATACCGTTTGAAAATTGGACAGAAGTTCATTGCAAAGAAAAAGGTTGAAGATGCATCTATTTAAGAAATGTCATCCTGGTACGACTTACCATAAGATGTACTTGGAACCGGAGTATATTGCATATGCATCTGCCGATAAAATGAACAATTGCAGAATAAAGCGACCTGACGTATCTACATGAGAATTGTAGGAATTTATTTAGCTTTGAAGTTTGCAGTTTGATGATGCATCTTTGATAAGTATTTCTTTGAAAGCCATCAATTCTGAATGTACCCAGTCAGTCTGTAAAGCTGGATAAAAAGAGGTCATTGTGTCTGCAAAGTTGTATGTTCTACCTTGGGGAAGTCACCCCCTTCATTGACGACACCAAAACAGTTTGGTGACAGATTTTAAACGAGGACAAACAAACTGTCATTAAAAACATAGGAGTTGTTGCGTTAAATGAGTTAAAGTTCGAATTGCTTTTTCATGCATAAGATTTCGGCCCTTCCAGCAATAAAAAGACGAACCTTGCAGTTATAGGTCAGTTAAAGGACATCGATCACTTTCACAAAAATAATGATAGCTGTTGACCATCAATGGGAAAATGTATTTAGCTAAAAGATGACTTGTTAGATAATTAAGGATATTTTAACCCACATTTTTGTATTTCCTTTGCTAAGGCAGATAGTTCTGGGACTGCCCTCATATCAGTCTAGAAGAAACAATAAAAGAAAAGTCCAAAACATTTTTGCAAAAAAGGTAGACACCGTGCAAGAAGTTGACATGATCCTGTTTGTCAAAGTCATTGGTTGAACTTCCCAGTTATTTGGTTTTCAGAGCTGTTTGCGACTGTCGCATCTTACGCACTTTTGGTGTCCCGCAAGGGAGTCATTAAGGACCCGTTATTATTTTTTAATGATATAAAGAATTATTAGAAATTCTGCCCCGTTTGTTGAATGCAGATGATCTCAAATTGCTTTCGAGAAGCACATGTATTGGTGGTTGCTTAAAAATACAGATGGACCTTAATTATATATTCTAATGGAGTTTTGATAATCGCTAAAGGATGTTTAACCTTTAAGGTTAAAAAGATTTTGCATAACTTTTTCAAAAGCATTTAAATAATTCTCTTCTCTTCTGATAGCATTTAAAGATCTTCGTGTTATATATTTTATTGAACGAAACTCCAGAGAGCTCTCTGACTGTCCTACAATGCCCTCCCTCTATTTTACCCTGATAAGGTCGATACTAGAATACGCGGATATTATCTGGAGTTCTTGTTATGAAGTTCATTCAAATATGCTTGAAAGCGGACAAAGGCGCTTCACAAATTATGGAATTTTCCGAATCCGATGATGGATGCCAGATTTTCATATTTCAAAAAAATACTTAAAAGCATTGTTTTTGATCTGCTTAGGTTTGGAATATGAAGTTTATTGTTTAAATATTTTACCTTAAGTTACATTATTAATTAAATTCATCCATAATTTTTGCATTGTTCTTTTGTTAATGTAATCAGTAAATTTTGAGGTTGTTGCTACCGGTGTCAATTCATAGAAAACGTAAGTTTTTCAAAAACTCCAGCCTTGAAATTGTAATACAATTCTACGCATCATCAAACACGCAAACCACGCATATTTTATTTCTTCACAGTGACAAGAACACCTTTGTTATTTCAAATTCATATGTAAACTCAAAGTTTTCCTAAACACATTAGTGATTCAACAGTTAGCTACACCCTATTTCTATAATTTCACTAAATATTTCAACCGACAAAACATAAATACATCAACTTTAATATTGTTCAAACAATTGGCCCAAAGAGGTTGCGTGTATCTGAATAGAACCATTCAAACAAACACTTAACACCTCTGCCAATAATCATCCGACTTATTGCCCCTGCTATCTCTTGTCCTTCGAAAACAATTTGTTTCCGCTTCCGAATCGACTTTAATTTTCTGTGAATTTTAATCACCCGAAAAAAGGACGGAAAACGAAAGTAAAAACCACATCATCCTACTGTCCTGTGGCTGTTTTCGAAACGCGTCACGCAACCATTTTCTGTCCCAAAATATTACGAATCAAAAAAGCACTGAATATAATTTATATAGCCAGTTAGACTTTGTCTGTCCAGGCCAACAGTTGGCCTCGAATCAGGAGGCGAAAAAAAAAAAGATTACGGAAAACAGTAAAAGGACATTGGAAATCCTTTTTTATTTTTTTGTGTATTTCCTTTGTGCTGCCGCTTAATGTCCTAGGCGTTTTCTAATTTAATTGGTCATTCATTTTTGGTTCTGTTAGCGGCTTCCCGGGAAATATCGCACTTGAGATATGGAATGGAAAATGAGGCGAGAGAACAACACCCGGTTTTTGGTGAAATGAGGCAGGGAGACGGGGCGAGAAGAAAATACTTCAAGGGTGTCACGAAGTTAATTGGTGTGGAGATATATTATCGGATAAGGATGGGAAAAGAAGTGTAACAATCGAAGTAGGGCTTGTTGAAGCTTATTTTCTGGAAATGAAAGAACGTCTTGTGTCAGATGTTTTTGATTTATGAAACTTCAATTAATATTTTAAATACGTACAAGGACTTTTGATCAGGTTCTGTATCTGGGTGTATTCATACAACAGGAAAGCTTCTTGCGTTAGCGCTCAATCTTTATAGAGCAACAGAGGGCTACACTTAACCTATAATGTAAAAAACAAGAAAAATGTCGTTAGCAAGGAGGTTCTATCTTACCTCCACATTATTTGTCTCAAGTTGTTTTAGATAAAAATTTATAAAAAATGATTTTGCATTATTAAGTGAATTTTTTTTCAAAATTCAATGCTATTTATTTTAAGTCTAACCGTAAAAACCTTTGTGCCAAAAGTGGTCTTAGTTCTTGAGAAATTAAAAAAAAAAAAACAACTAAAGGTACTTATTCCCAGAAAAATACATTTTTAAGTTTTTCAATGTTTGGACTCTTTGGCCAATTATTAAATTAACGGATTATCTCTTTTTTTTATTATTCCTTGTCTTTTCAGCAAATTAAAAACGAAATAATTTGTATAACTTAATTCCAACCTTTTCTATTGGAACATGTTCAATTCAATAAAATCGACATGCCTAATTATGGAAGCCAATAAAAAAGGTTTTCAATTCGCTAAAAAGAATATTTTTGAGAAATCTTAATCATAGGCGGGAACAATTAATCAACAAACGAGTCAATGTCCAGCTCTGTCATTTGTTTGGTTGCAATATATTATGTTAATGATGGAGGATCTACAATTTATTTCCGACTACTCTTGGACGCAGAAGTTAAATGACGTTCTACTCTTAAAACTGACGTCCATCACTCGTCAGTAGTAGTAGTAGTAGTAGTAGTAGTGAAAAACGTCAGAACTAGGAACTAGGAACCCATTGCAGAAAAAATAAATATTTTTCATCAGCCTTCATCCTATACCTTTTCCGTCTAGTTTTGAAATCGAAGGGTAGCAACGAAGCTGTTTAAATTCATGATTAGACATCAGGCTTCTTCTTAGGGTACTGTTCGCCAAGGATCCAAAGGAACTCTTTTACTTAGCCTTCGCTATCCTCTGTGGAACGAATGTCAAAATGTTTCTATCCAACCAAACGGAGTGTCACATCCATGTTTACGTGTGTGCTTTCGTGGCGGCATTTTTAACTTCCCATCAGGAAGTTCTTGTAATCGGTTCGATTTTCGAAATTCAAGATTTTTACATTTCTCCACGTTTGGCGATCCCAGTAGTCGGATTCCATGATTTTTAGAAAGATGTCTGTGTGTGTGTGTACGTACGTACGTACGTTTGTGCGGATTATTTCGTACAGCCTAACTCGAGAACAAACCAAGCTATCGAAGCCAAATTGGTTTCATTCGAAGTGCGTGTGCATAAAGATCACCTGAAAAGCTTTTAGCTAAATTCCACAGGGTGGTTTGAATTTTATGACGAAAAAACTGTCAAAAAAAGGGACAATTTCACTTTTGCAATTAAAATCAATTTAGTATTCCACTAAAAAAAGTTCAAAATAAATTAAATTTATAGTTTACAGCTATCTTATCAGATAAAAAAATATGCCTAAAAATATACACTGCCGTTCATAAGTTTTTGGACAAATTCATATAATTTTTTTTTTGTTCAATTTTAAAGCCAAAAGTTTCATCAATATTAGGTTGATTTAGCCAATTGACTAAACTTAGTAAGTTACTAACTATAGAGACTACCAAAAATACTAAAACAGTATTTAGTTGAGGCCGTTTCAAACATTGATGTGACCCTTTCTCTATTTCCTGATCCAAATTTCCACGGAAGTTCTTTGAAAATTGTTTCAGAAATGTGAATCCTGTAAGTCTTTCCCATTTTACATGACTGAGAATGACGTCTTTAACACTAACACATGAAAACATTCTTAGAAAATTATGGAGCCACGAATTTTTTTTTCAAAAATGAGCAAAAAGAAGCTCATGGTGCAACTTACATGAGGCAATTGAATTCAAGCTAAATGAAAAGGTTAAAACACATGGCTAAAACTGCATGACTCGTATATTGCAAGGAAGATCATAACAACCGATTTAGTTTGTTTTCCCCTGTTGTGGTTTCTTATCATAAGCCCAATCCTTGCTGTCTTTCCAGAAAATAACACTTGGATAAAAAATCTCTCGAAATCTGAATCTCGAACTGAATGTGATCCTCTTAAAGCCATATATTAACCAGAAGAAAAAGATCATATGCTGAACAGTTCCCAGCTCGGAAGGAAGAGGCGCACTTTTGAACTTAATCGACATAAAGATAATCACGCTTTAATAGTCCGAGCACAACAAGTGCATCGTACAAGGTCGTAGAAATATTTTCAAAAATGAATTGAACAAGGAGTTGACATAAGCGAACTTTCACAATGTTAATATCGAAACAACGATTCAAATTCCGCAATCAAAAGCCAAACTTTGGTCACAAATTTAACTTTTTCTCATCTTCTCATTTCTAAACTTTTTTTACTAGAATAGTAATAATTTGTAAGTGAGGTTTCCTTGTTAGCTCAGATCAATTTTAACTTACTTCTGGATGTCTGTCCCTAACAAGTTTAAACACTTATTTGGTGAAGTTGAAAAACAACTTCAATAACAAATTCAACTTTCAATGTAAAATTTGTTGTAATATAACTCCAAATTTGACACATCTTATCTTAACGTAGAGTTCTATGTTCTTAAAGCGATGCCCGTGTGCCACTATGTGCCTACAGAAAACTTGCAAAGAATTTGTATCGTTGGTCCTATATTTTTTCTTACTTGATTCGTTATAAGTTGGTTATTTTGGTCATACACAAAACAATTTCAGTAACAATCTGATTGCACAATTTCCATTCTTTTGGCAAACAAAACTCCTACACAAAGTGGTCACTAAGAAAATAAGGATTAAATGAAATCCAGAAACTACCCTCTCTTGCTTTCTATTGACCAGAACAATAAATGCAATCGGCCGTAAGTTGGAACAAACGGATTGTAAAACAGCTAAATGCGAGAAATATGCTGTAATTCCATGCGTGACAAATTTTCAAGTGTTCTAATTGGAAGTTTTAATTTCGTGCACAACATTCTCAAGCATGAGAAACGCGCGATCGACGATGTTAACATATAAAGAAACAGGAAAGAGGTTCGAAAAAACAATTATCTCAGGGTTACATACCCCAAAGTTCAAAGTGGAAAAATCATAGTCGAATTACAGTCAATGCTGAGGACTGTATTAGACGAAATAGATAGCAATAACATATAAGCTAAAATCTAATAAAGCAACTTTAGCTATCGAACTTTTCAATGCGGCGGCAATGAAACAATAAAGCATCAAAGATGAAAATGGAATCTCAGTATTGTTTGCCCGCACTTCAAGAAAGGAGACCATCTTAACTGTGCCAATTGTAGAGTCATAAATATAATATATCGGCAGATGGTTTCTGTTTCGTCCACAGAGACGAGATGTTTGAAGCCATGTCTAGGTTTGGCATCCAATCAAACTCGTCTTTTTGTATAATAGGGCAAAAAGAAATATATGCTGTCATCAAGAAAGGACACCCAAATGCGACGTCTGGTTCAGAACGTTAACATAGACAGCTATAACTTTGTGGTAGTTAGGGACTTTGCTTAGGCTTCGCTGCAAACACAGATAATAACACCAGCGTTGTGGTCAAACCGAGAACACCCGTGGCTAAGAAAGCATTTATGTAAAGCCCTTTCGCGAGGAACCTAAGTATCGGCCTACCATCCCCGTCCTACTATGATACATGATGCAGAAGGATGGAATTTTTCAAAAGCAGATGAAGGCGGCTCATGTAGTTTCGAGAGAAAAGTGTGAAAAATGAATATTAAAATGTAAAATGTATGTATTTAATTTTTTCTATTGCAATGCATTTTTCTAGGAAATTAATGATGTTTTCATAACCCAAATGGAATTTGATGGTGGTGGCAAATAAAACAGCACCTACATTTTTTTTTATCTTGAGATGGGAAGGTCATGGTATGGGCAGACCTACTCGCAACCAAACCAATTTTTATTTTTTTTGTTTTGGTTTATAATTATCATTTCCTTCTTAAGAGCGATTTCTTCGAAACGTCGACAACTTTAACTGAAAAACGCTCCAGAATCACATGGTATACTTGCGCTTCATTATTTATTTTCAAGAAAACACCGTAATAATCAAAATCTTTAGTTGCGATAACAAAACACGTTCACGGATGTGTCATGCGTTAGAATTTGCCAGAAAAATTTCACAATAAAAGATTCATTAATTTCTACGATAAGTCTACATAAAATAAACTTAAAGTCTTGTGATCGTTTTAAATTCTTGATTGTTTTAACTTTTTAATTTCCTATCGGAAAGTTGTTGTCCTTATTGAAATTTCAAGTAAACCGATGTCGAGTTTTTAATTTTTACTTCGTCATGCTCAATCTTGCATATTTGTGGGCGATGCTATGAGGAATCTAAGATTAAGGAAATAAAGTTTTGCATAGGCGCGAACCCTTCGCAGGATAGTACCATTAGTGCTTTCAGAAAGAAAAAAATATTTCCGAGGCTGAGCTTTATCTACAGTATGCCTTCAAAATGTTCCTTCAAGCTGTTGATCCACCCTTTCAAAGAATGTATGAAAAATAAAGTTTCCAGCGGTTGGTAAGATTTTTTAAGAAAACTTTTCAAAAACAGCTAACAATTTATCAACAAATGTTGCCCTATCGAGAAAAGCAAACATTCGGAAAATTGACGAATATGATTATATGCCTTATTATTATACTTACGCTAAGTCTTGGCCAATCATAACATTTTCGATTTCTCGAATAACTTGACTAATATTGTACTTGAGCACCTGAATTGTTTTTAGGTTTTTTGCATAGCATCGATCTTTAATGCAATAATGAAAAATTCAACGGCGTAAAGTCACAGGAATATAAAAAAATAACACATTACACGATTAATAAACTGAGTGTACAAGAAATACATTTTTGAACGACTTGTGTGAAACATACAAAAACAACTCTGAAAATAGTTCAACATGCATTAGCTTTTCTACGACAAATCGTGGTTTCTCCGAACGCCATAGATGGCAATTAAGAGTGTTTACGTAGCCGCTGAGATGCAAATCCGCCGCATCTGAAAAGATGATTTTTAAGTAAAATTGTCTTTAATGTCAAGCTGCTTTATAACACAAAGAAGCTTTAGCAAAGCTTATGGCATTTTTTTTCAATTTCCAATTTAATTTGACCTTGTTATTGCATAATCCGAGCAAATGAGCGCATCCAACCGATTCACATATTTTAAGTCAACGGAACTCAACATTTTAAAGCATATCCCTCGTTTGGTCATGAAGAGAACTTCAAAATCCTCTCCCAACTTTGGTTTACCTCAGATGGAAGCAGCGGAACAGAAAGATCTGGCCTCCTTACTATAGGAACAGAACGGATAACCGTATAGTAAGAATACTAACTAGAAAACTAGGCATGCTGTCATGGTAATAACAAATTGAGTTTGAATGAAAACTTATACCACAACGTATTCCCAGCAAACCTTTCTATGACTACCCCTCAAAGTTTGTTCCCGAAAATGTTGAAAAACTCATCCTCCATATTCATTTTTCATTAAGTTATATGTTGAGCATTTTTTTTTCACTAAATGAGAGATAGGTGGCTCAACCATTTCTAGGACAGAAGGTACTAAAATAATCCGGGAACTCAGCTTTATCTGAATGACTCTCATAGATATTTTCCAGACGTTATGGTGCTTAAAATACTCAACTTAAACGCAAGGTTAACAAATCATTTCTTTCTTTCTGACCATCAGAAAAGCGCAAACATAATAAACGAGTAAGTCCACACGTCATGCATCCACTGGGTATTAAAAAGAAAATGCTTACGTCCACCAGCTCAGCGGCTCCTATATCATTTTGCGTTTCACAGTTGCTTGAACTAATGGCTTTGCCCATTTGCGGTTATAATTCATAAAGAGAAAATGATTCTGAGGAACAAAAATCGCCAAATGTGAGCACAAATTAAAGCGCTTTTTCTTTTTCGAAATTTCAAAGTTCCAATACAAACCCCCACAAATACATATATAAGCCGACTAGTAAATGATTGACCCTCGTTGACCACCTTTCTACCCCAATTGCAGCCGGATTGGGAAAGTTCGAACGCTTTCAATATAAGCAGAAGACAACACATAGCAAAAGCATACAGAAAGGATTTAACTTGTGTCGTGACTGCCCTGCGGTACCCTATTCATTTTTAAAAGCAATGAAAGAAAGTTCTGAGAGTGTCTTTAAGAAAACGAGTCGTAATCATAAATGCAGCAAACTAACGTGACAAGGTGGGATGAGGTAAGATTTTGGCTTGATTTTCAAAACTTTAAAAAATAAAAGTCAATTTTAAAAAATAAGTCTGAAGAAAAATTATGTGAAGACTGCAATAGAAGAATAAGAAGAGGAATGATTGTGGTGAAGAATCATGTGCAAATCAAATTGTCTTAACATTTTCGTTTAACAAAGTCTGCATCTTATAACTGAGAGCAATTCTAGAAATAGCAATTATAGATATCTGACTTCGACACTACTTTACAAATGAGTTTCATTGAACAAAGCGTTTTAGGATTCGAGGAAGCATCTCATAGTTAGTAATATATTGTTAGAAGGAGCACTTCAATAAACTCTTCCGAAATGTACTCTTCATGTAATTTCGTATTTTTTTCATACCATTTTCTCACTCACAGCTATTTAATAATGCAGTATAATGAGGAGAAAAATTTAAAGGTTGTGCTGTAGTTGCAAAAACCAGATGTTTTGGCTTGGGGAATTTGACAACAATTTACTTGCATTTTCTTAAATATTTTGATGACTCTTACCTTGATCAAGGCATGATAAGCCGTCAATACTGCGCTACAACAAGGCCACTCATTTGGCCAGACTTCGGTAAATCGTGACTGGACCATATTGGAATACTAAGAAGGTTCGATAACCAACTGCGCCATCCAGCCTTAAATTCAAGGACTTTCGCCTTTAACCTTTTTTTTTATTGATGATGGTAGATCATTTGTCTATCAAAAAATACCTCAAATACCAGCTCTTTTGCCGCGGCTTGATACCACACTTTTCGTGTGCTTGTAGAGTTAAATTTATGATTTTTTTTTTGACGACGACACTTTTTTTTGAGTTAAAAACCAGTCCAATATCCTTCGGTTTGCTTAACATTTCTCTGGAGCAAATTTTTTTACTTAGAATTATGTCATTTCCTTTTTAATAAAAGTTACTGTGTTCATTTTTGAGAAATAAAATTGTAAACGGAAATAGAGAAATGTGAATATTTTGCGACCAGATACATTTCAAGAAAGATTTGTTGTTATAGTGGTCCACGCGTCTTAAGAAATCATGTTAAGTGGGCCAACTTTGGACTGACATATTCATTCAGAACAACGTTGAACATACCCTATATGGCGATAAGGTGCAAACACCAAGAAAACAAAGAAAAATTAAAACCCGTCGAAAAATAAAACTAACAAGACGGAATCCTTTCGAATCCTTATTCATCGCTCACGTACCGTTAGGTGGGGAAAATTTATTGAAAAATATAAAAGCAAGCTGCTTGCTGGGAGTGCTTATTGTGCAATTTTTAAACCACGTCCCGACGACAAAATGTATCTTCATAAAAATTAAACAAAAAAAATCAATCTGCAGGACATTGCTCATACACACATCCATTCTACACTTGTACCCATCAGCTAGCATACGCAGAGCGATATTTTCTATGTGCATTGAGTGTTGTACAGTAAAAGGAAATGATGTTGCCATTTCCCGCTGCAAATTTTCTCACTTAAACTTCATCGGTGAAAATCTCTAAATCATTTCTTCGACGTTTTTCGCCTATACATACATACATACTCGATGTACATTCATACCTGTGGCTAAATACTCGCATTCGTTTCGGAGCTCACAGCCGGATTTTTATCCATGTACATCCCAACGATACGAGGCAAATGGGTTTCGGGGGCCAACAAGAAAAACTACCGAAAGCAATCACATCATAATTTTTCCGAAGATATCCCTTCCGGTATGTCGGTATGTATGGCTTGTGGGATAAGAAATGACCGGACGGGAGGTTGGAGAATGTTAGACCTCTTTATAGTGGTCGACGTAAATCTTTTCTCCTAGATCCTTTGGAGTGATTCATTCGTTTGGTTTGCTGTCGTCCATGTCCTTATGTGTGTCGAAACCAAATGCTTTTCTTTGTTTTAGTGGGATTTCTTAATTTCTCGAACAACTTTTGATTGTGGAACGAAACCCAAATGAACGAATGGTCTTGGTAAATGGTAGCACCTCGTATTGGACCTTGCGTTGTTTGCAAAGAGGGCTGTGTTGGGCAAACTTTTACGGATTTTTGTTTTGTGTTGCTTTAGTTGGTATTTTCTGAAAATGAGAAAGGGGGACAAAATTGCTAAAATGGACTTCAAGGCTTTTAGCGTTGACAAGGATTTAACATTGATTTTGTATTTTTTTTAGAAAACATGTGAGGTACTGAGATAGATGTGCTCTCCCCTGAATGTATGTGCGGTTTAAAAATGAATGTTATGTGATCTGGCTTTTGGAACATGATGGAATGAAGTTAAGAGCCTTATGTGAATTTACTAGACATGGTGCTTTGTCACGAAGAATTATTTGCATGAGACTTATGAATTGGAAGTTCTTTTTAAAAATCAACTCTGCTTCATGGGATTTATTTGTCCTTGCTTTCAAAATAAATCTCAGTTTCGCCAACAACTTCTTCATTTTAGTCAAATTTCTTTTCTGGGAGTGTACCCGTGTTTTGGTGTGTAAAGTAAGTGGTTAAACGATTCGAAGGCATAGTTTATTCAATTTGACAATCGGTTTCTTCAAATTGTGATACGGTGCATAAGATCGGTTAAACAGTTCTTGAGGCCGATTTTTCTTGATTTCTGTACGGTGTGAACAAAAGCTTCACCCACTTCAAGAGAAACTTTGCACACAATCCTTTGATATCCTTGAGGGGTTATCTATTTCACTCAACTTTTATATAAGAACAAGACCATTCAGCATCACCACGCTAAAATTTAGCACAGAAGTCAATAATAATTGATTTGATTCAGACTCAACGTAGAGTTTATAAAACTATGGCTTGGCTTAAGTCGTTTTCTTCCACTAGAAAAACAATGTATAAGTAATATACGAAATTTTCTTTTATGCAATGTTTTTAAAAATAACAAAAGATGTTTCACAAATATCTTTGTAACTTGTCAGCTGATTTTTGGATTGTCGTAAATGGTCGGTACTCCTTAATCTAACACTCGCTAGCAGCTCATTTATTCAACAACTAAAATGCCATATTGCAAACATTTTGTTTTTATCACCAAGCAACAGAATGCCGGACTAACTGCAGTATGCAAATAGTAAAAAATTTACTGCAAGGGCCAAATGCTCGCGGACAGATTGGATATAATTCAATGGAACCCTAACCTTTCCGTGGATGAAATTCTTTCTACAGCCAAATTAATTAAATAAAGCAGAGCACCAGATGTCAACGATAGTAAAGAGATACTAAAGCTAGCACTGATATTAAACGCTAGACCGCTTACTAAACAACAGCTCTTATACGCTTAAAACTTTGACAGAAACTCAGTTTAAAAAACGTTGTGAAAACTTTGTTTACTTTTTTTAGTGGTAGGTTTTAGTGCAGAGGCGACGAGAAAGCATAAGACTTTCGTCATCAACAGATAATATGAGCATGCTATAATAGCTTCAAAAAGAAAGAATACTCAAGATAGTAATTTCTCCTACGGCTTAGAGAGCTCAAGGCATGCTAATTTCCAACATAGAGGATTCAAACAAAAAGGCTTTGAGTTTAAAATGCACATGATATCTGGAGAACTTCAATATACGGAGCACCCTCGAAAGCGATATTGTAAAACATTTTAAACAAACTTCTGAGAAAGATTATCAAGGGCTTAAGACTTTTGCATAGATTTTTCAAAGCGCATGATGTTCATGGAACTAAAGTGAAATGAATTGATTAATAACAGAGATTTCTTGATATTGAAAGTGCTCCCAAATCACAACCATTGCTGGCCAAGAGCATGTAAAAATTCACGGATAGTCGTTAGAAATAAACACTAACAGAAAGAGCGAACTTAATCACAAGTCACTGTCATAAGTTGTTTTCTTAATTTGATAATTGTCAACAAGAACCTAACCTTAACTTCAAGTCCTTGTAATCCATCCACCAGCAGTGGCACAGTGGCAGCACATAACCAAACAAAACCATCCACACCGCAATTCACCCGGAAAACTTTTAGTCGGCTGATAATAATTTAAAACTACAAACGACCATTTCGGGTTTTCGGAAAGGATTACAGAGGGTTCAGACTCCAGACAATCGGCGCTTTCGTTCGTCATAGCTTTTCTGCATTTCGTGTATCCATTTGGCGTCTCAAAGCCCACAGCAAATAGGAGCTAAACAAAGTTGTAAACTGGCACATCCAAACCGAGGTCGGCAGGGAAAACAATTTGCTCTATTAATTAGATGCAACCTGAAATAATTTCACTCGGCGGCGGCGAATTACTTAACTGGGTTCCGGTGGTAAAGTCAACGAAATCAGCTCAAATCTTTAGTGTGTGAGATGTCTTTTGTTTGTGCCTTGGGAATTGGTTGGAAACTTTTGTCTACGGGATGAACTTTTGGTGAACAGTTGATCTATTCTATGCAGTACGCAAAATGCTAAGAAGCCTTCTTGGAATTTTTGAGCAAGTGAACTTTCATATTTATGAACCCATTTTGCAGGTGTTAAGTTTTGACAAAGCCATTGAAATGTTTAAACGGAAGCTTTTCATTTGTGTGGCACGGTGACACTTTGCGAATTTAAGTAAATTGTGTTTCTTGTCATCGTTTTTTACAAGAGAGTTGGCAAAGAGGTTTTCCTGCTTGTTTCTACAATCGTCGATCAAACTGGTTAAATACAAGCTAATTAGTTAAAATTATAGTAAATTTTTGAAACACTGTCTTTATTACAGATTGCTAATTTGATTCATCTATCTGACCCACAAAATATACAGTGAATACAATGAAATATTTAAACATAATGGAGCATATAACACATTACATGGCAATACAATTTTTTTTTAGTGTTTTTGGTGATGGCTTGACAGATTCTTGTACAAAAACCATCTCGTTTTGAATCAAAGCTACGATCGGCTTTTAAAGGTTGGCATATAAATACGTGGGGCGATCCAAAAGGAATGATAGTCGGTTATTTGGAGTTCGCATAAAATTGAAAAAAAAAATAAAAAAATTGCCACATAACCCATACACCTACAAGGTCGGCATACAAATAATAACCATACATGTTAATAGACCACGATTCCAGGGAGATACATTCATTTTGATACGAACAGTCGAAGAAAGAACTTAAAAATTTAGAAAAACGAGGTTAGAGCTGTCATTATGTACCTCTCTTAGGGTAATCTGCTCCCCATATACACAGTTGCACGCTGGACCAATGAACTTAAGCGAAGGACATTCATCCACGCTAGTCACTAAAAACATCATTGTTCGGGAGAAGCATTTCACCGCGTCCTACTATAGTTGTAAGATTGCGTTTGAACATACTCCTCCAATTCCGCAAGTTCCGCAATGGTCACTGTCGCACACGAATGTGTGAAGACAGTTTATTGTTCGTCGGTCCACGTCAGTCAGCTGAATCCATTCGTCAAACAGCAAAAGATCTATGTAAGAGCCTGATCTCGGATAAGATGGACTATCCGTCACTTTTAAATGGAGTCCATACTCGACACTATTCTGACTCCACCAATTGAACAGTAGGTTCACTCTAGTTTTTGGTGAATGATATCTTCAATTGCTTTGTTTGACGTTTAGATCTCCGGAGGTATTAATTCTCCTCCGAACTCAGACGTAAGTATTGGAAAGGTGTCTCGAGCTCTGACATAAAACGGGTTTGTTGTGTAGCTTCAGTTGTATAGGCTGCCTCTTCCCACCACGGAGGGGGATGCATATGATGCAAACCTCTAGCAACTGATATTAACGCACTTCATCACTGTGCATAAACTTATAACGCGGATTTTTCTGACAAAGACAGCGACACCAACAGCTCCGTTTGACTTGGGTCTGTCACTTTTTGTAATATTATAACTTGTGCTTTTGAGAAAACTTGGTTTCGGTAGCCAAAAGAACATCGGGACTTCGGTCTTCTAACAACTTGAAGAGTACAGCTCTTTGTTCGATATATATTTACGATTTACGAATTTACATTCACTGAAAAGATCTCTAGGGGTTTCTCCACCGGCGACTAGAGGCGCTAAAGGTTCGGCGCTAATTTGTCCCTGGATATAGGGCAAAATACTCAGTAGATCCACTTCCGCCTCAGGTGCTCGAGGTGCTGGGGCCTTTGGAACAGCCTTTGGCAACTGCTATACCGTATTGCTATATGGCCTGCGGCTGGTGTTTGAAGTCGAACGGTCGGGCGTTTTACATGCTGAAGAGCCATGTTCATTATGTATTGGTATTAAGGACAACCCCGATAATTTGCGGTGTGGCCGAAATTTACACACAAAATGAATTTAAGACCGCTTCTATTAGAATCATTCCTAACAAGTGGACATTCCTACGCTTTGTGGTCGTTTGCTCAGTTCACATACCGATGGTGCATTTCGCATTTGGACGCGTTGCTGATCTCTTTGCTGTTGTTGCTGTTTTTTAATGGGTTCTTTGTTCTGCTGCTGTTTAGGCATATGTGGTTTTTGCGTGTGCTGAATTTGTGACATCGGCTTTTGCACACTTTGCTTGGGTAACTGTTGTTGTCGGTGTTGCTGTTGTGGTCGCTGTTGTTCTGAACACAGCTGTTGTTGCTCTTTCTGCTGCTTGCGTAGGTTAGATCCCTCGCGCTCTCGTTTTCGGCGGGGCATTCGCTTGGCCTTGATTGCGCACAACATATATTGCAGTTGGCTTCTATTGATGTCTTAAGCTTCGATTTCCTCATCTGCGTCGTCCGACTCAGAGGCTGCCAACGAGTCGAACATGTTACTTTTACCGGTGTAACGCACTTTTCCACCATCGGAGACGTACGGTGTAATTTTTGTTGCTTTCTGTGGCTTCTTCTGCTAGCGATTTTGCTGCTGCTGCAGTTTTAGCTTTCGTTTCCGGGCAGTTGTCCATTGCCCCCACCAACTGGTGAGAGGACCGTCGCGGATCATTCATCGCCGGCTAACCGACTTCGATTTTTTTTTTATTTTATTCGAACCCGACGACCCCTCGACGAATTGCCTCGTGTGACAGGTCGTGTGTATTTCCACTCACCCATGTTTCAAATCGAATCAAGTGGGTATAGAAAGATTATCAATTTAACTTGGTCACTTGAAAATAAATTAGAGCCGCAGAATGTGTTCACTTTACAAAGGTCAGAGAACAACGCTCTTTTTATCATTTTTAGGCTTTCGTTCACAAAGGGTGCCAATAAAGACTTCGCTGTTCATCCGTTCATTTATTCTGCCCTGTTGTATCTTCTGAATCGGAATAAGTAGACACTTGCAATTTTCACAGAGTGAGAAGTTCTATGGCCGCTATAATGTTTCTAAAGTAGTCTCACTTTCAGGATACATTGGTTTCACTTTTTCTACGGTCTCTCATGCTAAAGATTAGAATGCTGTTTCAACAAGTCAATGCACTGTATCACAAGTTGCTCGAAACTATAGTCAAATTATATGATGAAGATGAAGCTTCAAATAGCTTCCCCTCGCACCGAATTCCTCAAAACTGGCTCCAGCAGTTGACTTAAATCAAGTTCAGATTGCCGCAAAGTTTGTGAAGTCTGTAAATCTTTTGAGAAAAAAACTTTCTGCGGGCTGATCTTTCTTGAAGTCCCTCACTCTACAGATCCAAATTGACGCAATCTTCTTTTTTCCTCTTTAGCCGTGACCATTACCCTAATTAATGGATCTAAAAATCTTAAATCATATTTTGTTTTCACTTTAATCAAGACAAAGATCTGATTATGGCTTGTCAGAGAATCTTTCGTATTGCACAAGATGCGCAATATTCTCATGATGTTGTAAAACGTCTCCCATTAAAGTAAGCTGAACTTTGAGCCATAAAAGGCTGACCCATACCTAAAAATTGTTGGTCATCCAATTTGAAGATAATCTTCATACTAACATACTTGCTGTTCCACAGTGACTAATGTTTATGGATACGAACATGAGATTCATTGTTATAACCCTTCTACGCTCCTTATCACTTTGGACATCGAAAACTGTACAAATCTTCATTTAGGATTATTGCTTAGTAAATTATTTACGTGAAGGCAAAATATTCTAAAGCGACCATGTTTCGTTTCGCTTCCACCCTCATGAGTATACCATAGTAAAATTAGTGAGATATAATTTTCTAGGATTCATTACACTGCCCCATCTGTTCGCCCAGGAATAGAAAAAAAGGATAAAGAAACACGAAACAACATCACTAAACCCTTTTCCGCTGCATAAGTTCTTATGGATGTGTGAATTTAAGTTTTTCGGTACTTACGGATACTCAACTGCGAACGTGGTAATAAATTCGTTTCATCGAAATGGAAATGTTCTCGCATAAATTTCTCAAGAATATGAGACGTGCCATGAATGCTCTAGCTACATATACGTATATCCTGCGTATCCTGTTTAACTTTTGTCCTTTCAATTCAATTGAAATGGTTTCTTTCCAGAAAAAGGAGCAGGAGCACTAAGGATTGCATCTCTATGTTGGAAATACGAGCAATAAAAAGTCACATTGGGCAGTTAATTTCTATGGACAAGGCAAAGTTTGTGTTTTCAGTTTTTTTTTTATTTTTATTTTTTGAATGCGGTAAGAGGGGCTGGGTTCATTTGTTTTTGCGTACCATTTGAAGTTTAATTAAAAATTATCTAGATAAGTAAATATATATTTTTGGTACTTTTATGTTAACGATATGCAAGTGGGCAGCAATTAAATTTATTTTATTTCATGCCAATGGAAATATGTACATAATTTTTCTTTTTAGTACGTTCTTGTGTCTTGATTTGTGAGTTTGAGTTCGGCTGTTATGTTTATCTTGAATTATACTATGCTCATGAAATATATTATTATTCACACAGAAGTGGAATCTGCCTCACCAGCAGAAGACATCATTTTTAATTATTTGAGGCTGAAGCGTCCGCAAGCCATTTTCATTGTCGTAAATTAATTATTCACAAATGTTCGCAGAGCTCCCAAGGGAGTATGCTCCCTGTATAGGCATCGTATTGGTGCAATGGGCTTAAAATTTTAGATTCATTTAACAACTGGGAATACCTGAAGGAAAATTTAAGGTCTGGATTTGATGAAAAGTATCGGCATTTTTTCTTTGACTTCCTTACCAATTTTACTTCACTCAAAATATTTATGGACCAAAAAAAACCTCATCACGATTGTCGAAGAATGATTCTACATCGACCTACTATGGTGATCACATTCCGTACCTTCAAGCTGTTCAAGCTGGAAAAGGGACAGAATTCGTTGGGACCGTTCAGATTTCAGGAGAAGGGTGAGCGCTCGAGCAGATCGAAACTTGCTTAATTTTCGGAAGCTATCTTAACTTAGGCCTTGTGGGCTCGTGCGTCTACGTGGTGACCCAGCAATCCATTTCGAAGTTTGCCAGGCTGCCCTTACTTGATAGTTTTCCCTAACCCTTTGATTTGGTTTGCGTAGGAAGAGCCGACAAGAGTGGTTAGTAAGTGTACCAGCGTTATAGGATTGAATCGCCATCGCAACAGCAGCACCGAACGTGGACTTAGAATTATAGATTTGCTTGCAGGACTTACTGTAGGCCGAGGGAAAGAGGACCTATCGGTCTCCAGGTCGAGAAACAGTAAAAACGACCACTTTGTCGTTGCCTAAACATACTCCTTACATGGATGCCCAGGCTTACCCATGAACCAGCTCGGAAAAATACTCAGCCAGAAACCGAATAAACACGAGGCGTGCGAACAAATTTTTAAAGGGGACTTGTACGAGGAACGTACTAAAAAATATTTTCGTTAAGTAGTTAATTAATAATTTATTTTTGTTACTTTTGATTATCATTGAATGATTTTGGTTTATATTTCCTTTGTATTGAGAAAAAGAAATGAAATTTAAAATATCCGTAAAATGTGAAGTTGAGTTACGTTCGTTTTAAACTTCTACTCGAGTATTTGTGACATGTCAAGAATTATAATCTTCCGAAAGTATTTACCAAATTTGACGACCAGCTATAGATCGTCTCAAATGAGTACGCAGTAAGTTCGCGCATGGTTTCCCTTTTCCAGTCATTCACACAAAACAGAAGAAAAAATCGCATAAACTCCTTTTGATGTTTACTGCGTGAATTCTCAACGCTGACTGATCATTACTTGAATACAATTGGTGAATAAGGTATACAAAAAATAAGAAACTGCTGTTGCCAAATGTGAAAAATTTGAAAAATTAGTGTAGAGAGAATGTGTGGAGTATGCATTCATTATTCTTTTAGTGAAGTGGGTAATGACTATTTGAGCGAAGAATAGTTAAAGATATATTGTTCTCAGTTATTGTGTTAAGAGGAAGAATGAATGTTTTGTCAATATGAATTTCGCTTGAAAATATGGGTTTTGAAAATTTGAAAAAAATTAAAGCATGTGTATTTTCATAATATGAATATTTATTTCTAAGATTTATTTATTATTGATGAGTATTCGCCCGGTCTTATGAGAATTCTTTCGGTTAAGGTATCCCAATTCTGTTCATATGCCAAACAATTTTCTTCTGTCCTTATGGCTTTATCGCAGCTGCTTTTCCACTCCTCGATCGTAATTTTTGCGAATTCTTCTTCTGCTAATTTCTTCACGGCATACAGGTTAAACATAGCATTTCTACCCTCCACTCTTGATTTTACAATACCACATATTTTCCCAATTGGGTTTAAATCCGGATGGTATGGTGGAAGCCTGAGTACATCATGCCCTGCTGATCTTATCAAGTCGTCTATTTCATGCTGCAAGCTGCAGATCGGTCTTGTTTCGTTTTATTATATCATATAGTTCATTTTTAAGCATTGAAGAGCTGTGTGCAATATTATTTTCTACCAGCCAATTAGTTAACTCAAGTTTTATTGGTGATGAAGTTGGCGTACGGTTTTTTAATTTGTTGTAATATGAAGCATTGTCCATTACAATAACCGACGGTTCATCCGGCTGCTGCAGAACCTGTTCTGTTCACCATTTGGAGAAATTTTCAAAGTTCATCTCATTATGGAAGTTACCAGACTTGATTTGCGGGATACATTAATTGATTTTTCATTTAAAGTTTATCAGTCAATCATTTATAAAAAACCATTTAAGCCATGCCGAGACCAGCTGAAATACACATAAAATGTTATCAAAATCGGTAAAGCCGTTTAGGAGGAGTTCAGTGACATGCACACGTACAGAAAAAGTGTGGCTATGTCTTATGAAAGCCATCCTTTCGACCTTATTTCACATCACTTTTCCCAGCGTACGTTGGCATCTTAGGCAGCAATGGTATCTCATATAATAGAAACGCGATTCAGAGGATTTAATCCCATGACCTGTGCGGAGATTTGACAGGATCATTTCTTGTGATGGATATCAACAGATCGATCGAAAAGCTCGCTGTTGCCGGTAATGTTAGATCTATATAGATATATATACTTATATCTAGGGGCACCATTAAAAATCAATGCAAGAAAAACAATTAAGAGACGATTTAGGCAATCAAAAACAATATTGGACAAGCTTTTCATAAAATAGAAACCGAAATCAAGTAATAGAAGACAAATAACTGATGAAAAAGCACAGAATTAGTCTCAGAAAACCCGCAAAATCCTTTTGAGATCGCTGACGTGATTAGATAATATTAGTGGCCACAAACTATAACCGCTTAACTCGAGTTAGGACAAAAATAACTTACAAGCACCATTATGTTCAGCATGTTTAAATCTACTTCCACTAATTTTTTTATGTCTGTAGGTATCTGTTTTCAAACAGAAGTTATTCCTGAAAATTAAAAGTTCAATTTAATTTCACCTAAAATGAATGTTAAAAAAATTACAAAATATTTTCACTTGAGAACCGAGTGAGTGTTACACTTCCACCTGCCTTTATTCAATCTGACCCAAATCAGAAAACCTTGGTTTATTCAAATCAAAATTTGTATCGCCATATCTTTACGGCGCGGACAAATAAAGCCGCATACAGCTGGGTTCGAGTATGAACCCTCATGGACCGCCCTTTTGATAAAAGGTACCTGATAGGTAAAACAATTTGTCCCATGGTTTGCGTCTGTGATGTGTCGAGTACGCGTAGAAATTTACACCCCAAAACCGCTTGTTTCACATAATTCTATCAGATATTATCAAAGTAATTTTAGTGCTCTTGTCAATTTCGGTGTAGCTATTATGAGTACAGGGATAATCTGCACTACCTCGTACGTGAGAGTAACCGCATGTGTGTAGTAAAAGGGTTGAGTACGTCACACACTATTGGACGTGCCAACCTATGTACTTATATGTAGGCTCTTTGTTGGCGAATATGAATATTTCTACACAGTTCGTGCCCAAATGAACACTGTAAAGGACACACACACTGGCCACACTCAATCACTTTGCATATTTTTAACTAGCCGCCGCAACTAACAATTAAGCATTAAATTAGTTGAGTGCCTCGACATGGCGTTAGTGTCGAAATAAATGTGATGGTACTGGTCAAAGATATTATTTTCTTCTCAATGGCGCATTCCTGAATAGTTCTATCTCCCTCTGTTAATGTGTCCTTTCGTTTTGATGTTCGCCAAATGGTCCCTTTTGCAGGCTACTAGCAAGGGTTTGTTAATCAAAAGACATTCTAGAGCTTAGCATGGTTATGATGAAATTTCAGCTTGTTATTATGGTTGCGTTTGGCGATTAAAGGGTACCTGATCATTATGGGATAACATTGTACATATTTTGTTTTAAAAAACGTAATCTTTGAAATGGTGTTCGGATTTGATATTCGTAGGCGCTGTTGGAATGATAATTCTTTACTATAATGGAAATTGCTTTCAGATACACACATATACGAGGCAGATAGTAGTGTCGCAGTGTAGATTAGTATCTGTGTGTCGATTGTGAATTTCTGGTCTATTGTGGGTTCTACAGTGGGTCCAAAGGTTACTATGAAATCGTTGGGTGGATATTAAAATATGTATAAAGACATTTATTTTTTTCCATTTTCTACAAAAACAAAAACGGAAAAACGAGAGGTACTTTACAGTTTAGACCAAGATTTTCCGAGCAATCGGAAATTCGCTATCACATGATTTCTTTAAACTTGTTCTTGAATAGATATTCGGACAGCTGTTAATATGGAATGCAAATATTTTTTATGGCTGTCGAAATGTCGGGATACGAGAAAAATATTGACGTCCAGTTTTGCTTTCAATTTGTCATTTTAATTCACAATGTAACACCATTGAATTATCACCATTGAATTATCACCATTGAATTATTTAAACATAAAATTTGTAAACTAAATATCAAAAAAACTTCTTTTAATGTACAATTTCTTTGCATACTTCTGATTATTAGTGTCTCAAAAAAAAAAGCTTTATTTGTAAAAGCTTTACTGTAAACCGAATTGGGATAATTTGTGATTGGCACTTCTGTATACTGTAAAAGCTCCTAAATCAGTATAAAAGGAGGTACTGAAGTCATTACTGATCACTCGATTTTGGTATTTCGGGTGTAGACGCTAATCGTCGCACCAAAGGTAGCACAATTGAGTTTTCTTTAAATTTTCCTTGCAAAGTCACGTTCTTCTTATTTCTTTCTTATTACTTTATAACGAATAAAGAATTTATTTTCAAAAAAAAAAAATTGACTTGAGATTTGTTTTGCGACAATTTTTGAAGATAAAATTTGGTTGTTTGCCTATTCAACGAGCACTGCGGTCCCGCATACTCGTGGTAGAGCAAGAACCAAGTTGCCACGGGGTTTTTTTTTAATATTTTGCCTAAGACGTTCTCGCTTTTCTCCTGTGAAAAAGACCTAGTAAACGACCCTACTAACCAACAACACTACGGTTACAATTAACGCCCAACTAGAGGCCTATTTTCTGGAAGGAGCAGAAAGTTTTATTAGCTAAAAAAACGGAAGGCAAAGATTTGCGCAGAAGCTCACGCATTGCGTCATCAAAGCGAAAGCACGATCGGTTGAACGATACGATGGCCCAATTTTCAGAAGACCAGCTAAGGCAACTTCTTGCAGCAATACAACCAACAACTAAAGGAAGCTTTAGCAGTTGCACTGCTAGGTTTAAGGGTGACCGAGATCCTAACGTTGTTGAAGCATTTATCGAGAGTATTAATGTCTATAAAGACGTCGAACGCATCGATGATTCCGACGCGATAAAAGCTTTCCCGCTTCTATTAGCTGATAGTGCTGTTAATTGGTGGCAAGGTGTGAAGACAGAAGCGAAAACATGGCAAGATGTCCTTAATCTCCTTCGTAATGCATATGCGCCGGCTATGCCAGCATACCGCATCTACATGGAAGTTTTCAAACAAAAACAAAAACCCAATGAATCCACTGATGACTTCATTTGCACCAAAAGAGCTTTACTATCAAAATTACCTGCCCCAATTCCAGCAGAATCAATGATGATTGACCTCGTTTATGGTCTTTTAAACATCCACATTCGTGACGGTGTATCCAGAGAAAGCATCACCACCTTTCAAAAGCTGCTAGTCAAGGCCACGTCGGTTGAACTTTCAAGGTCAGAAAAGAGTAGTCAGCAGAACCTTCACTCTGGTACCAGCGAGCCAAAAAGATGCACCTATCCTAAGTGTAGACACAGAGGACACACAATTGAAGAATGTTTAAAAAAGAAGAAAGATGAGTCAGGAAAGGTATCTAACATTCCAGCTCCTACTGGAAACAGGACTAGCTTATATCGACACAGCAGCAAGAACAAGCGTTGCCGGAAGAGAACTCTTCATACACCTTCTCCGCAATGGGACAAAGTTCCGCAAAGTTGATGCTACTGTCACACTTGCCGACGGAAATTCTACGTCGCAAGAAATTTGTATGGCAGACACAACAATAATATTTGGAAACCGACTACGGCCAATTAAATTTATTGCGTTACCGAAAGCAGAAGATAATCGGACTCTTATCGGAATTGATTTTCTCGAAGAAAATGGAGTAGTGCTTGACAAAGGTCAAAGAAACTGGTACTTCGCTGACCAAAGTGAGAAACGATTTGATTTTTATGATACGACTCAAACGATCATACATAAGAAGTCCCCAGTTAATGCAAACACCTTCACTGACGTTTTCAATCCAATTTCACCAATAGCCAAAACACCAGAGGTAATCAAACGATTGGAAGCAGCTGCAAATGCAAACCAAAATTTTCCAACAGCCGCAAGTGAGTCGAAGAATCTTGCATCCCCATTCATAGCATGGTTTGAACCACTAAAACCCATTTCGCCTCAGGAACAAGCACGTTAAAAATCACCTGAAAAGAGGATTATTCACCATGCTCGATACAAAACATATTCTGTGATTCCTTGAGAAGTACCGATGTTACCCCAGAAAGAAGGTCCGAAAAGGAAAATTTGTTTCCAAGCTTGCTGCACAATCAAGAAGACATCGACCCAGACTCTTACTTTATGGAAATAAATTATATGGATGTTGAGCTAAGGAGCGACGAGGCCGTTGAGCTCAGTGAGAAAGATAAAGAAAGGCTAAATGAACTGTTGAGAGAGCAAAATAATATTTTCGATCCTTTATCAGAAGCAACGGCATTTGCACTACACAAAATTAATACAGGAAACAGTCATCCAATAGCTTCGACACCATATAGATTATCACCAACCCGAAGACAACAGTTACGAGTAGAATTGGAAAAAATGCTCCAAACTGAGATAATTGAAGAATGCGAATCTCCTTGGGCGGCAACAGTTGTTTTAGTCCCTAAGAAAGATGGAGGAATTCGCGTATGCATTGACTTCAGGAAACTCAACAGTATCACCGTTCCCGATAGGTATCCTCTTCCCAGAATTGATGATCTACTACATGCTACAAAAAACGCATCTATTAAGAGTACTCTAGATTTACAATCCGGATACTACCAAATTAAAATAGCTGAAGACGATATTGATAAAACGGGATTTATAACTCCATTCGGGATGTTTAGATTTAAACGTATGCCATTCGGCTTACGAAATGCTCCTGCAACTTTCCAGAGGTTGATAGACAGATTTAAAATTGAACTTCCAGACATGTTTATCCTTATTTACCTGGACGACATTATTATATGTTCCAGCGATTTCGAACAACACTTGATCGACCTAAAACGAATTTTTGAACGTTTAACGATTTTTAAACTAAAAGTTAATAGACCGAAATCAAAATTTTGTTGTTTAAATGTCAAATATTTGGGACACCTCATAACGAACCATGGTATTCAAGTTGACCCAGAGAAAATTTCGGCTATACAAAACCGGCCAAAACCAAATAACGCAAAAGAAGTTCTTTCCTTTCTGCAAACCTGCTCATGGTATCGACGTTTATTGAGAACTTTGCTAAAGTATCGAAACCTTTAAGCGATTTAACGAAGAAGAGCGCCTTGTGGAAATGGGATAAGGAAGAACAGAATGCCTTCGAAAAATGGAAATCTTTACTTATCAGCGCACCAATCCTTCAACAAGCTTGTGATGGAAAATCCTTTCATCTTAAAACAGATGCCAGCAATTATGCTATAGGGGCAGTTCTTGTCCAGGGGGAAAAGGAGGACGAATATCCAATCGAATATGAGTCTAGACTTCTAACCACAGCTGAACGCAATTACTCAAGCACGGAACAAGAAGCCCTCGCCATTATATGGGCAGTAAATAAATTTCGAGGTTACATGGAGGGAGGTGAAGTAGCGCTTATGACCGACAATCAATCCTTAAAATGGCTCATGAATCTAAAATCACCAACTGGTAGACTTGCACGATGGGCATTACAGCTACAACCATATAACTTTAAAATTAAATACACCCCAGGACGGACAAACATGGTAGCTGACATGTTATCAAGACCTCCATGCGGAAACCAAGAACACTTAGAAACCAAGTGTCAGCTCTGTAACTTTCATATTGATATGAAGACAAGAAGACCAAAGGAAATACGTGAAGCACAACTCCAGGATAGCCAACTTAAGTCAATCATTGATTCATTCGAAAGAAATGATGAAAACATAAGTCGATGGACAAGTCGCGGATATCTTCTGAATGATGGCATACTATATAGGTACTCGTCCGAATCCGATGCTGAAAACGCTCAACTAGTCATTCCAGTTAATGAGAAAGAAACTATTTTACATAGCTATCATAATTCTGCCACCGCAGGGCACTATGGAGTCGACCGCACCATAGCCAGAATTGCTTCCAGGTATTATTGGCAAGGAATGAGGAGCGATATTACCAAGTACATAGGCAATTGCCTTGCTTGCCTTAGGTACAAGCCAAGTAATATGAAACCGACAGGACTTCTACAAACAGTTTCTAGTAATAAACGATTTGAGATACTCGCAGTCGATCTAGTTGGCCCTTTGCCTATCACTGCGAACGGATATCAATGGATTCTCATAGCCGAGGACCTTGCAAGCAGATGGGTCGAGATATTCCCCTTGGTTGAGGCAACAGCTGAAAACTGTGCACTAACATTATTGAACGAAGTATTCCTTCGCTATGGTATGCCACGCCAGCTATTAACCGATAATGGATCTCAGTTCATTTCAGCACTGATGCAACAGTTAACTCACTGCCTTGGAATACAGCAAACCCTTACCCCAGTATACCATCCCGAATCTAATCCAGTAGAACGAAAAAACAGGGATCTGAAGACGCAGCTCGCCATCCTAGTAGAAAACAATCATACTTCTTGGGCAGACAATTTATCATTAATCCGATTCGCAATGAATACTGCAAAATGTCAGAGTACTGGATATACCGCAGCATACTTAACATTTGGTCGTGAACTCCGAACACTAGACGACGTAAATCATGACTTGAGAAGCATCATCCAAGCCGAAAATTTTATACCTCAAATTAGGCCTACGCTGCTTAAACTAGCGGATGTATTAAAAAACGCTAAAGAAGCTTCAGAAAAGACTCAAGACCATAACAAACATTACGTTGACAAAAAGAGACGACCACAACCTACTTACAAAGTAGGCGACCTCGTACTAATAACCAAATACCATTACCGCCAAATTCATGCCAAGAGGAGATGGACCCTATGTCATTATTAAACAAATTGGGGCATCTACATACCAAATTGCTTCCAGAGATGACCTTACCACTCCATTGGGAACATATCATACGTCATCAATAACAAAATACAACAAGTTATCAAACCTCAGGAGCGATCAACCAATCCGTGCTCAGCGACGACGCGGTAGACCAAAGAAGTTACCACCTGCCGCATCATCGAGACGATCTCAGCGCCAGAGGGGGAGAATGTATCACCATTGAATTATTTAAACATAAAATTTGTAAACTAAATATCAAAAAAACTTCTTTTAATGTACAATTTCTTTGCATACTTCTGATTATTAGTGTCTCAAAAAAAAAGCTTTATTTGTAAAAGCTTTACTGTAAACCGAATTGGGATAATTTGTGATTGGCACTTCTGTATACTGTAAAAGCTCCTAAATCAGTATAAAAGGAGGTACTGAAGTCATTACTGATCACTCGATTTTGGTATTTTGGGTGTAGACGCTAATCGTCGCACCAAAGGTAGCACAATTGAGTATTCTATAAATTTTCCTTGCAAAGTCACGTTCTTCTTATTTCTTTCTTATTACTTTATAACGAATAAAGAATTTATTTTCAAAAAAAAAATACATTGACTTGAGATTTGTTTTGCGACAATTTTTGAAGATAAAATTTGGTTGTTTGCCTATTCAACGAGCACTGCGGTCCCGCATACTCGTGGTAGAGCAAGAACCAAGTTGCTAGGGTTTTTTTTTTAATTTTTTGCTTAAGACGTTCTCGCTTTTCTCCTGTGAAAAAGACCTAGTAAACGACCCTACTAACCAACAACAGCACGGTTACAACAAAGCGATTGAAGAAGCTGCCAGATTCGTCTTAATATAAATGAAAACAAAAATACAAGCCGTTGAAAAGAAATTTATACTTCAGACACCATCAGCAGCAAAACACAAAATGTATCCATCTTGGAACAAATATCAACGCAACAGACGTACTGGCGTACTTGCCTACCCTTCAATCAGACTTAATGATAGGTCCAAGGTTGGAAACTGAAAAAATCTGGTCTTCGAATCTGAACCAATCACCATTACCATCAAATTAACGGCCCTATCAGCGGAGTGATCGACCAGCGATAGTAGTCTGACTTGATGGTTTTCGTGCTGTAGTGGTTATAATATCAGCTAGAATTCTTGTTGTCAAAATTAATAGCTTCAGTAGATAATGCCCTTAGCTCTGCTGTTAGCACTGAGAGCAAGGCGGTGAGCCAATCTCCCAAAAACCCAACTCTATTGTATATCAACTAATATCGAATAAAATCCTGTGAGTTGAGCGAAAGCTAATAAGTCAAAATTCGTCCCAATTTGGACGCCTCTCATAGAGTTATCTTGGTTTCGAGCCGTAAAACAATATTTTCATTCTCCTAATTTATCTGCTCGTTCTGTGCATATTGCAATATAAGAGTGTTCATAACCTCTTGGAAAAGAACAAAAAAAAAACGTTTTGGTGGAGATCCGAGGAGATTGGTACAATTCTGTGTACCAAGAGGGCGAATGGAGGAGAAAAGGAACGAGTTCCACAAGCTGTCTTGTGTCGAAGGCGAAAATTCGCCCCATCGAACGAAAATTACTCCAACTAAAAGTGTCTTCGGAGCTCATCAGATTTATAAAAAAAATAGAAAGACCAAAACTCAGGTTCAAGGTTCAAGCTTTGCAGATGACAGGAAGTCTGGATTAGTCAACTGGAAGCGACTTGCCCTGAACCGTAGAGGTTACTGTATAGCTGCGCGATCACTTCTCCAAGGACCGAACCCAAAGCATGATAAAACTCGCTATCGGATTTGAGATTTCAATGTGAGCTTAAAGTGCTTCATATTTTAATACACATTGTTGATTGGCGAGAAAATTGATGTCAGTTACAAGATATGCGACACATCCCCGACAAAATTAAATGTCAGTGGTTAGTTTAACCTTTCCGTCCAAGAGAATTACGAGCCAATCTCTACCATTCTAGACCATTGGTTTAGCATCCTGTTTTATAAAATACAGCGGTAACTTTTTCACTAGGGCTTACACCACTCCAACATAAATGCCACTTCGGTGTAGGTGTTCAACTAAATGCCATATTGTTATTCCGCACCAACCTGCAACCCACAATACA
The DNA here is from genome assembly GCA_963555765.1 of Orthonevra nobilis. Classification (NCBI taxonomy): domain Eukaryota; kingdom Metazoa; phylum Arthropoda; class Insecta; order Diptera; family Syrphidae; genus Orthonevra; species Orthonevra nobilis. Next base: position 22,973,855 of record OY743225.1, on the reverse strand, counting down.
ATTACTTCGCTCATGCAACAAAGTTCCACTATACATTGCTGTTCTACTTTTATCCGGCATGAAATCCTATGCATACGCTTCGGTTGCAGACTGTCAGTCCCAGCTGCCCACACAATAAGACTCATCTCACATCAATAGTGTGTGAGGGAGAGGAGGCTCTATTTACATAAACATTCCAACAAGGAAAGGATGATACCTATTTTAGAACTGGAAGTGTCTAGTTGTCCTGGACAAACGATTTCAAAGATGTTATCACTGCCACCATCGGTGTATGATCACACAGACCTTTCAGCGGCGGCGTGTGTTGTGTAATGTTCCTTCAATGGGAGCTTTTTTCTCCTTTCATGTGTCTTTTTTGACATCGCACCGTAGTACCCCTCTGTAGCGACAGGTCCCGCCACCAGCAGCCATCCGTCAGGAGATTTTATTGTGCGGAAAAGGATTGGTGAGGGATACTGAGCAGCGGATGCCATGAGACACCGAGGGGGACTCCAAAGATGCAAAACTAAAATGCTAGCATACATAATTCATGGCGATGGAATCACTGCAGTAGACAGGCCAACTAAGACCTATGAAAGCCTCTGCATAAATATCACAACATGTGACAGCGAAAAGCAGCCTCATAACTTCCATCGGGAATCGGGAAGATTATATTATCCGGATGACGATGATGATGATGATGATGATGATGGTGATGCTTCAATGATAATACCTATACCTTGTTCGTTGTGTTTCTTTTTGCCAGTTTTGGCATTCCTTGATGGTGGAAAATTCTTCAGGAAACTATAAATACATACGGATGGTCGGGAGCCGTATCCTTTAAAGACACCTTCGGTGTCTTGTAATTTTACTTTTCTTGTACTAGTTGTGCGCCATTATACTCTTACTGGATTTTTTCTTTTTGTTCCTTTACTAGCTTTCCGAATATAGTATATGTATACAAACACGAGTATTCATACTATGTGAAGGAGAATTGTTGGAGTCTTATTGTTACGATGAGGGCAAGATAATGGCCGGGGATGAATATTTATGTTTCTTTCGCCGGTTTTATTGTATATCGACATGTGGGTATGCACTTAATTAAGCAATAAAACTTCACCACACATGCAAGAAGGACTTTTAGTTTTACCATTCACCCTAACATGCATTGGATTATTTTTTTTGAAGAGCTACACAGAGCAGAATGGATGAAAATAAAGTTCTCCAGGAAAATGCCTCGTTATCACTTCACTCGCTTTAAATTAAGCATTCGATTGACACAAGAATGGAATGTAAGTTCTTTAATACTGCTGTCTTTAGGCGACAACTTTGGAATGACAGGAGCCAGAGATTTTATTTCAGAACAGAAAAGTTAATATGAAGAAGAAATGAATACCATTTTAATTAAGACAATTTTTTACTTTTAAGAGAATAGGAAATTCCTTCGAAAAAATAATTTTTATGGAAGTGCTTCTAGAGCCATATTGCTAAAGTCCGTCCCCGGCCGTCTGTGAAGGCTATATAACGCACAGAGAAATAGGAAATCTAAGACGAAGTGTTGCGGAAACCATTCTAAAAAGAACTGTCGTGCGTCAAGAGTATATAACCTACGAATTAACAACTTTACGTTTCCTAACATTTAAATTGCACGTATGATTTTCATCATAAAAAAGGAGGACAAAGCTTTCGTTGCAGTTACAAGGCAACGTTTCATTGATCGCCAAAGCTTTTTTTTATCTGTGTGTCCACGTCCTAATTTTCCTTTCGATAGTTTTCATGATTTTCGAGATAGTTGTTCAAAATGGCATGTCACATTTCTTTTACACCACCCATTTTTCCTTTTTCTGTCCTCGAACACGTGTCCTTCAGACGCCTATGTATTTCTTCGTAAAGGTACATTCTTGTGTCTTGCCGTAGGAAAAAATATATGTGTACCTCTGCTGTGCACCTGCACCACTGAGTGTGTGACATCTTCCTTGATCTTAACTTAATCTAGCTTTTATAAATTATTAAACTTTTGAAAATGGCGGCAGGCAACTGTCAGTTTAAGTTTAATATTTCTGTATTTTTGGTGTAAATAAAGAGATGCAGAATGCACGTCCACTACACTCTCCAATATTCCTGAATTTATTTATTTATTAATGTATTTATAAATTAGGTAATTTATCTATTTATTTATTTAATTATTTATAACATAATGTGTCAATCACTTATTTATTTAAATTCTGTGATAAATAATCTTGCAATCAAGTACTGTTTGCCACTACCGCCTCTCTCCTCTCGAGGCAAAATTTGTATGAAGGGTTTTCAAGTAGCTTTTCCTTTCATAGTTAATTAAGATCTGTGATATTTTATTGTGTAAAGTTTTTTATTAATATTTCAATTGTAAGGTAGCAATATGCCAAATCACTGTAAAATGTGCAATAGTTAAAGTTTTTGTAAAAGAATATTATTTTACGCTACAATAAAGATTACACGTTGATCTCGTCAGCGTTCTTATGGGAAATACTTAACTACACAGAGTCCATCAGCTTCAGCCTGCAGACCGTGAAAGTCGTGACTTTGCTTACGCCCTTCTGATCCTCAACGGACCAGTGGACGATTTTTGGTTGGAACTTAGATACTACGCCTCAGCCCTCAAGTCTTCTCAAAGTCACTTTATCATATGCAGGGGTGGGCATCGATCCCCATTTTTATGAGGACATCGTAAGAGCAAACACAGTGGTGAACGTGTTACAAAACCATTACAAATCAATTTATATTTCGTTCGTTTTTCTCGCCTAAAGGATTGAAATTGCGACAAGAAGGTCCCAAAATAGTCATCAATAATGCCAGCACCCCCTTTGACTATAATTTTCTTTATCTTCGAAAAATAGAATTTTTTTTCAAAGCAATTGGGAATTCAAACGTAATCAAACGAATTTAAATCAGTAAAACTATTTCAAAATAGTCGATAAACCTTAAAGCTATCAATTGACAACAAGATTGATAAGATACTTGATAAAAGACTTCAACTCATTAATGTAAAACTTCAGAAAAGACTTCAAAGCCTTAGAGAGATTTAAAAATATTGCATTGATTTGACTTGAAACCTTTTAATTGCTTCAACTGTTTCATTATTCAATAATTTTAAAGCTTATCGTTGAAGTATTTTGAAATTTGAAGTATTGTAGTAAAGTCATAAGACTGCAAAGTAATTTATTGAATTCAATTGAATAAAACAGATATAAAATAGCATTGTTTTCTAATATTACTTGAGACACGGATCATTTCTTATTGAAAATATTATTTTGACCGAAAATATTTATTTAGATTGCAATCAACATGAAAAAAAAAATAATACACCACAACTCAACTTGTGATCGTTTTCAACTTGAACGTCGCACAGAGCTGCCACAGGCTTAGCGAATTATAGAGTTTTCATATCTATTAAGATATAATAAGGTACATCTTGTATTTTGACTTTGTTTGAGGTCTCTGTCTTATACTCTACTTAATTGTAGTATTTACCAGTAATTACTTCCAACACCCTCACAAAGTGCTAATTTTGTGGAATCGTGAAACTTCATAGGCCTACCTCGATCAACGCGCTTATCTACCCAATAAATTCATTCACTACTTTGATATCAATTACATTCGAACAAGGTCACTGTCATGCCACTACAATCAACAAACGCCAAATCGAAATATGTGGTATACTTATCTCGACTGCAATAGAATTCATTTAGACCCAGCCTCTGCCACAATTGAGTGGTCACCGTTAACATTCGGCAATCATTCGGTTCATTAGTCCTCAAAATAATCCGGCTCTGTTTCGCCTAAAAGTCGCAGCGCATTCGTTTAACATTACACATTTTTAATAAACTGCTGGCGCCGCATAAAATCCATTGTCTTATTGTCTCACTAGCTGGCGATTACCTTACACACCACAACCATTGCTGTACTGCGAAAAGGATACGGCCAAGTTCGATGGTACATAAGCTTCGGGGCTTGATTTCATTCCTGAGCGCCCGCCCAACACAAAGTTTTCTAGCCGAACAGGAGTTTAGCAACAACAACTTCCGCAAATAGCTTTTTCGACAGAGCACTTCCTTAGCTGCTCAAGGAGGATTCTTCTTCTGATAACGTAACACTTTATGTTATGATATCTAATTTCAATGTTGGAACAGCACTTGGGCATTAAGTGGCAGCCTTTAGATGTTCCTACCACAACCTTCGTTCTCCGCCCACTCTTTCGATGGAATTGTCCCCCGAGTAAGTTTGTATACATGCACGGGCCAGAGACGGAGACGCCCTGTGTTATGCCCTCTTCTGGGCAATAAGTAAGTTTAAAAGGTTTCCTTTGTGACGCCAATGACGGTGATAATGATGATGTGATATCCTTCGAAAAGTTAACACTTGCTCTCGGTACTTTGTTCTTTTTACCCCTACACTTCTTATATATAACCTGCGTGTGGTGAATTGACGTTTAAAACAAAAAAAAGGAAATAATAAAAACGGCCTTAGATTACCGCATGCCTTAGAGATAAAGAGGGGATCACAATCTAGAAACAATATCTTTCGAAGCACTTGAAGTTAGTTAGAGAAGAGGTTCAGGCGACCACACCTTATGCTAGAGGCGTAAAGATTATCCAACGACTATGCAGATATGTAAGTGTGTTTGCCTTCTACATTGAAGTCCTTAATTTCACCCTCGTTTAGGCCAACAGTTGTGCGAAATGGCTCGGTTAAGGCAGCGGGTAGACGACGACATTTTCATTCAGGTATAATTTTTTTTATTATTCGCACACACATTACCCGATTTATATGTATATGTAGGCATGTAGACAGGGAAACAGGACAAAGATTTCGAGATGCCATTACGTTTTGCCAAATTGAACTTAAGCCTCAAGTTAAGTGGCAAATAATAGGTAGGGTAAAGGAAGGCCAATGAAGTGGAAGTACGAGTAGTTGAACGAGCCGTCCTCAAGTTATATTCATGGGCCAAATTAAACTTTCTTACGGTTCGCTCTTGGCTTAACTATCAAGGAAGTGAATGTGTGTGGTAATTTGACGGTGTGTCTTTTGTCACTGGGGTCACAAATCAGTTTTGCGTTTGCATTTTAACTCCTTGATTAGGGACATTCATCTGTTATGTTTGTTATGCTTGTGCGAAGGGGTTAGAAAGACGTAAACTCAGTAAAAAATAAAAAACTAGATTGTTGCGATCTGACACTAAGAAGTGTGATTTGTGAAAGATTTAAAAATCGTTAAAAATTACCGAAACTTCGGCGCAGTAGCTACCGCGGCTGGGTCTCATGAAAACCATCAAAATGTTAATATTTTGACTCCAAATTTTTACAAACAAAGCCGGCTGTATTTCTGCACTTACATCAACATTAGCCCCATGTCAAAGCCAAAAAGTATGCCAAAGGATTCATACTAGATGACAAAGGAGGCCAATTGACATGTCCTTTTCATGAGATTATTCTTTTATCAAATCTTTGTCGCATTAAAGTTATGGTTAGATCGGCCAATTATACCACCGTCATACAAGCCGCACATGACAGTGATGTTTTTGGGCGACACACATAGGCGCCAAATTCAAGTAAAATTTGAAATTCAAGTATTTCTTACTTGAGAAATCATATTTATCAAAAATTTTTTCAGTTTAATAATTTTGTTATTTTTACTAATGTTATTGCAAAGTCTATGGAGATAATTCTGCTTCACGTTCACCTGAATCGGACTCTGATTGAATGCCTGATATATATAGATCTGATGCATGCAACAAACGACAGAGCTTACATAAGTTTTCTAAATTTATTTGCGTAATACACACATTTATTGATAAAAAAAAACATAAAATCGCAGAAAGGTACATTTAACAGTGGTCAGTAACTCTTTTTAATGTTAAAAGAAGGACTTTACTTCGCATAGGTCAAGTAGATGCTATTGTTAGCCTCTGTCGTCTCATCGAATGGTTCAGGCTGCCTGCCAGCAGAATTTATTTCACCATCGCTATTATACAGTCTGCAAAAGTGGTTCTTCCATGCCCTCAGCATTGATTGCAATTCTACTATGATGTTTTCATTTTGAACTTTGCAGGCTTCGGTTTGGGGTCTGAGATAATTGTTTTCTCTGTTGGTAGAATTTTCGAACCTCATTCCTGTTTCTTAAGCTTTCAACATCTTCGATCGCGCGCTTCTCATGCTCTTTTATGCAGAGCATTAAAGAGAGAGACTTGAGAACGTTATGCATGAGACTAAAACGTTTGTGAGCTCGTTGTATGAAGTTGCATCCCGGTTGTTAGTCTTGTTAAAACATTAAGGAAAAAGTATGTGCTCTTTCTTGTTGAGTTTGAGCGCAACCAGTTCGAACGCTTGAAAATTTGTCACCCATGGCAATAAAAACATATTTCTCGCATTTGCATAACTGTTTTACAACCCGTTTGTTCTAACTTATGGCCGATTGTCCTTTTTGCTCTTGTTACTAGAAAACAAAAGAGGGTAGTTCCTCAACTGATAATCATCCCATTTTTTGCTTATTTGTGCTATATGCTATATGGTAGTTGTGCAATCAGATTGTAACCGGAAATTGTTTTTTTTTTGTAGCCAAAATGTCCAACTTGTCCCCAATCAAGTTAGAAACTGTAAAGGACGAACGACCCAAATTTTGAGTTTCGAAAATCGATTCCATTACACCAACTTTTAAGTAGAATATTTCCGGTTTTGCCAGTAATTTTTCAACTTTACCAATAAAGTGTTATAACTCGTTGCGAATAGACAGATAAAATTATGAAATAATAGACAGCTTTTTTCAGCTTCCAGATCATTGTATTTTTGGAACTATTTCTACGACCTTTCTTTGAATATTAAACCGTGATTATCTTAATACCCATTTAGAGGGTTCGAAAGTACATAGTTTCAATCGAGGGATATCCACCACATCTTTTTTTCCGAGCTCCGGAAATACTAAGCATAGGACCTCTTTCTTTCTGGCAAAAAGATGACTTCAAAAGGATCACATACAGACCAGTTTTCTTTTTAGATTTTGACAGCTGTTTCCAGGCCGATTTGGAGACATGGAAATAGCTTTTAGGAAACACCTTTGGACTTCGGTTCATTATTAGAAACATTATATAGTATAACATTTAGCTTTCTCCTGATGCTTTTTCTACAAAATCAATTTCCTCAATTTCCAAGTTTTCCAAGAACAGCCGTGGAAACGTGGATCAAGAAATTGAGAAAGTGGCACATAAATATATGAAATGGGCCCAACTTTACACTATTTTTAGTCTTTAAGTTAGTCATTATAGTTCATAACTAACTAAATTTTGTCAATTGACTAATTGATGAAACTTTTGCAATTGAAATAAAAAAAAAATTATATGAATTTTTCCGGCAACTTATGAACAGCAGTGAATATATTTAAGCATATCTGATAACTTTTTTTTTATTAGAAAATCAAATTGATTTTATTTGAAGAAGTGCTTTTTACAGTTTCTTCGTCATAAAATTTTAACCACCATATCAAATTTTACGAAAAGCTTTTCAGCAATTCATTATGCACATAAGCTTCGAACGAAACTAATTTGTATTCGATAGAACACATCAGTGTTCTCGAGTAAGGCTTGACGAAAAAATCCGCACAAACGTACGTGCGCAATTTACACACACACTCACATACACACTTTCTCAAAACACTGGAATTCGGATGCTGGGCCGAATTTTGAATTCCGAAAATCGAACCGATTACAAGAACTTCCTAATGGGAAGTTAAAAACAAAACTGCAAAATAACATCATAAATAGAATTCGTACAAATTTCAGATATCTTGATACAGCAAACTTATACTAGGAACAAAATTTAGCTCTGACCAGCTCTGAACAAAATTAAAACCTTGAGCAAACCTAACAATCCTTCGATAAAAATTTAACAAATTATTTATTTCGTTCAATTATGAAATATAATACCGTCAATGAGTTCTTGTTTGCCATGAACAATTGCACTCAGAAAATAGAGCAAATTTCAAACAGCCATTAGCGGCATTTTGCGGCACGATATTAAGCTGAACTTTTTGGACAAAAAACTCCAACTTGTTTTTTGTTTTTTGTTTTCTCCATAGCGCTCCTGAGTCTGATTCGCTGAGATTGGGGACTATTCCACAAATTTTTATCCTCAGTTACAATCACCTTCATAAGAGTACTGCGCATAATGATCCATCGGATCATCCCATCTTGGACGGGACTTTTTTCGACCAAGTAAATAAATCTAGAACAAAGTATGAGATCGAGAGCCAGTCGAGCCCATTCTCTTTTAACAAGGGAAGGCCTGACTTAGAGAGTAGCATGACCAGGACAGTAGCCGAAATGACTTACATGAAAATTCTTGAAAAATTATAATTGGAAGATGCTAGACTAAAGAAGAACTATTTCTTCTTAAGAAATGGCTGAAGGGTCGGATAAGAATATGTTTAAGACTCTTCACAATCATCTTGCAATAACCGCCACTAGACTTAAAGCGCGTGGATTTTTTTCGCGTGTTTTCCTACGTCTGAAGTCAAGACAAGTATTGAATATTGATTAGAATTGTTACTACGTGACGAAGTGTGGGTTTATAATGAGCCTGAATCATAACAAGACTCAATCCAGTGGCACAAAAAATGTAGCACGAAGATCCAAGAAGTCACAGTCGCCTGGAAATATGTTGGCATTAACAAAGGCCACCAAAGAAAAAAGCAACAATAATCAATCTAAGCTGTTCTCCTTCTTCAACAAAACCCACCTTGCGCTAGAGTGCTGTTACGTTGTCTGCCATGCAACACGTCTGCTTGAATATTTTGTACCCCTCAGTCCTGATAAAGCTCGAAGTGAGTATTGTCTATTTCCAAAGTCGAGGGCGCAGTCTCGGCTTAATTCTTACACCAACATTTTTGGAAGTTTTTTGAAGATCAGAAAAAGTGTATAAGGATAGCAGTTGAATTAATTGAATTCAATTCATTTAATAAAATTTGCTCAGATAGATAGTTATGAGAACAAAAATTGGGCGTAGTGCTGTATAAGTTTGAAACAGAACAAGATTTTCGCTATGACAATTTTAAGATTTCTTAACTTGCTCAGGTGTGAGACAAAGGATGGTGCCAAACTTTGCTGAATAAAAATCTTAAATACACGTACCCACGTAATTTTGTCAACACTCGTAATGATATGCTGGACTGCTTTACTTCCCTAAATTTACCACTGTATTGTTATTTATTCGGTTTCCGAGAGAACACTGGCGACTTTTTCACTAAAAGCTATCTAACAAAATAAAAATAGAATACCATCAAGGAAATAATGCATTATTGAATTCTTCTCCACAAGTTCCACAGAGATGAAGTCGAGTTCTCAGAGTTTCATTTTTGCGACAGTTCTAATTGTTTTCCATTTTCACAAATGGATATGGGAATGTTTAAATATGCTCTCAAACTTTAACTAGAGCTACCTCGTTTATACTCGCTCAATCCACGTTCCGCAAACATGTATGGACTACCATCTCCAACTTCGTCTGAATGCCTTACTCGAAAATGGTTCCTGCATTCTTTTCATTAAGCCATAAGTTAAAATTTCATTCGTCGCTCTCGCAGTCGTTCTTGAAACTAACAATACTTGTTGTATGTAATCGATTACGGCTTTCTTATAATGGCTACAGTAAATGAGTACGTCCCAACTCCCAATTATCCAAATCCAAAGGATGTGACCTCCACTCGTACGGGTATGTCCATATCCAATTTTTAATTAGTGTTGACTTTTCATCATATCAGTTATACTGATTTCCTCTTGTTTTTCAGTATGCTTGTCTGGTATTCCATGTTTTATATTGTTATTGGTTTCCATTGAGCACATCATCACGACAGAGAGAAATCAATCGCTTGTTTGTTTGCAAGCCTTCCTTAAGTCTCATTCTTCGTATCGTGAACAATTTCTGTCTGCTTTCATTGGCCAGTTTGATAAAGTCCTATGGCACGCATAGCTCTTTGTTGCTCCCATTAAATTAAGCTTATAAATTTAGATTGAAAACTAACAAACGCTTTCGCACTCCAGCAACCAAGACAAAATTATGTGTCCTGCTGACTGGTTTCAATTCTAGATTTCTACTCTGGAATCGCAATAAATTTCTTCAGAAAATTATCTAAGCATAATTCAGTACTTCCTTTCTTCAGCAATAGAACCGACAGTGCCAGAAGCTCAGCAGAATCTTTGGCAGTACTCGTAACAGCGTGTGGCTACCAAGCACTCTAACTGCTCCCTTGTGCATATGGTTGTGTAATTTTTACTGCCCCATTTCTTATGGGTCAGTGATGCACACAACGTCCTCCTGACCATGTAAGTCACATTTCGTATTCAATTACAGTCGTCATTGCCCTTGTTGTCATTGTCGTAGTCACTGTGATTTCGCTCCCTGTCGTCCTGTACTTTAGATATGTTGGCGGTTGAACACTACGGGATGCATTCTTATGCTACCGTTGTGGCAAAGGCCACACAAGAATCTGGCAGCAATTTGTACCAATAAAAAATCTCCATCTACAGAGAACAGGAAAAAACAAAAATTTTCCGACAGTAAAAAGGATAGTAATTTTGAGAAAGAATTTATTCGAATAATCGGGCACACAGCGGAACACTAAATACAAAGAGCCAGGACTTTAGTCTAAATTCTGTGAAATTGTTGCCCGCAAATGCACAACCGTTTTAGTAAATGGCTTAATTTTTTTTTGCAGTATTAACTGTGTTGCGTAGCTAGGATTATTTTCTATATATTTAAATGTGTGTATGAACATATAAGTTTCTCTTCAAAAACTGTATAAAACTTAACGTTCAATATTTTAGCGGTCATAGATTTATTTAAATTTCGATTTATTATGTAATATTATTTCACTCAATTGACTTCCTCGTCCGACTTGGCATAGAAACTCCTCAAAACTCTAGAAAAATTTATATTGATTTATTTATATTCACTCACTTTGCAGTATTAATTTTTTTTATACAAACCATTGACAATAAGCCGATTGCGTTATAACTACAGCCAGCCATTTAGTAAGACTACTGCCACCGGTCAACTCTAGCGGTAGCGCCATTAACATTAACTTGATGCCATGACAATTTACGACTGAACCAGATTCGAAAACTAGATAAAAGTTCAAAACTTACCCTTAAATTGATCCAGTTGAAAGACAGGCTCTTCAATGGGTCAGTAATGCCGCCACATTAGCTTCTTGCTTACTTTGTGAGCTTTTCCAAGCCGGTGACGAGGTGAGTTTCGAGCGATAACAAAGCGGGAGGGCATTTTGGATAAATTTCTAAATCAATTGGAACTTGTAAACGAAAAATCCGATGTCATCATCAGAAATGCTTTTCACGTTGTTGTGGCTGAGTTGAGTTGAATGCTCAGATATTTTGCGCGTGCATTTTCTCGGGTATATTATACGAACCTACCAAACAAATATCCGTACACCAGCTATTCGACCGATTTGTAATCAAGCAATACCGCTTATCTATTCCATACATCGGTTAAAAACTGTATGTGTAACCCTATAAAAAGCTCCCTATAAATTGTTTTTTACACTTGTACAAATATCAGAACAGCACCAAGGCAATTGTGGCTCACATATGCTGCCAATCTGAATATAATAATTCCCAACGTTTTGATGCTCGCTGATGTGCTGGCAAATCAATGAAAATTGTCTGATTGCATTTGCATAATGGAAATGAATACAGGTGAAGTATTTATCGGAGCAAATGATTTAATTATTTTTTTGTCGAACGTTGATTGAAATGATTCGCTAGCTAAATGTTATTAAAGCGAAAATGAGCACTAAAATAGATAAACACTTGAGAAATAATTTCTTTCTTTTGTGTTTGATGGACTGCTACAGGCCTGATGCAATTTGCAAAAGTATAATTTGTACGGCAATCAATAAAATGCGGGAGGCAATCAGTGGAACTATCCAATGAGGGTGTTGCAATTTATGTGAAGAAGATTAATGTTGTTGTTGAGGTCGTTTCATTTGAAAAGTGTTGGCTTAACAAAATTAAGTTTTTAAAAAAAGGCCTTCTTACTTAGTTTGCAGGTACACACATATAGATGTGATGAAACAAAGCTTAACATTTGGTAACAAGAACTTTTTATGGGTTCCGTATACAAGGAGTATGAACGGAAACCGTCCGTCCATACGTTTGTCACAGGGTTGCATAATTTGAACCATGATAGAAAGTGTACCACAGTGGCTGTAATAATAACAAATAATAAAAATGATAAAAAGTAGCTTTAAAGTTAGCAAATAAAATAAACAAATCATTTGTTTCTTAAATTCTCAACTGAATTTAACGCCTAAAAGTGGATAGAGATCCAGTTTCATAATTTTTCATTATGTCTGTTTCAAAAAAAACTTCTTACTCTGCGGCCTGTGAATCGCATGTTAACCGATTTTGGGCTTTTAGTTTATGTCAGAAACAGTTCAGAAAACATTTGGAATCGACAATGTTTTCTGTTTATGATGTGCAATGTTATGGAAAATGTAAAATTAATGTATAAAGTGTTGCATCCTGTAGCGTTGTACGGAACTCTTCGTTTGACAGATAAACTCGCACTACGCTCTTCTTGTATAGTTGTAAAAAATACAACACAAAACGGTTTACATAGTTTTAACCTGCTAAATTAAAAAAAAAACATATTTGAAGGGGTTATTTGTTGCAGCTTTTCCTTGAATAAAAAGCATATTCCTGTGATAATAATTATATAAATTTTGTTATAATATATATAAGTAAGGTAACCTATACCATGTCTCTAAAATGTGCAATACATTTAAGAACTAAAATTGTAATATTAATATTTCGCTACAATAAAATGAAAATGAACATGAAATATTTCAAGGAGGTTGAATTTCAAAGTCATTTTCATTCCCTCATCTTCTAATAAATATAAGATTTGGCGAGTCCACCACAATCATGTTTATTTTCTCATCGATCCGGTGGAGGAGCTCAAGCCTATACTAAACAGCGAATATCAGAAGTCCTACAGGATAAGAAAAATGCATGCATACGTATCATATCTGAGATGTTGATAAATATATACTATAAATATTTCTCGAGACAAATAAAGTCACCTTTTTTTTGAATACACCTCGCATACATTTTGCATATGTAAAGTAAGTTTTCATATGTTTTTTCTCATATGAATAACGGTCATATGTCTAAAACGGTCTTAAAAAAAACAGGAATGCTGTTCCAGTGACACTTAATGCCTTTTTCCATATAGGTTCTTGTTATTTCGAGTTTGTAATAATCCTTTTGTTTCCTGTAGCCACTGTAGTGCTCTTTTAAGAGGCATTTAAACCTGAAGTCGTTACCGGTTTTTTAAGGTGTGATATCATGACGAGGCGCACAAAAAGCCGCAACTAAGTATTTATGTGGAAATAAGATCCTTCTCATTTTCCCGATTAATTTATACAAAAAAAAATCAATAGCCTTGCTCAAGCTATGAAAGAGGCATTCAGGCCCCTCGTATATGTTAGGAAAATCTAATTACCTACCAGCCGGGAATAGTGAATACACCAGTGTCATTTCCTGAAGCTGCTAAGGAATGACCAAAAGAGAGTGATGTGGTTTCAGCTTCAGCCAATGAAGAAGTTCTCTCAACCATTGGAAAATAAATTGGTGTGGCCATAAAAAGAAAGTTTAAAAACTTGGCCCTTGGACACGTCCGAGATCATCTGACAAATTTGCTACGACAAAAGCATTCCCCTTGACACCATCCGTTTCATAAAAAAATAAAGCGTTTTCATGTTTTGCAGCAATTATCAAAGCATTTCCTGTTTAATGCTGCTTATAATCCTTATCCAATATACTGTTTGTATACCAGATTTTTTGCTGTACAAAAATTGGCTCCAGATATATCGCTCCAGATATAGCGACCTACCAATTATTCCAGACCTGCACAAGATTCTGGCAAAGAGCTGCGCTTTCATGTGGTTTCTTCTCTTGACAAAGGAAGGTGTCAATATTTCAGGCATCCATGTCAACATCCATCATATCCTTGTTAAAGTTTTTAAGGGAGTTGAGATAAAGATTAAAAAAATGCAAAAAACATCACAAAATAGTGCTACAATATTGAGGTAAAAAAGATGTTTATGTGTCTTGGGGCTTGTATCGCTTCTCAAACGACAATTGAGAAATATCGCTGCTTCCTTGCTTATCTAAACAAGAAGGATTAAAACTCTTGGCCTAGATGGATGAAAGTCATACTCACAAACCGGTACAGTGAAATATATAGTATAAAGCAGCCTTATCTCAGGGTCAAATTCTCTATAGTTTAACGCCATGCGATAGCTATGGACGATAATAATTGTATCCCCATTTGCTGAACGATAGTGACAATTAAATAAAAGAATTACATACGTCATCGGTTTTCCAAATAATAATGATTTTCGACACATTAGAAAATATAAAAGTAAAAAAAACAGCTTGCAGTTCAAAAATGAGAATTCATCTCATCTTTATGACTTAGCCTTTTTCAAGAAATCCAGCAAATATGAATCATCAGTAAACAAGAATTTAATGAGATATGCACTCGAGTCCGTAAATGAGTTATTTAATTATCAGTCCTAAAGATACCTGCAAAATGGAAATAACCAAGAACAACCCATTTCGGAACGTTTGCCATCCTGGAGCGTTCGGTGTCATCATCAGTGCCAGCCAAATGTATTCATGGTTCGCAAACAAACAATTTGCGTAATGAGTACTAAGTAGGGCTGCAAAATAACTCAAGAAACTGTTCCACTCCTCGAATATTTATGTAAATATCTATGTATACAGTTAAAACAACCGTGAAACACCTCTGGAGTAAAGGTCACATCGAGGTGTTATATTTTATTCACTTCCATTGTAATAAAGCAAGGCATGAACAATTAGGGGTATAGTAGAATGCATCCCTCTAAAGTGCTTACAGTGCTCGGTACCCTCAGAACCGCAGCATCACAACTGCATTACGAACCTCTACACAGACACAGGCAAGTGGTGAGATGGCAAAAGTTGCTTGAATAATTAATATTCTTCAACAGCTTAAAGCCGCAATTAAGCTTGAAATCAAGATATATGATTCTATTATGCTTGAAATATAAGAATGTTTAACTGAAATGAAATTCAACATTTTCACGTCGCTGTCTTCGTATGGGTGTCCCTTTGGAAGTACCTATCTGCCCCTACCTTGCATAGGGATGTATATATTTTGTTGAAACACCCTCTAACCGACCCTTGGGCATAACGTCCTCCCCGCAATCAACCTTCCACTCGTGTTGTAATTACAATTTGTGTTGCTGCCAAGGCACATAGTGCGATGCATTTCAACATTCACCAACCGCCTCGCCTGTCCGTCCGGCGCATTCAACTTGTAATGGAATGAGAGTGATTATAGGTGTTTCCTGGTACAGTAGGTGTTGGGTAGGTGGTGGTTAAATTTGATCATTACTTTCCGTTGAAAACGAATACGGTCCAGAGAAGACTCATCCTTGTTATTATTTATCTCCTTCTCAGGCTGTAAGGTATGATTCTATGTTTGTTTGTATATATGTAACTCTTAGCTAGAAACCTTCACCAATGCGTGGCTAAATGCTATGAAGTAGAATACTGGCGCGACGTCGACTGGCGATTCTGGAGTGCGGAGGGCCCAGATGAAAAGTAATAATCATAATAATTTCTGTTGTTGAGAAATATGGGATTGTGCACATTACAGTAACACCCGCTTGCTCTAATGGAATTTTCAAATTAAAATTAAAACAATTTTAATTCCTAGATAATTTTCGCGCCCCGAATTTTAGCCGAATAGAATGAAAGGAGCCGGAAGATAGTACCCGTAGAACGTTTGTTTTGTATCTTTTGCTGTGCTCGCTTGTTTTTTTTTTTTATTTTCGTGGTGTTGTAATGCAATTGGATGAAAGAGATGTTGGAATGGTTAAAATTAATGGTGAATTGTTGAGTGGATATAGAGTGTATTCTAAGGTCTTTGGGGTGGAATGAATTTGGTATCAAAATTTCATAACAGTTTACTGCTATTATTCAAATTAGTTTCAATTAGACCCTTGTTTGAAAATGCTTATGCTGTAGGAAGTTTCCATTTCAAATCCATTAAGCTGTAATGTAGGGCTTAGTAAAAGGTGTGCCAAAATACAGTACAAACTGTGGAGAGTATATTAATAAAAACGTGAAAGACGGTCAGTGATTATTATAACTGTCTTATCCGCATCGATAATTTAGTCTGTAATGTGATGTTTAGCTTAATTGCGCATTTCATTAAATAGAGCAAAAAAGAATAACAATGTTTTACCTTTAAATAGAAACGATGCTTAGTCATTAAGCTAAGTAATATATTCTGATAAATTGTTCATGTTTTTGTTCTTGGCAAATAAGGGTTTCTTCAGCCTTATCAATCCAACTGCGTCCCATCTGAGCGTCAAAACATATCAAGTCATCCCTTGATGTTGGTTTACTTTGTGATAAAGGGCAATGAATCGATACAGACTAATCCGATAGTATTTTATTTTTAATAGGTTCTTAGAGGAGAAAACTTTCTTGAATTTTTTTACGCCTTATGACACGAGAAGCTCTTTAATTAATCTATGATTGATGTTTTAACATGTGATCTTCTTTTTCTTATAAATGAAACTCTGTACTCGCTAGAGTGGATTAGATCGCCTTTTTGGGAAAGTTAAGGAAATTAAAATATCATATATGATTTAACATCGTCTGAAATGGACTGTATTTATTTCGGTCTTAAGTATGATTCACTGATGACGATGAACTGCTCTGCTCAATATTCGCACAAGAAGAAAAGTTTTATTCGCGCATGAATCCCTTTGCACGTGCGAACAAAGGGATGCTGTCAGGCGACCGTGTCCCTTTTACTTTTACGGCGCCTGTTTGTTGTTGTCTGTTAGTAATGCGCATCGTTGAATCATATTACATGGAGTAAGTGTTGCCACTAGTATCCGCTGTGGTCATCTACACACACAACAACTATTTTGTAACCTTCACAATCCTACGCAAGCGACATTCTATTAGTTTAACCAAGCTTCATGATCGTTTTCCCATTTCTCTTTAACTTAACAATGTGGCTTAGCGAAGTTATTACTACACCCAACGCACATCCAAATAAAGAAACGAAAAACCCGAACACGAAGCATGAACGTCCTCAAGAAACCCGCTTATCAGAATAACCAAAGTGAGTGAGCCAAATATCTACCAAGGAGCAGTGAGAGAATAGAAACTACCCAGCTACGTGGTAGTTGAATGAGAACCTCCTCATTATATCTAAAGTGTTAAGTTAATAATAAATAAACGATTTGGAAATAACAAAGAAATCACCAGCGAATATAAATAGTTAGCCATTGTCGTTGCAGCTGCCTCAACATCACTTTCAAGAAAACAATCGAATTGCAGGAGGAGTATTTTTCACACAGTTCAAGCGGGATGGGCAGTTTGTTTGAAAAATTTACTTAAAATTAACAAACAAGTATACGCGATAATGTCATGTAGCCTTTTTTAAAGCCAATCTGTCATTTTTCAGTGTAGTATTAGATTAAAGTTGTTTTGGTTAATGATTCAATCATTTTTCTTCATTTATTGGTTCTTACAAAATTTTGCATTATAAATAGATTTTTTTTCCCAATATTGAACGCTCTTATTAATTGTAAGTCAAGTCCTAGATATATGGTGCCAAAAGGTGCCAACGTTCTTAAGAAATTTAAAATCAGTCACTGGTAAAAAAAAAACATTCTTTTAATTTTAATTTACATGCCAGATAAAAATGCTTAAATCCTGCTTAAATAACCTAATTATTTCATTTGTTTATATTTCTTATTCTTTTTATTTTATTTACATTATACTTACTAAAAAATAAAAAAATATTAATTGTTAATTAAAAAACTTAGTAAATGGACTTCATTTTTGAAATCTTAAACTAGACCTAACTATATTACTAAACTAAAATCTGGTCTAAAACCTTCAAAACTTAATCAAACATAATATAAATCTAAAAACTACCTAATTACTTCTTATGCTACCTACAACATATGTAAGCTGTTCAGGCTGACAGGGTAAGCAATCCTTAAGAGCACCCAAAATTACTTATAATAGACAGTCGACATAGTTCATTCTCCGTCCAGCCGCTAATAGTGTTGATATTTCCTTTCGACATCCTCTCTCCAGCGTTGAGCTAATCGCGACGTCATGGTTGACTCGCCCGTCCACAGCTTTTTCGGGCCACGTGGAAGATTAATGATACCGCTTATCTATCCTGGACTATTCTTTTTCTATCAAGATAGAGGAACGCTTCAGAGGGAATAAGGCCGTTAGGGCGCAATGTCCCATGGTGAATATCATAAGGGTTAGAAGCCCCGGAGATCAAGTTCTTCATTAAAGTCATTGCTCTTACAATGTGGCTTCGAATATGTTTTATCAGCAAGTTATCCACTCTAATCAGGTTGGCCCCGTTATAAATTACTAAAGAAATTTTGTGCTCAGACTCTGGATTTCTATATAAGTGGAGCCAAGCCTTAAGACATCGTCTGTTGAAAACCTGAATCTTTTCCATAAAGCTTGTTCCCACGTTGAAATATGCGGGACATCTTTAGGCAATAAGAGGTCGAATGAGTGCCGTGTAGCAAATGATCTTTACCTTGGTATTGAGTTGACTATTGTTAAACAGTCTCTTTGTCAAGGCAAAGGCGGCCTTGGCTCTGACTAGAGCATCATTTATCAATTCTTTTTAGTATTTCTATAGGCCCCAAGCAACGGAATCTTGAGCAGAATGGCGTCGCATTTTTAGAAATTGATCTTCAACTTCCAATCGCCGCAATATCCCTAAATCTTACCAATGTCACGAGACTTTTGATCACTTCAATCTTTAGACTTGATCTGCACGCGGGGGTGTAGCGAAGAGAGTCTTCATGATTGCTCGTGAAGATCGTAAATAAATAATAATAACATAAATAAAATCGACGAAATGAGTACAACATGTTTAAGACCGTTGTTACTTTCAAAAGTCCCAGCAGACGTCACATTATTAATTTTGCATTTTTTTGGTCTTCTACTTTGTTTGGACTTTCATGTCAATTTTATTTTGCTTTGCAAAGGATAAGCAAATAATAAAAAATAAACCATATTAACTTTAATTTACACATGTTTAATTTAATTTGAGCCAAAAAAAGTTTGTAATATTTAAACTAAAAGGACTTTTTATTGAAAAATTATTTCAATATTGCATGTCACAGAACGATGACAAGCTAAAGTTACTCTCGGGAAGAATTGACAGAAATTCACAACTGCTATGATTCAGTGGATATTTCTTGTCGTCAAACACAGAGATTGAACGCTGAAAAGTATCGCGAAAGAAATGTTCCCATCATTAACTCTTTCCAAGACTATACACCCGTGTCCGGGAACATGGATTTCTGGAGTATCGAACGCGAGAAAGGTTATCCTCTGGAAAAAGTTTGGAATTTAATCCCACGCTTAGCACTAAGAAGAAAAATCAAATTTAAAAAAGGGAATTGACCTCTCTCCCATACGATTTTTTCTTTTCTCACACACTGTATAGCCGATTCGGTTAAAATTGTTGATTTAGATATGTTATAGATTTTTTTTTTATTTTTCTAGAGAATGGAAAAGGGATCATGAAACTCGAGGTGCGAGTTTAACATCCCTATTGCAATCGAAGTCAAAGCTAAACTCTCATCTGAGACTTTAGGTTCTAAACGTGTTAACATCATTAAAACTTGACCAAAAATAGTGATTCTGCAGGACAAAAAGCAAACTGTCGTCCAAATAATCATTTATTTGAACAAAATTTACAGAGAGTCAGGTTCTGGCCTTTTCATCATCGAAATACATCGAGAGACTACCATAGATGAGACTGTTCATGAACCGATTTGGATGGCTTAATGTGATCGCATAAAAGAAACTATGTGAAAAATCAAATGGCATCATCAGCGATTGAATGGATTCAGTGAACCGATTGGCAGTTCAGGAGTGGCATTACTATGATGCTTAATAAATAAAGATCATCACCAATTTAAACAAGAGAGTACACCTTCTTCTTCTGTGACAAGATAATGATCGGAATTCAATGCAAGAGTTTATATTAAGATCTCAAAATCAATGTTCTGTCCAATTCTTGGTTTGTTTAAACAAATTATATAACTCTTGCAATGTAAGAGCAATTAACTTCACAAGTTAATTCGACATTTTAAATTGCAAACAAAATTGAAGATTTGATTTTGTAGCGTTAACTTCAACAGGCGCAAACTTTCGAACCAATGATGCAGTTGCAAAGTCATTTGTTAAAATTTATGTATGTCCGAAATTTATATCTTATTTATGACAACAAAGTGGATAGTAAAAAGTTCCATTTTCCTTTTTTTATGTCATCAATTTTAAGTGCATTATCAATTCCAGTATACCAACGTCAGAGAGCAACGATTTTCCTTGTCATAACAAATAACGTCATGGAAAACAAAGTATTCAAAACATGCCCCAAGACCCAAGGTATCGTTTAATGAAAGCATTTAAAAAAAAATCAACCTGCAGGCAATGAACTACCATTCTTTGCCAACGTCATCGTTACTAATTTTACACTTCAAGTTGATAAATCCTCCTATAACGCTCTTCTACGAATATTCAAGGAATTCCGGAACAACATTCTATCATCTTCGTCAAGCACACTCATACTCGTTGTAGTGTCGGTCGCCATCATGGATGACTTCAAATAAAGCACAAAAATTCCTTACGAATTGTTGAGTGTCCAATGAATAAATAACAGCGGTCGTGACGGCATCATATAGAACACCAATCCGTCCAATCTTCAAGCAGCTGACCTCCCTAGTTATCCTCCATTGTCATTCAAGTGCACCAACATCCTGTAATATTAACTATAAGCTCTCTGCCAGGAAACACTCATCCAACACAATATACCTCGTCCAGGATGAGTCGAGAATAGAAATAGAGCAAAAATGAATAAACGCGACGAAAAACTACCAGAGTCGACGAAAAAGAACATCGACCTTGTTCACAGGATAACCTATGCACACCGAATCCTTCATATGTACATATAGTATGTAGAGGACTTCGCGTTTCGCCAAAATAATATGAGGCAAATAGAAACAACAACGAAACTGGGAAAAAAAGGTAGAAGAAAATAATCGGTACTCTTCCTAGGTGTTGATCTAAAGATAAAACACAAGGATGAAATTTTTGAATTTTTGGCGATATGGAGCAGTTTTCGTTTCACATTTGTGGGTGTGACGTATCCTTGTCATTCCGCGAGCTTTTGGTTCCCGCTCTTGGTCCCTTTGTATATGGTGTGATGTAGAAATGGTGTGGCAGTTGGTTGGCTTAATACTAGATGACTAGATGACGGTGACGAAGACAAATCCCACGGTGACGAGAAAATTCATAGAGGATCGAACAATGGCCAGCTTCGTTTTATTTTGCAAACCCACAGACAATCAACGTTAGGCAGTCATCCAGACAGACAAGGAGATATAGCACTTCACACCTCCATGAGAAGAATTAACAGCGGAAAAAACATACATGAATGCTTATATAAACCAGGTATGTTGCTATTATACCCTACGAATGAAAATTTTCAGAAACTAAAATTCCGGTTATTTCCGCTGAATTCTTAGCTGTAGAAATTTTGTTGTTTTCGACGAGATGATTGGTTTGACCATTTCGAATGAATCTTATCACCTTTCATCACAAGCATCTCAATCGGCAACATTAACGAAGTTAGACAGTTTTTCTTGATCATCGAGACAAATATGGACTTTACAATAAACTTTTAAAAAAAGACAAAAGACTTCGCATCTGATGATGACGCATTGTCGACAATCTATCATTTGTACCATCAACTAGTTTCAAAAATCCTCTGCCCTATAAAACTTACTTATCTTGACATTTCTTTCTCAGGAGGTAAATGTTGGGCAGTAAGAAAGGCGAAGACAGTAGAACAGAGGTAAAAACAGCCGAAAAGAATTTCCCCCGTCGGATATACGGTCACGTCTTTGAGGAGGGCGAATGAAAAGAAGGAGCTTACTGATCTTCGTAGCCACATTTCTTCTTCTTTGCCGTTTTCAAGTTTCTCCCAGTAGGAAACAACCTTATATAACAATCTTTTCTTCGAGATATTACTTGCTCATGCTTTGGATGTCTTCACCAAAATTGCCGCTAGCGCTGTAAGTCAAGTCTTCAGAATCTTAGTTTTACTGATTCTCACACGTATTAAAAAACACTTCGGCAGGGCGCCCTTTAATGAATTACCTGTGCCATAAGCACACAATATGCCAAATGGAAATTTCAATGAATGACTGAGGCCCCATAATTTTTAATTCGAAAAAATATCAAGCTCCTCTTATCTAATGATCAAGCCTCAAAAAGACTCAGAAAAAAGGAACGGCAATTTTATCATTCACTTAATCTTGTTTGTGCGCCTGAAGCTAATTCATGGCGCGACTATATGGCAAAGAAGCTTTTCCTCGACAGTTGTGCTCATAAGAGAATTATCAAAAACTGGCGAGAAGAGGTTCGTTCCCGATTTTCAACTCTCGGCTTAGTAGCCAATGCACCTTCTTATGAGCCATGCGCACCGGGAAAAATAACAGCTCAGCTGAAGTATTTGATGAATCTTTTAAGCTCTTTCAACTCGAAAAAAGTTGTGATTATCACATTCTTTACTGAAAAGTAAATCCTTTTCCGGTTAAATTTTTAGATTTACTTATCTCTGTTGAACCACTTACACCATAAAAGTTTCTTTTTTAAAGTGTATTCTATTTTCTAATTTTCAAAAACAAACCAAACACACCATATCTTATGATGTTCTTTAGCAACAAAAATATCGTCTGTGACAAGGGAACTAAAAATGAAATGAAAAACGAAAAAAAAAACAAATAAAATGAAAAAGGAACGCGTTCATTTGACGACGTCTACGACAGGTAGATTGTTTTTCTTTTCAACGCCGCCATCACAAATATCCGCATGCAAACGCAGAATTTAATTTTACATTCGCTGTGTTCCACAGCGGGTGACATTCAGGATGAAAATGAAAATCCTGATGATGCTTTTGTGTGGCATTGTTTCTTCTATAAAACCTCACCAACAAAACTGCATTTGGACAGGTTGTGCGCAGAATTAAGGTGGTGCACAGAGCGGATGCAAGAAGCAACATCGGGCTACATTCTTATATGTCTGCCCTAATTCTATTGCCGTTATGGCAGGGACTCCAAATTGATTTCAGGATATGTACACACCTCTTGTTTAATGCCTATGCCGCGACACAAGGCTTACGAGAAAACGTGTATCTGTTCATTTTATGTAAATCGCTTTTAACTTTTGTGAGATAAACACATCCATTGCCAAAGGGTGCAACACTCTCTGCTACTGGCAATGTCCTGCTCCATCCATCGTGTCGTTAAAATAGCGACGATGATTGCCACTACAAACGGTGAGATCCTGGCAAACCACAGACAAGAGCGGGCGAACAGATGCGGACGAGCCGACGGCAAAGGAGTTCCCTACTGCAATCCTTTCGCGGCATAGAATCAACACACAAGACTAGATTACTCGGCTGTGTGGGCCTGGGACTGGCAGCTTTCACAATCCTTCACATCGAAAATTAATATAAGCACAATACCGTGTGTTGGAAAATTATTAGCAGCAATTCACATGGCGACGACGGTACGAAAATATGCAACTGTATCCTCAAATTGAAACCGCAGCGGATTGCATAGCAGCAATTATCCTTCGTGGTGGCTGCATGTATATCTCTGTCTGTTTAACTGGCAGTCGGGCCTTCAGTCTTCCACTCTATTCATCTGGGACATGGCTTTGATATGCTTGTGGAAAAGGGTTTCAATTCCTTACGTGAGGCAACGCAGCTTTTGATGCTATCGAGTGTAGCAATAATCCGAGATATGTATGCACTTCGCTGATGGTTGGTCTTGAAAGTGCATGAATTCGAGTGGAATGAAATGATGTCGGCCAAAGCATTGCGTTGCAAATTCAATTTCGATTCAATCAATACACTGCAAGCGCTATTGTTGGTCTTTGTTAGGTTAACATTATTTCAGCTAAGCGTCGAAGCTTGATTCATATCAACGCAAATTTATAAATCGGTGAAAATTTGCTTCTTATAATGACTACATTAAAGCGAAGACCGGATATTACCCATTAAAGTCTTAAACATAAAATATATTTGACTTGGGTTATTCTCACAGGAAAGAAGGCAAAATGCTTAGAGCAAAAGGTTGGGTCGCAAGGAAGCTCAACAGGAGTGGTAAGTCAACAAATTGCCATCCCACAATTTCATCAATTTAAGGAGGAATCTTATCAATGGGGTTCTTATCTTAAGCAGCTTGACCAGAATTACGCCGCGTATGCCGCAAAAACGTGCATTTTTTCTGTCTTGGGTGGGATCCGAGATATTCGAACTCGCACAAAAGCTGCTTGGCGATCTAGAAACGCAGTCATTTAAAGCGATAACTGAAAAATTGGGCGATGGTTCCGAAGCACCTATTGCTAATACGTAAAAAACTTTAAATACCCACTTAAACAGATACAGTCAAATAGAGTAGGAGGCCCTCTCTATTATTTTCGGAATTCAATCAATATTTATATGGACGCCACTTTGTTTTATATACTGACCACAATATACGAGTAGTTGTTCCACTCTCATTGCAGCCTTATGTCCTCAACTTGCTTCATAGCAGTCATTAGGGCATAAGGCGGATGAAGCAACTTTCAAGAAGGTATTGTTTGTGGTCCTCCATAGACCAACACATCAATGAGCAAACAGCCAAATTTCTGCAGTGTCAGCAATCAAGTAATAGCCCACGGAAAGAGTTCTCAACATGACCAGCACCGGATTATCATTGGCAACGCATACATCAGGATTTTGCGGGTCCATTTCTTGGTAGCATGTGGTTAATATGCGTGGATGCATATTCGTAATTTCCTTTTGTATCCACATCTACCATTGCAATATTACGAGGAATTTTTACACTTGAAGGCTTTCCAGATACCATTGACAATGGCCCTCAATTTGTTTCTGGTGAATTTAATGAATTTTGTACCTCAAATGAAATCCAGCACTTAATGTCTGCGCCGTTTCATCCCGCACCTAATGCTGCATCGGAAAGATTCGTTAGAACCTTTAAATCTTCTATTAAAAAAATAATCGAGGGAGGTGAAAAATCACCAGCACTCTACTAAACCTCCTTAGCTCATTCCGAGCCACACCAAATCCACTAACTGAAAAGCCGCCTGCAGAGATACTGCATGGACGTCAACCCAAGGGACCGCTTGCACTGATGATTCCGCAGTTCAAGAAGAATCCAAAGGGCAATACAACGAATTACACCTCCAAAGAGCAATCAGTCTTCGCAAGGAACTTCGCTAGAGGTCCGATATGGATTCGCGCAACGATTGTCAAGCCACTTGGACGCATGATATACCTGGTTTTCACACCTTTTGGAGTTTGGAAACGGCACTAAAACCAGTTAAGGACTCGGAAATGCTTGATAATTAGCATCAAGAGTTCATACTAAGTGACGTTTTCAATCATCGACAAAATAAAATGGCAAGGAACACTTCCGATTTAATTAACCGTTCTCCTTGCAATTCCAGTTCCCCTCACCAAGAACCAGATCAAGTTTCTAGCAAAAAGCTTATAAAATCTGAGACACCAGCTGAACAACTAATACTTCGACGCTCAATAAGAACAAGAGCCCCGGTAATTCGATTCCAGCCAACATAAGTTCGATCCTTGAGTGGGAGGAAGCTTTTGTATATATAGTTCACATATCGCAGCCATCATCGCGAGCACATAAAATTTGACAAGCATTACACATATGGAACCCTCAAACGAAGATCTTCCGCGGCGAAAAAGGATAACGATACACGAGTATGCTTCAGGAATTCGAGAACGCTCTTCAAACCTGTCTTAATACAGTATTAGGCGGATATAACTACTATCCAGGAAGAACGTTCGATAAAAATAGAATCACGGAAGAGAAAAGAACGCCATCAATTTCAAGTCCGCATTGAGAGAAATTCTACGTCTTCAAAATTGGACTTTGAGGTTTCAATTTTAAAATGTTCAAGGAAAGTATCTTTGACAAAGTTGTCGAAATGTACAGCCTCCGGGATATGGCAACAGAAAAGGCTTTGTGATATGCCAATGGATGAAGCTCGATTTGATGTCCAAACTACACCAGAGAACCAAAAGATGATTCAACACTCCTTGGAGCATTTAAGATAGCCATTGTCTACCACAAACGTCACCTATAAGACCCTACGTTCTTAAAATAAAACCTTACCCACATCATTTCATTTGCGGTATTTGACAAACGTGACAGTTCTTAAGTCCAGGATTTTCTTTTCAAAGCCTCCGATTTCTTTCTCTGAACAAAATTCATCCCAATTATGAAACAGATGAAAAAATCCAACAAAGATTCAGTCCCTCATCATTTATTCCTCAGCAAACTTAATTAATCAAAAACTACAAAAAATAAACAATAACTTTAAAATCAATCATCATTCAACCTGTTTTCCTTGTTTTCGACATGTCGACACAAAGAACAAAGTACATACCTTCCAGAAGGACCATGACTTTCTATGACCATCAATGCCCTGCCATACGTTTCGTTTTGATTTCCAAAGATTAATTCGAAGTCGCAACGTTCTGCAACTCTTTGTGCTCACAAAGACGTTATTAATCAAGTTTATCAGCAAAGACCCTCAATGTGCTGCCCAACCCTACGCTGAGCCCCGATAATCAGCAAATTTCCAGTCGGCACAAGAGAGCCCAGTGCCTTGTTCTGTAATGAATGGTTGTCGCTACTGCAGCGTCCTATCTGCAATGGACCAACCGAATGACAAAACGAACGATGGCGACCGAAACAAGAAAAATCAACTCATTCAATTAATGATGGTGTCCCCCTCTCAAATAATTTCACATTTTTCATTTTGCCAACAACACGAACCCACATCGTATCCATGCCAGCCATGGCACGGCCGACAGAAGCACGGTGGTCTCCTTTCATTCGTCCTTATACAATACGTATATCCCCCAACAAATTAAAAATGAAAATAAGGCAACATGATCTCAGACCGGAGGTGGTTGAAGCATTGTCACCCAGTGCCACTGCCAGTGGCACAGTCACAATTTCTTACCATGCCACCATCATCGGCATCCACAACAAACATTGGATCAGCACCCATACCAAAGGCTGGACGCCTCGCCGGCCGCCGCCACCGACCGACACCCGGAGAATTCCAATGGTTGCGGTCCATTCTGCACCATCTCTTCATGGCTTCGCCGACAATGTGTAATGGTTGTGCAAACAATTTGGGTTAACAATGGATGGTAGCATAATTAATCTTTTTCATGGCAGAAGCGCCAGGATGGCAGAGTGGGTGTTTAAAACAAACGAATGCCAACATCTCCCATTCACAGTGCTCTTCTTCGGCTCGGCTGAAGACTATGAAAACGGCCGCGCATCGCATACAAACATCGGACGGACGTCTTGAGAGAATGAGAGAGCCTTTAACCGAACTATCCATTCAGGTGGCTGAATGACTGCTCGTGCCGATAGCAAGTGAAAAGTCAAGTGGGATTCGTCTCGTCCTTCTGTGCCAAGTGTTGTACGAGTATCCTGAGATGGGTGGGTGGGCGAGTGTGTTTGTAAAATGCTTTTTCTTGAGAGCGATTACTTAAGAAGAGTAGCTGTGATGTTCATCGTTTGGAAATTCATTTATTATGCCATTTGTAATCGATCAAAGTGAATTGACGTTAAGGAATTTTGTGTGAAGGCATCGAGCTGATCAGGGCAATGCAATTTGTTGTTGGTTTGTTTATGATGGTCAAGAATTTTGCTGATTTCGTCTTTTTGAGAGTTTTTCGTGGGAAAAAAGAACAAGGAACAGTTCCTTTAATCATCCCAAGAATGAACAAAGCAATTTAATATTAATTTTATTTTTACATCCATAAAATCCATTGCCGTTTGACGCTGCGATGCAAACGAGCGTAGGAAGGGACTCTTTATCACAAACTGTCATCTCAAGGACATTCAAGTTGACAGAGATTAATTTTTCATTTTATTTCGAACGCACTTTAGTGTTTACTCGTGTAAATAAGTGAATCTTGGAATAGAAAGCTGTTGAATGTTTTATTTGATTATTTTTTGAGTTTAAAATTTGTCAGTAGTCCAATTTCGAAATAGGAAGTATGTCGCCGTTGATATGATGTGCATTTCTATTGATCTTTACGGAACAATATACTGACTTAAATTAGAGCAGTAAAACGAGCTAAGTATAAATATACATTTACTAGTTGCTCATCAGGTAAAGAAATGTGTCAACAAATGCAAAGAGTTGTGATGAATTTACAGTAGTCTTTTTCAAGTAAACCACGGAATACCACACTGCTCGATTCTTGGTTGACTTCCTACTCTATGTAAGTGAGCTACCCAAGATAGCTAAGCACAGTTCAAACAATTCATTCGCAGCTGACGTCAAGATAAATCTATCTTTCCCTTCTTTCTATATGGTCAACCCAAAACGGTTTGCCTAAATGCTCAAAAATCAAAAACTTTTTTTGTTTGCAGAAGAAATATAAACCAATCCCATTTTCTACCGATTAAGAGGGGCCACTTGATATCTTAGTTTTCAAATGGAATGAAAATCGTGTAAAGCTGAAGGAGTCTGGAATACGTGGAAGAGCTTTAACATTAAAAGCAGCTTTCGACGCACTGGGCCGGATGTCTTTTTACGCAAGGAACACTGAATTGCATAACGTTCCCTTTCGCGTGTAACGAGCAAAGCCGAAGTCATGGCAATTCAAAAGTTAGCGATCTCAGAAATTCACAAAATGTTGCAGTCATTCGTCCAATTCCATAGATCCATATTAACATAGATGTCCTATGGGATAGAATGAACAAGCATCAATAAATTTTCAATAAGTTCAAAGTTTCTCTCCGTTCCAAGACTCTCATGCACCGTGAAGTTGCATGTGAGTGATTGTCGCAGGCTGCGTGCTGCCCAATTATACTAGTGAAAAATTCTCATCAAAATGTGGACGGAAGAGAGCTGGTTTTTGTGACTCCATATCAGATTTCGTCTCGCAACGCAGACTACGATGTTTTTTTTTTTTTTTGCTGTTGTCTTGTGATTATAATATGGAGTTTTGTTGAAACTTGGAGAATATGTTTGCTGCTGCGTA
Source organism: Orthonevra nobilis (assembly GCA_963555765.1). Lineage (NCBI taxonomy): Eukaryota > Metazoa > Arthropoda > Insecta > Diptera > Syrphidae > Orthonevra > Orthonevra nobilis. The sequence continues at coordinate 22,944,594 of OY743225.1, read as the reverse complement.
CGTCTATTCCGGCCACGATTGGCTCGGTCTTAATTAAAGGATCAAACTCTGTGTGAAAAAATTATTCCAGTGTCGAACAATGCGCCGTAGTATGCCATTAAAAATTTATTCAGCCAGAAAAAAAAAACATAATGCAAGAAATATTTTTATTTCGAAAGCCCTTTTTAGGTGCTTGATAATCGAAAGTTAAGAGCCATGAGGACCGGTGACATGTTTCGGGTTTCCCGAACTTTTCAGCTCATAGCGGGCTCTTTGTTTAAGCTGAATCCGTCGCAGTGGGTAACATTTTTTAAGCCAATCAACATGGAGAGTTACAGCGTTCAACAACAACAACATATGCAAATGATTAAATTGCTTAGCATAATAAAAATAAATAGTAATAATAAATAAATAATAAATAAGAAATTTCGATGATCACACAATTTTATTTAGAGTAGAGAAACTCAACTAAACGTTTCTTATAAAATGTATTTTTCCCGATAACCCTCCAATTAACCAACTTAATATGTGAATTTCTTTTTTAGTCAAAAGCCCCGTGTAACACTGGTGAATATTCTCTTTTATTATTATTTATGTACATACACACCACCTTACTTGTTTATTTATTTATTTATTTATATATCCTTTTATTTCCCTACTTATTTGTTTTTTCTTATTTATTTACTGATTTTCTTATTTATTTACTGAGTAGATGTCACAAGTAGCTTGTAAATATTCCTTTTTAACGTGAACAATACGCCGAACAAGCGTATTTAAATAAACAGTTAAGCCAATTCAAAATCAAGTCCACCAACATCTCCAATCAATCTACATGCAAAGGAAACAGGCAAGAGGTTAAAGCTGGATGAACAATTATGACGTAAGATACCGTCCTATCTAAGAAAATGATATGGAATAAACCCGACAAAGATAGCAAAGATGCTAAACAGCCTTTATTATAACGAAAGCCTGAATAGAACTGAGTCGTGTTCTTTGAGAAAAGCAGCGATACGGTCGACTTAGAACTTAGGTGGATGTACCACAATCAATAAAATGGGACCAGCAACTATTTACCAAAACCAAGATCAAAACACCTTTACGGGAAGAAAGCCTTATATCTGATGATGCCTGAAATATTTGGTATTCAACATTTACCTTTGAAATAAAAAATTGCAAGTTTCTTATCTTAAAATTGAATGATCTTTGTGATTTCATTAGATGCGATTTTAGCCTACATGTTGCTGTTGATTTTGACGACCCCCATATCGCTTAAATTTTTCACAATTCCTTAAATTGCCAAGACAAAAATTTTGGGTTCATTCTGAGAGAAGAACGAACTGTACGTCCTACCCTCGTCCCACACTGAAATAATGAATCCAGTCCTAATTCCTTAAAGAGAACTGTCAGGGCAAAATTTATTTTTTTGTTTAACATGCATAAATAAACATATCTGATTGTCACATTCCTCAAAGAGTAACAATTGCAACACAAACTCAGACTTATTTTGAAGAGGAAGTGTCCAACATAATTTCCGGTAGGTTAGCCTTTTGATTTATTCAATGTTCATCCCACACCATTGTCGAAATCTAGCCTCGCTTTGCGCTTCCTTTTCATCCATTCTAACTATCGTCCTATGCACAACAATAACTATGTAATTCAACCGACCAAATGGAACCTGATTCGAATGGTTCAATCCAGTCCTTAGCTTCTCTGCCCACGTCGGTCGGTTGTAAAGTCGCTCCTCTTGCTCCTTTTCCGATGATGAAAACTAGCTTAAAGGGATAATACAGGGCGTATACGTAACATTTTTTTTTTCAAACAAATTTAATCCAACATCCTGTCCCATTAAGATAGGAAAACTCAAGCATCCTATAAGCTACGGTGTAGGTGAATTGATGTTTTTTTGGTTCTGCTCCCCGAGACCCTTTCGCTCAGTCAGCTACAGGGTGCATTTCACTTTAAAAACCAATTACATTAAAAAGATATGGCGCAGCGAATGTGTCTCTTAAATGCTCATTAAAGTGAATTTTAGAGGCAATAAGGAAAAAGAAGGTAAGAAAACTTCTCTGCCAAGGAAAGGGATGCCATTTTATTTGCAGTTTCTTAAAGAGTTCTTGAAAAGGGCTATCAATTGGCGGACAGAGAGGGGCGAGCCTGGACAGGATATATATATGTCTACGTACATGACGTCGGAATATTGTGAGTCATATAAAATCAAGAGAAAAAAAACACTCCTTTCGTTTGGAAAGGTTCATGGAAAAACGATAATGATCAGATACTTTGGTTTTATAGCACTTTGGATAAGCATCTTTTGGCTGGTTTGAGGAGGCTTTAAAGGCGCAGCTATCTACCCTCGACCAGACGTGCTCATATGGAAATATCTAGCATGTTGCGATCTAGAACCCATTTCTGGGGAGAATATCAAATCTGCTATTGATTTGATCTTGGACAATTTTATGGACAAAATTAAGATCCTTGTCGGTGGTCGTAAAGATTTTCGTATGGAAACTGATTTTTGTTTTGCCTTTTCTATTCTCTCGGAAAGAGGTTTAAGGATAGAAAAACTGTTTAGGGTATAATTTACACCAAGGAGAGCTCACCTTAAATAGGCGTATGACATATAAGGTTATACGCTCCCTGGGATTTCTTATTACACTGATGTTCCTGTAAAGGGACGTCTAGGTTGTAACTTGAAAATTTTATCTGGGTTGGTTTGCTTGCGATATAATGTGTGTCGCGGCAACTTGATGGTGACTTTTATCTTTCTTCTATGGAATGGTTACAAAATGTTGAATCAACATTTTATAACTAGGTGTAGATTGATGTGATGCTATTAAATCAGGATTGCACTAAACACAATTTTGCGAGGAAATAGCGTTGACAGCGTAATAAAGTTGTACTTTTTAAGATACGGTTTTTTACGCACTATTTTCAGGACATTTATGCAGGGGAGTTGTGATTTAAAGTCTTCTTATTAAAAAAATAAAGAAAACCAAAGGGGATTCGTTTTATTTCTGTTTTCAAGGACTTAGGGCATACAATCAAATTTAAATATTTTAAAAGGAGCACAGTTCTGTTTCCCCAGGCGAGGGCTCAACTAACTGGGTGATTAGTTCACAATTAGGTTAAAGGCTAATAAGTCCGCCTATGTGGTTACGATTTCAAAATTAATTTTGGGATTATCATTCGGAATTGTGAATAAGGTACTTAAATGCATTTTATTAAATAAGACTTCTGCTCCTGTGCTCGTCGCTTTCCGAGACATCTGTATATCAGTAATTGAATATCTACATATCATGTGCACTAAATAGAACGCTTAATAGAATTTCTTCATAAAAAAATTCCAGCAGAGAAATGAATTGCCACTTCCAGGGGTCAGCACCTACTACACTCCAGTCAGCAGAACTAAATGTAAGTTTGTGGGACCAATCAATGATATTCGGTTCTATAGTATTCATATTATTTTTAAATCAGATATTTCGCTCCTTAGGAAATTTTCGATTGCATGCCGTGGATGATTTCCACAAGGAGAATAAAATCATTTATTGGTTATTAGAACTAACGTCGCTTGTTTCTGCACAGAGGACTGGTTCTTCCAATTTTCCTTGTCCTTGAGCATAGATGAGATTTTGTTTATGACAAGGAACCACAATTACTCTGATTTGAGCTTGTTAAACCACCTTTTGATGCCAGGTTTTTTATTCGAATCAACAAATTTTTTGTCAATTTCCTACGAAATTGATCCAAAATTGACGCCTGTGATTAACGCTCGGGACGTAAGCCACTGGTTAACGCAATTGAGTTGTCTATTGACGGTTTTACTAAGAAAAGGACGTTAAAACGACTGACGCAATCGTATAAGTTTTGTTGACGCAAACTGGGTAAAATCTGGGGCTCAACCAAATTCACTTAGATTAACGTAAAAAAATGTTTCCTTTACACGATTGATATCGATTCAACATCGATTCAGCAGCAATATTGACGCAAGTCGTCAATCGTGAATAAATCGTCAACTTTATTAAGTTTCCATTAGGAAGTTCTTCTAATCGGTCCGATTTTCGAAATTCAATATTTTTACATTTCTCCACGTTTGGCATTCCCAGATGTCGGATTCCATTATTTTTAGAAAGATGTCTGTGTATGTGTGTACGTACGTACGTACATTTGTGCGGAACTCCTAACAAATCAACTCGAGAACAAATTAAGCTGTCGAAACCAAATTGGTTTCATTCGAAGCGCGTGTGCATAGAGATCACCTGAAAAGCTGATCTGGCGGTTTGAATTTTATGGCGACAAAACTGTCAAAAAAAGGGACATTTTCACTTCTTCAATTAAAACCAATTTAGTTTTCCAATTAAAAAAAGTTCAAAATTAATTAAATTTATAGTTTACAGCTCCCTTATCAAATAAAAAAATATGCATAAATATATACACTGCCGTTCATAAGTTTCCGGAGCAATTCATATCAATTTTTTTTGTTCAATTTTAATGCCAAAAGTTTCATCAATATTGTGTTTACTTAGCCAATTGACTAAACTAAGTAAGTTACTTACTATAGAGACTACCAAAAAACTAAAACAGTATTTAGTTGATGCCATTTCATACATTGATGTGCCCCTTTCCATTTCCTGATCCAAATTTCCACGGAAGTTCTTTGAAAATTGTTTCAGAAATGTGAATCCTGTAAGTCTTTCCCATTTTTTTTATCTTGAGATGGGAAGTTGATGGTATGGGCAGGCCTACTCGCACCTATAACATTTTTTTTGTTTATCAGCACAGACCAGTAGAATGTTTAACTTCCACAAACAGCAGTCAAAAAGAGTGAAATCACATAACATGACGGAATATTGTTAATTTCGTTTCTTGAAACTTTTCTCTCATCAAATATCAAATAATAATGGTTTAATCGATCGGTTTAATCGATCTTGCAGCATTGCTGGAACCATCTTCGAATTTTTTTTAAAAAAATATGAACTTTCCGATGGAAAGTTAAAAATAGGACCAATTATTTTTCCGATAATAAAACTGCAGCAAACAGACTTTTTGATGATAAAATAAAGTTTCGTGAGGATTGTGTTCACTTCAAAAATATACATTATTGCTGTCAATTTGATTGATGGCAAAAAAATTCAAAATTTTAAGTGAGAACAAATCAAAAATAGAACATATAGTAAAGTGATTTCAAGACTCAAGAAAGTTTGAACAACTTTTTCGAAATTAACTTAAAATAATAAAAAATCTTAGCTCTGACATAAAACGACATCAAGTTGTGATATAAAAAACTAAATTTGCTCATTGTCTACTTGTATAGATATCCTCAAAAACTCCCAAGACCAGACAAAGAGTACTGCTGGAGTTCCCTCACTTTTTTTTCCTAAATGAAGCGAAGCTTATAATATGGAAAAAATCAAACATAAATTATTTTTTATAACATTAGCGCTGCTTAACTTCTTGTTTCTTAGCTTGCGAATTTAACATTTTATATTTTCAGTAAAACATCCTTGTACTAAGCCTGCCATGTTTAACACCAGGCTTAATAAAACATGAACTTTCATTTTCGACTCCAAAGCTTGCTTGACAAAAGAAACGCATCTGCAGCAAGGAACCTATTTAATACATGTATTAACATTTCCTTTGGATTTAAAATTCTCAAGTGCCACCTCGATGCACAGACTCTTTAACCCTTCTCATCAAATTGGATTGAGAATTTGGAAAAGTACATCCGACCCGCGGGAAATATAACACCGGTTTCCTTCAACTGCACATAAGAACATCGCCTTTGCATCCTGGCCACTGTTTAACGCGTTACGCTAGCAACACGCCAATGTCACGCTTCAAACTTAAACAAGGATCCTTCCAGACGTTCACACAAGTAAAATAAGTCGAATGACTTTACCACTCCAAGGCATTGGCTGGGCACGAATGCGCTTGGAGCCATTCTTGTTTTGTACCCATGTTCTGACTTCATCCTCCACGTGAATGTGTGAGTTCCTAAACAATAATACCATATCCGTGTGGACGGTGTTTGGAATTTAATCAAGACGCAACTTCCCAACAAAATGAATACCAAACATATAATCCTGTTCTGTTACAGTATAATAAAACAAAAAGGAATATTTTGCACATGCATACGCGTTAATATGTATGTAGCTGCGTCTTTCGAGACTTGTAGTTCTTATCCTTCTGCCACATGTTGGATGTGTGCCTTGTATCTGCAGGATTGGGCAGTAGGTAGTGGAGTGATGTCCTGATGCACATTTTAAGGTGTTTGTTATGCTAAAACTTCTTCCTGTTGCTTGCTTGAGTTCCGATTAAATGAATGCTGCAGTAGTGCTGTTTGTAGTTTTATTTTTTTTTTTTTTTTTTGAAGAAAGAAACTCTTTCCCGTGTTAGTGCTGCAGATAATTCGCACTACATGTCGAAGACGTATGGGTGTTTGTTTGAAGTTAAATCCAGTGTTATAAATTTTGCACAACACCATACCCTGCACGGATAAGTAGTTAGTTTTATTTTTTTTTAATTATTGTTCTTTCGCGTTGTTTTCGCAAATTCTGGAGCTTGTAAGATGTGCAGGATAACAGGGTCATAAATAGTGTGAGAGCGAGTATTGTTTGCATTATGTTCCCACGAGAAGCAAGAAAAAGTTTGCTCTGAGTATAATTTATCTTAAAACATAACAAGTAAATAGTACTATCCCTGAACGATATTTCAATTGAATAGAGAGTCAAGAATTAGTCAAATACTGAAATTGTGAAGTATTCTATAAGGATTTCTCTTAAATGGAAAAAATATTGTCCGTTATTTGGGCTGTGTTCATTGAATTTGAAAATTAACTTATTGTTATTAAGCCGCAAGTAACTCATAAATCATTCTTACTATTTAATACTGTGATTTTGATTTTAATCTTTTTGCTCATATTTTTGCTTTTAAAAGCATCATTTTCCTTTTTTCAAAAGCCATTTTTCTGTTTGCAAATTCATCAGCTTCAACACATTGAATTTATAAAATCTAAGAAAAACTGCAATACCTGAGTTGAAAAATGGTGCTATTTCTATTCTATTCTATTCTATTTCTATTCAGCTGAACCGAAAAATGCATAAGGTTAAAAAAGTAAGCGAGTTTAATATATAACTTTAAAATTTCAAAATTTGCAGAATTCCGTCATTTTTTTTTAAATAGTCTACGGGAAAAATGCATGTTATCATAGAGAAGACCAAGGAAACATTTTTTCATTCCAAGCAGTGTGGTAAACTTGAATGGAGTCACCACAAAATGGTATGACAGCGTCAACTAACTTGCAATATTGGTGAATGAACCAAAACCATCCAGAGTCCAGTTCAAGCAAGAAATTTAAATTTACATAAATATAAAATAATCCTTCAATGTGTTTGCCTGCTAGCAAATTTATTTCATATGATGTTCCATTTGCCAAAGTTCCATTCTACTCGTGATCTACTTTCACAACCAAATGTTGAAACAATCACAATTTTGCAGATTCTGATAATCCTCTAAAAAATGCCTTAGTATCTTGATTCTGGTTTTGCGCTTACACTATACATTTTCTATAAATTTATTTAACTAATGTTTTACTTTTGCTTAATTTTTATTTTCTCTAGATAGATGTTTATATTTATTTTATTATAAAAATAAAAGAAAATATTTATTACATATTCTTGTTTATTATGCGCATAAATTCAATGCTTTTATATTTACTTATTTATACATATACTTTTTCTTATTTATTTTAGGCAATATTTAATATTATAATAATCTTAAATTGAATGTTTTTCTAGTAGTTTTTTTTCAGAAATATTTATCTATCATTCATTCATTCGAAAATGCACAATAGAAGTGAGATTCCTTACCTTCTTGGGGGTTTGTGATTTCTGGTTCCATATTTCACCTAACGCAAGACGTTGTTGCTTAACAATTTTTTACACGTTTTGGTGATTTGAATCGTTACTAGAAAGCTATGCGAAAAATCGTGTTTATGCACACAATCTGTACAAAATCGTGGCGCTTTATAATAAATATGTTTCATTTAAATTTACTTTTGGAATAACAAAATTGATGACCATTTATTTACTTGTTATCTTATTTTTTACTTTTTTTTTAAGAGACGCGATCTTGATAACAAAAAGGACCCTAACAGTTTGAGTTTAAGGCACGTACATGCTGCTTTAAGGGTTCCGTTCCCAAAGGAACCCAATTTCTATGCCTACGCTATTTGTCCTTCCATCTGTCTCAGAGCTGTATCTCTTAAACTAAGAAGACATTTTCCAATTTTCACAGAAGGTGTACTGCTAAATAAATATGATATAAAATTAAGAACAAAGAGGGCTCACCATACAAAGAAAGTTTTTAATGAAATCGCAACTGAACTTCAATACAATGTAAAAGTTTGAATTCCAAAAGGAAAAAAAACATTTTGCATCTTGTGGAACGAATGCAACTTGTAGAACGAATGTCAAAATGTTTCTAACCAAACAAACGAAGTGTCATATACATGTTTACGCATTTTGCTTTCGTGTCGGTGTTTTTCTCAAACCGGAAAAACTAATTGTAATGTAAATTCTAAAAAATTAATTTAAAAAAATGCTATTTCATGTAATTTTTATGTGTGTTTGTTGTTCCAGCATTTCACAATGTGATTCATTCATTATTAGGAAATCGGAATTCGTACTAACACAACTACATTTTAAATTTCATCAACGAATTCCGAACAAATTTGCATCCGTTTTGAAATGACCTTCTCACATGAATTTGCCAAAAAATGGCAGAATAATAGATCGCTTTAAGTCCTTGTTTGATCAAACTTTTTCAATTCCCATCTGTAAGTTCCTGTTCTTATTTGATTTACAAGTAAATTGATGTCGAGGTTTTTCTTTGTATGGCTTTATCTTGCATATTTGTGGGCGATGCTATGAGATGAGATGCCTTAAATTACACAAACATAGTGCTACACAGGTTCGGAACCCTTCCTGTGAGTATCAACTCTCACTTGGCTATTTTTCTATTTTTTTGTTCATACCATAATAATACTATCTTAGGAATGTCTTGCACTGAAGAGAAAATTTTCAACAAGATAAAAAGATATAAAAAAAGCTTGTTCATCTTTCTGAATTGTTCGTCTTTTCAAACATCAAAAAGTAATTAAAAAACTACATATACCCATACATAAAACATTAAATGTAGAACAATAGGAATCGCATTCTTTGCTGTGGTACAATAAGAGGGACATTTTCGTCTTCGTCACTAGTAACAGTTTCAGATTCAAAAAATATAAATCAAATTTACCTTTTTTTATTTTTCGATAATAAAAGGTAAATTTGGTTTATATCTCGACCTTTGAATATCATATCTGACTGGAGGTCCGTTCTTTGATGTGATCCGTAACATGTTTCATTTTTTTTTTTTTTTGCAATATGCAAAATGGGAGATGCTTTTTGTTGCATAAGAACTGTGAGAATGAAGACATAATCGCTTTCAATCTCATTTTCAGCCGGGTGGCTTGGGGCATTGTGAAGAATATGCAATGCCTTTTCTGGCAAATTATTATTATTCGTAAACTCACGTGCCGGTCTGTGGTTTTTTGCATTTTAAAAAGCCGGGAGTTTTAACATGCGTGCACCACCGCATGTAAAAAAATTTAAAACGCTTATCTAAATTCCCGAATCTAACTAAGAACAGAAAACTGAAATATCTGTTATTGAAAAAAAGCGGTAATTTTTTTGATTACCCAAACTTTAATATTTTTGAATAATTCAATAGGGGGAACTTTTTTTCATCTTTCTGAAATGTTTATTCTTAGATTCTGTTTTATATGCTATAAGGTTTCCATTTTGCTTCGACGGTGGCATCTATTATGTGGTGGAGTATTTTCTATGAGTATTTTGCACTCGATTATGATATGCAAACAGCAAGACGATTGGTTGCGTAAGATTCCATTATCATGGCGACGACTGTACTCATCCACACTTAACTTAACTTATGACTTTCATCAATAGTTTCCAATACTCTTTATTCGACCTGCTTGTTTGTTGCCACAACTAAAAACATCTGCATTACTTGTGAAAACATCACAGCTTGTTGTTCTTTTCTCAAGCAACGAAACAACTCACTTTTGTGTAAGTTTCTGCCAAACCCAACACTTAAATCAACCTTCCTTGATATCGCTCACATCCGTTTGGGCATTAGGATCACAAATGTTCAAATGTTTGGATAGGTACACTTGTGTAGTGTTTTAGGACAAATATTTTTATAGCCAGTTTCAAATGAGTTGATAAAGGAAACCGAGCGTTAAATTTACTGCCTCAACCCCACGTTCTGCGGGTGTGTGCGCTGTGAAAAAGCACAAAATACGTTATCTGCGCTTGAATCCTTGTGCAACATTGCGCTGCCACTGGTCGCTATTTTGTTTTTTTCTATTTCTATTAATTTCGTTGGGTTTTTTTTCATAGAAGTCTGCCATGTAACGTTAGTTCGTTGCAAGGACTTTTGTTTATTTGTTTTACTAGTGTTGCTGTTTTTTTTTTGCATTGCTTCGTTCTCACTTTCGTATCGTTTGTCTATCTTCCTAGTTTTACACTATCCTTGTATCGTTCGCACATTTAAAGCATTTAGTGTTTAACACTATCATCGTTCTTTCAGTGGCAATGTTTTGCCAAGTAAAAGAAAGTAAAAACAAAAACATTAACCCAGAGACACAAACATATATACATATACAGGACATTTGAGTCGCAGTGAAGGGGAGTAAATTTCAGACTTATGTAAGTTGCGACAAACACATATTGAGGACGGACTTTTGTGCGTCTTCGCCGTCGTTGTCGTCTTCGTCTTCGTTCAACAAAATTGCTCCTTTAATCTAATTATCCCCGATATAAGGAGTTAATGTGTAATTCATCCTTGTAAGGACGAAATGCTTTAGCTTGTGTATTTCTTCTCTTCTAATTTTCTTGAATTGCACAGTAAGCATGTAATGCCACAAGTTTGGCGAGTGGTGTCAAATTGCTTTGAGGGGGTTTCGACCGCTGCTGGATAGAGAGATTGTTAACTTAAGTAACTCTGGTCGCTCTGAAATGAAATTTACTAATTTTCTCACAAGCCATTTTCAATGATAAAGATTACGAAGCGATTTGTCGGCTTGATGGGCTGTGCGGCTGGCGATAATCATAATCTTTCTAATAATCACAGATGTTGATTATAGCCTTCGTCATCAGGGGGAAGGTGGGGGGCAGGAACAAGTATTAACTGAGAATCTTTATACGCTAAGGTAGTTGAAATAAGTCGCTTAGATTTTTATGGAAGGCCTAATTATTTTGTTGTTCAATTTCTAATCAAATCACAAAGCAGAAATTAATGCCCTTTGTATTGTCACCTGTCAAAAGTTTTCTCCGGTAGCTAAATATTTTTATTTTTCACTTTTCTGAGAAACTTTTGAATTATATTTTGTTCATAAGAATTCTTATTCTAATTTTAAACAAGAACTTCTAGATGGCTAGTTAACAAGCCAAACCAATTGATTTTGGTAATCAAATAATTTACAACTCGAATTAGTTCAGTGACTTTTGATGATGTTTGGAAACGTATTCCGTTTCGGCTTAAAAGACAGTCTGATCTAATCTGATCTAAGCCTTCTTATTGATGGTACCAGAATGGCTTGACCAACGTTGTTCTACAGTTCCTGAACTGACTCTTGATTATTTGCATACAATCAATATTCCAATGCACTCAACCAAAAAAATCAAAAGGTGTTCAATCCGTGCTCCGTGCAACATAAACAAAACAACTCTATACTTAAACTTATTGTGAAATAGGTATAGTGATTGTTTGGTGACCAAGGTGGCACATCTGACATCAGAGTTCGCCCAAATGCAACTCCTAAGTTCTTGGTAATAAAATACCGGTCATTCTCGGCTTCCACCTGATTAGGGGCGACAATTTGGCAGGTCATAACAGGAAGCCATGCATATATTTCTGGACAAGAGGATAGCATCTCAATACAACTGCTATGAGTTTCGTTATACAATTTCCAGCGTTTTTCGTTCAAAGCCTCTTTATGAAACAGATCCATTAATCCTTTTTTCAGAGCACATGCATTGATCAGTAGAGAATACTAAGTAGTTTTATTTCAGCTTACACTCTACTTACATGGGATGGGAATCAAGTCAAGGTAATTCCCTAAATGCGAAAAGAGTGCTGGCAAAAGTTTCAAGTAGCTAAAGTCACTCCGCATATCGAGAATATTCTTTTATAGAAAGAGAGATACAGAATATTCTTTTTGCATTGGTCGTTTCAGCGAATTTTCTGGAGCAGAGGACATAGTGCGATAATAAGAGCAGTGCGTGAACGAATTCGGACAGATCCAATTTCTGTGCAGACATGTGCACAGCACAGCTTTTCGCTGGAAAATTTGAATTTTTTTCATTGTGAACCATTTTGCGAAACAATAAGTTTGGTTCTTGTATCCAAATAGTAAATGATTTGCCTTTTTTAGAGTGGCAAGTTTTTGGGCATAGTCAAGGCAAGATACTTGCACTTGGTGGCTGAACCTTTGTTTAAGGCGGTCCTTAAGCAGAATAGTTCGGTTTTGGTCGTGTTTACTTCAATTCTCCTTTTTCGATTGTAGTCCCAGAGGTTAAGGATTTGTTCCTCAACATTGCGGAGAGCTACAGAGGGCTTTCTGGAAGAAGAATACTGAGTCATCCGCGAATAGCAGTGTTATTGTTTTCTCACAATTTCGTGGTTGGTCATGCTTTGTACCTTGCGAAACTCCTGCATAAGTTTAAAAGTCTGGTGAAGTAGATGTTCCTACACGAACATAGAATCTACGACTCGTATGGAAACTGGGAAAATTCAGTGTCTTGAGTTTGCTGAAGATTGGAAGGAGTGAGATCGGCCTGAATCGTGAAATTTAGTATGCGCTTGGCTTTTTGGGAATGAGGAAGATTTCAGCTTTTTTCCTATTGTAAGGGAAGAAGCTGTTACTAACACAATTATTCAATACAATGAATACCATAGGCAGTTTTTAATAATGAAGTTGAATGAAGCAAAGAATGTAAGACGGAAACTATTTGCAAATTCATTTGCAAAGCCATTAGCTTTTTCATCGTTAGGTGATAAAAAGTGAGTACCAGGTTGAAGTTGGTCTACAATTGTGGATCTTTTATCAACTAGTTTATTGATTTTTAACTTCCCATCAGGAAGTTCTTGTTTTGAAAGTATCAGGGCCTGGTTTGATTTTACTAAGTCTTTTCCTAAATTCAGTATTCAAAAAATCTTGGCTATTTAGCTTTTTTAGTTTATCTGTGATTGTACGGATTGCTATTCACTATTGCGAGTGTTAAACGTGTGATGGAAATTTCTTTGCAAAATCTTACGAAGCTTTTGCATGTATTCATACATTTGAAATATATGGTCGGGGAGGTTCTGAAAGTCACGGCAATCGAGCTTTATATATTTTCAATAGCAGCGTCGATTTCTGCGTTGCTCAGATTAGAAGTGGAGTTGTGGATATTGTCTTTGAGTTTATCTCTCAAAGATACCTCAAAAAACTCCCATGCCATCTTGCGAAATTTGATAAATTCTTTGTTCTGAAATATGAGAATGTTCAGGCTATTAAGAAACCTCAAGCTGAATTTGATCGCGAAGTATTCAGAGTGGAAAGGAAAAGTTTCACATTTATAATTTGTAATAGTGGGTATGAGACTTGGTGAGCAGATGAAAAATACACAGTTGAAGGCGTTAGAGGAAAGCTTGGATTTGGTGTATATAAGAGTTGGAGGAAAACCATACTGCAATTGATTTTCCTTGGTTTGAAGTATCAGAGTCCAACCAAATTGGATTACCAAGGTTTGGAATCGCTCCAATGATGAATTGCGGGAAATCCTTGCAAAACTCGTGAAGTGTGATGAGGTCGTGGTTAAGGTAATTTTCGGTAGTTCCACACTTATTGTAGAGAGAAACCAAAAGAATTGGAGTACTATTTTCAAGGGATATGGTTATGCATGTTGTTAAAATTGTGTTTAGTCCTTGTTTGTTGACGTTTAAATCCCGAGCGGATAAGAATGGCCGTGCCAGTTTCGAATACATCTCTGTCCGTTCGGACAAGTGTATAGCGTTCAAAGTGAAGACGGTGTCTTCGACTCAGAAAGTAAGACAGCGTCAGGGTTATCCCGATGGAGAAAACTTTCTAGAGCAATTCGTTTAGGATGTGTCGGACAAATCTCCCTAGGAACCAAAACTTCATGTCCAAGAAATTGGATATATCAACTAGAGACATGTTTACGATTGGCTGTCCAGATCTGAGTTCGCTGGTTTGCGGTCAGAATTGGAAAATATGGCCTGTAGGACACAGAAATCTTGAAAGCTTCAGAAAAGCATTAACCAGAGCAGTGTCCACGATTTCCATGAAAACCTTTCGTGCCGCTATAGCCTGATGGCGACGTTTGTGAAGCCAAAGGCAGTCATTTCAAATGAATTCAATTTTTTTTTTTAACAATATTGTGGTCTAATGAATGAAACAATTTTGAATACAATATGCTAATTTTTTTTTCAATTTACTTCAATTGTTTTTTTTTTTTAGCGTTCTGTATTTGTAACAGAACTGCAATTATTTGACCCATTCAGTTGTGCACAAACGACCCTTGAAAAGAAATATGTTAAAGCAAGTACTAGATATGGAGACCCGCCCTCTAAGGGGCTACCGGATCGAAGGGATCGACAATCATTAAAGTATTCTGAACAGATCAATCTATAGTGTAGCTACGAAGCACGATTCTATTTTATAGGAATTGAATGTCTCAAAGAGAACGTTGGTGAAGAGAGGATGAGGATGCAGTTTGGCCTCTTACGTGAACAGGTCCAACACAGTCTCAAAAACAAAATCAGATCATTTCTGCGGAGAAAGGTAGTCTTTGGTTTCTTGAGAAAAAGGAGATGCATGCCCCTTCTGCTTCCAAAATGATCAAATCCGACTTGCACTTGGCTGATTTTTTTCTTTGTGTGCCTCATTCTCATTCAAGTCCAATGCGACTCAGATTGCCATTACCATTTCTGTTCAGTTAGAAACTTAATTCGCTTTTAGTCTACATGATACATTATGATATGCAGCGAAGCACTAATTAACTTCCCATCAGGAAGTTCTTGTAATCGGTCCGATTTTCGAAATTCAAAATTTTTACATTTCTCCACGTTTGGCGGTCCCAGTAGTCGGATTCCATGATTTTTAGAAAGATGTCTGTGTGTGTGTGTACGTACGTACGTTTGTGCGGATTCTTTCGTACAGCCTAACTCGTGAACAAATCAAGCTATCGAAGCCAAATTGGTTTCATTCGAAGCGTGTGTGTATAAAGATCACCTGAAAAGCTCTTGGCTAAATTTCACAGGGTGGTTTGAATTTTATGACGAAAAAACTGTCAAAAAAAGGGACTTTTTCACTTCTTCAATCAAAACCAATTTAGTTTTCCAATAAAAAAAGTTCAAAACTAATTAAATTTTTAGTTTACAGCTACCTTATCAAATAAAAAAATATGCACAAATATATACACTGCCGTTCATAAGTTTCCGGACAAATTCATATACAATTTTTTTTTGCTCAATTTTAATGCCAAAATTTTCATCAATATTTTTTTTATTTAGCCAATTGACTAGAATAAGTAAGTTACTAGCTATAGAGACTACCAAAAAGACAGAAACAGTATTAAGTTAACGCCATTTCATACATTGATGCGCCCCTTTCTCTATTTCCTGATCCAAATTTTCACGGAAGTTCTTTGAAAATTGTTTCAGAAATGTGAATCCTGTAAGTCTTTCCCATTTTTCAAGGCTCAGAGTGACGTGTGCAACACTGACACATGAAAACATCCTTAGAAAATTTTGGAGCCACCAGTTTTTTTGTTCAAAACCTTCTCGGCTGTAGCGTGATGCTTTTTCATCTTTATAATATATTAGCAAGAAGAAGCTCATGGCGCAACTTACATGAGGCTATTGAATTCAAAGAAAAAGCATCAAGAGAAAGCTAAATGACAAAGCTTAAACACATGGCTAAAACTGCATCACTCGTATATAGCAAGGAAGATCATAAAATCTGATTTAGTTCGCTTTCCCCTCTTGTGGTGTCTTATCATGAACCCAATCCTAGAGGTCTTTCCAGAGAATGACACAGAGATCAAAAATCTCTCTGAATTGGCTTGGAAAATTCTATCAAAATCTGTAAAGAAAACTGGACTGAATGTGATCCTCTTTAAACCATATATTTACCAGACAGAAAAAGATCCTTTGCTGAGTAGTTACCAGCTCGGAAGGAAGAGGTGGTGGAAATCTCTGGATTGAAACTTTGTACTTTTGAATCCTTTCAAAAAGGACATAAAGTTAATCACGCCTTAATATTCCGAGCAGTGGTTAATATCTTCCAAAGAAAAGCAATCAAACAAATTTGATTGATTAAAAATGATTCCAAAAATACATGAAGTTGAGATAAGCAGTTGGTCCTCAAACTTTCAAAATATGAATCCCAATAAACAGAGTTCTTACAAAATGTAAAACTTTCGAAACTAAGCTATATAATATTTGATAATTCTGGCTGTCTGATTTATAACACTTTATTGAAAAAGTTGAAAAACAACTGCCAAAAGCAAGTACAAATTCAACTTCCAATGTTAAAGTTGTTGTTATGAAATCGATTTTCGCAACTCTAAATTTAAAATATCTTATCTTCACGTTGAGTTGGATACTCTTAGAGGGATAACTGGCTAAGATTTTGGGTCGTTGGTCCTTTATTACAGTCGAAAATGCTTTCATTGAGTCGCTTAATGCAAGCCATGGACAGCCAGCCAGCAAAAACAATTATCTCAAGGTTACACACCCCAAGCCGAAGCCTGCAAAATTCGAAATGGAAATAACTAAAGATCACCTGAAAAGCTTTTGGTTAAATTTGACAGGATGTATAAATTAAATAAAGAAAAAACTGTCAAAAAAGGGACAATTTCATTTCTTAAATTCAAATCAGTTTAGTTTTCCGATAAAAAAAGTTCAAAATCAATTAAATTTTTCATCTTTCTTATTTGATAAAAATATGCATAAATATATACTCTGTCGTTTTTAAGTTTTCGGACAAATTCATAGAAATTTTCGTTTGATCTATCTCAATTCCAAAAGTTTCATTTAGCCAATTGACTTAATTTGGTTAGTTATAAACGATAAAAACTAACTTACACACTAAAACAGTATTATTAAGTTTACGCACTTTCATATTTTGATATACCCTTTTTGCTCTTTTTCTTGATCCACGTTCCCAAAAGTATGAATCCTAGTATAGAAAATTCTACCAACATGAACAATAATAATCTCTTAATTACAAACCCACACCGAAGCCTGCAATGTTCAAAATATATCATCATAGTAGAATTGCAGTCTTTGCTGAGGATATGGAAGAACCACTTCTGCAGACTATATAACGGTGATGATGAAACCAATTTCGATGGTAGGCAGCCTAAACCATTCGATAAGATGACGCAGGCCAACAAAAGACTAAGAAAAGAAAGCGGCGATAATGACTTGGTAAGGAGTATTGATCAACTTATCTGCGACACAATATATGACCAGAATAAAGCATGCCCGTATCCGTATTATGTGAATGTCTCAAGCAGTTCGTCAACAGACTGATAAGTCCATATCAGCGTAGCTTTTGACAAGTATTGTTCAACATAGCCCAAATATTACTATCACGACAGATCTTGGAAAAAACCTAGAAGCTGCAATTCGGCACCCACCCCATTTTCATCAATTTCAAGGTTGTCTTTGACAGGATCCACGAACTATATCTAAGTTTGGCATCTAATTTTTTTTTTTTTGCAATGCATTTGTCTGGTGAATGAATGATGTGTTCAAAACATTAATAAAATTTGTTGGTGGTGGTTAATAAAATAGCACCTAAATTTTTTTTATCTTAAGATGGGAAGTTGATACCAATTTTCTTGAATGGCAATGACCCTATCAGGTACCGATTTGAATTCCAGCATTACTTCGAATTCTTTGACCCTGCTCTTGAAAAACGCTGCGAATGACTATAAGAAAACCCGACCGATTTATGATCCTCGAGCAGTTCGTATATTATTATGTTTATATTATTCAAGTGATGCTTATTTGGTGCGAGTTCAGTTCTATGAAAATTTTCTAAAAATTTCTATCATGTATTTTACGTTATTTATTTTTAAGGAGACGGAAGCTTAAAACAATACTCTTGTATTCTCTCGTATAACCCTCAGCAATCGTCTTTAATTCTGCGACTCACTATTGAGTGTACTATTTGAGAACCACACCGCTCGTAAGATTTATTTATGAAACTCATAGACATGTTTAACTTAAAATTGGTTAAACATGAGTAGAAGTTGTTTTCACACTTCGTTGCATGTTTGTCGAAGTTTCCATTGAACCCATATAAAACTTTCAACTCCATCTCAGATGCAAGACCAGATAGTAAAAGATAAAACATTATTTAAGAAAATTGAAAAACCTTTTTTCATTTCTTATTATCCTGACCAATCTATTTTAACAAGCATGGATATGTTCATATATAAATGCATTTGCGGGCTCACTGGTATGAGTACTGACATTTGATGCATGAAAAATAAATTAGTAGTGTTTTAAGTATGGAAGTGATAAAAGATTAATTCTACAACAATATATGCTGCATGTTTTATCCTTAGATTATTGAATATTTTTTTATCGTTTTGTAGCATTTTTCGTTATCAGTACTCAAATTTGCCAATCCTGGACCTACAACCACAAGTCTCTCCTTCTAACTCGATGTTTGCCTACCTGTTTCCCATACTTGATATATTGCCCATGAATTCACGCCTTAATAGTTTTCGTCCACAACGAAAAGGATATGCTTTTATAGGCAGAACAAGACGCATTTGGAATAAGCCAGTCTTGAGTTCAAAACCAATGTGCGCCGTCGTACTGTGTATAAATTAATTAAGGATACAAAAGAATACATTGAACACTTGCGCTTAATTTACAAGCATGCCTGTCGAAGGTGACGTCTATCTTTCCATTCGGGCTATATCACTTCGTCATCGCATCGAAACGAAATCGGAAATAGTCAGAAACTGCCGCACAATGCTGAAGGAATTATGCACGCAGAATCAGGTGAAACTATGTTGGATGCCTGGATACTCCGAAATCGAAGGAAACGAAATAGTGGACAAAGTAGCCATAAATGGGGGTAAACTACCTCCGGCCAATATTGTCCCTATTAAACCTCCTGCATGGTTTCTAACGTCTTATGAAGCACTTTATTATCCTGCAAAGCCTTACCTAACCTAATATTGTGGCTTATTTGAATGAAAACAAAACACTTAATTGTGCTAACTTTGCAAATCTTACCAGAATGCTTGCTTAGCTTTGAAACCTGAAAGACATTTGTAATAGAAGTGGATTTTCAAAATTTTTGTAAAGAGCCTCTGTACCGGATTTCGGCAACGAGGTGCACTGAACAGCGATTTCTTTAATATAAGTGCTGAACATTGAGCTCAAGTGCCGTCATTGAAAAGCTTTCAAATAATTGAGTACTAAGATTAAAATAAAATACACCCTGTGGACAGGAAATCAATCCGCCGAACTCACACTGAAAAATGCCATCTTGGTGCAGATCCGACGAAAATACAACGTTGGCAATAAGTCAAAGTTCTCAGCTCGATGGACCAAAATCATGTTCTACAAAAAACTAATGTTGAAAGAAGAACGTTATGAAAGTTAGATAAACGAGATAGCAGAAAAGAGTTTAGGAACTTTCGCAAGAAAAATAACTCGTTTATCTAACGTCCGATATTTTATGATCCTGTTCGCGAGGAGGGCGAATGAAAGAGAAGAAATATCCTCGAACACTACCAGCCATCAGGCACTCGCAGAAAGGGAAGACCGAAACTCCGACTAGGTCTAGGAACCAAGAATGTGTGCCCAGGACTATGAAGATGGGAAAGCAGTTTAACTTCAGGCTTAGATCAAGCCGCGCGTACTCACAAAAATTAAACAGTTTTTAAGACTAACTAAAAGATTGTTCAGCCTTTTTAAGTAATCTAAGAATTGATATTCAGTCTTTGAACAATTAGCTCACTTGCCTAAGGCTTTTTTCCTTCTTTTGCACCGTGAAGTTGGCCTTTAAGGTATTGTGTATGGGATGCTGAAACTACTTCAGGGTTGTTGGTACAACACAGCCATATCTTAAAACACACTGTCCATCTGATTTGTAAAGTTTAGTTACTCAGAGAGCAACATGGTCAACTCAGCCGTGCAGGTCCACAAGTTTACTATGAAATAGTTATCCAGCGGGTACCATGAGGAGGTAATGATGTGTTCTCTTTCAGTGAGAATGCTAGACATATCAAAATGAAAAATCCTTTGTTATCCACTCGAGAAACGATATCATTAAGCAACTCATTCAGGTAAGTACATTTTTTGTTTTGTTTTAATTATTTGCTCGCTCTTCAAGAGGATATTAATACTCTTATAATGCGTGTAGCACAGAGCGAGCGGAAGCATTAGGAGGAGACTGAAAGATTTTGTAGTGATTTGAGAAACTCAGGTGTATTTGGTTTCAACTCTCTTTCGGGGGTGGAGCTTGAAACGGGACGGAGGATTTTGATATATGAAGATTTAGGTAAACACCCCGGTGTCAGTGTTATGCCTTCACAGCAGAGCCATCTACACACAATCTACTATTTTGAAAACACGAACTAGGTATTAAGCTGATACAACAACCACTACAACAACGCCACCCATTAATCAGACTACTATCGCTGGTCGACCAAACTGGCACTGGTAGTGCCATTGACTTGATCCTAATGGCCAATTATGACTGCACCAGATGCGAAAAACTTGATCACTCTAGGAATCGAGCCTGGGACCCATCAATTGAATCAATTGAAAGGCAGGTGCACTACCAACTATGCTATAAATCAATTTATGCCCCAATTTTCGCTCCACGCGTCCTCTGCAAATAAACTTTAAATAATTTGCTTCGCAAGAGTTATCAATTATTCGTTCTGTCTAATGACTTCCTTGTAATATTGCCCTTATCTTGATGCCCACCATTCCATCTAGAGGCTCAATAATTTAACAATTCAAAAGCCTAAAGCAAACCAAAGCGTACAAGATTTCATAAGCCATACAAAGAAAATTTATAAATAAATAATAACAATCATAATAATGATAATTTATGTTCGTGCTCCTCCAACACAAATCACATGGCTCGTAAAAGTTATCTCACAATTACAATTTCTTTGCATTTCCATTTTTAATTTATCTTCATTCTTCCGCCATACCTGGAACGAGAGCGAAGCTAGAACGTTGCCGCCGTCCTTCGCAAGACCAAAGACCACCACTTTGTCTCTACATAAAGTCAAAAGAACAACTACTATCTACCGGGCATGACAAGAACATAACTCCACTAATTACATATCCTTTTATCACATCTTATCGGCCTGCGGCAGGAATTTCAATATGCACTCGAACACGATATCCTTAAAATGAGACAAAAATGCCACCAATTTCACAGGAAGAATATTTTATAAAAACTCAAAAAAAAAAAATATATATATATATATACGAGAAGAAATCAAAAGAAAGGCATTATCCTTGTATGTACAATCAGAGGAGGCGAAAACACAGAAAAAAAAAATTATACAAATTCGAGGAAAAGTAGACAAAAAAAAAATGTGAGAAATAAAAAATTAAAGCAACCGCAACGGAGCGGCAGCGAAATTGTCCCTTGCTGATAAGCTGACATAATAAATGCCGACCTTTCGTTTCTCCATTTATTATACCAGCAATCTATGTCATTTCCTTGTTTAAGGATCAGATAAGCTAATAAATTAAGTGTACAACCGAGTTGCATCGACTTCCTCATAAATGAAGCTCATTACGAAATTATTTAAATTTAAAACACTGTTCCATCTTTCGGAATTTTATTGTTAAGATAAAGCGTCTTGACAAACTCGAATCAATTTGTAAGAAAGTGATTGATTATTTGACGGATTCAGCTGGGAATCGACGCAAAGGTAATATATCTGTAAGGATTTCAATAGGACGACAATGTACTCTCTCAGGGATTATGAATGCCCTTATAATGGTTTTTGCACCGACCGTGCAGGAGGATATAGAAGTGAGTTAAAACATTGTGTAGCGATCTGAAACTAAGATAATTATTATTATTTTTAAGGATTACGAATACCCTTGTAAAAAGAAGGAAATGTGCTCAAAGACTATGAAGGGGTCTGAAGCTCAGATAATGTTTGCTCTTTTTAACGTTTGGCTTTTCTTGTCAAAAAAAAAAAACACAAAAGTTACAAAAGTGTATGAAACTTTGAATCAAATTGATAAATCAATGCTTGCCACTTACTTTTCACAGATTATTTCACAAAAATGTTGACCACAACTATCTCATATCTCGTTTTTCTCCAAGGCTGAATTGACGTTGACTTATCGGCATTGACGACGGGTTTGATGTATCCACTGAAAAAAAATTCGAAGGTCGGTAAATCTTACGATCTTTTACAAAAAGAAAGATAAATTGCCGATTGAACTCAATTGTTCCGTTGATTCGCATACATCGTGGCAAGTAGCCTCATCTTTGTGGAAAAAAAATTAAAATCAATCAACAATAGGAGGCATCAACGACGGTAACATTGTTCTGATGATCATATTTAAGCAACAGTTTTATTTATTCAAAAAACAATGCGCTTCGTCGTCTTTAAAAATTAAATTTACGATCAAAAAACGCATCTTTCTCCAATTCGACGCTGTGGCACCTTATTCGGTATCTCTATTTTGTTAGGTCATTTAACATTATCCTTGCGTAAAACACTCCACGAAGTCGCATAACATATTCTCAATTCACTTTTTAAACAACAGCAGCAACTTATTCCTCCATGGTTGCAATTGCTTGCTGAGTATGTCGATTGTTACAATCACGCGGATATTGATATTCGAATTTAAAAATTCTTAAGCATTTTTCGTCAGACTTTGATTCATGTCAGGGGTCATGCGTGGGCTGGCAAAAATGGAACACTGAATCACTAACCAGTAAGAAAATTATCAATTTTATAAATTCAGGGTGTCAAAATGTGTTCAAAAATGACGGATTAATATGTTGTCCATGTTTAAACAATTTACATACTGTACATTTTAATTCACATTATCATCAAAGCCCTGATAAAATGTCAACAACATAACCAAGGAAAAAGAGACATTCAGTTCCAAGATCAAGCAACCGCAGTCGCTTCATTGTTGAGGTGCTCAATGTAGAATTAATTTAAGCCTAATAAAAAAGTAAATTGATTTCATCTTGCATTTTCAATTTATGGAATTTCGCATCATAATCTTTGCGAAATAAAATTACATCAAGCCAATAAAAGGCCCTAAATAGGGGCAAAAATATATATTATAATTACCAAGGCCAGTGTCCTCAAGCAGCAGGACAAAATGACAGGCAAAAAAAAATGTAAACAAAGAAAAAATAAATAAATAAAAACGGCTTTCCGTACAGGAAGATATACGAGTACTCTTACATATACAGGATGGAATGGACCTTTATGAGGAAGCACTGGAGATGGGCAATAAAGGTAATTCACAACAAGTGGAGTCAAGCGAATGAACATTCTCTCCTGACATCCATTATTCTCATTTATATCATCTCACCCCTGATTAGATCATTCCTTTATTTTTCGCCATTTGGTCCCCATTGCCAGCATAGGACTCACAAAAATTCCCGGCAAATTATGATAATCAGATGACGGTGTGAGCAGTGAGTTCATTTGGGTCACGGAACTGCTGCAAATGAAGTCAACAGAATGTAGTTGGAAGTATGCGTTTCTTTTGGATGTCGAAAATTCTTGCTTTCGTTGATTGTGTCCCTAGAAAAGAGTTGCCCTAGCGTTCATCTGGAGCGGTTGCTTGTCTATTAAATTTATTTTGACATTGAGGATTTTTCTTTCAAATTTCGACAAATATGCGAATCAATTTTTTTCACTGTTCTAACTCTCAATTGGATTAATTGTCATTGAAAAGCATGTTGAGCAGCCAAAAGCGTGCTTCCGGAATTGATTCTCTAGACATGTGTAAAGTAAATTACACTTTCGAACAATAGCAACTTTTGGTTATGAGCTACGGAAAACTTATCCGAAAAGCAGAAGATATCGTTCGCGCTTTACTTTTGTACTAACTTAAAAATCAAAATTTAATTAAGTTGATCTTAATTCCATAACTTAATCATAACTTTCTTTAAAAAAAAGTTAACGCGGCCTCTCGGGCCTCAATTTTGCACTACGTTCAGACAAACCGCGATTAACACAATGCGAAGAACAGAGGGTTTTCGCCCCATCAGAGTACCTGAAAATATGTTGCCATTGTGCACAAATATGCCTCTGCTCTTGGCCTTGTTGATAGTTCAATGAAGCTGAAGGTAGTTCATAACGATGACCTACGCAACCATCCGAATAATAAGCGATATTACAGGCTTGAAACATGCAGGGGGATTATCAGTGAGGAAGCACATTTTCGCTTGATATAAAGCGCTTGGATTGTTCACGAAAATGTTTTGATGAACTGGACTTGGGGGACTTTTTCTGCTAATGGAAAGGAGTAGCGCCTCATCTGCGATTCGGCTCCATATGGAGCGTACGTTTTTTTTTTAAATCTCACGTTTAAGTTAATCATCCAAAGACCCGACTAAACCAAAATCCTCTGGGCAGATATTTCCAAAATACTCGCTGATTTTCTGAAAAGGCTGATGACCATAAATCTGCTTATTTAGTATGTGGGCTTTGGGGATGTCACCTATTCCATATGATTTTCGAAACTGCGCAATTAATTGGAAGGTCCCAGGTTCGATTCCTAGAGTGGTCTAGTTTTTTTAATCTTATTCAGTCACCATTGGCCACTGGAATAAAGTTTATGGCACTATCACTGGATTGGTCGTCCAGCGATAGTAGGCTGACTAAATGGGTGGCATTGTTGTAGTGGTTGTTGTATTGGCTTAACTCCTAGTTCGTGTTGTCAAAATAGTTTGTGTAGATTGCCTTATAAACTCAAAAGTACATATATCAAACAAATGTCGAATAAAATCCTGCGAGTTAGGTGAAAGCTAATAGGTGTCGATACAACAAAAAAACAATCCTCCGACTCGTTTAGGGCTCCAACATCGGAAGTGAGTTGAAACCAAATACATCTGAGTTTCACAAACCACTACATTATCTTTCATTCTCCTCCTAATTCTGCCGCTCACTCTGTGCTACACGCATTATAAGAGTATTCAAATCCTCTTTAAGAGCGAGCCAATTAAAAAAAAAAAAAAAAAATCAATAAATAATAATAACTACATATGCAGCCGCGCCCTATTAAACGAGGTATAAAAAAGTGCAAAAAAATGCGATTCCTCCGCTTAATTTTTAGATTACTTTATTTCAAAGTTTGACTTCACTAAGCTTGGTAGCTATAAGTTCAAGGAATTTCAAGAAGTTTGCAGAAAAGTAGAGTATTAAGCCTGGCATGATTAATCATATCTATGAGGGGAGGTCAAAGAGATTCAAATTAACCGTGCAATTTTTTTTCCTTTTCAATATATACACCATTTATCCCATGGTTCAAACTTAATACACATAGTGATAATGAGGCACTCTATCAATTTATATACAAATAGGCAACCCCGTCCATCGCCAATTTTTTGACATCCCCTCGTATCAATATATTTATTCGATTACATAAACCACTTAAATTTAATAGCAACTCGTTTAAAAATATCCGACGATCTTACGATGTAGCACAATCATTTAGCTCCATCAAGAAATTCTCGATCATAATACCTAAACGTTTTTTCTTGTGCTGTCAAAGGCACCAAAAAAGACTTTTAAAGGTTTTGTGAATAAACTCAATCCACATTAATCTAATTCCTGGTTAATATCCTTTTGATTTAAGAACAATTCCCACACTATTCCCATTCAAAGATAATTACAGCAATACGTTTGAAGTGTTTTTTTTTTCTTTTTGAAACCTGTAATTTTCCACCCAGCCTGCTCAGGTCCTTAATTTCCTCCTCTTATCAACCTTTTGACTTCCATTCCACGTCAAGCACTTTGTTAACTTCCGTGCTTATCCGAAATTAAAATCATCATAATGATATTCAGGACTCATTCGCTCAACAAAACAATACTCCTATCTGTTTCTTGCCCATTCATTTGTCTCTCCTACAGCCATCCTAAATCTAAGTCCGCCTATGATTTATGTCACAAAGACATGTGTAATTTTGTGATCATAAATTTGTCCGTTGAAAATATTTGAAATGAATATTCTCGCCTTTGCTTGTCACTGGACTTCTGGTTTCAGTCTTTAACGCTTGCACATCCTTAACAATTGGATGGGGGACTAGCCAACGGGCTCCGTTGACGTCAGCTGTTAAGTTTCCATTCCTACTGATACTTATGTTGTGCCATTTGATGTCTCCCCAATGATTGCACGCAAGGAGACACTCTTTTCATCAGTGTTCCTCGTCTTTCCATCACGAAAATGGGTAAATAAATTCCTCGTTTTCATCACCGAATGAAGAGCTTGGCATCGCATAACAAACACACATGATACTCGTATTTGTGATTGGCAAAGTGGTTTTCCGGATAAATCACAACAACAGACCGTAATGGCGGGATACTCTGGCCCCCGCAACCATAAACGAAGTTGTTAAAGGACTAAAAGGCCTGAAAGGATCTTTATGGCTAATATGATAGATTTGCGTCTTTTTTACGGATTTATGGCAGACTAATTTGGTCCTTCTCTGTTCGAATATAAGTTAATTAGAACTTTTTTTTTTAATTGTACCAATACAAATACGTACATGGCGTCTAAGTTGGGCAGCCCGAGGACGTACTCGTGTTTGTGTGCGGTTGGAATCCCCATCGGCAAACAGAACGAAGCTAGCAATCACTCATTATGTATGCTTGTGTGTGTAGGGAGTGCAAACAAAGTAATTATTATTTGGGGAATATTAATTAATCATAAATAAAGTATATTTGATTTAGTTAGTCATAGATACGCGAGTGAAAGTACCCACATGGATGTGCGTTCTAGATTTGTGGGGGTTTTGTGTGTGCCCTCCGTCACGGAAAATGTGAAAGTAAATTTGTTTTCTCTTTCGTTGGCAGTGTGATTTTTGTTTCTAATAATGGAAATTCCCATTGCGGGTGGAATATGGAAAGGGGGTCTTCTAATGAACATTTTGTTAATGGTTGACTTCTGGCTTTATTTGAGACTCGTTCTGGTATTGGGAAACCTTGAAAGGAGTCTCTGACCTCGGGAATAGGAAAATAGCTCGAATTAGAAGTTTTATTTAAATTATTTACCCTTACCCTCACCAACGTTTACAGTGATCCATCAAAAGGGCGATGAGCATTCATGCTTTTATGTGATAATATTTCTGGGATGACTTTCCTTACCTATGAAAATTGCATTGATTAGAAACTTATATTTCGAGAGATTATAATAGTGCATCCTTTATAAATCTAGACACGAGGATATAATTTTTTTCTTTTTTTACGGGAAGATTCTTTTTCAATAAAAAAACCTTAAATTAAGTCCTGCAACCAAAATTTCTTATCGAGTAGGAAACTAAGAATGATATTTAGTGCGGTTTTTTTTTATTGTGCAGAGTCGAAGGTTTTGTTTTTTTTTAATTCGGGCACAAAACATTTGGCCATTGAGCTCACTCACTCTCCTATAACGTCATCGCCATCGATCTTGGACGCTCTTTCTGATTCCCGTTTTGTAAGATTAAGCTTTCTTGTATCTGCTTGATCTTTGATCCGTAGGTTCTTGGCACGATTTCCAAGTACCAAGTATATTTCTTTGCGCCAATATTCAAACTCTTCGCATTTCTGTTTACATGTGCACGCCATTGCAGAGTTACATCTTAGCATTAGACACTTAGCTTCATTCACGTATAGTGCACGTACATTGTAAATATATATACTAATGTCAATTGTAATTTTTTATATGTTTAGACGTGAATTGACTTTGTTTGGTTAGTCTCGAGAACATTCTTGAGAACATTAAGCTTAATCTTTGTCCCTCAGCATATTTTATTCAAGGAATTTTAAATAAACTCGATTATCGAAATTTAAAAACTTACTGAAAAGGCTCTGGTCCCGTGAAAAGTATCTCTCTAAAACACAGTAGACTTCCACTCCTATAAATCCCAAGCACGATCCTTCCAATTATCTAGACCAAGCGCTCTGGTATCTTCGACCGCTTGATCCTTATGACGGATTTTTGGTTTTTCTTGTCGTCTCGAACCTGGAGGCTCTGATTTGAAGATCCTCTTTACTGGGGCATTATTATCCATTTCCTCGATGTTTCAGAGCCAATATAGCAGTCGTATTTTGGCTTTTTAGAATACATCCTCATCCTGATGCAGCTCATAGAGTCCGCGGTTATACATGCTCCTCCATCCTCGCATGCGGAACGAAATATTCTTCTCTCAAAAGTGCTCTTAGTCTGCTCCGCCTTCCTGTTAATCGTTCAGTACTCAGCTCTATATTGCAGAATTGACAAGATCAAAGTTTCATTTCGTCGTCCGAGTAAGAATATGTTTTAATTCGATGAAGAGATGGTGGGTCTCGACTTGAAATTCGTTGGTCTTTTCCAGGATTTGTGAATATTTGTTCGATCGTCGATCTGCCGGTGTGGAAGATACACTGGTACGTACCTATAAGTGTATTGCAGACAGGTTCACATGTTCACCAAGTGCATTGGACAAAATCTTATAAGCAAAATTAAGCAGAATATACCTCAATGGCTCTTACAAGACGTAGAAGCGCATTTCTTGAAGATGGGGAATATAGAGCTGATAGTTCAATCTTCATGCATGGCCCATCCACCCATATTTGGATGATAATTTGGTGCATGTACCTTATCAAAGTATCGGCTATTAGAGCCGGCGGCCTTGGTATTCTTTAGCTTTTTGAAAGCTGAGCCAACCTCTTCTAAACAGTGAGGAGCGATGGGTTGTGTATTCTCTGGATGCGGGTTCCCATCTTGCCCTTTCATTCTCTCTGCCTGAAGCCTTTAAAGCAGCTGCTGGAAATGCTGGTTAAAATCATATATTATTTACTGTGCCTCAGTGACTGTGTTTCCTTCATTATTTCGAAGAGCCTTATTCCTCATTGCGAGGAATGTTTCTCGTGTGCAATAAGTACGATACCGGGGTCAAATTTTCAGCGAGGAGTAATTATATCCGCTTTTAACAGAATTGCGCTGAAGAAACCGTAGTTCATAATCCAAGACTTTGTAAACAAGAAGAAAAGTACAATATAAACAACATAATTGGCCGGTCTGTACGTCTCTTAATTGCTTGGTTGCTTTCCAAGTCTTTAAACCGTTTTAAATTCGGCAACTTTCCACTGTCCTGGAACGTGTTGCAACCTTTTCTTGGCATGTATTATGTTTAAGAATTTTACTACAGCTTTCTTTGGCTTCAGGATTTGCCCAGTTATAAAACCGAAATCAGGAGCTTTGTGATTTTTTTAAACTTCGGTCACTTGGCAAAATGTGTTCGCAGTTTTAATTTCAAAAAAGAGCTGTCTGTCAGTAAGTACGTCTGTTTTATATGAAAAAATAAATCGAAACAAAACAACTGTTTGCTCATCA
Organism: Orthonevra nobilis; assembly: GCA_963555765.1. Classification (NCBI taxonomy): domain Eukaryota; kingdom Metazoa; phylum Arthropoda; class Insecta; order Diptera; family Syrphidae; genus Orthonevra; species Orthonevra nobilis. The sequence continues at coordinate 22,914,924 of OY743225.1, read as the reverse complement.
TTGACAATTAAATAGAATTGAATTGATGCAACATGAATGCAACACACTTTCCAATTCACAACAAAATTGGTTTGGGTGCTAGTAGGTCTGCCCATGCCATCATCTTTCCATCTCAAGATAAATTAAAAATTAAATGCTGTTAAATTTGCCCCACCATCAACTGGTACATCATTCATTCCCTAAACAAATACATTGCAAAAAAAACCAAAATACATATTTTTTAGCTTTCCCGTAGGAATACATTTCTCATTTTTGAATCATTCAAAATTCGATTTTGGATTACGCATTAATAATCTATTGATGTTCAACATTTTAATAATTACTTACGTACAAATGTTAATATTAGGACATTAATTTGGAAATACTGTTACTTTTGTAACATTTTCACTCAAAGAATGTTAGAATTTTAGTTTTAATGTAGAAATTTTTTTTTTCATGCAATTTTCAAGGCATTTAGTGCATAATTATATAATAATAATTATGTTTTGCATTTTTTGAAACATTGACAGCTAGTTGGACTAAACAACGCGCTGGTGATATTATCTGTGCTTACAGCGGAGTCTAAGGAAGCAATGTTCCAAATTACCTCAAAGTTAAAGCTCTGACACAGACGTCGGAGTAAGGTGTCCTTTCTTGATTAGAGCATACGATTTTTTTTGCCCTCGCTTACCGCCAATCTTAACGGAACAGCGTAAGTTCTCCATCGTCATCCTGCACAAAAAGACGAACTCGGCAGGGATGCCAAAAACAAGACATGACTGTATACAGCTAGTATCTAAAGATGCAGTTTTAGACGGGCTTAAAATCTGCGAAAAGGTTTCGGATGTCGATTTGGAGCTCCTGTGTTTTGTTTTTCCAAAATCTGCCGTGATGTTAATATTTGGTCTGTTGTGGAATTTTCTTGTCGAAAGCAACATTGACGTGGACCTATCAGAGAATGGACGAATGGCTTCAGACGTTCACATACTACGGCAGAAAAGATATTATAGGCAATTCGGAGGAGATGGACAACTATTGTCGCCGCCGCTTATCCGTCCGCTTAGCCATCCGCTCTAGAGTATTTATTAGACCTAAGCTTAGATATTGCTATCTTTATATTCATCAAGGTCAGGAAGACGGTTTTGTTGGCCTGCGTCGTCTTCATCGAATGCTTCAGGCTTCCTGCCAGCGGATTTTGATTCATCATCGCCTTAATACGATCTACACAAGTGGTTCTTTCATGTCCTCAGGGTTGACTGTAATTCTGCTTTGCGGATTGTAACCCTGAGATAATTGTTTTCTCTGTTCACTTTCCTGTTCCATAATACCTCAACATCCTCGATCACGCGCTTCCATGCACGTGGCACGTCTTGAGAATGTTGTACATGAGATTTAAAAGTTTCCGCGCTCGTTGTATGAATTGTTGTGCAATCAGATTGTAACAGAAATTTTGTGTCTGTGGCCAAAATGACCAGCTTGCTACCAATCCAGTAACAAAAAATATAGTACCAATGACCCAAACTCTTAACCAGTCTTCTATAAACAAATAGTAGCACACAGACATCCCTCAAAGAGCTTCCAATTCTAAGTGAAGATATGATGTGTTAAATTAAGTGTTCTGGAAATCAATTATATTACAGCAACTTGAACACACTTTCTGCTTTTGGCAGTTGTTTTTCAAATTCACCAATTAAGTATTATAACTCGTTAGGTAACTTTCAAGAGTATTACATTTTGCAAGAACTTATTCTGTTTTTAGGGATTCACATTTTAAAAGTTCGAAGACCAGTTGCATGATGAGATTTTGATAGCTGTTTCCAGGCCGATTTCGAGATATTGTTTATCTCTTTGTCATTTTCTTGAAAGACTTTAGTTCATGAAACCACAACAGTGGTAAACAAATTCAATCTCCGGACTTTATGATCTTTCTTGCAACGCTTTTTAATAAACGAGTAATGCAATTTTATCCATGTGTTTTAACTGTTGCCCAATGAGGTTTGTTTGCTAATATAGTTTTACGATCAGAAAGCGACAAGCTACAGCAGGTTTCGAACAAAAAACTGGTGGCTTCATAATTTTCTAACGCTGGTTTTATGTGTCAGTTTTGTAGACTCCATTATGAAAAAGAAAAAGATTAATAGGACTCATGTTTCTGAAACAATTTTCCAAGCACTGCCGTGGGAACGTGAATCCAAAAATAGAGAAAGGACCACAATAAAATATGAAATGGCCTCAACTTAATACTGTTTTAGTTTTATAGTTAATAACTTACTTAATTAGGCCATTTGGCTAAATTTGCATTATGTTGATGAAATTTTGGAATTAAAATTGAACAAAAAAAATTTATTGAATTTGTCCTGAAACTTAAGGACGGCAGTGTATATATTCAAACACATTTTTCTATTTGCTAAGGTAGTTATTAACTTTATTCATAAGAAAACTTATTTCATTTTAATTTAAGAAGTGAAATTCTCCCTTTTTTGACAGTTTTTTCGTCATTTAATTAAAACCACCAAACGTAATCAAAAGCTTTTCAGACATTGATTTTGCATATATGCTTCGAACGTACGTACGTATGCACACACACACAGAAATATTTCTAAAAACAATGGAAACCGACTCCTGAGAACTTGAAACGGTGAGATAAGTAAAAATTTTGAATTTCAAAAATCGGACAGATTACAAGAACTTCCTGCTGGGACGTTGGAAATACTTTCTAGCATCTCAGCTACTGGCAAATAATACTGCGAAATGAGCAAATAAAAACATGTAAAATACTGCGTCACTATTCACCCAAGTATAATTCGAAACAAAAATACATCTGAGTTAAAAAAAAAAACTCACTTAGTTTGGGCTAAATGTGCTTTCCATCGTTAATAGTTCAAGGAACGCTTATTCCTGTTGATTAGACCAAGCTTCCTGGTCTCGATTGATTGGTTTTTAAATCAGCTGAAGGTCTTCGCTTTTTTCGTTGATCTGATGACTGAAATTTGATGACACTCCAAGTTGGAGCATAGCTAACAATACAGTGAATGTGACAGAGCCAGTCGACTCAAATTTTACATTGGCTTCAATTATCCTTATCGCTTGAACTAAGCCTATAACTTTAGATTGGAATAATACATTACATTAAACCTTGCAGCAAACTATACCAACACAGGGGTAGTTAACTATTCCAAGCCACTTCTACATTCATATGTATTCCAAATTTTTTTTTTCAAACCTCAGCTTAAATAACAAAATTCTTAAAAATAAAATCCGAACGCTAGCCTCAAAACCCACGTATTATCTCATCATAGGAATTCCATTACTCAACAGCTATTTATTTGAAAAGGATAACATAATTTATGAGGGATCCGTAACAGGATTTAAAATAAGCTTCTTTCATCAACATCATCACCCAAATAACACCGTGACTTTCCGTTTCTCGCCCAAAAGCAAAAAAAAAAACGTAACAGAACAACTAAGTAAAAACAAAACATAAGGAACACACAAGTCAATAAAAATAAGGATACAAGCCAGATACACACCCATCAACGGGCCGCTGTTTTTGTGAAAAAATTTCCACTTCCAACAGGTATTGCCTAGAAGACCCCAGAAAGATGTTTGATATATTATTTGATTTCAAGTAAGCCCATATGCCAACGTGTATGTCATCTTATTATCCCTTCACGAAAACACTGGTTGAACCCATCGTCCTTTGGAGTTTCTTTTTTACAAATACAAACACACATATGTAGTTGCTTTCGACTTGGCTTGCACAAAGGAAAAATCTGAACGTCAGCAAAACTTATTGGGGAAAAGGGAAAAATCAATCCGATCAGGATAGGGTCGACTGGTGAGCGATATTTCGACAAATTTTCCACTCCATAAATCCATCCAGAAGCGTTCGTTTATATAAACTGGCAATCATTTCTCTGTGCCTCTGTTGTCATTTGAAAAGGCTGAACTTTTTATGCTAAAGGAATCCCTGAAGACAACTTTGTTAAGTAAGACATCAAACAACCTGAAGTTCTTTTGGCTAAATTTATTCTTTTTATTTTCTTTTGTGAATAAATACATTTCAACTTGTTTTTTTGGCAAACGTGTGCATTTTTGTGTTATTTATCAGCCTTAATTTATGATATTAAGCATTCATTCCAAAATACTTTAAAATGATATGAGATGGTTTCTTGTTTGAGTGAGTCGCGCACGAAGAGTGTGTGAAAATAGAAACGAATGGCGGTATCCAAAAGCGGTATAAGACAACTTGAATTAAGATGGTTTACTGCACCAATGCCGCATTTTCAAGACACTAAGAAAATATTTTAATATCGGCATAGTGAACCTCATTATTCTTGACTTTCGGATTAGAATGTTTTTCTCATATATGAGTAAGGTAATGGTGAAGAGCATAACTTAGTCTTCCAACCTTCAATATTTATAAAAATTTGGTCCTCAAAAACCTTTCTTTCCACTAATATATTCGATATGTGTATTTGTATTTGCATGGATTATATCAGCGTTAGTTTGTCCGAGACTTTTAGAAGGTAGTGCCCAGAAGAAATTTGGGCAGCAAGTCTAAGTTGTTCCTTTCTCAATGGCATGATTGCGTCTGGATCCTAAAAGCTCAGCAGCACTTTCAACATCAGTATTTTCATGGATTAACTTCTGGCAATCCTATGGATTGCAAAAAATATCATGCGTAGATTATTTTGTGGAGGTTACGATTCGGTAAAATTACTCAATAGAGGAAAATCATAAATTAAATCGAAAATATTCCTTAAAAGGTAAAATCTTATTATGCAATATAAGTACACGTATTATTTTAATTCAATTTTTATTATTATTCTCTGTCATAAAACGTACTAATTTCAGCACCAATCTGGCAAAAAAATCGATGCATATTTCGGTCATGTCACAAAGTGGCGGATTTTCCCAAAAACAAAGCAAAAATTAGTTTAATGTTTGAAATGTTTTTTAACCTTTACTTATCAGATTAAACAATGATGAGTGCAAAAAAAGAAAATATATAGAATTAAAGATTTTATTTAAAAAAATGCGCCAAGTTCGAGACGAAATCGCGCAACGCAGGTTCCCTACAAACTTGTAGGTATGTAAACAGTCCTCCCACCATGGGACTCAAGTCTCAAAAATATTTCCCCCTTTTGTACTATAATTACCCCAAAGGTTTTTATTCTTGGCATTAAATTGTCTGTGATGTAAAAGTTTTCTGCTTTTTCTCTTGACTTATGCTATAAGAAATTGCTTTTTGTCAAATTTCATGATGCAAGGTCCATCAACCCTATAACCCTTGTAAATATCAAAATATGAGGCATAAACAGCCGAAACTTTGGACTGTGTTATTTAGAAGCTAAATGTATGTACAACTGTAAGTGACCGTAGTTATAAGTAAATATTTGATATTAATTTTATCTTGATTCCCCTACGCGTTCCAAATAAAGGTTTGGTGACAGAGAGACGAACAACGAACTGATCCCTTAAGGGATCCGTTCTTCCTTTTGAGGTACTGAAGCCTAAAAAAGAGAAATGTTTGAAATTACAATTTAAAGTAATTATATTCATTGAAGAATTTAATAAGCTTTGGTGTGGTGAGTGTAATTATCTAATAAATTTTGAACTGGTGATTCTACAACTGATTTGGTTGTGTTTTAATTTTCAGGATACATTTTTTTTCGTGCTCGTAATTGGTATTAATACTTTTTTGATTAAGCCTCAAAAAGTATTGGCAAAACTTCATCAGTGATAAATGGAATTATTTCGATGCCCAATTTTTCAAAAGATGGTTGCTACTTTTCTGCGCGCCTTAAAGTAAATAAGACTATATTTTCCCTTCCAGTGGAAGATTCTTGTTTCCCTTGTTGCCAAAGTCGTATTTCATCCAACGTTTTCATGGGCTCATTATGGAATCGTTTGAAGAGGATTACCATCGAATTCTATATTCAGTAAAAACCTTAGTAAACATATTCTTTATTTCCTCCGAGGTATCAATGTGATGCAAGTTTTTGTTTTTTTTTCTGATAAAAATTAATTTATTTCTTTAGAGTCATGTGTTGGAAAATTTCTTAAAAACTCACTCAGCTGATTTTACCGTAGAAAAATTAAATTTGACTGTGAGCATGTACCAAGAGAGGCAACAAAAATATTTATTGAGGCGAACTCACATTTCAAGCGTTTTCAACAAATTTGCTCTACAATACCTTTCAACATCGCAAATTAGCGCAACTTAATTTTAATAACTTATAAAGGGAATATCAAGGAAAACTTAAGGCTTTATATTTAAACAGAACTGCGCCCGAAACCAAAACAATTTCTTTATTATTCAAAAATTTATTTTATTTTATTTTATTTTAAATCCCAAAAAGCATTTTTTGAGTACATTTTAAATATACAAAGAACACCAGCAGCAGATTTAATTTTGTTTTAAATGTTTAAAATGAAGCTACACCATCAAATATCTTATTCTTAGAATTGTGGTTTCTAACGGACTTGTAGTGGTCTAGGTGAGACTTAAATATTGATACCTTACCTTAAATTAGATGCCAGAGTCGCGCTGGTTCTAAAAAAGTTTAACATTGTTCCTTAGACATATTTCCAGTAGTTTTGTGGATATCAGAGTTGCTATTACCTTTACCCCGAATATAATTAAGGGTTTCATTTGAGGTCTTGAAATTTAAAAGAAACATTTACCCATTTTCGCTCTATCCGATGAGAACCATGAAAGCCCAATATTGTGGTGGAATCATCGTCAGTTTCATAGAATTCGCAGCCTTGTTGCTTAAAGACTTGGCCACAAATTGACAAAGTAGTAATCCTGCTTTGTGAAGTAAATATTTAGCTTTCAGCTTTAGAGTTGATTGTTATTTGTGATCCACCAAACTCCTGACACCAAAATGGAATCTTCATACTCACATCTTCGACCATGCTTCAATCTGCAAAATGTATACAGGCTTCTCGGTTTTGGACAACTTCATAACTGAGACCAAACAAATGTTGAGTTCGCTACTTTTTTGAGATCGTTTTCTGATTTTTGACGCGACTGAAATAATAATTTGCTTTGCCCTTTTCACTAGGCTCGTAGGATATCCTCTCTTAACATAAGAGTACATTCGAACTTGTTGAGCTTTGTAGCTCTTCCTGTCGTTTGCTCCCATTCTTTCTGCACATATTCGTATGTGGCGGCAGGGTTGCACGAAACATCCAACCATACCATAATTTGATTCTCGCTTATGATGGCTCTGATACAAGTGACATCTAAGTTCTGTGTTCCGGGAGTTTATTTATATATTTATACTTACTTTAGCTTAGCATTTGAATAGTTTTTGTTCTTTACATGCACGCTTTAAAAGTTGTTGAATTATTCAAAATTTTGTGCGAACGTAGTTTTCGAAATTTTGTTATCTCTCGGATTTTAAATATGCCGCATTGAAAGGTAAATGCTCCGCGCAGACCGTAACACATAAAAACTAGACGTAAACATATAAAAAGTAGATATAAGCACATAAAACTAGATCCTCCTTTGAAGAAAGTTCACAAAACTCTCTCACATGCATCTGAGTGGCAGACTTTCAGTTCCAGATCGAAATGTCAGTATAATTAATTCTAGCTGCTGCTTTGTTTTTGGGCCAGGAAAAAAAATTTCAGTTGGGGTATGTGTTATTGCACACCGGCTCAGGAGAACTTTCTAAATATGAAAAGACAAAGAAGAAACATCGATATAGTTGGAATCGGAACAATCGGAATTTCTTGGTAAGCCCACAATAACAAGATACAAAAGGACTGAAACCTTGCTAGCAATATCGAACTTGCGGGTGAAAATCAAAACCAATCAATTTCTTACTCTGAGCTACAACCTAATTACTTCAGTTACATCAAATGAAATGAATGAATCAGAGCAACCCCACTGCAAAATACGCACATAAGATGAATTGAATCTGGGATAAACTAAAAAAGTGGCATGCGGCACAGCATCACTCCGAATCGACAATCGACTTGCTCATATATGTAAGTGACAAATCAACATGTGATTGACATTCGGATTCTTATGTTTTGTAAAAGCGTGCTCACTGGTGCTGGCGATCTTGCTTCAGATGCGAAAGTAAGCAAGTGCTGAATTTTTAAATAAACATAGCGATAGGTTTAATAATAAACAAGGAACACGAAAAGCTTTATCATTGCTATTTTTGGTTCCAAGCTCAAATGTTTTAAGTACCTTGGTAAACATTTTTGACCATAAATACGTTAATGTCAATATCGTTTTTACTATAACTTTGCCTATGTAACCGATTTTTCACGGTCTGCAATTGTCAGACACTTGTTGGTCTAGAGTGTAGAAATGTGACCATAAAAAAAGCAACTTCCGCGACTTGAACTTTGTGGTACTCTTCCATCCAAATTGTGACACAAATAAATGCGATTTTCAATATTTTATATTCTATCAGTATGCTGCATTTATTCTCTAAGCACACCAGATGATCTGAAAACTCACAAAACCTTAAAACTGGAGTTCTCGTTTCTGAATCGGTAATCTAAAAACATATTCGTTGGCTGAAATATTTCAGCTGATTCGTTATGGGAAGTGGCTTGAAAGATCTTTTTCTTCGATGAGTTTGTTAAAACTACATTGTTCACTACAAAATGTTAACATTGTAGAGGAGCAGAAGCATCAAAGTGTTCGAGCTCAAGACTCTTGTCACAATTATATGACAGCGATTCTAGCTGGTCCACGCAAGAGATGTTAGGAAAAAATTTTAGGGAAATATATACACTGAAATGACCACAGTCCGAAGTCTCTGCCATTAATCGTTTTTGTTCCAACAACCGTATTAATCTTTGTTTTATCCATACTGAGCACTGTCAATCAAGGTTGCAAACAGCTCTTATAGCTGAGGTCTTTATTACGCTAAGTTAAAATTAAGAGAGCTATCCACAAATGTGGCCGAAATCAGAGCCGTGATGGTTCCTTCCCATTATCTTCGCTATGGACGGATCACAACGAATTGAAAGCTTCGTCTTCTGCCCATCGGAGCAGTATCTGACAGCAGTTACTTGCATCTCATAAACACAATTTTGGAAGCGCTGATCAGACAAGTAACGACGCAATGATGATATATGAGAATAACCTTAAGAGGTGATTTTTGAATTGATAGACTCAAACTTCAAAAACAAATCTAAAGCATGTTCCGAATTGTACCTTATTTTGTGAATTTTTAAAATTTGCGACTTTTGTCTCTCGCTTCACAAACACGTATTTATCAATCAACTTGTACCAATCCAATAAAAATCGAGGCATATTTTTTTACCTTATAAATTACCACGGAAATTCTTCCTTAAATAATAAAAGTGAACAAATCTAGTTTCCGCAGTTTGGAGATACGAGCGTGTTACAAACCTGCTTTCCATTAAAATTAAACACCAACAAGTTTTTTTTTTTATTTTTACAAAATGTCTCTTTATTCTGTTTTTTTTTATTTATTTGTTTTTGTTTTGTTGTCTCTAATATAATAATATATTTTTTTTTACAATTTTCATTTAATTTTTTTTTACTTTTTTCTCACCTTTCAATAATAATAATATCAATAATAATCTCTCTTTGATTTCGTACAATATTTTATTTAATTTTATTTTACTTTTCTTTGAATTTTATTAATCATTATCCACAATTTTGTTTTTTTTTCTTGTTTTCGTTTTATTTTTAATTTAAATTTTCTGGTAAATTCTACAAAAAATTGCAGGTTATACAGTCAAAATATTTTTGTTTGATTTATTTCTTTTTTTGTGTGTTAATCTCATGTTTTTTTTTCTGGTTTATATATATATATATATTGTTTTCTTTTGCATTAAACAACTTACATTTTGCATTTATATATGTATATATATTTATTTTTTTTTATTTAGCTTTTTAATCATTTAATTTTCCATTTGTTTATGTTTTTTTGAAACAATTTGCCTTTCTTATGTTTGGGGGTTTGTTTTGCATTTGAATACAGTTAATATACATATTAATGAATTCATATACATATATATATTTATGGGTTTTATTAAATAAGTTTTTGTTTAACATAATCAATTGTGTGAGAGTGTGTGTGTGTAGGTAATTCTGGTTTCACGTAACTAAATAATAACTTTTTGTTTATGTTTTGAACATTAATATCTAATTTTTTTTTTATTTTTCACATCGGCATTTAAATATAATATATATTTATATTTATATATATATGTGTATATATATATAGTATTCATGAGTGTATAATAAGTTAGTAATACTTTTTCATGATTTGTATTATTTGTTTGCATTCAACCAAACCGATTTACATCAGTGGTAAATTGACTAATTCATTTTTCTTTTTTGTTTTTTTTTTCTTTTTATTTATAAATATATGTTTTTTTTTTTGGTTTTTGTATATGCTCCTATAGCTTATTTACTTATAGGCTTTTATAAACTAAACAACATTTCATTACACATTTGTAATTTGCTTTTTATTTACCCACAAAATATGGCAATTTGCCACAGTGACAATGTTTTTTTTCTTGTTTATTATTACATACACATTCATATATACTACATAAATATTTTGTTTAATTTTTAGTTTCACATTAGTGGTTTATGCTATTATGCAACATTATTTTCTTATTATTATTTATCCCTCACGATTACAATTAATAACTTTGAATATAATTGTTCATAGTCCTATAATACACCTTATACTGCGTGTGTGTATGTGTGTTAAGAATAATGTGCGTTGTTTCTAACATATACAACAACATTAAACAAATAAACACAAACTATTTTAAATTTAACAATAAACTAGAATTTCTTTTCTCCCAATACAAGGAATTGCTGCTAAAGCCTTCACCTTTCCTTACGTACAGTCTTATTCAATTGATTTTTTATCAAACTTTCTTCTGTTGCTTTCGCTTGCATAAGGGCTATGGTGTTCACTAATGACAATATATTTTTTGGGACGTCATCTCAAATTTGGAGCCAGAGTCTAGTTCCACGATTTGTGTTCTTGGCGCTTCACTTGAATCACAAATAAGGGGTAAAGTTTATTGCCGACTCTGAATGACCGCAGAGCTATTTCTTGCCAGAAATACACTCGGAGATATATCGTGGACTGGCTAGATGTGATCCGTTGATGTTAGGTCCGAGTTTGAGAAGGAAATTCGAATTTACAACCAGTCAAAATTCTGAAATGAAAGGGCGGCTTTCAGAAGAACAATCTCAAAAACTATAAATTTCGTACTACAATAAAAATAAAACGTTTCCGTGAAGCTCAGTAAACACAATGCAACATATAACTGGACTTGGAGCACATGTTGGATGAACCTTATTTCCATCAACATGTTGGAGGTCGGTTTCAATGTGTCCAATGAACAAAAGGAGGTGCTTATTGAAAATGCATTTCACGCAAAATGGGTAGAATGGTGTTTCGGAAATGGGAAAGTCCTGAATGCTTGAGCTATTTATCGATACCTGCAGTTTCATATATGAACCAACCAATTTTCTTTATTATTTTCTAGGTTAAGGGCCACGTCCGAATCATTTTCGATATACTCAACTGCTGTTATAATTATTTCAAAACAAAAATAAATAAGGTATACAGAATTAATCATACAAAACTGTACCCAAATTCGCTGCGAGCACATTTCTTACATAACATTCTTATAATCCACTCTAGCTTTTCCAACACTGACAACCTGCAATTTGCATTTAAATGCGTGTTAATTAGGTCCAAAAGGGACCTTTAATCACTACCTTCTAATTAAAAGCCCACTTCCCTTATTTCACTGTTGTGTGGCGTTTCACTATCGCAATACACACTTGAAATACACTTAGCTTCAGGTTCCACCTTATGAAGTATGCTTGTGAATAATTTTTCAGGTTTCTTTAATTTCTGTACAACTAAGAAGCTCCTGTGTACGTAAGTCAAGTAAGTCAGAAAAAAAACTATCAAGAAAAAAAAATACACATATATATATTTAACGCCCATTTCACTACACCATATCAGGGCTGAACTAACTCCGCTTTCACAAAGCTAATCCAGATCCTTAAGATGAATTGGCCCAATGCGGTGAGTAGTGGGCGGGTAGGAAGTCGAGGCAGTTAAATTCCCCTTTGAATTAGGCATCATAAATGTTATATATTTATGAAAAGGTTTCTTCTCTTTAGATGTGGAAATAAATTTTCATTACAGTGACGCTGGCTATGGTTAATTTGTATATACTGGTCGTATGGTCTTTGCAAAGGATAAATATGTACTCGTATATACACTCTTTTTTTCTGGATAAGGGAAAGCAACAGCGTTATAGCATTACTTGGTGTGTTAACTTCTAAATAAATTTTCTCTTTTGATTTTTTTTTTCATTTTGAATTCGTCAGAGTTGTAATTACAAAGAAAAAAATTCATTTGGGTCTTTTGTAAGTCACAATGGTGTTTTTATAACTAACAGTCATAAAAATATTTCTTTCTGAGTAAGATGCAAGGTATACTAAGACTTCCATTTTCATGTGGACCAACTGAGCTTGAGTGAACTTCAGAAATACTCTTGGTCACATTTTGACGACATGAAAGGCCCTTCCAATAGAAAATTAGCTCCATGAAAAACCACAAGTATGATTAGTATGAGGAACGAATAAGTGAAAGCTTGTTGACAAGCTTGAGTATTTTTTTGTTCATTCCTTTTGGGAACTTCTTGATGATTTCATGCAAAATATGAAATTCACATTAAGCACGCGACTTCTGGTTCTTGGTCGTAAATGAAATTTCGTCGACCTTTCACATTAAAGACATAGTGTGGCGATAAGGTTATTATGTCACGAATTTGCTGAAAATAATTCAGGCTTTCAGCCTGTTCCTTCCGTATGTCACCAATCATAAATGGGGTTAATTTTTCTGTCTTTCTTAACCACGGAGATCGCGTAATATGGCATTTTTTTTACAAATTAATCAGTTGCATAAGCCAAATTGCATTTAGTAAATCTGAAATGCTCAAATTGCGAACCTTTAGCTTAAAGCGATTACTTAGTTTTTAAAAAAGGTCAGTATGAGATTTTAAAATGCATTTTATACCTTAACTAATGTGCCATTGTCTGTTTCTGAGTCAGAGCTTCAAATAAATATCCTATCGAAATTTTGACTATCTATTGCGTGATTTAAATATAGAGTTTAAACAAACTAAAGAAGATTTCGAACATAGCTTGAAGTTCATCACATGCAATGTGAATTCAATAATGAGATACAGGAGAGAAAAATATGCTTCGTCCACTGTTAATGAAAAAAAAAACTGCGATCTTAAGTGTGACGATTTTTGAAAGGCCCAAGTATATTAAAATCAAATATCCAAGACATTTTGAATGTTTTCAATATTTGTGCCCTCAAATTTAAATGGTTGTCATCTTAGACTTGGCAAGATACCAGACAAAATTTTCTAGACTAAAAACCTTGGCAAAAACAACAATACGTCAGATAAAAATCATTCGGTAAGATATCAACCGAAAAGTGTTTTTATTTTTAAATGAACAACTTTCCTTTGAACCATTTTTGTAAAAGTGAAATTTTTAGTTAAGTTCTTAATTCAGATCACTGTTTAATATCTTTTACCAAATGAAAATGCCGAACTGCCGATGAGTTTCAGTTGCTCCAACCTAACTCGAAGGACATTAAGCTGCAAAATATTTCTGTGGATAAACCACAAGTTAATGGATGAGAACAATTCAAGCATAAATGAAAAATATCCCATGTGAAACTGCATTTCTCCCTCGCAATTGCGGGTACAAGTATTCATGTGGAAGAATATCTTGAAAGATATTTTCATCCTTTAAGTGATGTGCAAGTAAAGTCCCTCGAGCGACAACGTTTGTAGGTACTAGGGCCTAGATGATGCGCAAGTATCCGGGCCTCTAAGATGTTTTCCTTTATTTTGTACTTATTTAAAGACAAATGCTTTAGCTGATAATATTTCCATATTATTTTTTACAATATTTGAACAAAAAAAAAACTGAGATTCCTTGAAAAAAAAATTTAACAAAATAATCAAACTTATTCAAAACAATGTGCAAAACAAAGATGTGATTCTTCATATATTTCGTAGTATTTTTTTTTTTTTTGTTTCTTTTGGGTATCATCTATAAAATTTCTATTTTTCCATTGTTTCCTAATTATTTACTTTTTTTGTAATTCTAATTTTCTTTGATTTTGTGTATTCTATTTGAGAATTTATATTCTGATATGTAGCGCAAACATCAACAAATAAACATAACGAAGAAGTATCCTTATATATCTTGTAGTAAAACTATTATTTTATTTTTTCTTTACTTATTTCTTTGGTCATCTTTAATATATATATCCGCTCGCTTGCCATAATAACTAACTTGCCCTTGTGTATGTGATTTTTCATCTTATAGGTTTATTTTGTTGTCCCAAACATATAAACTAAATAGTACGTTTTATTTTAAATAATTTTTACTAAATTATTTGTTTTAACACCATTATTTTATTTGGTTTGTTTATCCATTACAATATATATGTATATACTCATCTACTTACTTTTGTGTGTATTTGATTACCTCTACTTTGCATATATGCAAAACACATATCAAACTAAGTGTGTACTTTACGCCAATTATTTTTATTTTGTTATTTTTTTTCGTTTTTTGTGTTAAGTACTGCAATGTTGTGTGTTATTATAGTTATCTAAATACTAGCTACTGGCTTAACTACTTACTTGCCTATGTTCCGCTATGGATTCTGTTTCTTTCATTTATGTATAATATATACTTTTTTATATACGCTATTTTTTCTCATCAAAATTTCTATTTCACTTTTCCTTCACAAAAGCAAAAACAAAAATTTATGTAATTAAATAAAACATTGATTTTTTGTTTGATTTGTAAAAAACATAATACAAAAAACAAACAGAGTACATATTAAATAAATCAGCGTCTCACTTCTTAGTTCAATGTTCAATAAAAATAGTGTTCTTACATGTTATGTTTATGCGTATAATTTCATTTAACATATTTCTAATATAATAATATTTTAGCTTTTTGCGGTTTGTAAAATTTTTAACCTACCACATGTTTATCGTTCGATGGAGATTTGATTGTTATGAACTTTATTTTATTTAATTTTTTGTTTCTTAAATAACATTGCATTGATTTTGTGTTGGTGTAGCATTTTAAAATTGCATTAAACTTTTTATTCTGTTTAGTTCTACACTATACATGCATATGTTGTTAAGAACTAATTCTTCTGCTATGCATAATGTACCCATGTATATATATATATGTTTATTTATATTACTTTTTTATATTTTTAAAGCAATAAGTATATACATATATGCATATACATACATATACATGTTTAATTATTTATTTTATTTTGTTTTCAGCGGGTCATATACCTAAACAAACTAAACTAACAAATTTGCTGCTAACCATTCATCTTCTGGTAACTGAAATAATACGAAAAAGAATAATAACAACAAATGACAAACCTTAAAAAAATGTCTTTTGCATCATTGTTTTATTTTTTTATTGAATTTATTTATTTTTAGAATTTGTTTTGTTCATATTTATACAAATAAGATAAAATAATAAAACGATTTGAAAAATAAAATAAACAAGTGTATTAAGAGAAGCGATTCAAAGGGAATCAAAAAAAAGTGAAAGAATTTTGCGAAAAAACAAATATACATGTTTTTTTTTTATTTCAAATAAATAATCAGCCTTATTGAAGTGGAGGATAAAAGCTTGAAGATTTAAGTGTCGAAGGATAAAACGGTTATTTAATTGTTCATTTCTAAGCAATAAATCACAGTGTAGACTTTTTATATGTGGAATAAAAAAAAGCTGTTATTAGTAACAAAATATATATTACTATAATATTTGAAGTGCCAGGATGTGTGATATTATTTAGTACGAATGTGAATATCTCTTTTCTTTTACCATATAATAAATGCTATGACCTTTCCGCTATATTTTCCATGACAAGAGAAGTTAAGATTTTGTTTTATTTGATATCCGCAAATCCCAGTTTTAGATAACAAATCTGAATTAAATAAAAACTGAAAAAACAAATAAAAACTCAAAACGATTCTGCTCATTTTTTTTAGACCGTGTAAATCTTCGGATAAATTTAATACCTATCTGAAAGTTCGCAGAAATAAGAAATGGTATTTACCTTACTAGTTGCAAATAATAATGTCCTTAACCTCATTAAGAGCTTTTCATTAATGTTTATGTTCATATCAAACCTACTTTTGGGTACTTGCCTCAAGACCTTCCCCTTTCTTATTTCGATATATTTTATGCACTGCACTGTACAATAACTGTGAAGGGATCGCAAAAAGATTCTTTCACTAATTTCCCACAGTGCCTGCGCTCAGAAAGATGTAACTATATAACTGCTATATGCAATAGCTTCGCCTCATCAAGCTTCAGTTTACACAAAGCCAACTCCTCAAAAATCGGGATACACAAATTTTGCTCAACGATAGGAGAGATAACCGCATGTTTATAATGCATAGCTGGGACTCAGCTTTAAAGTTTCATAAGAAAAGCTATGAAATATTTTTATTTAAAATATGATATTATTAAAAACGCTTTGCCATAGCCGTAGTAATAGCCGCGCATATGAATAATGCCTTTCTTAATAACAAATTGGCTCTCATATAAGGCGGGACATATCAACTGACTAGTTACTGATATTCTCACCTACCTTAAATAATGAACGCTGAAAGGAGAAGATTCGTAGTGACGTTCTGGCTAATAGAAGAAGAAGTCTCTTTACAACTTGCGTAAAGACACCTTTAATATATTCCTCCCTTCTATAAATGTTCTACTCTTTATTCTCAGGGGAATACTTCGGAAACTTTAACGAAACTGAATATAAGCTCCAATATAACTTTACACAATTGCGGCTTAAATGGCAGTTCTTCAATCAAACGTTATATTTGTATAAATGGCCAGTTTACTAATTCAACAGTGACATTTGTTTTAATACTACAAGAAAAAAGTATTGGCCAAAAAAGCGGCTTACATAGTTGGCAAAAAGTATTTTTGAGATAAACATATGCATTCTGAAAATATTCAACTTAATGCGCAATTTTATTTCGTATTGTGTAACATAATTTACAAAACTAAGGTTAAAGTAGGAACTGTGCAAGTGAACTTGGAAAAGTGACTTTGTGTGGGCTTGTCGATATTTTTTCCTATAATTATTTAATAATAGCTACGTCTAAGAATATATATGTTTATCTCGTGATCTCGTGAAATCTTTAATTTTATTAGATTAAGGAAATAATCTTGCTCATTCGCAAAGCAGAAGAAAGTGTTAAGTAAATCGCTTTTGTTTAAAATGTTGTTCGATATTTTCTCAAAAGTAAAAAAAATCAAAAAATGTTTTGTCATTTTCTTTCATAACAATTTGTAGTTGCTTTTTTTTCCTCAATATAGAATATAAAAATGTTAAGTGATTAGTTTTAGGCACTAGTGCTGTTTTTTTTTTTGTTTTTATTTTCTTCAGTGTAATGGTAATTCATTCATTTTATTTAGTTAAGTGTTTGTTGAAAGAAAATCAAAAACGATTTTCTTATTTAGATACTGTAAGAAAAGTTATGGATAGATGGAGTGAAAATTAAAGTGAAAGCAAACTGTGATGTTGTAACAAAGATGAACTGCGAAAATATAAATTAATAAATATGCAAAATATTCGAATAGAGTAAAGTTTCTTTTTTACAAAAAAGAAATAATAAATAAAACTGTTTACAAATTTTTTTTCTTATAACAAAATGTCTTTTTCGTTTTTCTATAGTTGTTGTTTTTATTTTCTGAATTTATTTGCATTTACGTACATTGAAAAGTACTAATTGTATTAGTTTATTGTTGATATTAGTGTTTTAGATCTTAACTTAATTAAAAATTATTTATAATTATAATGCGCAAACTAAATAATAAAATAAAATGTTTTATCATAATTTTGATCATTTTAATGGTTTTTTGTATATGATTTTTTTTTTGAGTGCTAATGTAAATAATTAGTTAAATAATTTTTTTTTTCACCTCACAATCTTTACTGTGCCTGCAAAAGTAAAGGATAAACCTTAAAAAATAATATGGGTGTTAGTAGATTGGAAAAAAAGTAAGTAAAAAAACACTTAGAGATTTTTCGAAAATAAATACAAATAAGAATTATAGTTTAATAATAAATTAATTTATAATATTTTAGATTATTTTGAATATGCAGGTTTATATTTGTATAAATGTTGTTGTATTTTTTTGACTTTAAATTTGTTTTTTCAGTTTTCAACGCTAAAATTACTTGGTAATGACAAAAGCGAAATCTTAGTGAATTGAATGTGTCAAAGAAAAAAACAAACAAAGAGAAGAGGAGGAGAAGAAAAACGATTAAATATGAGAAAAAAATGTAAAAATGTACATTTAAAAAAAATTTGCTTAGTAAAAGTAAAACAGTACAAGAGTTTTCAATACTTTCAAAGACATACATTTAAATATATAAATATATTTGTATATAATATTTATTAATTTTTTTTTGTAAATTGTTTTTTTTTTTATTTTTTATATGAATAAACATTACGCACACATGCATTTTTATTATTTAAATATGAATTGCATACAAAATTACTAGGTATTGCATAAGGATTGTACAATGGTCGAGAATTGATAGCGTAATTATTGCTTTTACATACCTGTGGGCTTACTTGAAACTGTTGAATGGGATAGGCGACTACACCCGTTGCCTGTGGGATTGCAGTGCCAGCCACCCCCGTCGCCAGTTGTTGTGCCGGGGATATTTGTGCTTGAGTTGCTACCCCTTGCCATGTACCGGCTGGAATCTGAACACCCATCCTGTGAATGAAAAAAAAAGAAGAAAAAAAAACCGAATGAATATAAATAAAAAGGGAATACTTGATGTCGTGCGTAAGCGTATATCTTGTATCCGTTTTTAAGCGATCGATATACGAGACACGCATTTTAATTGTAACGGTCATATATATTCTCTTACGAGTACGTACGAGTACCAGCAACATGCTGTGCGTTAATTAAGAGCTCTCATGTAACATAGGCCATCGTTTGTAAAGACTGACTGACAGATATGTGTGCTGCGATAAAAGGAATTTTTATATGCAAGAGCAATCAAGGGTCGATGGCATTCAGTAGCAGATGTTTCCTGTGAAAATTGAGCACCACAGCGTTAAGGTTCCTTGAGCATTTTGTTCACGCCAATGAAATGACATCCTAATTATAATGATGTTTTTTTTTTTATTTTGTGAAAAAATATGCCAGTAAAAGGGGGCGGTTGTGGGTTGCGCTTTTTAAGAAAAGTTCCCACAGGAGTTGGCACCACGCCGTGTTAAGATTTAAATTTTTTTTATAAAATAATAATATTAAGGAAGCGATGGCACTTATTTTTAAGAAATACTTGCTCATAGCATAAATTTTTTTTTAAACACTTTTTGTGCACTCTTATGTATGAAAAATATTATGTATTCGCTATAAAAGTTGATTCGATAGCACTAGGAACCGAATAAAGTTTAAGTCTAGAAAAAAATAGCACAATTTTGAGCTACTATGGTCTATGAATATTCTAAATTATTTGAAAAATCGTTGCATCTGAAATTAACTCGAGATTAACTATAGAAATTTTGATGATCGATTGAAAAAGCTTGATGAGTTGAAAACGATAAAAATAGAAATGAACACGGCAACAATATTGAGGGCTAGATTTTGTTTTCAACCCATTTGACGTCCTCAACGGTTGTTAACGGAGACACGAACTTTTGTATACACAGTGAACTTGATCATCTTGACAAGAAGTGTGGTCGCAGATGATATTCAGGGTCTAATGATGGAGTCAAAAGGTGTCACTTTAGAAGGCAGCACTGAGAACACAAAAAACATAACTTCGTCGAATTTAAGCTCGTTCGATTCGTCTTGACAAGTACTCTGATTCTTGGGTTCTAGTTGGTCGACTTTTATTATATAAAAGTTATATTTATAAAATAAACCAAACAGATTTAGTGCTTCATCTCTTTCATCTTCATGATCTTGTTCGAGTATATCAAAGATTTAAGCGCTCTGTGTGACGATATCCGATTTTATTCATTTCTTATTTTTAATAGCTTATGACGACCCTTTTCAGCAGGAAAAGATTGCTTCTCAAAAATATAAGTAATACGAGTCATTTTACTAAATTTTAGATAGAAGCTTAAAAAAAAATTCCTATGCATAGTCAAAAGATCAAAAACTTTATTTATAAAAATTAAGACCATAAGTCTTACTACATATCCTCTCGAATGGTACTCCAAACAATATTCACCTAATGAGCATTCATGTGTGCTTAATTTATTCTTCAAGCGCAAGCATCTGCCATAATTCAAGCCCCTAAGTCAATCTACATCCTTAGAACTTGTTCCGCCATGGACATTCTGGTACAACCAATGCATGATTGTAATTGAATTCCACTTCACGGATTTTAATTATCCATCAAATGTTCGTCGTCATATTGATCAAAGGATCTAACCAACTTTCCAACTCCCACCAGTCTGTAGCTTATAAATGCAATTTTATTTCATTTCACATATCAAGCTTAAGGCGTTGAATTGAGTTTCACCAGAAAAGTCACAGACAAGCATACATACATACATATTCATATGCTTTTCGTATATAGGAACACTAGCCCCCAATGAATTTAAAAAAAATCCTGAGAACAGCAAGCATGCACAGAGCATGAAATTTCAAAGCCAACTCAAAAATATAAAAAAGAAAAAAAACAAGAGATATAAAAATCTAGAGCATAGAAGGAAGGAAGAGGACAAGCAGACAAAGTGTTATACACATATGTATTTTTAGATAGCACATACCCCATATATCCCTGTTGGTATCCGCCGTATTGACCAAAATGATATCCTTGGATTCCTTGCAAAAATTGATTTTGCACCGATGCAGCCGTTGGCGTGACCGCAGCCGTTGCCGAGGATGCTGGATACGTTGGTGTTGGTGAATACCAGCAACCGGCCAATTGCTGTCCGTATGCAGCAGCGGCCGCCGCCGCCGCAGCCCCGACACCATACGGGAATCCGGTTTGATTTAATGCCTGACTGGTAATTGTCTGGGCATTATTCGGATCGCCGCTCTCCTTGCCCCACGAACACTTCACTGGCTGACCATTTATTTCGGTATTGTGCACACCGACAATTGCATGAGTGGCGGCTTCCTTTGTCGAAAATCTATATATCCATCCGCATCCCACCCACATGGCCAAACCATACCCCGTCATTGTCATCGTTGTTTCACAGAGTGTAAGTTAGAATTGGTGTTGATGTTGGTGGGTGGCGGCGCGGCGGTTATGCACGCCCATGGGTGTAAATCAGACACAAATATTTGTGTTTAGATTGTTTTTTATGAAATGTATTGTATGAAATGGAATAAAACGTCAAAATTAGAAATAAGAAATATGGGAAAGAGAAGTATTTTGTGAGTTTGGATGAGCTTACCGTACAAAAGCGTATCCCTTATCCTTGAAAACTCGAATCTCTTGTATTGAACCATATGGCGAGAATGTCTTCTGCAGGATCTCCTCGGTGAGGGCAGTTAGAGCACTGTTAACACCGCCACAATAAACAGTACAGTTCGATGGGCTGCTCTGGTTATAGACCTCATCGAATGTCAACGGCTTGATGTTCTCTACAAAGACACAAACAGAAAGATTGCATATTCAATATAAGCATTCCACTTTTGAATGTGTTTCTTCCTAAAAAAAAGGAAATTTAATGTTTTCAAAATATAAGAACTATGATCCTTAAATATACTGTTCTTTGCTAATTATACCCAATTTGCCTTTTTTATGATGATGGATATTTTTTTGTTGTTTCACAATAAAGAAAGTAAATACATAGAGGAGGCACATAAGCAAAGTTATTTATATCATTATAATCCTTTGCGTGTTTGGCTATGGGCAATTTTCGGGTGAACTATTAAATGTGGCAGCGATTTCGCCTCTTTTTTGTGTTGTATTCTCCGGAGTGCAAAAAAAATATTGAGGGAAGACATGCAACAGGATTTTTCGCCCCTAAAAGCAGACGAAGCAATAAGACAGGAGGTTTAATTAAAAGGTAGAGAGTATGAGTGTGCATACCCATAGGGCATTTTTTTATGTTTGTTTCAAAATTATATGGTGCAGCATGCTATGGCATTTTAAAGACTGCAGATAAATTAACTGACGGTAAGAAAAGGGGGGACGAAGCTAATTACGGGTTGGAATGGAAAAAAAGGAACACAATTTACAGCATGTTGGCAGGTGAAAGGACACACGCGAAAGATTTTTTTTGTAGTTGTCGTCATTGCAGACAAGCCTCGTTTCAAAAAAGTTCCTACATAAATCGTGTGTGTAAGTTTGTTGGTATTAAAAAAATATAGAACTCGAGTAAAAGCAGATTTGGAAAGTATCAAATATATAAGTCTGTGGTTTCTCTGAGCGGTGGTGCTATATGTACTGCAATTTAATTGAAGTGAAAAGCTTAATTTAAGCTTGTGGTCGCCATTTCATTGGCAGAGAATTTGGGGGTCTGATATATTCCTTGCATTAATATACTATATATGGACTCATCATTAAGTTTGGCTTGTGATTCGTACACGTCTGAGCCAATCCATCGTGTCGTCATCTTTATTTATTATAAAAAATAAAATAAAAATATAAAAATTATAAAAATTTTTTTTTCCTTTAACTACAAATTTTTATGGTATTCAGACTTTAATAGGTGGACATTTATTGGGCATCTTAAGATGAAGGATATCATTCTGCGATTGACATTTCCATATCCACTTTGCACTTCAAATTTTGTACACAGAAGTTTTTTTCTCAGCTGTCATCTTCTATCAATCTTGGACGCTTAATGTCATCTCATAGAATTTTAAAAGTAATTTTTAGCGAATTAATCTTTCTCAAATTGATTTTTTTTTTGGAGAGCTGGCCATTGCCTATTTTTAACACCTCACTGCGCTATTTATGAATGAAAGCTGGGTGGCGAAGTTGGTAGAGCGCCTGCCTTTCAATTGATTCAATTGATAGGTCCAAGGTTCGACTCCTGGAGTGGTCTAGTTTTTCGAATCTCGTCCAGTCATCATTTGGCATTGGGATCAAGTTAATGGCACTATCACTGGATTGGTCGATCAGCGATAGTAGTTTGAATTATGGGTGGCATTGTTGTAGTGGTTGTTCTATCGGCTTAATACTTAATTCGTGTTTTCGAAAAAGTGGTTTGTGTAGATTGTGCAGATGGCTCTGCTGTCAAGGTATAACCCTGACAGCGGGGTATTAACTTAAATCTTCCAAACTTTTAAAGTTCATTTTCAAAAACTAATGTCGAATAAAATCCTGCAAATTATGTGTTATCAAATCGTTCGATATAAAAATCGTACGTCCCGTTTCGGGCTCCACCCATGGAAGAGAGTTGAAACCAAATATACCTGAGTTTCTCAAACCACTACAAAATTTTTCATTCTCCTCCTGACACTTCTGCTCGCGCTGTGCTACACGCATTATAAGAGTATTAATATTCTCTTGAAAAGCGAGCAAATAATTAAAAAAAATCGATTACGTAAAAACGCCTTCGACACCCAACGGTATGGTTGGTAAAAACCATGACTTTTGATGTGGTGGTCCTCGATGTCTTCTTACCCGATATAGTTTGGCACAAACAATTTTTACAATATGTGCACTACTATGGCCGTTATAACTATAAATAAAAATTGGTTTGGGTGCGAGTAGACCTGCCCTTACCATGAACTTCTCATCTCATGATAAAAAAAAAACATTAAGGTGCTATTTAATTTGCTCCCAACATCAACTTTAAGATACTCATTTTTTTAGCTCCCCGTAAGTTTATATTTGTTTTCGCATCTTTGAAAATACGATTTGCGTCGAGAGTATAGATTAAAGATTATACTTATTATGTACATGCTAACACAGTAAGAAATACTTATAAATCTGTGAAAGATTAGCGATGTAAAGAATACGTTGGTTAAATTAAAACATATTAGACTAATAAATTAAGAATATAAATATAATGATTAAATCTTAATTAAAACAAATTCATGTTGAAATATAAGGTATGAGATTATAATAATTGAGTTGAATCATTAGCAAATTTATCTAGTACAGTTAAAATTCTATAAAATTAAAATCACATTTATTACTGGAAATGGGGATAAGTAGGGGAATGGTAAGCTGCTATGAAGATAAAGTTGAGTATTCAACATAAATTTTAATCCAACATTTCGGTAATTACTTACTTACGAAAGTATTCTTTTAAGTAATCAGGACAACAATTTGGAAATAATCGTTTTTGATTTAGTCACATTTATCTAATGTTGTGCACAAGGTTGAAAAGTTTGATAGATAAACATTTTTCAATTTGGAAATACTTTTTTTCTGATTGAGTTACCTTTCTATGATACTAAAAGAAAATTAGATTTTTAGTTTGACTGCAGAAATAATTTAATTTTTACCGTTTTTTTAAACATGTAAGCTGGTTGAACTTTTTTTGCCATTAATCATTTAACTATTAACTTGAGGTGGCGTTACAGTCCACGTAGGATTGGTATTGTATCCTTTTGGCTAAGTCAATTGGTTGTTGAATCTTCTCCTCCACTCACCGTCAATGCAGAAGGGACAAAAGATCACACTTCTCTCTCGAAACAACGGGGCCTTCATCCGCTTTTGAAAGTATCCATGCTTCTACACCATACAGTAGGACGGGGATGATATTGGTCTCATAGAGCGACACTTCAGTTCTTCGAAAGAGGGCTTAGCTTTAATAGCCAGAGGTATTCTTCGTTTGATCTCAGCGCTGATGTTATTATCTGTATTTATAGCGGAGCTAAGATAGACAAAGTCCCAACTACCTCAAAGTTATAACTGTTTATGGTAACGTTCTGACCATGGTTTGGTCTTTCTTTATGACAGCATATGCCTCTTTTTACCTTTTGGCATTGGCAAGGTTCTTTTGCACTATTGTCGCAAGTATGATGTTGAAGAAATCGCATGACAGTGCATCACCTTATCTAAAATGTTGTTTGACATCAAGTGGGTCGATGACGTCTTTGCCGACCTCAATGAAGCAGCTTGATTTCTCCATCGCCATTCTGCACAAAAGTACGAGCTTGGCAGGGATGCCAAACCTAGACATGACTTCATAAATCTCGTCTCTGTGAACGAAACAGACACCAAAACCAACCTTGAAATAGATGAAAAGGTGGTGCGTACTGACATGCTCGCATGCTTTCTTCTGACCATGTATTGCAGATAAGTTGTGTGTGATGAGTTCTATCTTGCTATCGTCGTCGTTACTTCGTCTAGGTCAGGTAGATGGCATTGTTGGTTCTTCCATGTCCTCAGCATTGACTGCAATTCTACAATTATATTTCCATTTAGAATTTTGCAGGCTTCGGTTTGGGGTGTGTAACCTTGAGACAATTGTTTTTGCTGGCTGGCTGTCCATGGTTTGCGTTAAACGACTCAATGAAAGCATTTTCGAATGTAATATAGGACCAACGACCAAAAATCTTAGCCAGTCATCGCTCTAAGAGTATTCAGCTCAACGTGAAGATAAGATATTTTAAATTTACAGTTACGAAAATCGATTTCATAACAACAACTTTAACATTTGAAGTTGAATTTGTATTTGCTTTTGCCAGTTGTTTTTCAACTTCTTCAATAAAGTGTTATATCAAATCATTATCAAATATAATATAAAGTTTTGTTTCAAAAGTATTACATTTTTTAAGAACTCTGTTTATAGGGATTCATATTTTAAAAGTTAAAGGACCAACTGCTTATCTCAACTTCATGTATTTTTGGAATTATTTTTAATCAATCACATATGTTTGATTTCTTTTCTTTGTAAGATATTAAGCACTGCTCGGAATATTAAGGCATGATTAATTTTATGTCCTTTTTGAAAGGGTTCAAAAGTACATAGTTTCAATCCAGAGATTTACACCACCTCTTCCTTCCGAGCTGGTAACTGTTAAGCAAAGGATCTTTTTCTGTCTGGTAAATATATGGTCCAGTTTACTTTGCAGATTTTGATAGGATTTTCCACGCCGATTCCGAGAGATTTTTTTATCTCTGTGTCATTTTCTGGAAAGACCCCTAGGATTGGGTTCAGGATAAGAAACCACAACAGTGGAAAACAAACTAAATCGAATGTTATGGTCTTCCTTGCAATATACGAGTAATGCAGTTTTATCCATGTATTTTAACTTTCTCATTTAGGTTTCTCTTTTGCTTTAAATTCAATTGCCTCATGTAATTTGCGCCATGAGCTTCTTTTTGCTAATATATTCTACCGATAAAAAAGCGTCAAGCTACAGCCGAGCAGGTTTTGAACAAAAAAACTGGTGGCCACATAATTTTCTAAGGATGTTTTCATGTGTCAGTGTTGCATACGTCACTCTGAGTTTTGAAAAATGGGAAAGACTTACAGGATTCACATTTCTGAAACAATTTTCAAAGAACTTCCGTGGAAATTTGGATTAGGAAATAGAGAAAGGGGCACATCAATATATGAAATGGCCTCAACTTAATACTGTTTTAGTCTTTTTGGTAGTCTTTATAGTTAGTAACTTACTTAGTTTAGTCAATTGGCTAAATAAACATAATATTGATGATACTTTTGGCATTAAAATTGAAGAAAAAAAAATTTTATATGAATTTGTCCGGAAACTTTTGAACGGCAGTGTATACATTTATGCATATTTTTTTATCTGATAAGGTAGCTATAAACTATAAATTTAATTAATTTTGAACTTTTTTTATTGGAAAACTAAATTGATTTTAATTGAAGAAGTCAAATTTTGACAGTTTTTTCGTCATAAAATTCAAACCACCCTGTGAAATTTAACCAAAAGCTTTTCAGGTGATCTTTATGTACATACGCTTCGAATGAAACCAATTTGGCTTCGATAGCTTGATTTGTTTCGTACGTTTGTGCGAAAGAATTCGCACAAACGTACGTACGTACGTACGTACACACACACACACAGACATCTTTCTAAAAATCATGGAATCCGACTACTGGGACCGCCAAACGTGGAGAAATGTAAAAATCTTGAATTTCGAAAATCGGACCGATTACAAGAACTTCGTGATGGGAAGTTAATAAATATATTATAAAGTATAAAAATAACAAAGTCGCCAGTCCGCTGTACAAAACGTGGGTTCAAAGAACAAGGCCTTCATGATCAAGTTGAAGTTCGAAAACTTTGGACATGACTTCGACGAAAATCAAGCAACTAGATGTTAGAAAAGAGCTCCAGATATACGAAGTTTTGAGACGCAAGTGTACATTTTGCGTTCAACGGTCTGCTGAAGGAAATATGTTTCCTAGCCATATGGTATGGTCTCTATATAAAGGTCTGTGGATGTTTTTCGCTTCCTACGATATTAATGGGATCATGATGAATGAAAATTTCTCGTACAAACAACTATAAACCGAAGATACCTTATCATCGGGTTGTGAGATTACAAGGTCCTGAATAAAACCTAATGCAAGATAAAGATGTGCTTTAATGTAAACTTGACCAAGAGGTTCGTAAGCAATGCGACCACGAGAAATTCGAAAATATAGTCCAGTAATGAAGGGCAAACGTTGGGAGATCTTTCTTTTATCTTGTAAAACAAAATGATAGAAAAGTAGCAAATGTTGAATAATGAAAAAGCTTGATTGACGACCATGCAAGTGATGCAAGTGCATATGTAATTTCTTATGGAATCATATGCTTTTTTACCTGATCACATCTTCTGATATGAAAAAGAATAGGGCTTGCACAACGAAATACATATTTCAAAGTAAAAAAACTCTTTTATTTTTGAAATTTAACTGCAAAACCTAGAGCCGGTGTACACAACTTTGTGAAGAAATATCGTCAGGCTGATGTGCTCATTAATATGAGTACAAATTTCCCTCTTCACTATTTGCACGCGAACCCGACTAACTCACCGCACCTTAGGTGCCAAAAATAAGTAAAACAAGCCTTAGGAGCAATAAGATCTGCAACTTAAAAAGAAATTGTAACAAAAAGACCACACGGTTTTGGCTTAATTGCAGCTTAAGGAATAATCTTTTTATATAATGCGCATTTTTGATTTTGCGACACAGCAGAATTGCCGCATTTTGTTCTCGGCAAATAAATACCGAGCCACGGGCGCTCACTTGAAGCTGTTGAAATATGATTACAATTTCTGACACAGGAATGTATTTTCTCGGAACAATAAGCCAGTCGGTTCTTCTATACTTATACAGTCCATTTATGAGACTATAATACCATTTAAGAAAACAGTTGTAACCTTAATTTTTTCAGCTCGAACCCTATCTTTGTAAATCAAGCAAAATTACCACCCTCATTCATTAAAATCAAGTGGCCATCCGTCATCTGTGAATGTTCTACCATAGCCACAAGTAAAAGTACTATAAGCACAAACTTTTTCCAGGCACTAGAGATTCTGAAATCATGCATATCTCAGTTTGGCGTTAAACCTCACTCAAGTACAATAGACCCGACTTATGTTCCGAAACGATCTAAATGAACAACCAAATACCGAACCAAAACTTTACTACTATTTACCACTACGTAAATGTTTTCATTTTTTTTATATTGTATATTTCCTGTTTAAGGATATTTCATGGCTTAAGCTTATTCTCCTATTTAGCTATCGAAAAGCAATGATTTTTTAATTCGATCTAATTCATCATTATCCGTTACTTAATGGCCGCCACATCAATCAATGGTAACATTTTGCAACCCTATAAAAGCCATATCTGAAGCAACAAAATGAATAAAAAACAAATGTTTTATGGACAGAAAGTTCAATAAAGGATTTAACTGCAAGTATATTTGAATGTATATTTGGATTGTCAGATAAAATATTATTGCTCATTTCGAAAGGATCTTACGAACTTGCTCATCAGGACGACATTTAACAACTCAAAACTTATTTTACGTCCACTTTTGGTCAATCACTCTATTGATGGTCGTTTACACAAAACTATTTATGCCGCAATCTATCTACTTTGTTTACTCGCTTAATTTATCTTTGTATGTAATTAAGATAACAAAATAGTTTCGCGAACCTTTTATTTCATCTTAAATGTGGTCCTCATTAAAGGACCGTAAAATTTCATTTCCATCCCTATTACCAATTTCCCCGAAATTCAAAGTATTTTCCGCCGGCAGCTAATAGTAAGGACATAAGATATAAAAAAAGAAACGAAACAGATACACAAAAAAATGTATATACATATACTATATATATTTGAACCCAAAGAGGTGGCAAAAGAAAATTCACATTGGAAATTTATGCGAATATCTGCACAACAACAATTGCGGCGGCGGCGGCCGGCGGAGGGATAAACCCCAAGGTCCTGCCGAGCCATGCTCTTTTGGGGCTAAGTGTTCGGCTTAATGATATCCCGTCGACCATCAGAAAAGGAAAAGTTATTCATTTTTGACAGTGCGGATACACAATGAATAGCTTGTGTGCCATTTTTGTCAAACAGCCCATTTGAAAATCGTAAAATAAAATGTCGGTCTAAAATTTAATGGGCTCTCACTTTGGTTGCCTTTTTCTCTCTTTTATTCTAGCACAGCTGATTGCCGTCTCACGCTGGCGCTGGCGAAATCTCATGCTAAGTTTTATGGTATTCTCCAACAGATACGAATACAAAGCTCATCGGCTAAGCGGAAGACCCGAGAAAGATGTGATGCGAGCAGGGAAAGGCTGCTGCTGTTGACTTTTTACGATGCCACCCCCAGCTACATTGGAAATGGGCAATAATTTGACATGTTGAATGGAATTACGACTGTGTGCCGGGGCCTTATGCAAATCCTCGAAAGGACATTCAACCCCAAAAACCATGCTGAATACAGACTATAAACGAATATAAATCATTTCACAACGAAAGCGGAGCAGAGTTAAGCTTTTTTTTCGTTTCCCCTCATAACTTTTGTTCTATGGGATGTGGGGGTGTTTTTTTTTTCTTGTTTCCCTTTGTAAGATGCTTTTCCGTGATAAAGTGTTAAGGTTCGAATATTGTACCCGTGCGTCGTCGTTGAGTTTCTGAGGCTTTTCGAGTGTATTGATGTTGTTGGATTGTGCGTGGGGATAAACATTTACAAATCGTGATAGAAGCGAATAAAAAATTATGAAAAAAGGAAACAAAGGAGGTGAGGAGCATGCAAAATAAACGGGTAGACCAATAATATAAGGAAAATAAAATTTGAATGGTAAATGATTTAATTTATAGTTTGTTGTAAAAATGCAGAAATAAAAGAAAAAGAATGAAAGACATATCAAAGAAAATTGTCGAAAATACGCCCTTTTGAGATCACATTTTTCGCCAATAAAACGATGAATAAAGGATATTCTCTGCACGTTTTTGAGAATCTGGATATACTTAAAGTTAGCACCATTTTAGTGCAAACTTCAAGCATATTGGCTCTTACCGTATAGCAATAAAATATTGGCCAAAATACTGAATATTAAACTACGAAATAAAGAAGTCAGAACTTTAAATGAGTGTTATGTTCTCACAAAAGCTTGGCACATATGTAATAATGTAATCGATGCGTAGAGTTTTGCCTAAATTAATCCGATGCTGCAGACTGCGAAATGTTTGAGATCGCAATTTAAAAAGAAAACTGACGAGACGAACAAAAGTGAAATTTGGAAAGGGTGATTTTTTGAACGTTTGGGTATTTGCCAAAGTCAAGACACAGTTAAATTGCGAATGTGGGCTCCGATTGGGCGCCAACGAAACTCTAGTTCTAGGACGCCATTGTCCGACGGTCCTTCCTTCTGTTACAGGGCTATATCTCCTCAAATTTTATTGGTAGACACTTGCAAATTTTCACACAAAGTTTACTACTAAAGCCGCTATAACAACAAAAATAATAAAATCTAAAAATCGCCATACAAAAAAACAAAAAGTAGGCTACTTGAAAGTAAAAATCAATAAAACTATCTTGTGTTGCACATTGTATGGTGGTACGGAACCCCTCCAGTGCGTATTCAACTCGCCATTGGCCCCCTTCGTTTTAAATTTTCATCTAAATAAGTCAATTCTACCCGGCCAACAAATCAGTCCGAGACAAAAGATACTTTGCTCATCGAAATTATTTCGCAATTGGTTCATATATAAATTAGCATGTCTTGCTGGGATAATACGTCGATTCGGTTCAGCAAGAAAAAGAAAGAACATTAACGGCCACCATTGACATTAACTCGCGGTAATTTGCGAAAATTGGACCAATGATTCCGCCGAATCATAAAAAGCACCAAACCCTCCTCAGCTTCTGTAAAAAAAGAAAATTCGATGCTTTGGAAGGTTTTGGACCAAAATTCTTGTGAAAAATCTTTCACATAGTCGAGTAAAACAATTCTAATTGCTGCGACTCTTTCAGGAATCATACGTGAACTGTAAAAAAAGGAGAAAAGCCAAACGATCAAACACAAAACCGTCAACTAAGGAAATGTGCGTTAACCATTGTTATACAAACTCTTCTGTATCGTCCATAATTGACAAATCAAATAGTTAAATTGTCATTTTCTAGTTGCGCAATGAGCTATACCTCTAAAGGCTCAATCAATTAAGATGATATGATATGTATGTGTAGAAAAAAACATGCCAGGAACGAGCTCTGCCGAGTCCCCATCTCTCGAAAATTTCAATGCAGGAAGAATTTGACGAAATGCTTTCAAACTAGTTGTGCTGTAAAAGAAAACTTATTCGTCGGAAATCTAGGATAACTAAGTTGGGTCGGAACGCGTATGTGAGCTGCAGAAATCCCTTTACATGATGATTTGCTCCTGTCGGGTCTGAACCGAGAAAGTCAATCAAGTTTTGTTGTAATGGGCTGAAGGCACTGCAATAATGATCAATGCATTCATTATCGGCTTAATCAAATGAGATCGAAGCCTGTGGATATAAAAGCAAAACTTAAAGACTTTCAAACTCTGAAATAAATCTAAATCTTCCTTTTATCAAGTGAACTTTTAGCAGACATATTAACAAAAGGAATCGATTTACTAAGGTTCCACAAGGACTTTGCATGAAATGATTTTCATTTTTGTTTGAATATTTTTTTTGTAAAATTAAAAAAAAAAATAAAGCAAAAACAATCCCTGTGAAACTAAAATACAGATTTTAGTTTTACTTAGTCATTTTTTATTATGTCAAACAAACTTCACTTTCACATGTCCCAATTCGTCCAGGTTTTTCAAGAAGACAGCCGCAAAATGGAGTTTTCTTTTGAAAGTAGAGCAGATCTTTTGTATATAAGAAAATCCAAAGAGCTTACACAGAAGTCGTTTTAAAAAAGGATTACTCGCACTGTCATCTATCTTTCTAATATTAGTTCTCTAGCCTTCCCTACAGGAACTTACAGACAGGTCGAAGCTATTGGAAACAGATTTCAATGGTCAATTAATGTAAATGGTTATCAGTGGAGATCGTCATGTCCTCGCCTAAATATTCGCTTGAAGCACGGAACAGTAGTTGGGGAAGAAGAGACTAAGGTTAGGCCTTTCATTCTTTGGTTTTTAAATCATCAGAAAATATATATGTTAAGACTGTCAAATATCTTTTTGAGGAGACCTAGCTGACGTTAACAAAATAAAAAGAAAGGGGCCTGTACCTTCATGAAGATCATCCCAAAATTGGAACTTTTATTTGTTAGAAGCGATCGCGACGAATTAACAAATAATTCGGGAGGTTGACCCAGGAGTATGAAGAAATCCCGGTTGGTATTATCTGGCCAATAAAACAGATGAAGCATCAATTTACACATGAAACAAACTTTGAATATCACCGATTAAATTAAAGATGAAGAGTATTGAGTACGGTTTATGTTGATTTTTGAGGTTGAAGTAGTGATGCTTAAAAACGGCACGAACCTAACCAGCAAGATCTGCTAATTAATTTAATCGTCGGAGACCTTGCACCGTGTATTGAAGGGAATATCTTTTCGGCTTCTTATTTAAGATAAGATTTCTAAGAACTGCTCAGGGAAAAATAAAAGCTCCCGAGAATAATTTAATTAAGTTTACTAACCTCTGAAGAAGGAACCTTTATTACAATCAAATAAAGAACAGCGGTCAAATATAACAAAAAAGAAATGCGCTTGGGTTGATGATGACTCTCTGAGATAAAATAAGAGAAAAAATCGGGACCAAATTGAGATCTTATTTAACAATAAATCAGGACAGGGGAAAATAGGAATGCACATAATGCTGGTTCTGAGATCCTTTTCGGATCTTACAAGGCTAAATAAATTATCAACAGTTAATATCCAAATCTAAAGACATAACAAAGTTAAGTCTTGATTCCTTAAATAGCATTCAATAGATAGCCAAAAGATCCTGTATCGGTGACTAGGAAGATGACGAGTTCTGGAAACCCACTTACAGGAAAAAATGACATAATTGAGAAAATAAGGATAGTAAAAAAATGTCCCGCATAGAATTGCATCCTAAGTGCTTAAAGATTTATTGCGTTCCTTAATTTCGTCGAAAGACTAAGCTCTTGGACTGTCCATTCCAATCAAAATTGTGCTTTCAAAAATCCATGATTTATTGTTATTTTCTAATCATTAATAGTAATAGTAGTAATTTCGTGTATCATACACAATGGTTTGACCAGCCCCCATATATGGTTCACAAAGATGGACAATGTACAGAAAGTTCAAAAGAGTAGCTAAAAGGGTGGCAGCTTAAAAAATATGATTCGCATGACAGTTAGAATAAAAAACAATATTCGAATCAAAGAAGCAGGGAGCGCGAGGGGTTCAATTGGTACTGACATGTTGTAGGAAGAATTCCAATGAACTCGGACAAATGCGTAACGAAAATGCTACTGTGGAAAAGTTCCCAACCAAAAATAACATCACTTGGATCCAGTAATGAAGTGATCCAAAGCCGAGGGGCCTGTCGATTATTTTAAAGTCGAGCTGAATAGAAGAAGACAGAAAAGAAAACGACGATTTTACATCAAGAGAAATATTAAGACTCTATTAATAACTATATAAGAGACCGAGATCTTTAATCAACTCGAAACGGCTGGGACTTCTCTTGCTACCATTTGTTTGAAATGACCAATAAGTATTCATTTATTCCTATTGTAACAAATGACATCATTCACTTGATGAAACTTTGTTTTTAAAACCCTTTCTATGCTATCTATTACTATACTTACGATCACCTTTACTAGCAGGAGGTTTGCGCGTAGCCCAGTTCGTTCGAATTGAACGCGATCCCAACCATTGACCATTCATAGCAGTAATAGCGCTCTCAGCTTCCTGAAATTAAAACAAAGAACAAAAGACAAATCCATCAGAATGATAGTGAAAGGACGTGCTACACACTTTTAGACTTACTGTCTTTTTAACAAACGAAACAAATCCGTATCCTTTTGACTTTAAGGTCTGTGGATCACGAACAACACGACAGTCACTGCAAAAAGAAAACAAATAAATAAAAATTAAGTCACCATGTTCAGGGATTAGGCAAATCTGAAAGTGAAGAAAGGTAAAATCTTTTAGACGATAATCGCCAAGAACAAGTACACAAGCAAGGTTAACGAAAACCTTTTTGTAGCACTGCCTTGCAACACCCAATGAGTTCGAAAAAGCTGTTAAGCGCTCTACCACTCACAAAAGTTATACGAAACTTCCTTAATTAACTCCTTCAGTTACCTGTGCGGCCGGGAAAATGTTTTCCATTCGGCAGCCAATGGCAGGAGCTGCATTACCATCGCGCAATAAAATGCAGTGCAACGCGAAGGTTGTTTGTTGTTTTTGTGTCTTGCGCTTCTGCACACTAGTAAATTGCCGCCAAAATGGGTAGTGACTAAGTTTTGGCACTTGTTTTCGCGTGAAGCTTATTTTGTAAATTTCTTAGTGTTCTAAGAAAAGTGACTTGAAACTTTTCAGGATTCGGTGTTTATGGCTTTTGTGAGTTAGTGAAAAGTAAATTATTTAAAATATACTTACGATATTTCGCCAAAAGGTGTGAATGCCTCTCGCAGCTGTGGAGTCTCGATCTCGGAGCTAAGATCGCCGACAAAAATGTGAAAATGCTCTGCAATAAAAGAAAGAGATAAAAATTATTATTATTATTAAATTAATATTCTTTCGTTTAACATGGCAAAAGTGTTTTAGAAATTATTATCAAAATTTGTGGTCATGTTGAATATTTAAACGATATTATTCAATCAATGAGAAAACAGAGAATACACTCTCATTACACTAATTAATGTGTCGGTTCAATGGCAAGTAATGTGGTACGTGTCAATGTTTGTATCGAGTATTAATATATTCTGAGGGCGTCTATCATGCGTGCACACTTGGATGTATGTAACCATAATTTATATTTTATTTCGTTGCGTGTCGTCGCGTTGTCTAATTAGTTCCAATTGATATAATTCTATTTGGAAACAAGGCGAAAGTTTCGTTGATGTAGACATTGCAATCATTGGTTTGATAAAGGACCTTATTTGCGACTCAATAAGAAACGCCCCAACGTTAGACAACACAATTTGGTGTGTGCTCACTTGTGGTAGATGTAATGTAATTTGTGATTTTCGATATCAAAATAATATTCAAGGTGGAATAATGTTAAAGTTGCAACTTCTAACTTAATGCTTTTGTGGATGGATATTTGTGGAAATTAACTTACCAAAGTTTCTTTCGTTATCCCTTTTGGGTCAAGTTATTGGTGTTTTATGACCAAAACCACTAGGATTATTTTTTTGTTTGAAGAAAGGATTATTTTAATAATGTGACAATTATTGACATGCAACCAAATCCGTTAACAAAATGGCTAATGACTAATGATTTTTCTAAAATTGTTAACATTCAGTTTTCGAATGGATTGTATCTTTTATGAGTTGTATATGAACGTTCTCTAATGCAAAAGTGGATTTTACTCAGACTCGGTATATTTTTGAAAGATAAACTAATCGTTTCAGCTTTAGAAGGGTTCGAAATTGCATCAATTTTGCTCGATGAGTAACATATAGTATGTCATCAAATGATATATTGGCGGCAATCAAAATTACCTCATTTGGGGCTCAAAAAATCCTCAAATACTCATAAAGAAGCTAATTTATCCGGACCGTGTGACTGATTGGTATGATGAAACGATTCATCCACTCGAGAACATTGCCCGTCAAGCTGTTCGTGAAATTGACGCCGAAATCATCGAAAATGTCTTGGAAAGTTGCGTTAAAAAGATATCCTGCAGCCAAACAAGATGAAGCAGTAATTTAAATGAAATGGTATTTCGCAATAACTCGGAAGGTTTATTCCCTTCAATAAGGCAACAGTCAATGAAAAATGTCAAACAGTATGTAAGTCCAAAGCTTGTCTTGAATAAGCCACACGGACCTTATGATCAAAATTACGGAATTACGATTTT
This sequence comes from Orthonevra nobilis, assembly GCA_963555765.1. Classification (NCBI taxonomy): domain Eukaryota; kingdom Metazoa; phylum Arthropoda; class Insecta; order Diptera; family Syrphidae; genus Orthonevra; species Orthonevra nobilis. The sequence continues at coordinate 22,878,448 of OY743225.1, read as the reverse complement.
TGACGTCGAAGCGCTTTACAAAACATGCATTTTCAAAAAAAATATATAGTATTTCAAACAAAAAATAGAAAGAAAAATTGTTTTACGGTTTTATCTCTCTTGACTATAATTGTAAAAACTGAGTAGATAGAAGGTTCGCTTCTACTGAGATGAATTGTTTAAAATGAAAAATCCATCGGTATTCTGAGCTTCCTATTTGATTAAGGTTTTTTACACCAGTTGTTTTCATTTGGGCTTCCTACCATTTTTTGTTTATTTTTGTTAAAATTTTCAAACATTGGTGATCACGTGTTAGCGGCAAAAATGTTATAACAGTGCTCCTTTCAGCTCACAGCGCGTTTAAAATTACGTTTGAAGCAAAATTCCTATTTTATTTTTAACTTTGTATGTACATGTTTTGGCCTATAAACAAATGCGAAATAATTTCTAGTTGGGAAACTTTACTTATTTTCATAGATATGCGTGATGTAAGTCTTACCTTATGCAGAGAAATATATGTAGCTTTAAACTTAAATAAAATACTTCGCCAAGATGAAGACGAAAAAGGGGAAGTGGAATTTTTCTTCAATTTTTCATTTCGATGAATTAAGTTTATGTTTCTAAGAAGAGTTTTTTTCGAGATTTTATGCGTGGTGTACTAAATATATTTCAGCTTAAAAAAACATTTACATCAGCCGGAGGAAAAAACCAATTATACTCGAGCGATTCAGAACCTACAGGAAAATCTGCACCTCTATGTTCACTTAAGCGGTGATAAAACTGTCAATAAACCGAAGAATGTCGACCGATTCACGAATTGAAATTTCCTATATTCAATTTTGTTATACCTAAAAGAAGTTTGAGTTTTTGAAATATCGGAGATCTTTCGTATCCATTCCGGACTGATTCAGATCACCGGAAGAAGAATAGAATTTGTATTTTCAAAGAGTTTGCCTGGAATACATTTTTCCAGTGAGACTTACAAATATTGCAAGGGGAGAGGTATCCTCCATGATATTCGGCAAAATTATTTTGCATCCACTTGAAATTGTGTAGAATACGACTCAGCCGTTTCCGAGTAAGTACACGCGAACAAGCAGACAGGCAGCAAATTAAATAGAAAAACATTTATATATCGGGGTTTCCAATAGGGACTTGACAACTTTGAATTTAGTTTGTGAACGCGGCCTTTAACTTGTCATCAAACTGTCACTTTCAATTTATTCAGTAATCTCAACATTTTCATCATAGTAAAGTACACGAACGAGCAACGTGTGAAAATTATAAAAAATTTCTACCGAAATTCGGAGTCGGTGACCGCAACTTTAAGAGCGCCTTCAGTGACGAAGCTCATTTTTGGCTAAACGGGTTCGTCAATAAGCAAAATATGCGAACTTGGTCGGGTGAAAATCCACATTTGCTTCATGAAGCACCAAAAATAACTGTTTGGTGCGGGTTGCGTGCCGGCGGCGTAATTGGGCCATGTTTTTTCATCGACGATAACGATCGTCACGTTACTTTGAATGGCGATCAGAGTTATCTAGCGATGATTACCGATAATTTTTGCCGAATCGGGAGATATTTTTTTGGACGATATGTGGTTTCAACATCTTACAAACGATTTATTGAAGAATAAGTTTGATGAGCGTGTTATCCTAAGAAATGGGCCAGTCGATTGGCCGCCACGTTCGTGCGAACAAGCCGACGACTTTGGAAGAGCTCAGAAATGTCGGCCGAAATATGAGGCCGAGTCATCGAAAATTGGGTCCAACGAATCGACCGCTGAACAAAGACGAGTTCCATTCATAAATGTTTTGATTGTACTTCAATAAAGTTTTTGAAATATCTCAAATGGTTTGCGTTTTATAAAAAAAAAGTTGTCATGTCTTTATTGGAAAACCCTTTAGTATAGACGATAGGCAAATAGGCTAGGAAAAGAGAGCAGTTATGCCCAACCCGGCGATACCCGGCGTTTTTTAGGTACCACAGAAAACCCTTGTCCTATAGCTTATAGGTTATGTTTTTTTTTTTTTTTTAGAAAACATATAAGCTAAATGACCCAAATCAGTTTAGATAATTTACTATTCCCATTACTCCAATAATCCTATTCAATCTTCCTAATGACTTTCTAATTATTAAATTGCTTTCATATCAATCCTCTCCATCTAAAGTACTACCTGAAACAATAGAATGACAACGAATAAGGTAAAAAAAAAAACACAAGCTCCAGCAAAAATCCCTTTGGCAGAAAAAGGAAGGGATGAACCTTCGCCAACACGACGCAACACGCTCACCTCCGCCAGTGACAGACAACTTGGAAATGAAGGAAAATTAAAAACTTTAATTACAACCCGCATTTAATGCAAATTTCAAGAGTAATTAGGGAACATAGCGCGGCTCATTCATTCCTTTTGCTGTCTGCACAACGCGCTGTGGCAAATAGGACAAAAAATACAAAAAAAACTGATATTACGAAGAGCAACCGTTACGTACTCCATGAGCAGTGAGAACTCATCCTTGCCGTGTGCTCCTCTTGCCTCCGTCATCATCAAAATCATTCCAGAGACTTATCCTTCTTCGCGAGTTTTGCCCTCCCTTCACAGCTCCTTGTTCCCGGCGCCCATTTCGGTTCTTTTGTTTGTGTTTCTAATGATCTGAGCGAAAAAGGTACAACTACTAACATACACAATGACGTACCGCAACGCCGCCCACATCATCAACGACGTGCAGCCGCTACCGGGAGTTCAAGCCACCCCCGGACCCCATCACAACCTACAGCCTAGATTGCTGTCAACTGGCTCTTCGTTGTGCTAGTTTCTTAGTTTGTCGATTTGTTTGTTGTATGCTAATTGCTATATGATGTACATTTGTGTGTACACATTTATTTTATGTAATTGTCTCCTGAGCTTCCTCCGGGTGTACGGGGTCCCAATCCGTCATCAGTCACCGTCCGACCCACTGTAAAACAAACAAATGAGCACATACTCGTACACATCAACGCACGGGAACACAGGCTAACAAAATGTGTATGGGTTAGAAGGAAGGAAGACAGCGCAACGAACTTAACACTTTTGAGTTTGTTGTTATTATGCTGGGCGATGGCAGATAGCTGCTGTTGCTATAGAAGGGCCGAGGTTCTACCCTTTTGGCCATGGTGCAAAGGAAGCACAACACCAGGAGTATCGGCACTCCAAACTGATTAATGGGAATGTATCTCATTAGAATTTAGATGAAACTTAATGAGTCATTGTTACACATTCGTCGGCAAACAATGAACATTTTATTTGATCTTTTGTATGTGGGTACCGAAGCGATCCAGTGGGCCCACCTAAAACAGCATCTATGTACGTATGTACTCGTACGAGTATATCCCTGCCAACCAGCGAACTTTCGGGACTTCGATAGATCACATCACAACGGCTATGGGGAATAAATGGTTTCATGTTGGCATCCTCCCTTTGTGAAGTACACATGAAGCCCCCATTGGTTTAGTGATTTTCGGTTCACATTTGCATTTTTAATTCGTGCCCTCTCGACCCTACCGCCAAAAAGCGAATGTTGCCACGAGAAATTCAAGGGACTAGCAGGGGTAAAAGGGAAGAGGAAATCTCTTCTACGCCACACCGAACCGCATATAATCGCGTTGAATCCTTGCAAATCGCTCGATAATAGGATTTGCGGAAGCGTGCGACAATAGCTTCACGTCGAGTGTGCAGAAAATTCAGAAATGAAAATGAAATCTCTGGAAAAATGTTTTGTCGCACAAAAAAAAAATTACGTATAAAAAGAGAAAGAAATTGAGTCTGGTAAGAAGGAAATGAAATTGAATTTAAGAGGATATTAGCATGCATGTTGCGGGCTTGAGAGCTTGACTTTGATTTCTTGTTATTTATTTTGTTTCTGCGGTTATGAAGACGAGATACTTTAAGAGACTTAAACACCAAAGAAACACTTTTGAGGGCGGAGATGAAATCGTATCATGGAATCTATAGAAATTCCAGCGGCGGCTACATGTTATTGAAATGAGTATAGAACGTTTCCAAATAAATAGGATAAGCGAAGGAGTCTTACTTAAACATTCTGCAAATCAAAATAGTTTACTATGTGAATAGTAATTCTATTTTATATTGTTTTGGAAACGGTTAAGTCTGAGTTGAGACCTAACTGGAGCATTGTTGTTTGACGCTTAATATACTCGAGCAATCTTAATAAAAAGCTGCAAATAAATATACAGCTCGTTTCGCCGTTGTAGCTTCGTTTATATGGCAGAGAACTTTCTGTTCTGTTTTTCGAAAGGCGCTTAAATTTGAGCTGCCACCTTGCGTATAGTCGAAATTCAGCCTGTTATAAAACTTCTAATAAAATGATTATTTTGTATAGCACGATTTTGGTCCCTCAACCGTAGGTTCGAAGTTATTTGGCCAAACTGAAGTTGCCTACGATGTCTTCATCGGAGCTCCACCGAGATGTCGTTTAATGATTGATATTTATCCCCTATCTACGATATGCGATGCGATGCCATTCGGAGGTGTTTAGTCCGAACAGTGCACAGTATGATGTTTTTGAGGAATCAGGATCAGTATCGGACATCGACTTGTATAGTTTAGATCGATGTGTGTATGTGCGTGATTGAAATTCCATGAACACGTTGTGAGTACCAATTTCAAATTCGTTGGTGTTTTCAAAGATTTGTTAAAGTAGAAAAATTTGGTCTATTGTCAATTCACCGGGTCGGAAGCCACACTTAGTCAATTTGTGTGAAGCAGAAGTTTACACTTTAAAATAAATAATATCCTGTAAGCAATTGGCCTAAAGAGGTGCTGTAAAACATAGGATCGTCTTTTGTGCATTTTAGACGAAAATACCTAATATTCTAATCATGCAGCTTTATTTAAAAAAATCAACAAGTCAATTATCGGAACCAATAGCTAGGCTGTTTTTAAGCTTTTAAACTTATTTTAGAATGGATAACTTCTTCTTTGACTAGAAATGAGTTGTCTTCGGATCCAATCGCTCTGTTTTAAGCGTGCATCAAGGCATTTGTCTATTTTCAAAACGCACAAATAATAAATTTACTGGCAAGAACTCGTAATTAAGAGCACTGTTGTAAATCATGAAAACTATGTGCTCATCCGTATGACTTTTACTCGCTTTATGCCTGAATTGAGTTTCAATGCCACAAGCTCCTGTGGCTTGCAGAAATACTGCATTATATAAATTTTGCGTCGGATTCAGTCGCGTAAATTTGAAGTTCTCTTGCACGAAATTCAAGTTCTTTGCCACCAGCATTGCATGGATAAATCTAAAACCTTAATTTCTTTCCGAAAAGCCCTGAATGGAACCTTTAGCAATGTCTGATTCTTATGCAAGCTGTCTGATCTTCAATTACAGTTTTCGCTCAATAAATCTTTGATTCTATTGACAGACTCATGACCACTTTTTTTTATGATGGACAATTATTCCCGAGACACTTTTCAATCATTTCCAAAGCTTCACACAGCTAAATCATTAATACTTAATCTTTCCATAAAATCGTTAACACACACGAAGCAGACTCCCGAAAGGATGGTCGAGTAAGACGCTTAAAACAAAACAGAGAAGAAACGAACTGATTCACTTAAAGCTCCACAATGTTATCAATAACAATAACTATAAGTAACTAGATTTATTGTAAGAATTTAAGTTATAATCAGTTAACAATCTTGCTATTTCACTGCCTACCAACCAATCAGGAATTAAATATATTAAAGCCTGAAATGCTTTAAGCCCAAGAATACGAACCTTATTTCTTTGGAAAACAACAGATGACTACTGAAAATATTAATGAAACCAGTCAGGGGCAGGACGGCCTTAGATATCCTGACATTAAGTACAAAATACGAGTAAGAAGCAGAATAAGCCCAAGCATCCTTCTGTACAAGCATCTGCATTCAAGTTTGTATGTGGAGTATGCGTCAATGGACTTAAGACAACCAACGCAACGGTCGGAAAACCAAGATTGAAACTTCCCGGATAGTCATAACTGAGAATGGTATCATGTGGCAAGGGATGATTGCCCCCCTTCAAACAGTGAAACAAACAATCTCCCAAAACAAAGACAGTTAAACAGAAATACTTCCGAAAGAGCATCGTCATCCATGTCGTCCTTGATAATAAAGTTCTTCCTGCATTATTTTTGTGTGGGATTACATACATATTAGTCGGCTTTCAGTTAAGATGAGCACTATCCCATTCACACAACCCTTAATGCCTACCAAAACATTTAGAACAAAACTTTGCCCTGTGTGGAGGAACAAAAAAGGATACAGTCCCCTACACCGAAAAAACACACAAAATACTATATTATGGAATTGTGTGAAGAAGATTGCTTCAATTCCTTGTTGAGGCATTTACACTACACAACAGCGTATACTCGTAAGAAAAAATTACCACATTTCGCATGTTCAGTAAAATGAAACGGATATTTTTTGTATGTCTACACGTATTGTCCTCGCACACACATAAATACGTAATACTTAGTTTGTGCATGTATTTTAGTAGACATCCCACGCGTGTATCGTGGACGATGTCCTTTCGGAAATATTCGCATTCGCTGGCAATCGATGTGGCATGCCCAAGTCCTCGTGCAAATACTTAAAGCCAATTCCGGTTGCTCGAGTATGTGCCTTGGCAATTGGAAATATCAGGACGAGAATGGATACTGTGTTAGATAATGAGTGTTTGACTCGTAAACGTTGGCGTTGAGAGAGTGAGCATCACTCTGCAGAGCAGGATCAATTCACAGTATAGTAATTTTCGGGAAGGAAGGATATAGATAGATTCAATTGGACGGTTATGCATTTGAGGCAAGAAACAGGCATGGAATCGCTACCGTGATCCTGCGGCGAACAAGTTTTGTGTAACGCCTCTCATCAGGAAGGGACTGACTTCCTAGTCATGGAACCCGATTTTGCGTAAGATGACGTCAAAGGACTAAGTGGTTGGCTTCAAAAGTCGGCATCGGGGTCAAAAAGCTCCTAGCTCGCGCAAACATAAATTTGATGAATGGTTCGAGGAAATCAATGAGATAGATGACATATTGTTTGTGTTTGGTGCTTTTGGTGAAACTATCGAGTGAAAAGGTTTTGACATCTGTGTGACAGGAACTTTTTGATACGGTCAGTCCATGGATGATTGATGGATTGAGCAGATATAGCAGTTAAAATGTTAATGCTGCAAATAGGGTTGCTCATTTGACTTATGGATTTGAAATTATTACAAGTCATAATGTGCAAGAGCTGTTAGGATAATGGATTTAAGACTAAACAAGCTAATGAGTTGTTTAAAGTTATAGAGAAACTAGCAATCGACAGTTGGTTATAGGTCGAAAAGCGGTCCCTTGGAAATATTAAAGGAAACGAAGTCGTTGATATACAAGCACTTCTAAAAGCTTTTGAATGGAGAAGAAGACAACTCAAATTTCGGCGCTGAAATAGTCCTTTCTATAAGCTTTGCAAACGTTCTTCCTGTCAAAATGCTGGAAAAAAAACATAGCCCCTGGTCCTTGTAGCTTACTCCAAGTGGATGTGGTGATTTAGCAGTACGTATGCATTTTGTCATCAAAGTGTGGATGAACGAAAGCCTGCCGGACGACTGGGGATTTATGAAGATAGAAGTGTTTTGCTGATTTTTGAATCTCGGAATAGTGATACCGCTTTGACACGTGTTACTGGTAATAACACGTGGTTTACGACTTCTGAACCTTTGTGATGACGAAAAAGGTTGTTGAGCAGCTTTAAAAATTCTATACCATATAACCATCATTTAAGAAATCGGTAAGTTGAACTTTTACAATAGACGAACTGTAGTGTGAGTTAACTTCCACATGCTTAATCTGTACTACATTTTTTAGGGTAAGTAAAGCTAGAATTTCATGCGTGTTCAATTTGTAAATAATTTCGGTAAAGTTTTTTTTTAGAATCGGAATGGGAATCCAAGCTTGCAAAGGTTCTTTTGTATTATTTTCAGACTGCATGAATTACGCAATTTACTAGACCATATGCTGTCAAATGATCTGTTGAACTTAAGTTGTACAGTTTTCAGATTTATAGATGATGTCACGCTCAACACCCACATGCTGCGTTCAGAATGCTGCGGGTCTTTCTTTTCATTAGTAAAACAATAGTTAGAAGGACATTCAGATAGCACAGAGTTTTGTAAGAATCCGAACAGAAAACTAACCCTCTTTAGCTTCTCCATACACCTTTTTTTTCTTGCAGCAATATACAATTTTGTAGGAGGAGGGATGACTCGCAGGAACCTCTATGGAAATATATACATACATGCTAACTTTTAATTAAAAAAAAATTTAATCGAATCTAATGACATTAATCAACATATAAAACATTCTCTTAAAAAATTGAAGATCATGGAAACAGATTCAACAAAGAGTATCAAAATATTGACGTTTTGCTTGAATGAAAATATTTGGAAAAAATTATAGGAACTGGAGCTTCCATAAGGCGTGAATTGTAGATTTAATCAAGCTTCCCCTATTTTAAGGGCATGCATTTAAATGCATGTCATAGAATGAAGAATTATTACGTGCAAAGACCTACAATGAAATTTTCTGTAACTGCTGAAAACAAGATTTAAAAAAAATAATGTTCCAGAGCTCCTGTCTGGTCAAATACATCATTTTGTTTGCCAGCAAATAAGGATGAAGAGCGTCGGTACTTACACTTTCCACGCCATCTTTTGAAAAGCATATATGCCTTTTAATCGGTATATGCAAAACTTTGATTTATCGGTAGGGGTGGAAAACTTTAGTGTATTGTTTTTACTCCAAATTTGGCATTTCTTGGAATAATAGATTTCTCCAATAAACTTATTTTAAACGTATCCACGGCATAATAATTTGATGATTCAGCGAAATTTTAGGGTTAGTTTTGTAGGGTAAGAGGCACTTCCTCTATTTAAGGCACAGAATTGATGGTAAGACCCAATATTGATAGTGATTTGATTGACCATCTGGAGTCATAGCGTTATAAATGTATTCATTCAAAGAAAGTCTCTCAATAACCCATTACAAGTTACGCCTTAGACTTAAGCCCGAGGAGGCAGCCCTTTGAAGAAATTTTTCCTCCCACTCGAGAAGATGGGATGGGGTAGGCTTCTTTTATAAAGCCTTGTGCTAGATCTTGAAGATGTCTTAGTTCAGCTCTTGAAATGAAATTTTTGTAGGATACTTCTAATATTCAATTTGGTCTCGCATTTGCATTCTCTTCTAAGCAAACCTGTTTCTAAAAAATTGCTAACGACTTTTTAATGAATGATCTGTGTCTGCAATTATTTACCATTCAGGTAACAATACAATTTGGTGAAGAACATGCAGACAGATAATGTGTCGCCAGTAGTAACCAACCTCTTGAGGTTTACACCCACATCTCGCTTAAAATTAATCACCTCATCACTGGCAAACGCATACACCTTAACGAGCCACGTTCTTAAAACATCATTGACTATCGCCAAAGGGACCAAACTCAATTAACCAACAAAGCAAATATACGAGAAGAAAGAAAACCAAGAACAAGATGAAGGACATTATTTGTCATCGCCTTAGTCCTCTTAATCTTCAACACTTAAAAATTAATTCTCAAACCAAACCACCAGCACCGCAGATAGAAAGGGAATGCCATCACTGTTTCTATTGTTTCTCCACTTAACACCAAGACGGGTCCAAGATAAAGTTCCTTCAAAGAAATAAAAAAAAAAAAAAAAAAATAACAAATAAAACAATGACGAGCAAAAAAAAACGAAAGCAAGTCAATTCATTGCCATTATCCTGAGAAAATTACAGTCCCGCCTTAGGTCATGCTCAGGGGAAAGTAATTGTGGCACGTTTGCTACTTTGTTTGTGATTACATCGACTTTTCTTATTTTTTCGTTTGCAAGTCATCTAACACAGGAAAACAGGGACAACCCAAATCGCTATATCGACGACTTAAACTTAAATGAGGCATCATAATCAAAATGTAAAAAAAGGACAAAAGGACTCCCTCCTAAAGCAGCAGTAGACTTATAGAGGAATATTAGACAAGGGACAAATGGTGAGTAAGATTGAGTATGACAACTTTTATTAGCGTGGCAGATGGTTAAAAAGTGAAAAGGTCTTTTAATCGTTCTTCACGCATATACCCACATACGTCGGGCGCCTATAATTTTCCTTTTTTCTCAGATGCGAAAAAAAAAATGTGGAAGTGAAAGTTAAACGTGGAAAAAACGTGGCGTTGCTTTTCGTTGGCTTCATTTATATCCGGAGGCATTTTGGGAACATTGAATTATTAAGTTCATATTTGCTAATTCATAACGAATACATTCTGACAAGTGTTGTCGTGGGGGGTGTTGTATACTTGTATGGTGTGTTTTCGTCCTGCCGAGGAACCAGTAAAACAAAAGGCCTATAACATGACTTTCATCGACTTGCCTGCTCGCACTGAATGTGGGCTTTCGGTCTCTTTTGCGCTCGTCTCTGTTGTCTTTAGCACATATTAATAATTCATTTCATTTTTGTTTCGACTGAAAAATATGTTAGGACAACAGCAATATATACAACAAATGCAAACATACATCAGGAGAAGAAAGCTTTGCCCCCAGAACGCCCCTCTCGGTAAAAGACTTACATATATAAAGGGAGAGAGATAGATGGATCTTGTAGAGTGTAGAGTGTATGTCCTTAGGGGAATTTTGAAATTTATGCCTCCGCATGTCGAATATTTTTGCTCGTTTGCTTGCTTTATTGTACCAAAGGAACTTTTACTTGTTTGGCTTTAGTTGTTGTTATTTTTGTTTTTGTTTTTTTACCTTTTTTTTTATTAACAGGGGGGCACTGTTTCTTTGTTTAAATGTATGTAGTATGCCGCGAGCAGCAAATGTCAAACGAATGATGTCCTAGAAATATTAGCTTCTTACTTTTATTCAAATCATATGTCCTTATGAAACAAGCGTGTTGTTGGCATGAACATAAGTTTACCCCTGTGTTTGGATGTTTGTGCGTATCGTAGGGATTTCGTACCTCTACAAAAACAAAATAAGACATAGACCGCAAGGAGAGAAGGGTATAGTTAGTTGGCTGTATTTGTTGGATTGACGGGCAAAGTTCTTCTTATGTCCTGTGGCTGTTGTTGGGTTAACTTTTTATCTTTTTTTGCCTTTTTATGTTTTATTTTGACGAGAAACAGTAACGTGTTGCTTTTTTGTGTTATAATTATTCATTATCCCTTTCGGAAGCCAGAAGGAGATACCGATCAGTTTGGAGTATTTTTTTTCTTTTTTTTGCTTTGAAGAAAAGTTTTTGGCTGTTGTTTTTTTTTTGTATAATTTTGTGGGCTGTTCAAATATTAAAAATGCTTTCAAACAAATTATTAAGGATAAATGTGGGCTTGGGGGGATTTAGATTAGTATCCCCGGTTGGCTGTCTTCTTAAAAGTCTGCCAGCCAACCATCCATCTTTGGCTTTCTTCCTTTTTCGATTCTTTTTTGCACCTCTGGTTTTGTTTTAATTAATTTGAACGTAATTACAAAGTTAAAAATGCAAAGGCGGTTAGAGAGGCGAAAGTATATAACATATATATATATATATATATATGAATTTTTTTAATATAACTGATAAAAAGGAAAGCGGAAATGGAGACTTAGCGTACTGTGTTGCTTGTAAAATATTCATGATGCGCATTTCTAATGAAGGAAGCTTTAGTTGAGGGAATATTATTCCTTAAGGTTCCGGTTTAGGAAGGAAACAAAAACCAATTGAAACACAATTATTTTACTGTAGACGAATACGAGTGAATGTTATTTTTGGGACACAATTTGGCTGCCACAAAGGTAACATAGATTTCCCTGGTTTACTTTTTTTTTTTAATATTTATACGAAATGTTGTTTATTCTGTGGTTTAATATATTGTCGGCATTAAGGCTGAGAATTTGAAGGATACATAAAATTCAAACCATATTTGGTTCACACACAAATTGATTAAGGGTATCAATTTGCTCTAAAGGCAAGATATTCTCGGTATAAAAATTAGATGCCGATTCAACGCTTTAAGTTGTCGCTGCAAAAAGCCTTATAGTTCTGATCAAGTTGGGATTATATACCGAAAGCAATTGAGAAATACTAGGCAAATCTCGAAATATGTTTAAACTTCTCTCCTTTTTCACAAAGACTCAAGTATAAGGTACCTTTCGAAGAACAGCGCCGAACTGATTTCAACATAACAAAGGTTGGCTAGAGTTGGCTTCACCAGCAACACGTTATAGAGAGTAGCCCATCAGTTAGTTGCTTTAAGAGTCTAATGTTATTTTAACAATACGCTCAAAAAATTGACTGCAAATAAGCATTATTGTTACGCGTTACGTAATGGTTCAATAAACGCTTGAGCAGAGTTGGTAAATATTTCAAAGACATTTCCAAATTGCTCGCTGTTTTGCCGAAACTGTGAGAATTTGAACCACAGTTGGTTTGATTGATAAATCAAAATACACGCGAGTTCGTTCCTCTTCACAAAATTCGCTCAAAGTCTGAACCTAAAAACAAGACAACAAGACCTCAGCAACTGTAACCCAGTCGCACTCGGATCGTAGATTATACTTTGAAAAAGCTATTGAAGCAAAAAGATCAATCGCTTCTCCATTTGGGTTCGAAAAAAAATTTACTCAAAAAATCATCGTTTTACGTGAGGCGCATTTTTATTTCGGAGGAAATGTAACGCTATCAGTACTGCTTATAAAACAAGCATTGTAAGTGACAGTATTACTCAGAGAGTAATACCCATCTTGTCACAGTCATCATTTAGCGTGGTGTTAGTTGTTAGTAAACATAAACAAATAAAGCCTAACACCATACACAAATACAAAGTTTAACAAATATTAAAAAAAGAATATATATTTTAATTACAATTGTTAATTATAAAATAAATACAAATAAAAACAAGAGTACTGAAGAAATACGTAGCATGCACATTAAGAGTTGACACGTCCATAAAGTTTTTGTTTGAGTGCCAGTTTACTGGATGCAAAATCGAACATATGACAGCTTGCATTCGCTTCTATTGACATCCGAGTAACAGGTTCGTTGCATCCGTAATTCGTACGGTGGTATTTTATGTCAAAAATGTTTAAGTTTCTAAAATTGAAAGACTTTACACTAAAATTGACTTGGTTAAGAAGTGGTGGTGCGTCAATATTACCAGCAATAAGCTGATGTAAAAACACAATATCACAGACTTCCCGACGTTTTTGTAATGAATCAAGGCCGATAAGTAGAAGACGGTCCTTATAAGGTGGAAGACGCAGAGGATCAGTCCATGATAAATGCCGAAGTGCGAAACGAACAAATTTGCGTTGAACAGACTCGATACGGTCAATTTGTGTTAAGTAATACGGTGACCACACATTGGATGCATACTCAAGCTGTGGCCTTACAAATGTAGTGTACAGGGCACTCGTGATTAATGGACATGAAAATTCTTTACTCCACCGTTTGATGAAGCCTAGAAGGGTGTTGCTTTTGTTGACTATTTGCTCAATATGAATTGAGAAGTCAAGATTTGGAGCGAATTGTACACCTAAGTCCTTTGTCAGTTTTACTTTAGCCAGCGGAGAACTATTTATGGTGTACACAGAGGAGAGAGGATTAAGTCTTCTCGAAAAGGACATGCTAAAATATTTAGATATGTTTAATGATAAGCAATTATTGAAGCACCATTTTGCAAAAGAATTAAGGTCATCCTGTAAAGCGCTGCAGTCGGATAGATTGTGGATACACTTAAATATTTTTATATCGTCGGCATAAATTAGAACATTTGAGTTCCTGATCACACTAACAACATCGTTAATGGCTAGAATGAATAAAAGTGGACCAAGGTGGCTACCTTGAGGCACACCTGAGGTAGCGTTTATTGTTTTAGAGGTCGATCCCCTAAACAAAACTTGATACGTTCTCCCGTCAAGATACGAGCATATCCACTCCACGAAAGATAAAGGGAAACCAAGGGATTTCATTTTAAAAGTAATTAGCTTATGGGAAAGCTTATCAAAGGCCTTACTGAAGTCAGTGTACACGCAGTCGACTTGATTTCCTACTTCTAGGGTTTTATTTGTGAATGAAGTAAACTCTAACAAATTTGTAACTGTGGATTTGTTTTTAACAAAGCCATGCTGTTTATCAGTTAGGAAAGGTTTACAACTAAAATAAACGCTGTCGAAAATGATAGCCTCAAAAAGTTTCGGCAAGCAAGATAGCTTAGCTATGGGCCTGTAATTAGTAACATCTCCCCGGAAACCCTTTTCGTGCACCGGGATTATGAAACCATTTTTCCAAAATTTTGGAAAAACTTTTTGGTTAATAGAGGCTTGAAATAAAAAAGCCAGAGGAGCTGCAAGAGAGCTACAGCAATTCTTGAAGATTATTGGAGGTATCCCATCAGGTCCGCAGGTGGTGTCCGTTCCAAGGCGAGCAAGATGGTATTCCACGTCACTAGGAGTAATTGATAGTTGACCCATTGAACTAGGGCAAAAGGTCTCTAAGTGAGCGAATTCTTTTGGGTCGGGTATAAAACTATCAGAATCATAGGCGGAACTGAAAAAAGAGGAAAAGAAATTACATATATCATCTGGTTTTTTACTTGAGTTATTTAAGTATGAAAGAGTGGAAGGATAACCATCAGATTTTCTCTTGCAGTTGATAAATTTCCAAAACGATTTTGGGTCGTTTAGAAGAGATAATCGCATTCTTCCAATATAGTTGTCATAAAGACGACTTGAAAGTGACTGAAATTCCATATGAATGGAAAAGTAGCGATCATGGTCTTTAGAATTATTACTTGAAAGGTACTTTTTCCATGCCTTATTCCGTCTATTACGTAGACTTCGTAATTCATGATTGTACCATGGGGCAGTTGCTACCGAGCCCATTCGTGTTTGTTTGACGGGAACAGATGAAACGAAGCAGTCGAACATGTTCACATAAAATTTGCCAACCATTTGGTCAACAGTTCCTTTGAAGATACTGTTAAAGTTTATCTTAGAAACTAATTCGTTAAGAAGATTAAAATCAGTATTTTTAAAATCAAACTCAAGATCTTTGTATTCCACGTCATTCTCAAGCCCATTGTCAAAAGATAAAATGAGTTGAAGAGGAGGATGATATGTATCAATTTTTGTCATAGGCAGGGTACTGCGTTCGACAATGCAGTTACTTGCATTAGTGAAAAAGACAAGGTCAAGTAATCTGTCCATGCAGTTTTTTATACAGCTCATTTGCTGTAATCCACACGAGATTAGAGAGTCAAGAAAAATTGACGAATGACGAGATACACTACCAGCTGTAACAAAATAAAGTTCGTCGTCAGAAGGTATCCATTTTAAATGAGGTAAGTTAAAATCACCTAATAATAAAATTTCATCAAGAGGATCGCAATTATCAGATACATAATTGATAGCAGCTGAGACTCCTTCATAAACACTGTTAGAGCTTGTGGGTGGAACATAGACATTAATAAGAAAAAGCATTTTAGATTTGAGTTTAATTTTAACACATATTACATCCAAGCTTTCAACAAAAGGAATCGGAAAGATAGAGCTTTCCAGAGTATTTCGAACCCCAATGATAACACCACCTCCGACGGGGTCAGCAATGTTTGAAGATCTATCTTTTCGATACACTTCAAACTCCGATGAAAACAGTTCATTATTTAAAAAACTTGGATTGAGCCACGTTTCAGTTAATGCGATGACGTCATGATCACAGTTATGGGACGATAGAAACATACTACGAGACTAAGCACATAAGAAACATACTACGACTACTAAGCAAGAAAGATCGGCCCGTCTATGCTCCAAACGCAGTCATCAAGCTAGGCATTCTCTTGAGTATCATTTCAATTTTTTTTAAATTAAAGCTAGACAAAAATGGTGAACTTCGGATCTACAGTTCATTGCCGAATTCAGATGGCACAAGCATTATCATGGCAATTGTATTTCTCGGAGTTTTGTCGATCAAAACGATTTTTGTATATTTCTTACTGGGTATATAAATTGCCAAAAGGCCCAGAATAAATCACCCGTTGAAGGGAACTATTATCAGTTTTGTTTTGTAAATTGTGAAATAAAGATGAAGAATATACGACCAGACTTGGAATGCTATTGTTTCTCAAAAATGTAAATTCGTTAGTTAGTTAGTGATTGTTTGTATACTAGGGGAGTTACCTTGAGCAACCCTTATGAAACCAAATCGCATAACAGTAATGAAAACAAATAAGGAATAAAGAATTCAAAGATTTGAGGAAGCCTTCGATTCAATTGGAACATTTCAAAAAATGTGTAAATCAGTTGATTTAGTCGGTACGGTCATTTACAACGAAGAGACCCTCGCATACTGTCAAAACGTTAATGTCAATCAGGATTTTAATACAATGTGGATAAACAATACTTTGATTGTCCTCATGAAGAGGTGGTCTTAGACCGCATGGCCTTTTGATTCTTGTTTTTATAAATCTATATTATATAAATTTATATCAAAATCTCACTGCATCCAAATATAACTACGGTGCCTCATTCACTCATACTCGTTTTGAGTCTTGAGGTGATATGATTTCATTCTTTGTGAGGACTTAATTCTAAAAAAAACTATTTATATGAAGCATTTGAATTTTAAGGAATTTGAATTTAATATTGAACTATCTCTTTTACAGCTTAACTTAAAACTTCGGAAATATCGAATCACAATTATGAGTTTTAGAATATGTGCCTCACAAATTGTACGTCTTAATCTTTGTGGTACATCAAATTCTTTTAAATATTTAAAGCAAACTGCTTTCATTTTTTTTTAGATTATGTAAACATTAAAACTGAATAGGCGACAGAGCTTTTACTTTTGTGATGCACCGAATAAAGTTTCCATTTTTGCACCAACATCGACCTAAAAGTCCAAAAACCCAATTCTCTTCCGTTTCGTCTTCCCCCAGCAGCTGCAGCAATGAGATTCTCTTTAAGCCCACAAATTGATCCGAAAATAAAAATACACCCAATGAATGTGTACATATGCAAAGGAAGGGTGGACGGGACGATGATGATATGATGCTCCGTCATAAGGTGCCTCCGGCATTCATTCAACCACTCAGACAAAAATAGAAGGACATTTGCCTCTTTAAACGTGCGCACCAATACACATGGTCACATATGGAAATAGAATCCTGAATACCATTAGCCCCTGAGCTTAGCGACAGTTATTTTCTGTTCTGTTCACCTTCTGTGCAGTACATCTTGACCCTTGGTTGGTGGGTAACGACATTGATGAACCAGAGCCGAAAACATATCAATCGTTTTCACTCCTAACATCGGAAGTGGACTTAAGCCAAGATATATTGTATTTTGGCCGAAATTTAATGATAACAAAGGTCAGAGATCACCATTTCGTTTCGTATGACACTTCATAAACTTTAGTACTCCGCATCTCCCTTCAGAAATACGAAACGAAACCTCAACGAATATCGATGTCTTCTGTTATAAGGAAATTATTTTATCAGAAGGTGTTGGAGGGCGCAGAGCTGGAGTCTTTTAGTTGCCCCCATTGGCATTCAAGAAATCCTACGAAGATACAAAAGAGAAGGAGAAAAGAATAAAGCATATTAAACTACTGGTCGTCGATACGTTTCTGGGTTGATTTATTTTTATGAATGCCCATCTACTCCAGAGGTTCCTTGGGAATGGTTACTTTCTTCTTTATTGGCCACAATGGAACAGGCCACGAAATATGAGATGGGCGAAGGAGGACCATCTGTAACCAAACCTAGGGAGAGATCAATAGGGACTGTTGACCGGATTTGCATCAAATGAAGCGTATCTTTGGTCATCGTCAATGTTATGGTTGTTATTTTCTTTAGGTCTGACAATTCTGCTGCTACTGCTGCTGCTGGCCGTTTATTATTACCCAATACAGGTTTATGGAGCAATTATCCTTGTGTTTTGTACTTCAATGAATACAATTTGGCAGGGATTTCATATTCTGTTCTCATTTGATTTCTGATTTGCTTTGCTTTTCTTTCTACTCCAGAGAACACTTGTCTTTTATCTTGCCGGAATCAGGGATTTTATATTAAATAGGAGTTAAATGCGTGAGTCGTGGGTGTGGCCGATGAATATGGCCTCCGATTTGAATATCAGAGGATTACGCAACTTCTTACAAAACACATATTATACTGTGCAGATGTTGGAGTGTTTCTCCACCATTTGATTTTATTGCCAATGAAATGGGGGGAATTGGATGAAATCCAATTAAGTAAAATTTCAGACTTTGAATTGAATATTGAAAATATTGAAAGAAGATCAGAAAAATAAATTTTCAACCGCAAAGCATCGTAGGATAAATTATTGGAAATATTTGTATATTGCTGATTTAAGGCAGTCATTCGTAATTTTTTTTGCTTTTTTGTTTTTTTTAGTTTTGTCAAAATTTTCGCCGAGTGATGACGAACGCACCCACATGGATTCTTATCTGTTTTGTGGTGGCCGAGATTGCAGGGCTTTTTGTTTACTTGAAAGAAAATAGGCATCAGAATCTGTGAAGTGGGCTGATATATGAATGTGGCTAACCAATAAAATACTAAAGGCCTAATTTTCGGCAAGAAGTTGAATATTTCTCGTGAACTTGCGCTTTTTTTTAACTTCTTGAACATGCAAAAAAAAACTTAATATACCAGAGTTTTCAGGACTTCGTACGATTCGTTTGAGACACGAAGTCGGCGGTCTTCTTTTCAGTGGGGGTCTTTTGAAAAATGTTTGAGCTATTGAATTTCAAAATAATGACAGCTTCTTCATTGTATAAATAGCCGAAACGGAAAAGAAGGATTCCGACGTTGAACCTCATTAAACCAATACTACGATTTAATCTACCTATACAGAAAATTAAAAAGGAATGAAGTTTCCATAGACATACGAGGAAGTAACTTCCATATAACGGGGATATCGTGCGATCGATTAAGAGGAAGTTTAATGGCAGCATGATTGGGTGTAATAACGATATCTTCAAATATATATACACAGGATCACTCAGAACAGATGATCTTGCAGGCTCATGAAAAGAAAAATTGACTTGTTACAATTTACATTAATTCCCGAAAGAGCAGCGATTAAGTGGCTATCGTTATTTGTAAGACAAATCCAAAATCAACATCTCGGGCAAGATAGTTTAGTTTGAGCTCTTATACTATCTTCAGCTTCTTGGTATTCATTTAACTTAAAAAAAGGCCCCTCATTTAATGAAGTCGGAATGGTCAATTCAAATCTGGAGAAATTGTCGGCCATGTTAAGCATGTTGCACCATCTTTTTGGAGTCAAGCATTTCAGATCTTTTTCACGCATCGTCGCAAACACTCACTTCATTCTCATTTCGTGAATTACAAGAATATTATCGGTGCCAAAAAGAAGGTATTTCTGTTGGTTGACAGTTCCAGAAAGTGTTAAATGAGCCTCATCGGTCATCAAAATTTGCTTCCAAAAATCCGGCTAATCTTAAACAATTCCAATGGCGCTTTTTGCGTTAGACAAGTGACGCGGGTTGTCTGTTTCCATAACTAGATAGTTCACTATGCTTGAAACATGGGAAGATCTTATTTCAAGGTTAAAGTGGTTCAACTGATAATCCACTTCACTTGGCCAGAGGTTTTTGAATTCTTAGAAACGCTCTCCATAACTGATTCTATATAATTGGAACGACATGGAAGCAGTCTGGATTCTTATTGCCGGTTTAAAAAGGCCCACCATCGAAAGAAAATCCCGTTTCTTCGACGCATTCTGTATGTATCGAAACATGACTGCAATTCCTTTTGAAAACATTCTTTACGACGGAGATCGGCTAAAAATTGTCAAAGTTATAATATAGTAATTATATTTCTTAACTCTGCAAGAAATTTATTTTCTGATTACCACCTTTATTTCTATTCTTTATTTTCGGACTTATTTTCCAACCATTGAAAGCAACATAATTCCATCCAACTCAAAGTCATTTCAATTCGACTACAAGCGATCTATTAAATGTAAAGATCGCCGAAAAAAGTAAGACGAACTTTGTAAGGGGACCAAAGTTTCGCTTAAAGAAACTTTAAATTGCCAAAAGACAACATTTCACCCGAAGTTAAGTGCCCAATTTCAGTGACAATACCACACAAAAAAAATTTGCTTAAACCCATCCTCTGACCCATCGAAACAAAGTATATACGAAATCTTCCTCAACATTCTGCGGACCAATGACACCATCGGTTGCATACAAGATCTCCAAAGACAGCTACTTACACCCCAACTGAAATCTCCGAAAATCAATATCGTATCCCGATGGTGACCCATCGATGACCCCAAGCTGATTTGCAAAGAAAAAAAAAATAACAAAAAAAAAATTCTCAAATGATTGGCATAAGGAAAGGAAAAACTTTAGCCTCCTTTTTCTGCAATTCCTCCTTTCTAGTGTCGCTTGGTCTCTCTCGTTCATGGCCTCTCCGCGCTGAAATCTGCTGCCCTCTTTATCCACATAGCACAAACTTGTTCAACACTTTTATCCTCGAGGGTGATTTTTTTTTTTTTTTCATTGTGTTGCAACCTCCTTCCATTGATGTATTTTTGCATTTCGAAATTCAAAAGCAACGACAGACGACGGAATCGATGAGGTCCAGGCGAACAAAATAAAATGAAATAAAATTGAATAGAAGGGCGACTAGGAACGGATCGGCAAAAAATAATAATATTAAAAAAAAAAACACCCTCGACTGCCATCACCTGGAACACTGTACAATGAGTTCGTTTCGTTGTCCACCTTTAAGCTGCATAAAAGTTGAAGAAACTTTTAAGCATCAATTTAAGAGGGTAGCAGAGAGAATGAACGAGCTAAAGGGATGAGTTTCGCCTGTGTTGGGTTGAGCTAGAGCAAGAGACTCTCTGACTATATGCGATGCCATCCTTTCACGATGACCAGTCCAAGGATAAGGTAACTACAAATAGGAACTCTATGTCGTAGTCGTTGTCGTTGCTGATGGTGTCTTGTCGTGTCGGTATCGGTGTAGCGACTGTCGTTCCGAGCATTGTTGTTGTGAAACTTTGTTGGGTTCTGCCAGCGTGCCTAACCGTGGATAATCTCCTCTGTTTCGGTTGGATGCACTTAGACACATTGGAAACGGTTCTTGCTACTGCAGATGAGAGAGGTTAGAAAGAGTATCTGAGGCGTACACAAGGATAAAAAAAAATATAAGAAGGAAAATCTTCGTTATAATGAGTTTTTGTTGCGAAGCTGTTGTTGTTCTTGGTGTTACTAAACGACGACTGCTATGATTATGATGGCAGCGACAACACAACGACAAGGATGCTACTGTCCGCTCTTCCACTGTATTTTTTCTTTTCTTTTGCAAACATTGTCGTCGTCCATCCTCTGTCATTTAGTGGCATTTTGGTATCGAAGGACATTTAACCAACAATAAACTTTGAGTGTGTACTTTTTACAGTTGGTCCTGGTGGAAGGCAGAAAAATATTTTAAAAAAAGAACAGCATTAAGAATGTATAATAAAAAATAACAATAAACTAAAAAAGATGATAAAGACGATAGAGACGAAGCTAGCGAACGTATCCTTTCATTGTTTCCTCAGCTTTTCCGGGTTAAAGCCATCGCTGACCTCCGTCCGCATTGATCAAGTGATGAGACATTCACCCCTCGTCGCGAGCCAAAGAACAACGACTTAAGCAAGACAGTATTATATCAAGTGAAATGAAAAATGCTGAATGAAACATAGTAGGGCGAACAACAACAATAACTACAGTATAACGGCTGCCACCACCACACTTACTGGGCGATAACAAGAATTTATGACAGTACTTTCATAAATGCGGGTTAATAGGATATTTTCTGTAAAGTTTTCTCTGTCTCTCCGATGGCAGAGTTGTGGTCGATGGGGAGAGAGGAGGGAATTGTCGCCGACAGGCATGATACATGGCTCTTTGCCCATCCATAAATGATCCTTTGGCATGGTATATAGGATGCAGTGCAGTTTAACGATTGCGTCGGTTGTGTTTTTGGACTCGGAAAATGTTGGATTAATCCTTCCAAACAAATGTACATATATACACATGCTTACATGTAGAGATAGTATGAATGAGAAGCGGTGGTGGTCAAAGAAGAACGCTCCTCTGCGATGGCTGAGTGGAAGACGATACGCATTTGATGGGGACAAGTCAATGAAATGGAAAACATTACATGCACTGTGCACTGAGGGTCGTTTAAAGGTTAAAGTGGGAAAGCAGTTTTAAAATATATCGACCCCTGTGGTTATGAAAGAGGTTTAAGTGGAATCTTTCTTTTAACAAGTAGCTTGCAGAGGGAAACTTAAAATAAACGTTCATCCTAGCAGGGGATTTGTGGAGCTGTAAGTTGTCGATTTGGATGGTAATAGCCTACTTCGGTGACATAAAATAAATCCCTCTTTTCAAAGCTTTATGGCCTAATTTACACAACAATTTGTTAAGCAATTTAACTGATATAAGATTTGAATATTGAATACGTTTCTCATTCTGTTTTTTTTAATTGTAACTCTCCTCGTGGTGAACTTCCAAGTAAAGTAAGGCAAAAAGAGAAAGATTTACACCAATCCTTGGATTCAAAGGCTTTTGTTATAAGATATAATAAGACACATTAAACCATCAATAAACCCATGAACCAACAAACAGTCAAAAGTCTTTCCCGCAAGAAAATAGCAGAGTTCTCGTCAACATTGGGAAAGGATAGTTGCACAAGAAACCATTGGAATCATACGAGACGGGTTTTTCATCGCAACTGAAGTTCAGGCCTCACTGCATAAACCGAGCATATCCACCAAATTGTGGACCAAAAGATTTATGCTGTGCAATTGTACCGAAGATCATTATGATTAAAGCGGCTACATGAGAAAACGTGTGCTTCACGGAATCAATACTGCAGAACCTTGTGCCTTGAGGAAAACCCCCTGTGCACGAAGACAAAATTTCCCCAGAAGTCTGACAGAGAATTAAAATGATACCTTACTAATTTTTTTTTATTTTATGGCATAAGTTTTACTGATTACAACTATTTTCGATTAATTGATAAACTCTTTTTGGCATACTATTAACAAGGTTTTTAATATTGAATCGTCCAAAAGGTTTCCAATTGCCTTAATTGCCTCTCAGGGCTCAGCAACATTGGCGAATTGACCATTATGTGCATTAACTTTGCGAGTAAGAATTTCCCAATGATATTCCATTGGGTGACAGTTAGAGGAATATGCTGACCATTCCATAAAATTAATGAATTGGGGCATTATCTTGCTGAAAGGCATACCAAATCCGACGCAATAGTGGTGAATGTAAGTGCCACTTTACCACTTTTATCGAGATCCACGCAAACCAAACTGCCACCGTCGAAGTTTCTCTTGGAAAAATGTTTTTTCCTCTTTCAGACTGAGCCATCTGGACCATGAAGACCATCAAGATAATATTTCTTTTCAGCACTGGAAATAAGCTTTTAAAAAACAATCATTAGATTATGGCATTTGAAATAATAAGACGGAAGCGTTAATGAAGAAAATGTTACTTAGGGTTTTCCAATTGAAGTCCATGTTTTGACGAGAAAATTCCAATCGCTTTTTTTGTGAACTGTTGTCAGACTTGGAACTGGTACCATTTTACCCTGAACATTTGCAATGCCGATTCAATTGTAAGACAAGCGAGCGAGTGTTGCATATTTTTGCCTCGCAGATCAAATCACAAGATTGTGTTAAATAATCAAGGGAAGGATGCGTGCGCAAATTTCGAACTGCGATGGCATTGATTCAACAAGTGGTGTTCGATGCTCGCACAATTCTCCATATCTAGTTCACAGCGAGTTCTTTTCCTCCGGCTGAAGGAATAGCTCAGAGGCACATTAAAATCACTCCTCGTATATCATAACACAGGGGAAACAAACCTGAAACTAGACTCTGTTCTCCAACGTCCAATAACCTATTAACAAGCATAGCCATTATCTATAAGGTTTCATTAAGCCAATGTTTACTTCCCGATTTTCCCATTAAAACTAGCCTGCGATATGTTTTAATTGCTTCCAAAATAGTCCACCACAAACAGAGCTCATTTCATACTATGGATTTGAGTCCGCTTAATATTGTCCTCAAATAGTTATGATAAAATCAAAATAAGAGGTAAAAATAATATATTTGAATATTGAATTGATTCTGTTGACTGGAGTCGCCCAAAAAACAATTAACTTAATGGTGGAAAAAAATATCATTAATTTTTATTTTTTATCGCTGGATTCAAACCCCATTAGGATAATAACCTGATTGATGGTCAGTCGTTTGGATGTAATTTCACTTCGGCCGGCTTAATATTTAATTTTGTACTTGCAATATTGTTCAATGAAAAGGTTATAAAATCAATACTATAATATTTTTTATTTTTTTTAAACAAATATATAACCTCAAAGAAGCATGAACAATCAAGGTCAGTCTTAATTATATCAGTTGGTCATCCTGATTGTGGTCAATATTTTTTTTTAGTAACATGTCAGTTGTGGTCTTATTTTTTGATACTGCAACATTTTTTATTGAATTAACGGGTAGTGAATTTTTGATTTGTTGAATGAATATTGAACATGTTAATAGTTAATTAAGTCTTAAGCCGTTTTGCGATATGCAAATCGGTAAACGGTCAAAGCCGGAAAGTTTAGCACTGAGCCAGAAATTGGAAAATATCCATTTAGGTCTGTTCTCACCACTATGCTCAGTGCTCAAAGCACGCTCAAGCATACGAATTCTTCCAGACATAAACAGAGATTGCGTCCACCAATTGTTGACCTTGAACGCAAATTTTCGTTTTATATTCTGTCCACTTGTTAGAAAAAGATAACAACACAAGCAATATCGCTCGCAAACAACGTGCGATCTCAAGGCGATTGATCAAGTGGACAGAGGAGCGAGTCTTTAAATGATTGAGGATAAAACAGAAATGATGCTGTAGATAAGAAATCACTATGTCGATCGCCAATCTATAAAAAGATCACATCATCAACAGAGTTCATCATCTCGGGAAATCTATCAGCCACATATTTTGAAAACTCCCAGCTCGGAGGTCTCGATCACGAATGTTAATCGGTTTTAGGGATATTTGAAAAAAAAAATTCTCCATCGGATTTTTGATCGCGTTGATCACGTTTTATTTATTGATAAGCAGAAAGGAAAATTTTCACTAAGCAGTTTTTTTGCGACATATCATCTCTATTTATTTGTGCAAACGATCTCCGAACTTGGGACATAACATATTTGTTATTTCTTTCCGGCATTCCTTAGAGATCTGTGTTTTTGAACTCAGTTTTATAATCCAAAACAATTGAAGTCCAGCGGACCGCGGAATGCGCACGATTGGATGGCTGAATATAAGCGTTTGGATGACTAATTTTCACTCAACATCGTCACGAAACGAAAGACTATTGCAAAAGTCGTCGTTCGAAGTGCATTATGGTATAATGCTGTCATCGATTCATACTCCTTCGAAAATAAGAAAGATGTAAACGTCACTCTCAATCCTTATTCCTAAAGCCAAATGTTAACCGAACTCTTTTGGCCCCAAATGGGCGATATGGAACAAAAGTGGTTTCAACTTCGGGATCAACGATTAAGCAGGTCAAGAATTTGCATGTTAAGGGGAATCCAATTGAACCCTGTTATAATTCAAGTCTATATTGAGTGTATCACATAACAACCTAACCCAACAACAAAATATGAGTCGTCTACATCAAATAAAGATAAAGCCGGCAGGAGGTCGAAGGCATTTAGTCAATGTTGAAATGATTCGATTGGCTTTGTCATATTTTTTGTATTCTATTAGCTCAGTCGTTCAATATTGAAGCCTGAGCAGGTTTTGAAAATAAAAAATAGAGATGGGGCACAATTCTAAGGAATTTTAGCTGTCATATTTTGAATTGCAGATTTGTAGCAAGCCTATTCTTAAACTAAGCGTTCCGAAAAATAGGTTCTGAATAATAGTAGAAAAATATTTTTGAAAAATCAATTTAAGGAGTTTTAATTTCACCAGGATTACACACACACGTTAAGAAGAATTCCATAATTAACATACTCTATAAGCTGGTGGTTTATTAGCTTTTGAAAAACTTTATGGAGAAGGCGCTTTGGTACGTGGATAAGAGGCTTGCTCTTATTGGGCAAGGTCTGAACGGAGTTAGTTTTC
The DNA here is from genome assembly GCA_963555765.1 of Orthonevra nobilis. Classification (NCBI taxonomy): domain Eukaryota; kingdom Metazoa; phylum Arthropoda; class Insecta; order Diptera; family Syrphidae; genus Orthonevra; species Orthonevra nobilis. The sequence goes on along the minus strand of OY743225.1, from coordinate 22,852,203 downwards.
CAACTTCTAAGAAAGAGTGTATCAGATTAATAAGCTTACACATTGGTTTTGCCAGCGAAGAAGAAGAAATTTTGAAGACGAAGATTTCTTGGCGAGCGCTTTTGATTTTATAAATTGAAACACAGAAAATTACGTAAGGCCCAGAGGAAAATATAATTGAACTCCTCGTTGATTTGTGCAATGAACGCATTGAAACCTAGAAACGATATAATTTTATTTTAAACCAAGAAATAAGATAAACGCTTAACACTATTTTAGCATTGTTGTTAGTGGCCGAACGGATCTAGGGTCAGATTATATTTAAAATATTTGTATAATAATATATATTAATATTATGAATTAACAGTGAGGAAGGTGGGGCAAAAAAAGCTCCTCTATTTTAATATTATTTACATAAAAATCCTACCTACCTAAAATAAAAAAAAAAACTTAACATAACTTACAGTTAGTGTCAGTTTCTCCCCAACTTAGCCTCCAATACTTTTCATGGTTTGACCTCTCGTCATTATTTATACTTATCTCTGTCACGAACGCCCATGCAGTATCACCAGCTTAAGGCTTCATCCCCTGAATATGTAGGCACATAGAAGATTCTTTTGCCTGTGGCGTTAATATACATGGAAAATAAAAAAGGCCCAAGTATTGATTCTTGTGGTACACCGCGCGCAACTTTAAAAAAGCTTAAAGTTGCTTAAAGAACTAAAAGGCAGCACGATGTCAATCTCTCAAGCTTTGGTGAAGTTTAAGAGAATCAGGAAGGCTAAAATTTTTTCACCAATTTTTATTCACCTCCAAATTAATGAAGGGAAACTGACTGAAAGTGCAGTTGGAAAAGTTCATACGAAATAAATTGTATCAGTAAGGCGACAAAATTTTATTGTTCCTGTTCTGCTGAGCCAATGTTTTTTTTTTTTTTTTTTTTCAAAATCACAATACAAAGAGTGCATGACCGGGAAACTAAATCTTCCAAATACTCTGCCCATTTTGAACTCGTCATGTTTGGGTAAGGCTGGAGTGGTGCGGATAGTAGAGCCGAAAGGTTTTATCATACTTCAAAGAAAGATTATTGAAAGCGGCTTTGATTGAAACCACTTCGTGATTTTTATGAGGCTTTTGAGACTTTTGCAAGTATGCTGTTCTCCATGTGTTCTCTCCTTCAAGAAGTTGTGGCAACTTAAGTGTAAATTCAGGCATTCATAGACGTGGTTATCAATGGTTGTAGGCTACTCGTGTCCTTTTTTCAAGTGCAGGAGGCTTTAAGTTCTTGTAAATTTTTGTCAGATTCTGGCCAAATACACCGAGAAGTCCAACAATCATTTGTCGAAATTCATGCTCTAATTGCATATTTTCGAGTTACTATGTCAATCTCTTTTTCAACTTCACAAAGTGGCATGCGAATTTTGGACTTATGTGATCTGGTCGATTCTTCTATGACAAGTTCCGCGATGGGCCGAGACTGGTCATTCGGTTATGTTAATCGAGATCATTTAGAAGCTTTATATTGTTGGATCACTTCGATTTTGTTAGGTCATAGTGTAATGCTTTGGTGTGGTCTACTCAAGCTACTTAAGTAAGAATGGTTTAGTATGATGCCAACTACTGTCTGCAGAATAAATCTTATTGAACCTAATATTTTGTTTAGTTTCTGGGTTTAGCTGACTTATTTTACTTCTCTCTACAAAAGACCCTTGTACGTATGAGATGCACCAAATCTTGATTGTTTCTTTTGCTGAACACATTTTTTAGCAATGCGGAGCCCAAAAAAAAAAGAATAACCTTCAGAACGCAACTCAAAAGATGTGACTCTTATTTAACTGTAAGTACAAGAATTAAGAAAATTTAGATGATCCCATAACTTACTCCAGTCAACTACCTGACAAATGCGGGTAGCCGTCCAAATAATATCTCAGGATCTAAAATATCAGATTCCGTCTTTAAGGTTTTCTTTATAATTTTCTTATTTTAAAATTGTAATTTATTCAGACATTATTTAATCATTCAAAATTATCTGCGATGGTAACAACTTTTAACTTAGTAATTTGTGTCCAGATAATTAATTTCGATTCAGAATCTACCGCAGGACATACTTTAAAAATTACGGGTCCATCAATTTATAACATAATAATTGGTTGTTGTTTTAAATGATCCTGCAAAATTACATAAAACATTCGCAATCTTATTTTCTTTCCAATCGAATTACATGCTCTTTGCCATTTTGTTTTTAACTACTTCACTTATTTACATAAATAACGACTGATGTAAGCACTTAATCCACGATTGTCTACTTACTGTGTAAGCAATGAGATAATTGAATTTCCCATATATTCACTCGTATTATTACGTTCCAGGCTAAATGTCAAAGTTTTTATAAAGTCTGCGCCACCATCAAAGCCCTCAATATTGAGATAAATGTATGTGTGTACAAAACAAAGATACATATCTAAGGAAAGCTACTCCTTCTGAATTTAGGGAAAAAATAACCGAAAAAGAAAATCAAATAATAAAAAGAGCGAAGCAAATTACAGCAGAAGCAAAAAAGAATTTATGTCCGCCATCAAAACCATCTCATGGGAATACAATGAGCAATTCCCGAGCAGACAACAATTGAATATCAATAAGAGTGGAATTTTAAGGACTCGCAGTTTAACAGAACCGTTTAATGGATTTAACAGTATCAAATTTTGAGGAACACTTTTAATTCTCTAGTCAATAAAATGTCAATAAAAAATAAAAAAAAAAATATAAGGAGAAAAAACCCTGTTTTCCCAGTTAAAGCATGTTCCCAATGTAATCGAGTATCAGGACCTGCTCACATCACTCACATTGATATGGAGTGCGGAGTGTTGGATGTCGTTCGAGAGGGAATTAAATTACATTTGCATATTTGATTTGTGACTATCTGCCAGTTGGGTGGATGGGGGCGTTGGTAATGAATCCTTGTGCAAAGGGAACGTCCAGCTTAATTTAGTTAGGTGGTTGGTATTGCTTTTTATTTTCCGAACGTGGACTAAGTCGCTACTTAATTAGTTTTTGCTTGTTGAATATTTTTTTTTTGTAATTCACAGTCAGAAGGATAAGCTTAAGACACAAACGGGAAGGATTTTGTTGGAGTTTCTTATTTAACTGGTGGATTGGACGAAAAGAACAAGCTTGACTTGATTTGTACCCTTCTTCCATGACAAAAATCAAACCTCTTTTGATTGTGGCTTATTGTATTTGACAAATTGGCATCAGTCAGTAACGAATGCTTTTTTGTCCAGTGGTTTGTCGGCATGTCCAAGGTTAGGCTTTGGTTGCTTATAAAAATTTGGTGCCAGGCGCACGTTACATCGAAAAAAAAGCACCATCATTTGCTTTACAGAGCCGAAAACATATAAAGCACTTCGGTCACCTTATTTAGACCGAAACAAACCCGTGGCCTCACTTTTGAATAAACGAAAGTGTACCCAGTAAAAACGGGATCATGATCCCTATAGATATTGCAGATAGTTGAAGGGAAAAAAGTCTTCACAGATCAATCTCAAGAAATTTAAAAGACTGGATCTCAACAGCAGAAACACAACAAATTTTGGGCGCGAGAACTCATTCGAGAGATATTCCGTAACGTTCCTTTTTGTTTTCTCACGAATTCCGAGAGATGCACTTATAATCAATGGACGACTCTGAGTGGCACAAGAAGGTTTAAAATGGCTGTTGCATTCCTTGGAGATTTGAATACCTGGGTGAAGAAGAAACTCAAATTTTCAGTTGTACTGCAGTGGATGGAGTATCAGTTTTCACGCAGTAAAGCTGCCATGCACTTTCAATTTCGTTAGATCATGCGGAAGAGACTTTAGACAGATTGAGAAAATATGGCGCGACTGAAAGATAACTGAGAGAAGGCGCCTTATATTTTTCATAAAAGAATCAAGTTATTTTTCTAAGTGAGCAGGATACTAATTCCGGCAGTCACAGGCTTCTTTATCGAACACATTCGAGTCTGATGAATGTTAAACAAATAAGCAGAGCATATACTCTGTTTACGCAAATCATTGAGTTTTCATCAAATAGGTAAATATTCAAGAAGAGTTAATGTTAAAATATAGCTAGAGACTAGTCACCTAACTATTCCACGGTTTTGTGTCACTAATTCATATTCACGGCAATCGTTCGCGAATTCCGAGCAGTTAATATTTGCGTCTTTTTGCCTTTTAAGCTCGATGAATTAATTATTTCATATTTTACCGATTGAAAAGTAAGGGCGCCACATGGGATATTTATGTCAGCTTGAATTTCATATGATAAGGAATAATATCTGCCTTCCAATAGGTGGAAACTTTTCCAACATTCGAGGGAAGAGTGAAGTCTTATTTAACAGAATGTTAATATTGTGCATTCCTTAAGATAATTCTGATAAGATAATTGATAGAAAATGCAATAAAGTATTCCTTGAAGAAAACTGGGCATCGAATACAATCCTTGGCTACTTTGTTTACTATATCTGAGTAGGACTGAGGAATAATATTTGGAAGTATATTCTTAAGATGACTCATATTTTGATTAAGCATAAGTAAGCATTGAAAATTTATTGTCAGATTCCTTTGAGGCCATTCAAGTGACAAAATATTGCTGATAAGAATGGAATTATTCCTCAGCAGGTGAGGTATGGCTTAAAAGTGTTTCGTATTTTTTCTGCATTTAATGGTAATTTTTGCAGCTCAATATTAAAATTATCCTAGTTTACTAGAAACGTTCATCACAGCTACAATAAAATGAAATCGTCAAAGGTCTTTGTTTGCAATGTTATTAAAGAATAATGAAATAAAAACAAGAGATATTCGTATTACATTGGACTAGATTTTAAAATATTGAAAATAAAATCAAGTCTCAAATATTTGAAATTCTTAATAATTCTATTTTTTTTTTGCCTTACATGATTTTAATAAATTACACGAATGATGTTGACAGATTGCTTTTACGATTTGCAAATAATTTCGATTTAAAACATGGGTATTAATATTGTTATCATAACTGCTCAAAAAAAGTTATTTGATTAGGTTTCAAAGGAACTGTCCTTCTGTTGTCGAATGAGAAGAAATAAGGTAGATTCGTATCCTACAAGAATTGAATAATTTCTTATACTTGAAACTAAACCACATCGAAGATGCACTTACACTTAAAACATTATTTTGCAAAACTTTTAATAATTAATAATAATTATATATTACATCATTTATAATTATTAATAGTTATTATTTGATCCCGATCAAGAAAGGGACAAAAAAATCGTTTGATATTCAAGAGGTGTTGATAAGAAGTTTAAAATTTAATTATACTGCTCGAATTTGGTCTGCTATATGAATCGTAAAGATACACATAATTGTTTTAAAATGCAGACTGAAGCTTTCAAAAATATGGACATTAGGATACATTCAATATTTTTATTTCAATTTAATTTCTCATAGTAACTGTGTAACAAGTATTCGTAAAAAAAGTGGGAGGAGACCAAAATCACTAAATTGCGATTGAATTGAAGTTGCTTCATTACATTAAAGATGAAGAAGGGTGTAACTACAATATCTTCCATATATGACATTAAATGATTTTCATCTTTTTCAATTTGTATAATATAAACACAGAGAATAATAAACGTAATTAATAAAATCGGCACAGTCTTTTTTAATCAGAAAAGGAAACTGCCTAAATGGAAAACAAATATTCTGAAGGGAATTATTTAGTTAATGTTTGCAAGCATTTATGAAACTGAACACATTTAAGACATTTAATAAAATCGCAAACGCAAAAGTGCCCGCCAATAACTAAAATTTCAACACATGCGTAATTTTTTTTTTCGAAAAAAACATAATGGATACAAAAAGTTTCTGCGCTTGAAAAAACAGAATCGACATGATAATTGTTTTCAAAACAATAATTTAATATTATCTATTGGGCAAAATCTCTATTTTCATTGTTTTTAATACGAAAAGAAAATTAAGTTAAGCATTAGTTAGTCTAGTAATCCTTTCGAACTATTTCAAAACAAATTGCCATCCAAAATAATGAAAAAATTAGTTTGGGAATCTAATTCATATAAAAATAAAAATCATTTTATGGTCTATCTCTTGGGCTGTTTTTTAAAATCATCTTCTATGCAGATGGCTTAGAAACGAGTTCTACGCACGACAGCAATTTAAGGAGTCAGTGCCTCAGTAGTCAAGAAGAACGATTTCTTAAGTCAAAAATTTTCAGCTTATGCAACTCAACTGTTTTTATTAAAAAAACAATTCTATCGACAGTTTTTGAATTTTGTTAACTATATGCAATATTTTCTCATCTTTAATTTGCACTGTAAAATAGAAAGTTTTAAGAACACCTTGAAGGAGTTCAAGGTTTTTGGGAATTGTTAATCCATACTGTTAATAATATTTTTTTCATCTAAAGATATTTTAAAGAGTGTAGCTTTTGGAATTGGAATGGAATGATGTGCGACTGAACGATTATCGCTCGTTAGAGAATTATATCATCACATACCTAAGAGCGATAAACGTATAGTTGTTTTATTTATCTTTATCTTTGTACTTTCAAAAAGGGATTGGAATGTCAGAGATCGTAAGAACTTGATTGTAGCTTCATTTTTTAATCGTCTACATAACACTAAATTGCATGTTTTCCTTTTTTTTACTTTTTAAAGTACGTCCTACTTAGTAATGAAAGTATTATTGATACAATTATCGAGCAACATGTGAAAATAGCACAATTTAAGTCTAAGATGATTCTTGTATTCATCGTTTACTAAAGTTTTTTATTTTAAATATTGTCATTGTCGATATTAAACTAAAAAAGGACAATTATCTCAACTCAAATAAAAAAAAAGATTCTTAACAGGATCAGCATATTTATGGCGGCAAAGGTTTATTGACCTTTGGAATATATAAAAAATTGTTGATCTTTATTTATAAGAGGAGAAGATCTTTGCTTCGTCAGCATATAAAAGAATACGTCATTGGTAAAGACATGAAACAGCAATTATAAAAATTGGCTTTGTTTGTTTTATTCCTGAACATTTGCTCTTGACAATTGAAGACTTTATGATAAATAAGATATATGATTTTACAAGAACAGCCACGAATTTCTCAAATTAAAAAAAAGATCTCATCATGAAGTAGTTCAATGTACTTTGTTATCGTGATCACACATTTCGGGATTCGTCATCTTAGTGGCACACTTACTTTAAGCATTGTTTGCAAACTTTTTAATTACATTCGTAAGGAATATAGTAATTTTTGTAGTCAAGTTGCTGAACCGGATAAGTCTGTTCGCAAAACAACTTTTATGACTGAAGAGTTATTTATCTTCAAATCGCAAGGATGGCAATTGGTTTTCGTAAGGCAAGACTGTTGCTTCGCCATGTTTAAACCTTTACTGCAGTTCACCAATTCTGTGTATTTTTTTTTAAATTTCAATTAAGTTTCGAAAATAAAGTTGGTTTCAAAATGCACCAAAACCGTTTGAATATTTGAAACCAAAAGAAGCAACCTACAACTTGAGATCTGAATTTTTACCTAAATTGTTGCTCACATTATTCTTTTGTAAAGATTGAAATTGGTAACAAATATTGCAACAATATAAAACTTTGCACACATTTAATTCAATTCAATATTTCAAATTGTCCGGTTTTATTCTAAAATGTAATATCGTGTGAATTCCACACAAACAAAAAAAAAAACAATATAATATACGATTAACAAAAAGGAGAACATTTTTCGAGTGCCCCTTATCAGGGATGTTGCATGAATATCAATTTTGACACAAATAAAAATGAAAATTTAATTGAGTAAAGGATACTTGTAGCTCTCTCGCATAACAGGACTCTTTTCATCCTTCTGTTACACACAACTCTTGTTCAAGTATTTTTTTTTTGTTTCCTTAAAAGTTTGCGGGGTAATAATAACTTAAAATGTTAGGTACATAATCCATTTATTTAGAGGAAGTGACTGGCTTAAAAACCCAAAAGCAAGAGGAACTTTACGTTCATGACACATAATTCCTTGGCAACAATATACAAAGGAGAACATGAAAAACCCCAATACCCTGCTCAAACTGACACCAAAATATCATTAATCATCTTCTCGGAGATATGATCTATACTTACAACATCTCATCCCTGGTCTAACAACTATTAAACCCTTCACTATAAGGGATACATTTTTGTAGTAGAGAGAGACTAGCAAAAAACCAACAAATAGAAAAAAAAAGGGAGGAAGAAGTCACATTAAAGCCGTTGATTAATCTACCTTGTTTGGGGGTGGTGCTCAATTGTTGTGGGCTTTGCTGTTGAGAATGAATCTGATATTGTTGCTGTTGCTGTTGTTGTTGCTGCTGTTGCTGTTGTTGTTGTTGTTGCTGCTGCTGCTGCTGTTGTTGCTGCTGTTGATTGTTAATTTGCTGTTGCTGTTGTGCTGCTGCAGCTGCTGCGGCTGCTTGTTGCTTCTGTTGTTGATGATGCGACTGCTGGATATGCGATTGATGTATGGCCAACAGTTTGGTTTCATAGGGCTTATGCGGTCCACCTACCGACAAGGGTTGGCTACTTAAAGCCATTGGAGCTGTTGCTGGCATCATTAGGGTCGGCATGGCCAACATGATGATTGATTGATGTTTACTTCGTTCTGATTGCTGTAGAGTAGTTAATTAGTTTTTGTTTTGATAGCTTGATTGAGAGCTCAAGGGACGACTTATACGATTGCAAATATTGTGTGCGGAATTTGAATTATTTAATTAATTTATTTATGAAACCGAAGCACTTTCGAAATGAATTTCTTTTCTTTCCGTATTTTTTTCAAAGAGATTTTTTTCGAAAATATTTTTAAATACTTTTTTTTGTTAAACTTTGATTTTGACGATAACACTTATCACAGACACTTTCACCAATAAAAAAATATTAATTATTTTTCATATTTCATTTATAAAACAAGCAAACATAAGATTGATTTAAAAAAACAATTATTCATACTATTTTTCATAAAAATCAAATATCGAGTATCGGAACTAACAATGGTTAACACTTGGATAAAAATTAAACAAATTTCTTTTTCTATAATTTTCTAAGTTTTTTTTTTTTTAAATTCTACTTAGTTTTCAAAATTTAAATGTTTCTTTTTTGTTATTTTTTCTAGAAGCAACTTTATTTTATATTGCGTTGGACCGGAATATCAATTGGAACTAGTTTGTTCAAACTCCAAAGAAACAAACACTTGACTTAGTTTTAGAATTATATAAATTGCACTCAGGATACGGAACAGGAAAACTTTTTTTTTGAAAACGTAATAGTTAAGTTGAAATATTTTTGATTTGCAGTTTAACGTTTTACAAAATATTTTGATTTTGAAGAACTATACAAGTTTTTGTACAAATGTGATTAAAAATTTTGATTTCGAGTTTCGATAAACTGTGTGTTTGTATTTGTTAATTTTGATTTTCGCTACCCAGTTAAACAAAAGCAATAGTTAAAATGATAACTTTGATTTTCGTGACGAAATTTTATTTATGTTTTTTTTTTGTATTTGTGTTTTATTTTGTTGATGGTGAGATGTGGGTATTCGATTGGAGATTTTTTTCTTGCTGTTCTGTGTTTGTTTTTTTTATTTACTATATATTCACAACTTAACAATGTAACGAATATCCTATCATAACGAGGACACAATTCAAACTGAATGGGAAGTTGGATTGAAGCTTTCACAAATAGGGTTTTCGCTCCTGTTTTGTGAACGAAACGTACGTTTGTGAGCGTAGCAATACGGATATGCTGTCGATTATTTGAAACCTTTTGCTCGGTCTCTCTCTGTCTCTTTGTTGTCGAAAGGAAAATGTCTCATTCGGTCTTTCTCGCGGGACTAAAACGCTCTTAGGAAGCGCGCATGTCCTGGGGCATTTTGTGCTCATTTGGCATTCTCATATGGATGCGATTGTAGAGTGTTTTATTGAAGGAAAACTCCGAAAGTTCATTTTGGTGGTAAATTCACTTGTAACATTTTACTCCGAAGAGTTGGTGAAATGAACAAGTGCATTTTATTGTGGGGAAATAGTGGGATATTGAAATAACTGTTATAAAATTATCAGCTGAGTGGGTGTTATGTTCATTTGGGGCTAAAATGAACTTTCGGAGTTTTTCATTCGGAGTCATGGGATTCCTTTAATTCCTTAACAAGAAATCATTTTTTTGTCCGGATTTGGGGTGCACTTGAAATTGACTAAAAGCAACATATTAGATTTGGTGTTGGTGTAAAATGAGGAACGTGTTTACAGAGGCCACGATATTGCAGCGATTCTCAAAACTGTCAAATTTGATGGGCCTCTGCTTTATATGTATTCTTAAACACGTGAAGAGCTCGAACTTTAAGCTAGTCCATGGATAACGTCTTGTAGAACTATATTCCTTTTGGTCAACAATTTCTCAGTTTTCAGTGTTCTTAAGTGGCTGAATATTATAAATTTTAATCACAATTTATTAATATGATTTAAGAGAATTTTGCACAAAGGTCTCGGGAAATATTGCTCAATCAAAAGCAGCGCAATGCTTGCTTATCAGAGTAGCTCGTCTTTGACGAAATTGTTTGTTCAAAATATGCGCTTTTCAAGTGAAGTGCGCTTCCAAAATTCCCATTTTCGTGACTCGGAAAATCTAGATCCAGCCATAGTGAAGCAATTCCATCTTGACCATGAGACTGTTTGTTGCTGTACAATTTTTATCCGTAATACCATCTATACATGAAAACCGATTTGATATGACTAGCAATTGAGGATTTGGATTTAAAGGAACTATGATTTCAGCGAAATGTACTTGACACTTTAGCCGTTCTGCAATTGGTTTCTCACTTTGTTTTAAAATCGCATAGTCAGTTTTGGGTGATGTTGCTAAGCTGCCAATATTCATCCAGCTATTTGTAAAAAAGTGGCCGAAGCCATTGGAAATGTACTGAAAAGTAAGATTTGTAGGACGACTGACTGCAAAACCATTCAATCGAAAATATTATTGCTAACTTTATATTTAAAAATATTGTATTGTTTTTCTAAAACCTATTCAAAAAAATTAATTTAGTGACAGTTCGCAGCACTTTATTTTGGATGTATACGAATTAAAAATCAATTCTGTTTATAGAGCCTTGATAAAACGTTATTAATATCGGAATTTATTGAGTTTATTCCATTCCCGAACATGAAAAATGGGGACTTCAGGGCAAGCATTGTTGAGTCTGATATCTTTATTTCTGGGTTGAGCAGTGTCTATATTTCAAGAAGCATATATGCAGATGCTGCCGTATCTTATTTGGGCCGTGCTTGATTATAGATATAGGAAAAAAAATTCATAAGTCTCCTAAAAATTATGCAATGGCTTATTTCAAAAACATTGAAACTCACAATAGAAGTTCGACACCATTATAGGATTAATTCAGAAGTTTTCCACTTCATTATATCGCATCCAACAGCGGTTTATTTTAGCTTTTCATTCGAGATTACAAAAAATTAATGATGCGTCTGTTGGCGGTGATTAATACCGAATTGTGTAAACATTATAAAAGTTTTTTAAATGACCCATCATCACATTAAATTCCGCGAAGGGAATATATATTTTTATATACATATAATTATGTATATCTTTTGTTCGTTTAAGAAGCTCGTTCTTTAAGTACTTTCAAGTCATCAGTCATACTCAAAACGCTAAATACCAATCACTGGTCGGCAAGATATTAGAAAGATGTAAACATCATGACAACGCCACAGAAAAATTATGGTTCTTAAAACATTTTCTTTTTTTCTCATTTTCCTTGTTCTATTAAAATGGATGAGCAGTAAAAAAAGACCAGAAATAATTAATCAACCTAAAATTCGCTGCAAATAGAGGCCGATCAAAAATGTTTGAGAAATTATTGTTCGTTTTTGAACAAACAATTTTAGTTGAACTTCAAAACTTAATTGATTTTATATATGACTGTAAACAATAAATTGGCCGAATCACTTCACAGGAGTAAGGATTTCCCTATTTTGTGTTTAAAAAAACAAAGCTGAGGTGGGATGCAGGTCGCACATACCATCAAATTTCCATTTGATATAAAATAACAATGTTCATTGTGAATCCCTATCATCAGAGATACCTGAAGGCGTTCATTTTTACCAAGTAGTTCATGAAACGGTTATGTTCGTCTCAAATCCAATGCCATTAAATTGATATTATATTTGGCATGTGCGGCGAAAAGCTACAATGGCACAGCATCCTATGATAACGTCAGTAGGTCTGCGTATCTTTATTCAGATAATATTTCAGCCTGAATCTGTTACGAAAACCTTTCGTTTATATATTTAAAAATCATATTATGACCCCAAATCGATAGATAGGTTAAAAAAAACATAATATGTATAACCTATGGGTTCGTATTCTCATACGTTTACGTGGTTTTAAAAACCCATCAAACTGAATCTGCTGAACCCAGTTTTTCATTCAAATATTTTAAAATCTTGAAAATTATACTAAAAATAGCTGAATTTAAAAAAACATTTCGAAGCAATATATCATTTGCGTGGGTTTTATGTCAATAACGTACGAAAGAATAATTGCAAAATTCCTTCCCCTTCCATGTTTCATTGTAGTCAACCAGGTCAAACCTTCATCCACACTAGCATAAGCTTGATGATTTCCAAATGAATATAAAAAAGAAAAGAAATCAAATAGCAGGCAAGGTAACAGGCAAGAAAATTTGCTAAATTTAGCTATCCATTTATTATACATTAGATGCTTTAGCACAAGCCTGAATAAATTTAAATTTTAAATCCAAATAAGAATAAGAACGAGATCCAAAAACGAGAAAAAAAATATACATTTTCCATTTCACGTTGGTCTCTCGATTGCTGTTCGGCAAAAAGCAATTTTAAATGTTTTTCACCCCAACTGACAAGCCCACAATCCGACATATTATACAACCACCCACCCATCCCAGAGACCCTCTTCTCAAGAGCACCCTTTATAGCGAATATCGAAAATTTATGATTGCGAGTAAATAAAAGCTTTTATCAATGAATTTGAATATTTCATAGCAGCATAGGATTTTTAACCAGAATATCCTTGATATCCATGACTGTGAAGGATGCTGCGCCACCAATGCCAACCATCAGCCTGAGCAGCAACAGCAGCAGCAACCCATGTGTTTCTCAGATTATTATGATGGGGGATATGTAGCTTGCATTTTACCGCAATTTAAAATAAAAAAAAAACAGCCTATTGGATTGGTTAATATAATGCGGAATATATTGAAAAACGAGGACGACGAAATGTACCAATTTACGAGCACATGGAAATTTGTGCATTGCAGCCACATTAAGGAAACCAAATAAAATGGCAAAAAGATCAGTTTCGTTTTCAATCCTTGCCATGGCAGGACATCGACTTGTCATAACTTTCCGCTTTTAGCTGATTTAATTCCCACACCACCACTTGACCGATATTATATTACCAATTAGGAAAAGTTTCCATTTTCTTAAAATCAGTACTCTTATTCCTTCGATGGATACAAACAACTGAAACAGCAAAAAGAAAACAAGAATTCCGTGAATGTTTTTTATATTTGGTTTAATTTTTTTCTTTTCTCTTTCATTTTCGGTTAATTCAAAAATGTTAACCCTTCGTCTATGAGCCTTAAATCCCTTTTTGCTTTTGTTAACTGCAAAGCATAAAAATTCCAAAGGAGAAAAAAGTTTATTATTCCTTTTGGCGAACGTTAAATGAGAGCATTTCACAAGCCTACACTTGAAATGAAATTCCTCAGCTTGGCGTAAATTTCATTGCCGAATAAGGCGAAAATTTGCTTTACCACAATCAGTCATTTACATTTATACATTGGGCCAAATACACAGCGTCCTTAATTAAAACATTTTAAGTTCTTCCCCACTTTCGCTTACAGACCCGGGACCCACCGACCAACTGACGACTTCTTTATGACTTTACCTTTTCTATTTGTGTTTTTTTTATTTTGCACATTTCCCTTCAAGGTTTCCTCAAGAGAAATGAAACTTTCTTAGAAATTAAAACGAGAATTAAGACACAAAAATATAACTGTCCTGATGATTCGATTTAAGGATTGTTTTTTTTTGTATTTTTGACTAAGCGGCTGAAGGAATTCTTAATGCTTTGCAGACTTTTTTTCAAGATTTGCAAAAGAGGTATCTGAGGTATTTTTGAAAATGTTGGGGCAAATTGCAAACTATCAATAATAGCAAATTAAGAGAGCAGTTGGTCGTAACGAAAAATCAAAATCTTACGAAAATTTTAAAACTAGTGATTTCCACAAGAACGTCGGAAGATACTGGCTTGTGGTTTCAAAGCTTGCCAAGGTGAAAGAAGCAGATAAAATAGCCTAGCATTTTTTAAAAAAATCAACTTCAAACTATTTTGTTTTGTGTCACTCGTTTTCACGTGATTATCTTGAGGGATGATTTTCAACGCATATCGTTCAGAAAGTCATGAACATTTTCATTGTTTCAAGGAAGAAAAATGAAGTTAAAGAAATAGAGAATAGTTGGATTTGTTTTCTTACTCTGGATCAATATTCATTAAGAGCTAGAGTCGAGTGCTCTCTACCTATGCAAGAGTATCTGCAGCAGGAAGTATATGGTGGGAAGTAACGGAAAAATTCAGCAATGCCATAAAGCTGAATTAAGCACAAAGGCTAGCCTGCCTTTGTGTTACAGCAGCAGTAAAATCAATGCCGGAAGCAAGTGTCAACATTAAACTTGACGTCCTCAGTTTTATCAAGTACCTGAAGAGCACTTCAGCTCGACTAAGGGAACCTTGTATGTGGAAAGACGTCTCCTACGGGCATTCTTCAATGCTCAGATATTTCAGGACGATGGAGCTAAACGCGACGACTGATTACGCCATCCCTTCTAACAACTTCACCTCAAAGTTCACTTACTTTGCCCCTACTGGCAACCATTGGGAATCAAGCTTCCCAATCGAAGCACATGGTCACATGGTACTTAACACCGATGGATCAAAGATGGAAGAAGGGTCTGGGTCTAGTGTCTTCTGCACTACGTTGTACATCAAAAACTTCAAGAGACTTCCAAATGAATGCAGTGTCTTTTGGGCTGAAATCTTCACCATCGAAAGAGAGTTCAATCAAAGAATATGGCTCCTACAAGAGTGAACATCTTTGTGGACAGCCAAGCGGCAATAAGAGAACTAAACAAGAATACAATAAAATCGAAAGCAGTTAGCAACTGCATCACAGTTTTAAATGACCTGGGCGAGCGCCACTAGGTTCAAAATCCTCTGAGTTCATCGCCACAGTAACGAAAAGGCAAATGAACATGCCAAGGAAGGATGATGGCTGGAGCTGTGAGATGGAAAGATTACCACACATACCATTGTGTGAGTTAAAGAAACAAATAGACATAGTGACTCAAGATGAGCAATAGGCCCAATGGCCATCAGAATGGGTGTATCTCTAACGATTTCTGTAAGAACTGCCAGGATGAAGAGACAACTTTGACCATTAAGCACCTCCTTTGCGAATGCCGCAACCTTCAGGCGAGACGACTCCGGTTTACTGGGAACAGAACGCACTGGGAACTGGGACTCACACTTGAGTGGACTCGCAAAGGGCTTACTCAAGGAACGAGGTACTTCAATACTAAATATTTCATACTTTTATATATTTTGTTACTAAGAATCCAAAGTATTAACTTATTTTTTTACATATTTAGTTAACTTAAAAATTAAAAACAATATTTTATAAATTCTTTAACATAAAGCTCATTTGTTGCTTCTTTATTGTCTTCTGTAAGGAAATAAGTATTTGAAAATATTCCTAATAATGCTATTTTGTTGAAGATTATAAGCCTTTCTGAATTGATATGACTGAATATAATGGACGAACACAACAAGGCTATTAAAATAAATAAGCAAATCACATTCGGAATGGAACTTTTGTATTAAAGGGAAAAACATATTATACCACTTGCTGTTTAACACTTAGCCAATTCTCATGGTTCACTAATTATAACATTTGTATAGCTATTCCAGTTTAAAATTGTTAACGTTGCTCTACTCAACAATTTTGACAATCAAAAAATGTTGCTTTCATGTGTGGAATAACATTCAAAATGCGGTTTGATTATAAAATTGTTAATCCTGACAGATGCGTTAAAATCGAATTTGCATCTTAAAGTTCGTATCTATTACATCGATTACACCCATTATAGTTTCCTTCTTCGTTTTCTATTCTTAAATTTATATTGCAGTGTGTGTATCATGCATACTGATAGTTAGTAGTGGTACTCCCGACAAGCTCGTTATTATCACAACTGGCATGCTACTAAATTTCTGGATAAGAATTCCTTAATCGATAGTTTCGAAGGCTCACTTAAGGTCCAAGAAAATTGATGTAAGAGTGGATTTTTTTTCCTATTTATTAACACAAAGTTTAAAAGAGTTTAACCCGAATGCTGACTCCTAAGTCCAAATTGATTTTGATGATGATGTGACGTTTTGAGCATCTTCTTTTTTATCCTTTCATCAACAGTCAGTGCGTTGACTGGTCGATAGTCATCGTTTTTTGTCTTCACTACGCCACTTTCTTTGTATTTCCTCTCGAGCCCACATTATAGAAAAATAAAGAGCCAACATTGCGCTTCAGAAAATGATCCGCATCCCAGTATTAATAACAGTGATCTAGGAATTGGTTTTAACAAGACGCAAGCGGCTAATAAAGCCAAAATATTTGTCATTTCATTAATTTTTTATACCATCGGCTTTAATGGACAAGCCGGAACCTTGAAGGACGTGATTTAGAGTTAGAATAAAGATAATGTGTTACAACTGGATGTTGCGAATTTAAAACAGCATTATACTTTCTAATTTTTTTATAAGTCTCTTTCCAAGATATGAAGGAGAGGAAACCCTAGGGCTTTAAGTTCCATGATAAGCAGCTTTATCAAAAGATTTAGCTTAAATGTTTGCCATGATTTTTTGATCAGTGAAATATGCAACTGAGAATTTATATTTCATCCTTCCATTTTGATTAAGCAAATCGATAGATCTGATTGAATTTATTAAGAAGACCAAGCTTCAGAAAAGCTATTGTGAGCATGATTGTAGTTTTAACGGTCAATTTGAAATCTGTAATAAATATATTTCGGAATCCAGATACATAATGCGTGTTTTGTTAATTATTTTACGAGTAGCTTTTGAAAATTAAAACTCGATCTTCTAAACGGCCCAAAACAAAAACAAGACCAATAGTTCAAAGCATATTTCATCACCTGATAAGCAAAGGAAGGCTTAGATAATATCGAAAATATTTACAAGTCTTCGAGTTTTTTTTTTGTATGACTGGGCCCGTTTAGAATTATAATATTTTTTTTTTTAATTTTATGTAATTATATGTAAACTGGCTCTGATTGGTCAAGAGCCCATGAAATTGACAAAAAAATTGACATTTGGCGAGGCAGTTGACTGGATTTGTTGTCAAAAGTATATACTATACAATTTCTGGTTCAACTACTATTATTGACAATTGAGAAAAAAGTTAAATTCCAAGTTAATTACGACTTCTAGTTAGCGTTCATGCAATCCAAACGTTTCTGAATTAGGGGTTCTGTATATCGTTTAAAACAAATTGTTCAAGTTGAGATGTGGATAAAGAGTTAATTTTCTTGGCATATATGCACACAATTAAACTCAAATAAAATTTCATCTTCTGTGTTGCACATTTTATTCATTTTAGCTTTTTGAATTGAATGAAATTAATAATCAGTTCGTTTATAACAACATTTTCTCCCGCTTATCTTGTAAACAAACGCAATTCACAAAATAATTAGAAGTTAAATTTCATTAATGATATGTGTGGCATATGGAAATTTAGACAACAAAAAGAATATAGCGGTTGACATTACGAAAGCTTTTGACATGGTCGATCATTAGATATTATTAAAAAAAACTTGAAAAGGCAGGCTTTCGTGGTGTTATCTTTAAGTGGTTCAAATCTTTTTTGGCAAATTGATCACAGAGAGTGAAAGTAGGAACAACCAGGAGTGAACTTAAATATATTGGTAAAGGCGTACCACAAGGCTCGGTTTTAGGACCCATTCTCTTCCTCATCTATATTAATTCTATATTTGACTTAAGTTTTAAGGGTAAACTAAAGGAATTTGCTGATGATATAGGCTGTGTGTATGGTGTAGATAGCCCTTTGAATCTTATCTCAAATATAATCTGGGATCTTAGCTTACTGAGAGTATGGTTTGCTGACCACAAGTTAGTTAAAAGTGTCAAAACTAAGGTTATGTCTTTCAGTTTATCCGCCCAAAACTCGAACAAGTCAAATATACACTACCATGCACGGGAGTGTCCAAAATTCATGTTTCCTTCATATACTAACAATGCCTCGACCACTTATATCAACAGTTCGAATTGTAGCGATAATTGTTTCACTATTGAGGAGGTCAATGAGTACAAATACTTAGGGTTGATAATTGATTCTAAAGTGTCCTTTTCCAACATACATTGAGAGAATATTTTCGGTTCACACTCCGTAAATTCTTTTATTTAAGAGCTGTCTGTTCACCAACACTATTAAAAGCCATATGCACTTTTCCATTCAAAGTTGCAATATGGTATAAGCTGCTGGGGAGGGGCATATTTCAATAAATTACAGCCCCTACTGATACTGCAAAAATATATGTTGAGGAAACTTTCCTATGAACATCGTCTACATCCAAGTTTTCCATTATTCTCTCACTTGAAAATTCTCCCTATACGCCGTCTTTATTGTTTTTTAAGTACTGAAGACATTCTTTGTTAGATCTGGCAATCTCAACTTCAGAATCCTTGACAACTATGATCTGCATGGAAACATCCAACATTTAGTTTCTGTGCCTTATTTTCGCACCACTGCCCTTCGTAATATTTATACAGTAATATCCTGCCGTCTCTTCAATGAATTACCTTTATATATTAGGTCCATAAGGACATCGAGCATGTTTACAACACAATTAAAGAATTGGCTCTTCAATTTTAAATATAAGGATTTGGAAAAACTTTTATATAGTTAGACCTAAATGAATGCAAAGTCTAGTCCCAACATTCTGCTGATCTTGAGTATTTCGTCTCTCTGTTCAATATCGACGTTAAACTTTCTATTGGATTCTTCCATAAAAATTCTTTATAATTATTGCTTTTATTTGGTTTAATTTCTTGGAATTAAAAAACAAAAAAAAAAAATGTAAGAATAATTTTTAATTTTTAAGGGTCACCCCACCCATCGTTTGCTTTGAAGTGACAATCGACACTATTTAATTCCTAATAAAGATGTCACTAATGTTTCTCATTTAATCCGCGATAAGTTTTAAGATAATATGTACATTAATTAAATTTAACTGTATGACAAATGATGAATAAAAAAAAATAAATAATAATGTCAATTGCATTTGCAGTCAGCGTTCCGTTCAGAAATCTGAGTTTTGATTTAAATCTTAGTTCCTAAAATTCTGAACAAGGCCATTAGTTTTTAACTTTAATTTTTTTATAAAGCAAACGAATGTCCTTCGAATATATTTTCTAATAGATTTCGTTTGACAGCTATCAAATACGGCCAAAACAAATATTTGAAATAAGGCACATGAAGGCCAACCATATATATTAAATTGGAATTGTAACTGATGACCGCAGAATTGATCGACTGTTTCTTTGGCAAAAGCAAACTTCTTTAATCCATCAATCTTGCATTGAACAGCCATCTCTTCCCGAAGGTCCCCTTCTTTCTGTGCTCATCTTTGGCCATGGGATGTGTGGTATTTAATTGGAAGGTTCAATAAAATCAATGACAAATTGTTTCTAACGTGACTTAAGATATTGAAAACACTGATTAAGTTTACATAAGTATTATATGCTTGTGGTCTTGGAATTTCTGAGTCCAGTAATAGATATTCTTTGAATGGTTTACATAATTTTTATATATACTCCCAAAAATCGAGGATTGTATGTCTCTCGAGAGTATTGCTAGCAACAAATTCACTGATACGCGACTTAAGTTGGTGCATTTCATGATGAAAATATACAAGCTTCTACTGTTGCCATTAAAACGTATATACAGGCTCTACATGAAAAATCTGAAAACCAATGTTTGCAGTCTTTAAGTGATATAAATGTAAAGAATCAGCATTCTGTTTCACCGAAATGTGTGAATTCCACCAGACCTAATATTTGGATCTCCACCAGTAGACATCTCATCTCTTTAACAGTGGAAGTTAACGGCGAAACTAAACATGAATTAAAGTGAATAAAGTAAACCTGTCTCAGAACGAAAACGAGATATGATATGAATTTAAAATCCAGGAGAGTTTATGTGGCTTTTCACAGCGAAAACAAGACTTCGTGTATGTCCTAAGCCCCAATATGACTGAAAGAGCTAAAAATAACTCAGGATGGTTTTATCGGATACCAAGATTAGAATCCAGAAAGCACCTCGATTCAAAGTAACAATCTGATTCTTTAAATATGTCGAAGAAGCCAAGGTCGGGGGCAGGAACAGGATCATATCACAGATTTTGGAAAACGAAATCATGCCCAGAACCTGGAAGTTAATAACCTTGTGCCCCTTTAAAGAACATACCTCCCTATGTCTTGCAATAACCATTGATACTGAATGCCGCTTTCGAGAATCTTTATATTGTATTTTAAACTCAGAACCAATGAATTCTTCCAGATCTAAACCAGATTCAAGGGGGCATAGCCCAACCAACTAGAAGCGGCGAAACGGTCATAGCACAATCTCAGCCGTTCAGGTATTTAGTTCATGATAGCAATGTAAGTAAGTGAGCTAACGGGACTAGTTGTAACAAAACAAAAAAGTTTTTGTGGAAAGATCTATTTATTTGGTCCAATCGACTAAGCCGAGTAGCAGTTTGGTAGAACAATTATTTGATGGATCTTCTGTGATATTTCAGTTCTTCTGCTTTTTATTTTAGTTGAAATATTCTTAAGAAATCATTTCCAAAGTTTGTTCGCTAGACTCATCACAAAAAATAAACAAATCAGTCAACGCGGCCTGTAAGTGTTTGTAAACTTCAGTCGACATCCACTTCTCCATCCCTTTTCGGACACCAACCATGGGGCAATGAGAGACAAAATACATTTGAGTTTCAACCTCTAATCAATCTTTTAATACTTCTCCTTACCATTCTTGTACAAAAATTATAAGAGTCGTTTTTTCCATGATTTTGAATAGAGTGCAGGTACAGACAACCTTTAGTGGAGATTTTCTTCAAAATATCCTTTTGCTTTCATATTAAAAAATCTCTCCTATGGATTCTTGTGTATTTATTTCATTATTCAAGGGATTCAATACTTTTGATGATGGCCCAACTCTGCCTTCTATGATATTTGAAAGTCCTGAAATTTTGATTAGCCGGTGTTTTCACCAGGTTTGCTTAAGAAGATTAACGCAGTAACCTTGGAACTACGAGTTAGAAAACACGCGTAAAATTTTATCTGGCCACCGTTCTTCAAGCCAGTAAAACCGTCAAGTTCTAAGACAGACAGCAGATGCCAATATCGGTAAAGTTTTCATTAACTGAAATATTCTTCCTTCGATTAAATAATAAAACAGGCAACAAACCCCAAAGCACCCACGCTTACAAAACTGCTTTATGATATTTTAATATCCTTAATACAGCCAGACAGGCAACCCTTTTCATGTCTCAACAAGTTTCGAATCCTTATGCAAATATATCACAAATATTATATTCATTGCGACGACGAGAGCTTTGCACGCACCCAGCGGACGGACGGAACGACAAAGTTCCGCTTAGCACTTAACTCCGACTTTTCCACACAAACTTATACATTGATTATTTCTTCAGTTTTTTCTTCCTTTTTTTTTTGCTTGTTGGTACACAGTCGTCCTTCGGCACCAATTTTGATTTAAATAAAATATCCTTAAAAAGTGATTCCGAGTCTTTGCTGTGTGTCATCGTGTTGTAGAATGCTGACGGTCGAGAGGCTCCATGCAGCGCGTTCCGCGTTCCTTATTCCGCATTTACCATTCAAATTCACATTTGAATCCTGAGAGTCGAACTTTCTGTGGATTTGTGAGTAATGAAAGTTTTTCTGGGGCTTCTTAGCAGGTAAATATGAGAAAACTTCCACCGTCGAGCCGGAAAAACATTAAATGACAAAGTTTTTCCGAAGGCGATCATTCTTTCATGTTGGCAAATAAAATGATGGCACCCTTCGGCTGTTGCGAATTACGTGGAGAGAAGAAGATGCTGCTGCCAATGGGCTCCACGGCACGAACTAGCAATCCTTGGAAAAGGAATCGAAAGTGTGAAGTGCGCGATGCGAAACTTTCGCAAAGCGGATGACTCTAAGAGATTGTTCCTTAGTGTTATGGCTTTTATTTAAGGTGCAGTACTTTCAGTGCAATCATGTATTTTCTTCAGGTAAGTTTTACAGTTTATTCAAGCGTAAACTGAAAAGACATGCGGGGGAAAGGGTCCTTAACTAATAATACTATACTTACTGCTGGTGTCAATTTTTGGTTTAGGTGCTGAAGCTCCTGGAACTGCTGAAGTAGGAATGATTGTCGGAAGTTTTATATCCTGAAATGAAAAAAATCATAATCGCATATTTTATAAAGATTTTAATAAATGCACAAAAACGTCCTGAAAGAAATATTGTGTTAAAGCTTAAAGCAATGCTGATTATACAATTATTTGAGACTGGTGGTTTGACAGCGATTAATATTCATTTGAGAGGAGCACCTAGTTCAATTATCGATTTGACAGACACCATTAGGAATCGTTAAAAAAATATATTCCTTCAGACAGCACGATTGATTTGAAATTGAAACGCTTCCTTGAACCTGGTCGCATCCCGGTGGGAGTTTCTTGTTAAAATATTAAACGTCCGCAAAAAAATCCAAACAGTTGAACATCACAAATAAACCCAAATATTTTTACTGTGTCAAATCGTTGTTAAGACTACCAACTTCCCGGGGAGACCGCATTCGGGATTCCGGGAAAGCTGATTCGGTTACATATATTTCATATGGCAACGAACAGTCGTAATTTTTTGGACGAATATTAACTCTGCATATAACATATTTGTGGAGATCTGGCGAAAACTCATCGTAGGCTATCAACGTCTCCTCGTTTCGTCGAAACGACTAGAACAAAAACTTCTCAAAGGTTTCAAATGAGACTCCGAAAGACACCCATCTGCCTGATCACTACGCACTCAGTTTTACATCTTCGGGGTGTAAAAGGATCGATTAACGATTGAATAACGTTACAAAATCCTCTAAAGCTGATTATGGAAAGGCACACCCATAAAATAAATCCGAAAGACTGGTTGGTTGATTTTCCTGTGTCAGTCATGTGCGCTGAACGGAGTATTCTCCGAAAGGAATGCTCATTCTCTGATGAGTACCTTTAGTTTCTTCATATTGGTTCTAAAATAAAGCATGTTGTGACAACACGAACCAATAAATTTAGCCAATACAATAACCACTACAACAATGCCACCCATCAGTCAGACTATTATTGCTGCAAATGGTGACTGGGCTAGGGATTGAGCGTTGGTTGGACATATCAATAATTGAAAGCCAGGCACTCTACCAAATGCACCGCCTAGCCGTATAAAGAGAGTGGAATTTAATGCCTCCAAAACTCAATGCTGTCTGCTGTCATCAAAGCAAAATGTAAGCCTTCGGTAATTATTGACGAATTTAACTTGCATTTTTGAAGCTGCAACAATTTTAGTTGGAATGATCACATAACCGATATTGCCAAAAATGCTGCGAAATATCTAGGTTTCCTGAAGCGATACAGGAAATACTTACCCCATCTGATATAACTGTCATATATAAAGCTTTCATGAAGAGCAACTTCCATGTATGGGCGGGTGCTCCAGAGGACATCTTGAGCCTGCTTAATAGAATCTTAAATCAAACGATAAAACTCCGGAGACAAAAATATCACGAAGTCAATTGAATATTTTCAACACCGTCGTAACGTTTCCTGCCTTACCATAACACTGCCTTTAACAGTGTTCAATCGAATAAGCCAGTTGCATTTTTCCCCCTTATCACTTTACCCACCTCCCTAAGGAATGCTCATTAGTTCACCCCTCAGCCCAACTTTGGTCATATAGTCAACTACTGAGAAAACAAATTTGCAGAAATTAAAAAAACAAATCAGATCAGTGCTTGGCTTTTTTTCCCCTCCCAAGCACGTTATTTATATCGATTAAAAGTATTTCTTTGTCTCAGCCTATCGTCTTAAATGAACCGAGTTCTGACCACTTGCTTGTGAACTTTTCTATTCCATCTTTAGATGAGAAAATTCATACCTAGATTTTAAAAATGCGAAATAGAACCTGTTAAGATCGATAATTAAGTAAAGTCTTGGGAACGTTTCCATGGATCTGGGAAACATAACCAACTTTAGCGACATAGGTGCACTTTTGGATGCCTCTTCTAAACTTATTCAAAGTACTGTTAATATATGTCTACCCTAAACAAAGAGAAAGTATCATTTAATTGACATTCCCGAAAGTTTTTTAAAGCTAATACGCATTCGTAATCCACTAAATGGGCAATGTCAACGTTAACGCTTCCCCTTTAAAATTCTCAAGTGAAAAGTGCAATATCCAACGGAATACAACGTCATCGGAACATACAATTCAATAGAAGACTAAATTTCTTACACAAAAAAAGCTAAGCCGTTGTGGAATATTGCGAATTAATGGAAAATAAAAGCAGGCAAATCCGAAATCTGGTATCCTTACTACAGATAGAGAGAAGGCAAACGCATTTGCTTCATCATTTGTAAAAACCACTCTGTTGCTCAATGTCCAGAAGATCCAGGCTCCAACACTATTGTCGACAATGTTGCTGATATTACAATAAAATTACCTGGGGTAACGCCCCAGGTTGCCTGTGCGTCTCAGCAAACTATTACTGATATTGTTAAAAGCATGCGCCTCAGAAAGGCAGATTGTTTTGATGGTGTTAAAATGTATGCGTCAAAAAATTACCAAAGTCAGTTTAATGTTTTGAACATTTCGTGTCTCAAAATAAATTAGGTTCTTGTAGCTTGGAAAACTGGTAAAGTAAGCCAGGAATAGCTAGTGAACTACCTGAAAGTTATAGACCAATAAGTAAGTTTTTCGTAAAATTGAGGCAGAAATCTGAAGAATTTGTACCAGTCAAGGCAGTAACTTCAATAAAATAATATTGTTGAAAAAATCGGAACATATATTTATTTCAATAAAGCAGCAGTCGTTGAAAACTTTAGAGTAATGTTTATTTCATGGCCTTCAAAACATACTAACGGATGGCCAATCCTGTAATACTGTTCCGTGATTTCTCAACATATTTTTTGAACAAATGTCAAAACCAAACTAATATTTGTAGCCATTTGCAATTGCAATTTCCGATCGAATAATATTTTGAGCCACGTTGCTGTACTCAATCTATCTTCCCAAAATACTCGTTGTACAAAGGCTCACGTGGCTTTGTTCTGCAAAGTCCTAAGGGTATGGCCTCTGATTTTTGCAAAAAGGGTCAATTCTACCGCAGATAATTATTTACTATAAAAAACCAAAAGCCTGCCTAATCGAATGATCTTAACACAATAGAGTTTCTTTTGAACGAATTTGTGACTAATGTCAATGTACACTATATAAATAAAACAAATAATTATACGTTCTCTTTTGTACAAGTCAACTAATGTGCGGCCACAGTTGTTATCCATTTCCCGGAACCACAAAATCTTTTCACACTGCTTTCCCTACTCGAAATTAGGAAGGATAATTTATAAAATTTTCTTTTAAAACTTTACCCACGTAACAAGAAATAGAGCAAAAAGTTTAACACGAAGCACAATTACAAACATAAACAATGTGTCCCTGCGGTTAATATACTCCTGTTCTCCCCAATCGGCCTCATCACTTTTATCCTTTTTTGTTTAATTTGATTCTGGTGTTTTATTAGCCGAACAATCCTCCTGATGGCAGTAATGAAGTTTAATGTTTCAATTAGAAATGCTTTTCTCCATCACACATAAAAACACAACCCTAAGCTTTTGCAAGGCAAACAAACACCAAGCTTCATGGAAATCGCAGAGCTCAATCCAAAAGGCTGAAGAAAAAGTTTTAACCAAAAAACTGGAAACGAGGATAAACGCACTTTACATCTGCGTAGCATCAATCCAAATACTGATCTTTATTCTGCGCAGCATGAATTTGCGAAAATATGTCAGTATAAATATTATTATTTATTTAGCCTTGCCACCCCCTTTTCGGTTGTGTGGTTTGTGTAGGTAGTAAGGGGGATGGAACAAACAGGATGTGGGTTCTTTGATAATGTTGCTGTTTTTCATGCTGTATCATGGCCTTTGTCATCTTAATCGTCATCGTTGTTGGTTTAAACAGCCCTTGAGCAGCCCCTCGGTTATTTATTTATATAAAAACGAATGAAATAGGGTTGAAGCTCAACAGTGTCCCTTTTTACGAACTTACTTTGTATGTGTAGTGATTTGCGTTAAGTTTCTAGGGATACTCGCACACATTCTTGTGTAAACACGAGCTCGGCTAACAATTCTGGGCGATTAATTTTTTTCTTATTTTATGTAAAGTATTTATTACTTAACGTGTATGTATGTATGCATTTAGAGTGATGCTCTCCTTGGTACTGAAATTGTGCACGCACGCATAACACATTCTATCAACATACAGTGAATGCAACAATTAATCGAACAAAAATATTGTTTGTTGAATTTTTAAAAAAACAAAAGTTCACCCACTTAAGTCAGATGTCCTCGTGTCCTTGTGTCCACTTAATTTACTCAAGCAATAAAATCAATAAACATACACGGGTTTACCTTTCACGAATTCTCTTCTAAGGCTGTTTGTTGTGATGTATTCGAAAAAACTGAAGGCACAATTTCTCTCTTTCTCTATTTGGTCGAAAAGTAAATTATCGCATAATTTTTATTTTTTTTTCATAGATTTGTACTGTTCCTTTGCTACAAAACTTGTTGTTTCGTACCATTAAAACGTGTGTGAACTCTCGAAACCAATAGTTTTCTGGAAGTGTAGGAGCATGAATGTTAAATATATAAGCCTCCTTGGTAAGGCAGTACCTCTGACTTTCGCAATAACTTGATCCTTGGTTGGAGGTTCAGTCTTCCATATTTTCGTGAACCTGGCGGCCGAGAATCGAAGGGACTCTTAGCTGGTATGTTGTTGTCCATTCGTTAATGTTCTTTTCTTCGTGGTCATCAATATCGTTTGAGTATGTCCACAGTTAAACAAACTTGGAAAAATGATTGCTTTCCATGTTGATATGTTCCCGTTGTTCCATACATCATTGGACATGACTGGGCTCCGCTTGGTTGTAAGCAAGTGGCAGCTTCTCAAGTTTGAACTCTTCGTAGTCATTGGAGAAGTTAAGACCACCAACCATCGAGAGTTATTTTGTAATTAGAGTTCACAAACTTTGCCGTTTTAGTCCTAATAGAACTGGTTCAAAATTCATTATCAACTGCAAAACTTTCAAGTGTACATATATATAATCAAGGATTCTATTGTATCTGGCTTTCGATTAGCGATCATTGAATGTATTTTGGCTAAGGAAAATTCGCTTGGAATCTGACCTGATTTAAGGACTTTATTTTCTTGCACTGATACAGATTAATCTATGCGTATAAACTGCAATGTATCATATAACAAATAACAAAGAGTACTTAACTCGCTTTAGATTTTGAGTAAATATTTTTTTATATTTTCGTGTCACCGAAATTCTTTTCATGCACTTTATTGAACACATGCGCATGTTTGAAAACAACGAAATGCAAAAGTAAACCGATTTGGTTCATATTCTTTTTTACATGAAATAAAAAAACATAAACAGTGTGTAAAGTATCAATTAAATATGAAATGGAAAACCTATAGCAAGTTAAACGAATTTTATATTTTGTTTAACATGTGATAAATATTTTTTATAACAAATTTGTACGAGTTTTTATTTGAGTCACTGTATATGAGCACATATTATACACACCTTGATTGTGTGTCTAAGTTTACTTTGTTTTCTTTAGTCCTTAATGGTGAACAAGAAATTTAATAGACCAAAAGATCTCTTTTGCAAACTACAAGCTGTACGCAATGAGAAAGGACGAGGGAATTTCAACCCAAAGTAACTACTTTGCATTTGCTGCACACAAATTGAGTACTATAAAATATCCTTGGGCTAGTTAGTTTTTGCATATTCTACTCATCGTACTCAAGCACATACTTCAAGCAGCCATATCCAGAAGCAACAAACTTAAATGCTCAGTAAAATGCGTTTTGAGGTTTGTTTGATGTTTAGATACACAGGTTGTGCGAGGAAGAAGTAATTACACAATTGTGATTGTCCTTTTTGGCTCGCATACATTTTAATTGAAGTTGCAACCATATGCAGGGGGGAAGTGCAATTTCCTGTATGCGCGTTTCACTCAACTTGAATTGTGAATACACAAAAATCTTTTAATTAAAAATAAATTATGAAACTGTCTGCTCTCAAACGCAGAAAAGAAAATCCTGTTTGCAAAAAAAAACAACAAAAGTATTAATTATGCAAAGCTCCGTGAGGTGAAAATGAAACACAACAACAAATAGCAGGGGTGAAACAAGGTTTTCTTAAGGATTTTTTTTTTTTTTTGCCACAAAGTTGCAAATGATTTGAATTAATACTCAAACAAGCGATAGTCGTGGTTGTGCGTCGGCTAAAGGGGGTCCTTTGCTTAGGACACGCAATGCATCCTGTAATCCTTTCGAATCGAATGCAATAATTTGCAACACGCAATGCAGTTCGTGCAATGTTGTTACACAGAACTATGTCTGGCGGGAAATTGTGCACCCCATTGAGGTCTACAAATGTCTTAGAGAGAGGCCGGATACTTTGGTACGCATTCATGCTTTGTGTGTTTATGACACGTATCTGCGTTTGTGTCTGGTTGTGGTTTCTGCTCACATTTCACTCAATCACAATTGCGATCTGACTGCTACCGAGCTAGTCCACCTGGAGTATGGGTTTTATAAACCTTGCAACTTGTTTGCAGTGATTTCAATCAATTTTGTGTTTTTTTTGTCTAAGTTTGAAAGAATATATTAACAGCAGTCCTTGGACTGAGAATGCAAATATTTATGTTAATGAAAAGGATAAAAGTCGACGATAAGAAAGCGTTTGTAAGCTTTGGCGCTCGTGTTTTGGTTAGTTGTTTATTTTTGCAGTGTACAAGGTGAAAATAACAAGCCTATAAGCTGTGCAAATGTTGGGCAATGTTGACTTTTGTTTCTTTGAATAATTTATTAACCAATGGCTTACACTTCATTGCTCTTAAAAAATGTGCGTCTTCTCATTACGCTAACTCATATTTTCTATTCTTTATCTTCGCGAAGCCTTAAGAGTTCCTTATCTGTGAATTATAAGTGTGTTGGGAATAAATGAACGATTAATAACCTTTTGGAACTGAGCACGCACTTTATTGAGTTTATCTAGAAAAACGAATTAGAAGTCTGGATATTTTCCTCCGGCGTACTACAATGGATACTCTAGGTTCCATCTTTTTTGTCGCAATTAAAATAAATTAAAAAAAAACTATTGGGGGTTTCAAAGACCGCGGGTTACCCTCAAACATCGATAATAGCATAAAAAGATCCTTTACCTCCTTTTTTTGTAAAATTTCTAGCCCTGCCCAAGTGGCGAACACTGCGGTCTGAGAGAATAGACCTCTTGTATTTTGGGGAGTTTAGCATTCCATCCTTCTGATGAAAGATAGAATGTCTTTAGCATTGGATTGTCTAATGTTTAATGTCTCTTTATGAAAGATACGCCTAACTAAATTA
Organism: Orthonevra nobilis; assembly: GCA_963555765.1. Classification (NCBI taxonomy): domain Eukaryota; kingdom Metazoa; phylum Arthropoda; class Insecta; order Diptera; family Syrphidae; genus Orthonevra; species Orthonevra nobilis. The sequence goes on along the minus strand of OY743225.1, from coordinate 22,822,280 downwards.
GAGCTGTACATTCACAAAGAATGTGTATAGCCGTTTCGTCGTCTTCCAAACAGAGTCAGCATTGGGTGGTTGTACTGAGCCCTAGTTTGGTTAGATGTGATCTCAAGTAGCAGTGGCCTAAGAGGAAGCTCACGAGCATTATAAAATTCATATTGCTAAGTTTAAGGATTTCTCTGTAAGGGAAAGGATTTATTAGTAATTTTTCCTTTACCATTAGTTTGATATATTATCAGGATCAAACATTCAAAGACCAACCTGGTCTACAGAATAATCAACAAATTTCGAAAAGAATTAAAAGAAAATAATATTAAATATAGTGCCTTCTTTGACTTCTCTGAAGGCTCTGACAAAAGTCTCAGTGAGTATCTATCACTTCCATTAGCGGTCCTATAACGTCTATAAAGATTTTCACCGACGTAAACTTGAGTATATGAATCGCTTAGACTAAGCAAATAGTTCCTGCAAGCAATCCTAACGCAACTAATTCACAAAAAATAAAAGCTCTTTATTAATTCTCGTCTTTAATTCAGAACGTCATTTCCCTGCAAATTCAAATTGCTGGTCCAAACTTTATTGATCTATAAAAATGCTATTCAAGTAGCACATGATTCTATTTCCCAATTAAGTTGGATCTCAAATTAGCTTTTTTTTAAATGATATCGTTGCGAACTGCATTTACTTTTTACTGCCTTCGCAATCAAATCTTAACACATTCGCTTAACAAATTGCTTTACTTTGAGCAAAAAAAAAAACGGTCTTCCTTTTCGAGTCCTTACTCTGAATTCCACAAAATCACTTTGCATTCCAAGAACTATCAGTCTCATATTCAGGTCGTAAATTTTATTTAATTATCATGTTTAATTACCTTGCCGCACAAACACAGCAAATACGAGCGCGCTCATTTCCCTCTGTACCCTGTCACATTGGTTGCTAAAGCAGCCACCACATTAACATACCACCCCCTGATCCTTAGCGCTAATGTCATACAGCGGAAAAAAACTTATCACAAGAAAAAAACTGGAGCAGAAAAATTAAATAAAAGAGAACAAGAACCTACGAAAAAAAAACATAAAGCAAAACGAAAACGAAAATACTCCTCACGCTGAATGGAGTCGCGGTACGAGTGCTCCTGTTCCTGCTCCTGCTCCTGCTGCCACTGCTGCTGCTGCCACTGCTGCTGCTGCTGCTGTTGCTGCTGTGTTCACCTTAATAGGTCGCCATTAGAGGCCATAAGGGAATAAAATGTTTCATAAAATAAACTAATTAACAGAACTCGTTTTTTTCCTTTGAATTAACCAAACACACTCACACACTTTGAGATATGAATCAAGCAGAAGTCATCATACGTATGTAAGTAGGTAGAGGGTGGGGCACTGTATTATGTTTTGTTTTTGCTTTTTTTTGTAGCCGCAGCAAAATAAGGAACGAGTATAATCCACGTGTTATCTTTCATTGCCGTGCCTTTTATTCAAGGCTCAGCCAGTCCCACTTTCGACCACCCTATCAATGCAGCGCGTTCCTTCGCATGTGGTACTTTGGAATATTTTTTTGTTTTTCTGTTTGCTTTACTTTGTAGTTTTCATTACAATTTATTAATTTTTTTTTTTTCCTTTTTATTTGTGCATTCACATATTTAATTAGGCAAGGTAAATATAAGATTAAGAGTTGTAGGGATGTGTTTTTTTTAACTACTGCCTGTGTCTGCCGTAAGGCCTAGTTTTTTTTTTGGTGAGTTTGAGTAAAGTTATTTTGGACACTGTTGCGTATACGCAACAAACAGTGATGGACATGAGCACAAATGGCTTTTCTGAAGAAATTGTTACGAAGTGAAATGGTATTTTAATGGTATGTGTTTTTCGTAATTGGTAAGATTTTACTTTTATGCTATTTTTTTATTTACTACAGCAATGCGATTCAACCATTTACGCGTGAGCCTTAATGAGCTGAGAGTTAAAATGGATATGAGTGAGTTAATGCGTTGTGACCACGAAATAAGCCGAATGAAGGGCGTAATAAAATTATGTATTTAAGACTTTATATATATAGAAGACTTTATTTCAATGACACTCGTGCATTTTTAAGTCTAAGCAGAGCTCAAAAATAACCTTTATTTTTAAAAGGCCATGCGAATCGGTCCTTTAATAAATGAAGATAAAAAAGGTTGCAAAAAAACATAAAACATCACAATCAACAGCTGAGTATATTACTGAGGCAGTATCAACTCTAAAAACGACAATCTGGTCCTTGGTGGAGATCTGACGGAGATCTCATCTTAGGCATGTGATGCTAGTTTAGTTAGTCCACATAACTAAAACTCAACAAACCACTTGTCGTGCCGTTTTTTTCTTTATATGAAGCCGTTGAATGACAAGCAAGATAGCAGAGCAAAGCCTAGAAACCATTGAAAGAAAACTTATCCTTCGGAGATACGGTCCACTCTGCGAGGAGCTCACATGGAGGAGAAAGTACAGCCAATGATTCTACGTGCTGTACAGAGATGTGGATTAAGTATTTAAGGCCAACATTTGTCAAACAGCAAAGGGCCTTTGAATTCAATCCATTTGAATCGCGAAAAAAGGGAACTCCGGTTTAAAGCTGAAACAATCTCGGAATGGTACATCAACTGAAAGCAGAGTTCTCGTGACATGAATAATGTGAACTAGCTTAAGCCGAAACTTAGACCCTATATCGATCGATGACCAGGTAAGCAAATACGAGAAATTGCAGGCCAAGTGCTTTCATTAATTGACCCGAACCTAACGATCTTCACACAGTCGAAGAAAAAAAAATGTTCCTACAATATCGATCCCTTTCATGGGGAATGGGCTCAACTTATATAATAAATAAATATCTCATGTGGTATATTAATTTAATAAATGTTATTAAGTTACTTTGTCACTCTAGCTGTCCGATCCGAAACAAGCTGATGAAAAAATTGATCATTTCGGCCAAACAAATAATAAAAAGCAGCACATTACCAAGAACTGATCCAAGACCAGAAGAACCGTATAAATCCAATGTTTGATGCAAGAAAATTAACTTTTTTTTCAAAAATAACAGCTTGCCAACCGCCACGAAAAATGGGCTTAATTGAGTTAAAAACGGAACAGGTTTCTAAGATTTCTAAGGATCGTGATCAGGTTCACCACCAACTGACAAGGCGGTTATATTTTGGAGATAAAAACTAAATTTTCCCCCAAAATACATTGATTATAATCAAGAATCAATAATTAACATTCGACTGACTTAGTTCATGGACATAACCGCAGAGCACACTGTGTAATTTCCATGAAAAGTTAAGGAGGTGCTTCAAAGTAAAAATTTGAAAACAAAAGAATTTAACGTAAATTTGCAAATAAAGTCTATCCTGGCGTCTGCGACTGCTTAATCCTTGAACAAGGGGTTGTCTTTTCTTCTTTCCTGATTCTTTTAGTTGGGGTTCGAGCATACTGTTATCTGGAGTATTGTTGTTGAATCGCTTAATGTTGACGAGCCATTGAAGTCGAAGGAGTTTGTCCTTAGGATTAGATCTACATACTGTACGTGCACTCGCGCTTCTAGCAGACTTGTCGATGAATAGTAGGAAAGGATTGTCATGAAATTCGTTTGCTTTTTTTCAAGATTTGGCAGGGTATAGAAGTCTTGTCAAAGAATCTTGTAAACGACGTTAAACAGGCACGTGAAAAAGTCTACCTCTTTGGAAGAGGGGATCGTGTTAGAACTGATATATCAGTCACTGAACTTATTTCCATCCCGACGAAAACATCTACGACACATTTAAAAAATTAAGCTTGTATTTCAACTGAACCTTCGTATTTGCTGTTTTTGAGCTTTTTCCTACTACATTGAATGAGCTTTCTTATTCTTTGACTGAGATTGATTTTTTCTTTAATAATCTTGAAATATAGTTTAACTTGAGTATCCTAGGTATCAGGTCCGCACCGTTCTTTAAAACTCAATCAAGAAGTTACTCTTTAGCCTACCACTTGTAAGAGCTTCTCCTTTTTAATTTTGGTTATCAAAATTGTCTGACAAACTCAACTCAGAACAAAAAAAAACGTTTATAAATCCGTAGAAACGCATTCCTTAGAGGAAACGTACACTTCCTGTTGGAATTTTTCACGAACATATTTTATAATTCCCTCCATTACACGCACTTCCGGAGTGCGTAACGATTTCCATGAAAATTGATTGCGTATTCCTCTCTCACACACAAACACAACATTTTATACCCCCGTACAAATAAGTTGTTTTAGAAGCACTCGTACCAGGAAGTACAATGTTTTTCTCACCACATTTCACCCTTCTATTAATTATTGAAAGACCCTCCTTATGCTGATCACCTTCTCTTGTGTGAAAAATAAGGAAAACGTAGGAACAATGCAGTTTGCCCGGCCTGTCGGAGAGAATCCTTTAATTATTTTATGCGTGCATAAAAGATGTAATTAAGATTAACCAATTAATGTGAGTTGTTGAAGTTGCGTATCTTCTTTGTCTTTGAAAAAAATTCATACATAAGCACACTCAGCGTGGACAAACGTTGAGTAGAAATTTCGTTCAGATTCATACGCGCACATACCCGCACTGATAAAGCTATAGACTCTATGAAAGGCGGACTCTTACACACAGCCTTTCTGAAATAGGACATGAAAAACGTACTTGAAGACTGAAATTCTAAGGCAGAGTTGACAAAGAGAGCAGTCTCTGATGACTTCCGACTCACAAGATCCCCTTACAAGGACATCCTCGTTGTTGCCATCTACTGCCATCCAAATCAGTGTCGTACTGACCGATGCAAAACTCTCGCTCAACATTGTGGATATGTGGGCATTAAGTAATCTTATATGAACTCTGACAGCCGGATAGTCCAATTCTGGAAAGCTGCACCAGGAAATAATAAGTAGGCTCGATATTGAATGCCTTCGCAACCTCAAAACAACTACAGCCTTCAGCGAGCATAGAAGAGAAATATTCTCAAATGTTCTATTGCATTCCGCAAATAAAAAAAAATATATCGTCACAGTTCCCCATATACTATAACCTTGCGTGACAAGATTAAGGATATCGAAGAGTCGACGCTTTTTGTAAGAAAAAGCCTGCTAGAAAACAGTCACACTGCCTCCTCTGTTATTGGGAAGGGAAGCTTGTCACCGATCCACTGGGTATTGCGGATACATTCAAGCATCATATCAAGAAGTTTTAGTTAACATTGTATATTAAATAAAGCCAAGATTGACTGGAAGTGAGCATGCACTAGATGATCTCTCATCAGCATGTCCGCCAACTGGAATGTCAGTTCTATAAGTACAACTGCAAAAAAAATGCTGCTTTATCTTCCAACAAATATCGGGACATATTACACCCACCATGGGCCGAATCAGATGCCTAGGTAAAGAGCAAATACAGAATGTCTGAGGCCTTTTTGTTTAGAACAAATCGGCCAAAACCAATGCGGACTCCGATTCGACAGATTTACTACCGCCCAAATTTTCTGACTACATAAACCAATGAATCATTCTATACTTGAACTTTAATCCAACAAGTAGATGCGTAGTTGTGTGATTTCTTCAAACTAATTTATGAACAGATACTGTAATGAGCCCTTGAATAGTTTTGATCAAATAATTAAGATCGAAATTCCTAACTCGAGGCACAAAAATCATCTTTAAGAAATGTTCATCTTGCCAGTTCTTCTATATGAAGGCGAATGTTCGAATTTTAATGCAACGTGCTGGGCAATGATGTCTTGTCTTGAAAGAAAACATGGTTCGACTACTGGGCAACAATGCAATAAAGAGTGCCTTCGAATTCGGCCGAACTTCTTTACGAAAAAAGCGAGAACCGAAAACCGGTTCAAAGACCAAGCTAGACAGCTAAGGAAGACACAACTAGAAGCTGAAGAACGGAAAGAATCTTTAGCCAAGACTCAGATCCTCCAATGAGTTATGGCCTCATAATTTAGTAAGTTGCTAAATAGAGTCATTTATTCAAAGTCTGTATACTCGCATAAAAAAAAACAGTTTGCACGCAAATGGAGAACCAAAGCAAAGGACTACGTCATCACAATTCATCATCGTATTGGTCATATAAATTTAAAAAGAAAGAAAACAAGCCGACATACGATCAGCGTCCTACTTTATATTGTCATGAAAATATGAAGAATTGAAGGAATAGGAAACTAAAAAAGCTTTGTGAAGAATTCTCGAAAGAGACCGTTTGTGTTTATTGAACACACTGTTCAATGACAATCTTCTGCAGAGCAGGAATCATGGTTCCCGAAAAACGAAGAGATCTGGAATAAATGTCGGCATCTCTAACTTCTCGAGCTTTATCTTGAAGAATAACCATTGTTCTCGCCATGATTTTTGATTCATTAATGACACTAGAGTGAATTTCTTGAAATCATCTCAATGTTGAGTCCGCGGGTTATTCCTATATTTAATTTACTGTTTTAGCTTCGAAGGCGATGAATAGAATATGAATAAAAAGAACTGCTGTACGGCAAAACTAATACATAAAGAAATTGGAAAACTACTGTCCAATTCTACTATTCACGACACAAGATTATTAGTACTTTGGTCTGACTTAATGACTCGCAACAAGCTTAAAACTTGTGGATGAATATTAATGCATATATTTTCTTTCCTGATTTACTGATTTCCGCATTGCGATGAGCTCAGCGAAATAAAAACTCTGCAAATTTATACCATTCGAATTTATACTCTCAAGTCATGTCCATTTTAAGTAAATCCGCCTAAAATTAATCCGAACAAACTGTCACTTCGAAATGACAGTCTCGGCGCCATAGTCATCCAAATGAATTGCACACACGCATTTGGCATTTTTAACACATATCCGGCCAATGTTTATGTTGGTCATGTACTTAAAACGGTTTTTACAAGCCTTAAATTTTGCCACACTCCGAGCAATGGAATTAGTATATCTACCCTTGATTTATGCATCACATGTTTCGCATAAAAAAACAAGTCCCTTCTCTAAAGTCCAATCCCCTATGGCCATATAAGAGCCCTTTTTTATTACAACACACCACAATCTGCAGAGTGGTCAGCTACTACGTTCTATATGCGACATAAACCGTCACTACAATGGAACAACAGAGTTATCAAAACCGTCGGCTATATTAGCCGCCTTTCATCGTTTGAAGAATAAAGGAACTCGCCAACCATATCCTCCCCATGCAAGGTAATTAGCTAGTGTTCTGCTGCCGCTAAAAGGGTGGTGCGATGCGATGCAAACGCCCCCGCAGAAAACGGGGATTAAACAATTCACTGCATAGATTTACTTCAAAGGCATAATAGTCTTACAATGCGACGAAAATACCCTCGTTGAGCAGGCAGCGCATGTATATATGTGTGTATATGTGTTAAGAATATATCCAGACCGAGTGCATTGGTAGTTGGGGACAACGCACATACTCGTCGGTCGCGGAGAGCGAGCCAGTCAGCCGGCTCTATAAAGCAATTGTCTTTTCGCCGCACCTCTGCCGCCATCGTTGTGTCATCCATCCCCCAACCACCTAAGACACATACCCCCTACATCTCCAACACAAAGGCCAATTTTAATGTTTCAATTGTTGGCAGAAAAGCCGCTTTTATCGCAAGCAGCGTCAAGTTATTTCCTTACGCTCGTTGACTCCTTTTCGAGTTAAGTGTTTCGTAAAAGCTGATTATGTGGCAGCAGCAGCAGCAGCAGCAGTAGACGACGACGACGACGACGGCACAGAAATAGTGATGGTATAGTGTAGTACACACATGCCCATTCATATATGCTTTGGATGGGGTGCAGAGGCTAAGGGCGACGAAGGACATCCGACGGCAGCATGGAGCCAGGCATGTGGAGCGAGCGCCATCAGTGAATTAAGGCGAAAGCGAAGGCAGTGGCAGCAGCGGCAACGGCAGCAAACGAATCCATAAACAATACTTGTGTGCGGTCTATGCTCTGCTCTCACTCTTTAGGAATGCTGCAGATGTAGAATTCAGTTAACAATAAAAGTGTGCACTGTGATGTGGCTTCGGTACACTAGCGTTTGCTGCGATAGGTTGCTCCTTCAGAATTCTTTGTTTCGAATGAAGGACTACATAAACAAAGTGCAAGAAAGCCATTTGCTGCGTTTTTGTGTGTTTTTGTTTGAAATTATTTTGCGCGCATTTAATCCTTTGCCTTTGAAAAATGCACCCATGGTCTAAAAAAAATCCTTGAATTGTTGCAAAACTGAAATCATTCTCCACATACACCTTAAGAATGTATAAGGGTGGTAGGATTTTCTAACTCTAACTCAATCAGCATCATTTGCGTTGACTTTTGTTGTTAAATGTGTCAAATAATGGAAAGGTCCTCCTCAATGGATTTGTATGTTCGTTTTTCTTGTCCACTTTGCTTTTTTGTATCTGTATGTATGCATGTACATACGTAGTCTATGCACTGTTGGAATCTTTTAGTTGCGACGGTCGAGGAATTGTAGTAAATGTTCTGTAAATGATTTATGATTGTATGAACAACGTCCAACGAACTGGGTTAGGTTGCACATGTGCACAGCTATGAACCCCAGGAGGCATTGGCTTTGGTCCTTAGTAGGGCACTGCAGTGTTGACTTCTTCTTCGATGTAAAGCGATGCCAAACAATTAACAGAAATCATAAATAGTATTCGCAAGATGAAAACGATGTTTCATAAACTGCGGGGATCGTAATCGTTTTGTACATAATAAAAACAAAAATCGAATAGAATGTTATTTCGTAGCTCTTATCGCGTGGACTAGTAAAATTTTTCAAAGCTTTCAATATTTATCAAACAGAAGGAATGTTTTTCTTTTTATCTTTAACACTAAATTATCTTGCGTCCTTTTCAAAGCGAATCCCAATCACAGCGAGTACCTTAGTTCCTGAACTAAACATCATCGAATTAAAATTTTCAGCTCCATTTTGTATTCCAGAACGAATTAAGCTTACTTAAAAGGGCTTGACAATGCAGCTTGGCTATCAATATAGACATAGAAAAATAAATATTTTCACTTTTTCACCTTGCCATGTAGACAGAATGACACTGTTATCCCAAAAAGATTTCAGCGTTAAATCAAGGATCGGTTTTGAGTTTATCAGTAAGGATTCGGCAACATTTACAAGATCAAAAATATTCTGACGCTATCTTATGCATTAGGAAGCATATCTATCAAAAGTCAATCGACAGATGAAAATACGCAGCGCAAGTTCACTTAATCTGTCAATATGAATTTGGGTGGGCTTCGGGACGAAAGTCAAGAGCATCCAGGGTTGAATCTGAAAACACCCTGGGCACAAAAAATGTATGGTGCAGATATCTTGTATGTACATGAATCAAAACCTTAATTTAACTCAATACTTCGATGCTTTTACCATTGATTGGGATCCCATAGGTATTCGGGATCCATTTTCACAGTGAGCGGTAACCCTCAGCAGCTACTGTATTTTTTATTGCATGAAGAAGCGGAGTAAGTCTTCAGTAATCGGCGAGCGCGAGAAGAACGACGAATGACGAACGACGTGTTACGAAAGACGTGTTAATTTGCCTGGCTTATTGATTATTTGAATTATAAAATCTAAAATCTAAATCTAAACATTTTTAATAAACTTTTGCTTGTTTTTTCTATCTTAAATAAAATAAAATAAAATAAAATCTTGTTAATAAAATATCGAAGTCTACAGGTATGTAACCACACCCATAAGAGCCTCACTGTCCAGGAGAAAAAATATAAACGGATTCTAAATAAAGAGCTAGTAATAAGAACTGATGCAGGAGAAAGTATACAGTTTCTGGAGAAAATGAAAGCACATTCATAAAATCCCTATAACCGTGACATAGAGGACGAGCTTCCTATGGGCTTGAAACCAAGCAAAAAAAATTGAAGGTGTTTGAAAAACGCCAAAGTTGAAAGATGCCATTTGGACAGCATTATCCGCAAAAGGGTAGCGCAATCTGGCGAGAAAGATGTCCCAAAAGTTTCTACCATCAGGCTGGAAGAGCATTATTACGAACAGAATGAGAGTCCCTTTTTAAATATGACATGGAAGATGCTACAACTTTCGCAAATGGAAGAAACGATCAAGTTTGCTTTGATATACGATGCATAACCGATTACCTACTGTGTCTTGAGATAACGCAAATAAGCTATCAACTTGACTAGACGAGGTGCCTCTTCAGCGCATTTTAGAAGTGCACCCTTACACAGTGCAGACAGTTCACCAGCTTCTGCCTGCACGCTTTCCTGTACGTAAAGACGCGGTCGTCGATTTTCGGTCGAAATTTATGAGAAGTAACCAGGCCTATTTCTGTTTTAGCGCGTATCGTTCATGAAGAATCGTTACATCCACTCAGTATCACTGAATGGGGTGCTATTTACGCAGAAGGTGACGATAGCGATCATCATGACGTTGCCATAGGTATGGAGAAGATCGCCCAATTTAACTTCTCAAGATTTTCCCTTTGAAACTCCGGTTCAAAAAGAATAAGCCGTATACTCTCGGAGCTCTCGAACAGCAAATCATACTGAAGCAAGAACTTTCCGCCCGCACGAGAAGAAGAGTAAAAGGCTGTTAACAATGGCGGTCATCACTTTACCGATATTGTCCTCGTAAAGTAGAAAAAAAATTATTAAAGCTTCAGATAAACATTTAAATTCAAATAACAAAAGTATGTCCTTTCATTTGTTTGGCGTTGCAAAAAAAACTTTATGTGAGTGTTTGTAGGCCACCCTGAAGTTTCATTTGAAAACAAATAATCAGATCGATGACACGAAATTAAAAAACAAGGAAGTTAGATAGGTTTCGGTAGATATGGAATAAATGGCTCGACTGGATGACACACTGCTAAGCCATTTGAGTGAAAAGATTTCCGATTAGGTTGGTTTATCCTGTAAGCTGTAAAAAAGACTCTCATTCATCTCGTAGATAGCTTTGGCGCTTGTCAAAGAGCGTCCTTGTATTTGCTGAAATAAAAATTCTGATACAGTAACGCCCCAAATAATCAGACTATGCTTTAACTCGCCAGTGGATGTAAGTGTTGCCTCCATGGTGAAGAACTTTCGACAACTTAGCATGCCGTCGAATAGAGCCTCGAAATACTTTCTTCAAAATTACAATTTTATCGGGTAACCAGCGCAATAAGCTTAGGTTGAAAATATTGATTGTTTTATTGAATTATTAGTTTAAACCTAACTTCGCAAAAAAATTAAAACATGTGCTTAAAAAATGTAAACCAAAATCCATACCAATCACAAATTTCTAAAGAATGCTTAATCGTTACACAGAAACGATGTTCTGACATCCCTTGCTAATCCCTAATGATTAAGTGAAGCTAACTTTACAAGTAAATCCTACCTTCCGTTTCCAGTGGAAACCCCAATTAAAAAAACTAAAAAAATATCGAAACGATGATCAACGTGTTTAGAAATCCTTGCATGGGTATTTTACACGAATGTACTACATCTACATTTTGATATTATCACTGCATGCCTCAAAACTTTTCTCGCAACTGCTGCTATTCCTCCTCGTACATTGTAAAGACTGTAACTTTAAATTGGCATTTAAGTGTAAGGGATGTGCAAGCGCACATTCGAACATATCTAACGGCACATTTTACGAATTCATGCTTCCCTCCTAACGGCATGATTGTGATATCAACATTCCTTTTTTTGAACCCCTGATGAAGAAAAACAAGAAGAGATGAGAAGAAAAAAAAGTAGGTATACAAAGTACGTACAGCTTATCCAGCTACAGATACGCAGCAGAGCTAAAGAAGCATTCAAGGCAATCGACCGACCGACAACGACGGCGGAGCGTTGGAGCGTGCGGAGCGTGGGAGCCAAAACACGAAATTTCTGAACAGCATAACTAGACAGGATACTGAAATTGTGAACGAACATCCCAAGGATATGATATAACATGGAACATCAATTCGACAGAATTGTGTTCGCTCTAAAGTGTATCTTATCATCATTCCCGTCAACCAACGTCTTCGTTGTCGATATCTTTCTCCACACACATGTAGCTCGTTTGGCACTGCCTTGAATTTGTTGCTGAAACACACACCGGCCGGGGGAACAGAATGAAGTTTTACCGCGAAATTCGCCAACTTCCTTGTTGTACGAAATTTCGTATAAATTTTAATAAAGAGATTTCATTGGCCGTAGGCACAACATGGCACACGGCCAAAGGGGGATGTGTTTCAGCTTGTTCCTACGCTGACTCCTGCTGCAGCAGTTCGGTAGACTTCTCTCGTGTTTTGTTATCCTTGGGATTGGAAGTCGATGTAGTTGTCGTTGTAGTTACTGTTTTCGCTGTCGTCTTTGTCATTTTTTCGTCATCGTTGTTATATTTTATCCCCCTATATATGTATGTTGTACAACATATCCCACAATGTAGCTTTACATAAATGAGAAATACTCGTATATCAACTTTGCTCTTGGAAAATTTATCCAACGATCATGATGAAAAAAAAACAACAACAACAGTAGTATTTAGATATATAAATACCATTGTGCCACAAAATTGTTACAAGGACGAAAACTCAGTTTTGGCAAAAAAAAAATAAGAAGAACAGAATTGGGTCCTAAAAAAACATAAGAGCACAATGGCAATGATTTGTTAATCTACTGCAATGTTGAATAGCTACATTCGTAATTTCTTCACAGCCATAAAACTCCGAGTCCCAAAATATAACAACTTTATCAAGTTCTGTTAAAGATCTTTACTATGGTTAAAAATGCTTTCTTTCATTTATTCATTTATTTAATCACATAAATAACAATAGACTTTTCACTCTTCGGGTAATCTAACTTACTCTGCTCTGACGGTCGTGAACCTGCCGCTGTTGGTAAGACCAAGCTTTTCAGCTCCACGAATGCTTGATCCTTGAACCAGAGGTTCGGTTTTCCCGTTCTTCTGGAGCCTGTTGACTTTGATCCCAAGACTATCTTGGCTGGAGCATTATTGTCCATTCTCTCGATGTGATCGATCCAGTGTAGTGGACGGATTTCAGCCTTTGTACAGCTCGTAAAGTTTGCCGTTATGCCTTCCTCGCTGAAATGACCAAATATCCGACGGAGGACTTTTTTTTCGAAGGTTGTGAATATTTACTCAGCTGCTTTGTCCGCTAAAAGACTGCAAAATCAGCGTTTTGTTGAGCAATATTTTTGTCCCTTTAAGTTGTTTATGGAGGATAAATCAGTTCCGAGGCAGTTGAACTACTTAACTACCTGGACATTTTCCCTGTCAATCGTAATGCTTTGGCCGAGCTGAAGTTCGACGGATCTTTTATCTGGTTAACAGCATATATTTTGTATTTTCCTCATTGACTCTAAGACCTTTTTTGCCTTTTCTTCAATCGCAGCGACGGCTTCCACTACAGCACACTGGAAACGAGCGAAAATATCGATGTCATCTGTGGGAAGACTTCAAAACGATAGTACCTTCCATAACGACTCCTTCCCGTCGTACTATCTGTTCCAAGACAATATTGAAATCCGGTGCATTTTTGGAATGGTACGGAAGTTTTGATCCCAAACTACACGGTGCAGCATATATTTTCGAGCTTTGTACAACACAATCAGATCAGTTTTCGGGCTTCCGAATGCAGCCATCACGTTGTTGAGCTCAGACCGATTTATAAAAAAGACGATGAATAGATAGATGGTGGAGATCGACTTGAATTACGTTGGTCTTTTCAAGGAATTGGAGTAGTGTGAAAGTAAACTCTATCGTTGTGTGAATTTTTGTGTGGAGCAAAAATGCTTAAGACGTTCACCCAGTACGCTGGATAGGATTTTGTAGTTGACCTTGAGAAGGGCTATGCCTCGGTAGTTGTTGCAAGACATGAAATCACCTTTTCGTAAATGGACTAGATAGAGCTGATATTCTAGTCATCGGACAAGCTTTCATCCTGCCAAACTTGGCAAATGATTTGGTGCATGTTCGCCAACAGAGCATCGCCACCATACTTAAAAATTTCAAACGGCAATATGTCTGAACCCTTGGCCTTCATTCTTGGTCATAAAAATTTAGCAGCTGCTGATTTCGAAAACTCTAATTCCTGGTTCTTTAACCTGCGGCTAGATTTTTGGCTTTTTTGCTGCCACGTCTCTTTTTTTTTGTTTCGAAAAAGCTTTTTCTCTTCCCTCCATCTGGCTCTAAACTCTCCCCATCTGTTGAATTATTTTACTGCGCAGATTTGTCATCATACGTTGGTAGCCTACTCGCTGTATTACAGTGCGTTATCGTTTTCACATATTGTTATTATCTATGGTTGGCAATGGTACATTGGATAGGCTTCCACTCAACTGATCTCTGTAGTCTCTGGCCTTGACATTGTTGGTCGACTATTTATCGGCTGGCAAAGCTTTCTTATATTTGAAAGTCGAGCTCTGAGTCGGGCTGCTACTAAAAAGTGGTCAATGTTGACATTTTCCCTTCTGAACATTCGAAGGTCTAGTCTGTTTGATGATTGTCTTGCGTATCAGTCAGCTTCGATTTGGTTGGCGGTTTGACCATCTGGATAATCAGGTTCCTATGTGGAGTTTTGTCAATATTTGCGTATAAATGAATATAAAAGGGAAAACACCGTGTTTGGTAGAAATAAAAATATGAACACAAGGAAAATATGAAAATAATGGCAAAATTAGCGAAACAATTCGTACAAAATTCATTGTTCATTTAAATTTATATTTAAACTATAGCCAGTGATGCACCACAGTGACAGAAATTCTGCTGCGTTTTATACGAGATGCTTACTTACTGAACTCTTGAGTTCCTGCCATAAATTTTCAATCGGATTTAGATCCGGTGATTGAACTGGCCATGCTAAAACTGCCAATTTATAAATATTCAAAGAATATTTTTGCATTTCTCGAGGTACGTTTTGGATCATTGTATTGCTGAAATGTCCATCTTAAAGGCATATATCCTCTGCGTAAGGCAACATCACACTCTCGAGTATACTGACATGTTCGCGTTGATCCATGTTTCCTTTTTTCCAGTTTATTGGGCCAATCTTACACCAGGAGAATGATACTTAAAGTTTGATAGTTCCACCTGCATGTTAAACACATTTTTTGGTGTATTAAGGTAAAAGTTCTTCATTTGGAGTAAGTCTTATTTACTTTTTTCCTTCGGATCCGACTTAGTTTATCTTTTCATTCATCACTCCATAAAATATTTCTCCACTTTTTACATCCTTCAGTGCCTGTTCATTGGAGTTGATCATTTGCAAACTGTAAACGTGCCTCTATGTTTCGTTTACATAGGAAAGGAACTTTCCTAGTCACTCTTCCATTAAGATTCGACTTTTGTAATCTTCGCCGAATTGTTCGTTCACTAAGGTCAAGGTGCAATTCCATTTTTTGCGAAGACAAAAAAAGGGTCCGACTTCGAGATACGAATAATTCTTCGATCGTCTCGATATGTGATTTTCCGTTTTGCGCCTCGATTTTCTTTAATCTCCAATTATTGTGCATGGCGATTTGCCTTTATTAAGCAATGTCGAAAACGCTTTCAGCAAGTCAGAATGCGTTCGTGCTGGAATTTGAGCGCACTTACTCTTCGCAAGATATTTACAACGTTTGTTTGTTTGACTTCCTAACATGTTCACACAAATTTTGGCCAACAACCAAAACCTTCTCTTTTAGTACTGCTTATAAAATAAGCTTTGTAAGTGACAGTGTTACTCATAGAGTAATACTATCTTGTCACAGCCATCATTAAGCGTAGTATTAGTTGTTAGTAAACATATTTATACAGGCTAAGCCTAACACCATACACAAATACACAAAATAAAGAAATGCAAAAAGATAATTGATAAAATAGTAAATGTAACTAAAAATGACAAAAATAAATCAAAATTGAAAATATAAAGTATGCATGTCAAGAACGGATACGTCCAAAAAGTTAACGCTTGAGTGTCAGTTTACTAGAAACTATATGGAATATGTGATAGTTAGCATTAGCTTGTATTGACATCCGCATTGAATGTTCATTGCAGCCGTAGTGCGTACGGTGGTATTTAATGTCAAAAATGTTAGTTGTTCAGGAATAAATGACTTACCACTAAAATTTACTAGGTAAAGAAGTGCTGAAGAGTCAATATTACCGGCTATAGAGGATCAGTCCATGATAAATTCCGAAGTGCGAAACGAACAAATTTGCGTTGTGCGAACTATTCATGCTGACAAATGTTGTGTACAGGGTACTTGTTATTAATGGACATTTAAATTCATTACTTCAGCGTTTTATGAAGCCGAGGAGGGAGTTACTTATGTCGACAATTTGCACATTATCAATTAAGAAGTCAAGATTTTGAGTGATTTGTAGACCTAAGTTCCTTGTCAGGCTAACTTTGACCAGCGCAGAACTATTAAAGGTGTACGCAGAGGTCAGAGGATTAAGTTTTCTAGAAAAGATGATGTTAAAACATTTAGAAATGTTTTAGCCCGGCAGCTGAAAGATTGTTAATTCTGTTTAATATTTTTATGTCGTCGGCATAAATTAGAACTCTAGAGTTCTTGAGCACAGAGGACCTAGGTGGCTGCCCTGAGGGACACTTGAAGAAGCGTAAATTAATTTAGGAGTTGATGCCCTAAACAAGACTTGGTAGGTTCGCCCGTCAAGATACGAGCATATCCATTCCACAAAGATGCAGGGAAACCAAGGGCTTTCATTCTAAAAGCTATTAGCTTATGGAAAAGCTTATCAAATGCTTTACTGAAGTCGGTGTAAATGCAGTCGACTTGACCCCCTTCTTCTAATGCTTTATTAGTAAAAGAAGTTAGTCACAGTGGTTTTGTTTTTTACAAAACCATGCTATTTGTCATTGAGGAAAGGCTTACAACTATATTTAAAACTGCCAAAAATTATACCTTTAAAGAGTTTAGGCAAACAAGATAGCTTTGCTATAGGTCTATAATTGGAAACATCATCCCGGCAACCTTTTTTGTGTACCGGAATTATAAAACCATTTGCCCATAATTTTGGGAAAACTCTTTGGTAAATGGATGCCTGGAATATGAAAGCAAGGGGCCCTGCCAAACCACTGCCGCAGTTCTTTAAAATAATTGGAGGCATTCTATCAGGTCCGCAAGTGGTGTCATTTGCAAGTCGAGCAAGATGGTAATTCACGTCGTTAGAGGTTATTGATATCAGAGGTACTTTTTTAATTGTTTGAATCTAGTAATTCGTTTTCTATCTTACTTGGGGGGCATTTTTATTGACAATACTCCATGCCTAACAAGCTTGAGAGTCATCACATTTTTGCTGTATTTTTAAATGGTCACCCCGTGAACAAGTACCTCTTGTGCAATGAATGATAACAATTCTGCTCCTATTCTGTTCAATTTAAATATAAATCTTCTTGCGAGCCTTTGTAAAAAATGTCAACACCCCTATAACATGCATCTCTTCTCGGTCGCAACTACGAAAACTGATACTTCTAACTATAATTTTAACCTGAGCATTTCTCCTCGACACAGAATCAAGACTATGCGCGGCATTAGCAGTGCCGTTGTAAATGTAGAAGGAGAACACGCTTTTCTTATTTTTGCTTTTTATTGACCAAACTTACGTCACAAACTCGCATTTATAATTGTGGGATTGGTGTTTGAGATGTTACATGCGTCGGAAGGCTCATTTGGACGTTTAAATTGCCATGATGTGGTTCCCTCTTAGTCGCCTAAATAGTGTCAGTCAGTTACCTCACGGGTAAGTCCAGAGCATATAAAGTTGCTTCCTTTCTTATTAATGCTTAATGCGTCTTACTTTACAGCAAGCTATTTCAAATGCCAAAGAAAAACTGCAAAAATTACTAATTTATTTAAATCTTTATGTAGCTTTCTCGCGGTAATAAAGTTTCTTAAACAAAGTTTACCTCTTCCTGCGGTTCTGCACAGACCTCATGATTATCACCTTTGAATCCACATAGCCGTGTTGTATCAGACGATATACCTTTCAAAAGTTTATTCAAAATACAAAACAAATAAAAAAAAACTTATAGAAAGTGGGGGGAAATAATAAAATATAAACTTTCCATAGTGCAGATGTAAATTTCCGCAGCAGCATTAATCATTGGTGCCAAAAATCTTCGCGAAACAACTTAATCTCTTACCCCAGATAGAAGACCAAGAGTTTAAAAACTTTGCGCCACGCAAATGCCTGCAAAGATTAAAGCAGTAAATCATTGCGCCCAACACTATTAACACCGCACGCTACTGCATATCTCCTTAAACAACATGGCGAATAAAAATATAAAACAACGCACAACTCCGGTAAAACAAAAATAAACTCTTAAGTTTAATCTTAATAAATTTTGCTGTGTGAAAAGCGTCTGTTTTAGGACTTCAGCGACGAACACGCGGAACACGGAGTTTATCGTTGCTCTGCTTAAAGTGCAACTGCAAGAGGAACAGCAGCAGCAAGTCATCACAGTAATTATGGTCTCCGCCGATTCAGGTAAATTGAGAGGAATAAGACCCACAAGGGGTATTAGTGCGTTCTGGTTAATATATTGCTTCTATTGTTTACACAATTTTATTTTACTGTCAAAGGAAACTGAAAGTTTTTAACCACAGCCAGGATACTTGGTGGCTTAACGGATGAGAGAGCATGAGAAATGCCAGTGACTGTATCTTAATTGAGAAACAGATTTTATTCTATCTTTTGTTCAAGTGGATTCAGCTACTGTACTCGTATTTGACATTAGGAATAGCCATAAGTGAACGAAGAAGCTGAAAAATGCTGCTTCCAAGATCAAGTTTCCTGGAATTCATGATTCCCTTACCTTTGGATCGGTCTTCCCTTTTCAAGTTACCTGAGCGACTAGGATTCACATTGGCCTTACCTATATTCGCTTATGGCAATATGTCCGACGGAGAATTTTTTCTCTCCGCGGTCCCTTAAACTGTTCTGCTGTTTTGCTTACTGTCCAACATTCGGTACCATGTAGAAGAACTACACATGGACATAATTCTTGCTCTGGAGATGAATGCTCTCCAGAGCAAGAATTATGGAGATGAATGCTCTCCAGAGCAAGAATTATGTCCTTCGAATAAGTGCTCATGTACCTAGTTGCTTGGACAGGCCAGAAAAGGATCGATTGCCTAGGATTAGTCTCAATTACAGCCGTCGATTGTGATATTAGTCCAAGATGGACAGCCATGATGGTGCGAGCCTGGATTAATGCCAGAAGTTCATGCTCTAGTTTGCATAATTTTTAGTGTTGTGCTTCATAACCGGATACGTTTTTGAGGATTCAAAAATTCTGTCTAAAAACATCAGCAAATCTCTGCTCAAACAAATCTCGGCTCGGTGACAAGATTTCCCTCACAAGTACGAAGATACTGGTTTCCTGTTTTGCAGCCTGGAACAAGGCATGTGTCTTTTTGAAAAAATCATACTAAATTTATGTTCCATGAGCTGGGAGTCAAGTTCTTTACTTTTTCGCAGTAATGGTTTTCTCTTCTTCTCGTTCAGCTCTGTTATACTCTGTTGCTTCTTTATCCTAGACGCACTTTGCATTCCATATAGTAGGCTATTGGCGTCATACGTCGAACAGGTTACGTAGGTTGTTATAACCAAGAATTCGCAATTTTCATCTTTCATCTGTGTTTTCGATCCTATTCAGCCCATTTCCTGAGTTGCGATAATATACACCGATTCCTAACTTAAATATCTATCAAGGCATATTGGTTGGTCTACGTCGCCAGACTCTGGAACTCTCTGCCCTTGAAAGTAAAGCAAATAGCTGGAGCAAACAAATTTAAGACCGGAATTACCAAATATTTTGGTGAACCGAATTAAAAAAAAAGTTGTTGATTCCTACACATTTTAGTATTTATGTTTTTTTTTTCTCTTTACTTCCTTATTCCATGTTTCCCTTCTTTACCCTTTTCTTTTCATTTGCTAATGACTGCTTCCCTTATAATGTATAACATACAAAATTGTTTCAAGTTTAATTTTAATTTTTCACTCTTATGTTTGCGCCTGTAGAAGGCGATTTTTATGTACTATAGAAGACACAAGTATCATTTGTCCTTTGAGTTAATAATAAATTGAATTGAATTGAATTCAATTCAATTCAACGCGCTGCGGTACTCTGATGTACAACGGACAATATGCTCTCAGTGGCGTTATCCAACTGCTCTTGTCCTAGTAGTGGACTGATCTATCTAGCAGCCGCCACGGACTGAATATTGACTGAAGATAAGTCTACGACGCACTGCCGGGCGTAAGTGTCCATATTTTAGAGCTCTGTTTACGGTAAAATGAATATATATATACTGCCGTTCATAAGTTACCGGCCAATACAATCTGGTTGGAAAATTCTTATAAAATTATTTATCTTTAAAATTTTATTATCAAGAATTAATTGCAAATAGCTTCATCAATCATATCTTTTTCAAACCAAATAACCGAATCAGGTTGACCTAAAAATGAATATGACTTTTGTAATGAAATTTGGTTCATCCTCATTTTCTTCGAGAAATCCACCTCAAACTTGCGTTTTTCTTAATGTTTTTCATTGTTATTTATCTCAAGACTACTTGTTTCCCCAAAGTTTATCTCTTGATTTAACAACCCTTTAGTTCGCCCAAAAAACAATTGAGTTGCGGCCATATTTTATCATGCCCTTATATATATTTCTTGATCCAGGTTCCAAGGCAAAGCTTCAGCTCTTTATCATTATCAGTTATAGAACATCTTTGCTTCAGCAAAGCACCGAACGTATGCTCTGTTTTTTTGATCAAAACTAAAAATGTCTGTTCTGTTCGGCTATAGCTAAACTTCTTTCTTCTTACTGGTTTAACAATGTAACGTAAAGAAACTCATGGGACAACATCGCCTATCCTGAACACTTCGTTAGCATGAAAGCAACACTATTCACGCACAGATCAACTAAGGCTTCGTGCCTTTGAAACGCCTTGCCCCGAAAGGATCATGGAAGTGGAATGCTTTAAATTAGTTCTTCGCTGTATTATGCAAAGAAGTGGTTGAAAAAGGCGATCAATTCTTTTTAAGGACCTTCGGTTTGATATGAGTCCTACCCCTACAAAGGAAAATACATGCAATCAAAAAAGTAGCAAAAAAGTAGTCCATAAATGTTATCCTCCGTATTTGAAGATTATTCAAAATCAAACCTTGTGGGGAAATTTCGAAATATAATCATATGAGTGATGGAAAGATATAAGTCGGAGATCAGCGGCTAAACGGCTCGATTTTATTCCTCAAAGCAAACGATACTGTTTCGAGTTTGCTCAGTTTTTCCATATACACGGTTACTGAAATAATCACAATGCACTGCTCCATTTTATATCTGCTCTTCAAACTGCAAGTCTCTCAAAACGGTTTCTGCAGAATCTTCGCCAATGAATATGAAGATGAGACACTATCAGTTTAGACTTTATGTTGATGTGTAACCTTTGTTTTACCTCAACTAACCGACCTGAAATAATTTTAAGCACTGTGGTTCTAACTTGATTGAGGTAGTGCCATAATTCCATTTCGAGAAGTAGTAACTTATTGACGCATTCTATGTAGAACCGGGTTGCCACCTATTTGGCTATTTAAGTTTCTTATCAAGCAATGGCTGTTGTACAGAATGAAGCAAGCGTTGCAGATTCCGCAAAGGTGCTGAAATTCGTATGACGTTGTGTCTGGTTCTGATAAAAGCTAGTGTATTGAAAGTATTAATGTTAGTCTTGAGTCCTTATTGGCTCATTGACGTGTTGAAAAGTTGAAATTTTTCAAAAATTAGCAGTTGATGAAGTGGGAGTCACAAAAAATTGGCGCGTTACCATACCCACAATTTCAACCCTCCTAGCAATCTGAAACCAAAAAATCATTAATCTAGAATAATGTCGCAATGTCTGACTGCCTGAAAAAAACAACAATTTTTTTACCACTTTCTTTGATTTTCGAGTTTTTCAAAAAAAAAGTAATAGAAATTTGAGATGGGGGTAGTTCCAGACCTAAACATATCTTGAAAGAAAACTCTCTAAAAATGACAGGAAAATCGGTTTAGTAGGACCTGAGAAATCGTGGGTATGGTTTTGAAAAAGACAGTTTCGAGAAAAACGCGTTGAAAGTTTCGCGTAAAGTTTTTCGTAGGCTAAGTCATGAAATGATATTGTAGACTTACATTTATTCAATCTGCCATTCCTGCTTCACACATCGGACCTTCCTCGACTTCAGAAAAACTATTTTCCGCGTTTCTCTCTTCATATCGAGCAGTTCTGGCCTCGTTTGATGCTCGTTTCTCGGAGCGATCAATCCGGGCGTTGTCTCGTTTCACAGCAAATGAATGAGCTTCCTGGCCGATTTTCATTCCCTTAAGCTTCATCATTTTTAAAATAGGAATAGGATTTTTTATCCATTTTATAAAAAAAAAAAAATATTTCACAATATTTATATTTCACTCACAGCGCATATGTACGTCCACGTGGTTTGAAGGTTAGAATTCAACTGTTGGACGTAAGTGATCACTAAATGTACATAAAAGATACAAGTCACCTTGAGTTATTGTATTACAATTTATGTTTTTATTACAAAGGACAAAAGGTTTTACTGAGAAATATGGATTCAGCTAAACGGAGAACCCCTAATGTCTTTTGTTCGATAAGTTCCGGCCGAACCAGTTTGGATGCCGATATCTTCGAAAATTATTTGAATTTTAAAAACCCTCTTGTAGATATATTCTTGAATACTTAAACTTTGAAAATATTAAAAAAAAATCTATTTTTTTAGATTTCTAGACTAGAATATCCCCAAGAGCGTATAAGGAATGTTTAACCGATGCTTTCATCAGTTATTTTTTGAAAAAGTTTCCAGAAAAATTTTTAAGTTTAAGCAATTTATTTTTAAGAATCGTATATTCCTTTGGCTCTTCCTTCTTTGCATTCAAGGGTACCTTCTTATAAAAATCGGAGTTGATATTGTCTATCGTGCTTGACTTACTTCCTTGGAGATGTCAGCGAATACCTTTTTACTGGCAAAAGTAACACAACTCTTACAACAACATTATTTGTTATTGTGACTGCAGCTGGTCTTGAACTACTCAATCACTGTTGATGAACTAAGGCTGCGAGCAAATTTTCAAGTACTCCAATTTATTTTTCCATGGAAAAAGCTCCGCTAGTCCCTGTCGACCGATTTCACTTATATTTCTTCATTATATTTTTTTTTAGACAACGAATACACATGATGAGCTCATCCTTATTTTCGCACATAATTAGCATATTATACGGAATTCTGTAGCCTAACTTACCTATGGGCATACATACTCATCGACATATGTACATCGGTGCTATGCCCTACGGTACAGGCCCCATTTATCTCAGGCAACAAACAAACTCAAAGAGCCAATTGCATTATCTGCTTCTGCACGAGAGCATATATTAAGGCATATTTCTCCATTTAGTCCCGCATTAGACAATGAAATTACGAGGCACGCACAACAAAAAGGATTCCGTAATGAGATCTAATGATGACAACCGTAAGAAAAACAGAAATTGCAGCACCCAAAGAGGAAGGAGTGCGCTCCACAATGGCACAACACAACAAAACAGCAGCTCAGTGGAATTATCCTTGTTTTCGTTGTTTTTTTTTTAGCGCTCATATTCTATGATGCTGCTCAGGCTACGGCTGCGATTGAGTCTATATGCAGCAGAGGTGTGTTAATATTAAGTCATAAACCGAAAATGCCGACCACCCTGCTGCTTGGTGCTATCATCATCGTTCATACAGCCGAGGCTCCTTTCGCATGGGAAATGGGTTGTACTGTTGAAGGAAAAACAGAATAAAAAATAATAATAAAAATGTTGGAAAACGAAACGAAACGAAACGAACGCGAATTACGAAGCGCATAAATGTTGTTCACGGCACAAAGTGGGCGATGATGGCTGTGGAATTAGAGCTGAAGCTGGAGTCGTAGCCAGGACCCAGAGCACTGCAAATCCCAGAACAAAATTGGTGATAATAAAGCACGGATAAGGGCAAGGACACTGCAGGGTGGCGGTTATTACACTTTTTTCCCCATTGTACTTTATCTTGGTTTATTTTTCTTAGTCTCTGCTGCTGCTGCTGCTTTAGTATTTCTGTCCCGAGTGGTGTCATGATGGTGCCGTATCAACGTAATGTGCACTTCTGAGATTTTATTTTTTTTTTCTATTTTTTCGCAATGGATTTGCATTTGGGCTGAAATACGAAACGCGATGTAAGACAAAAATAAAACGTACAAGAAAACAAAATCGGATTCCTCTTCGGAGATTTTCTTTTTTTTTTGTTGTGTGTGTATGTGTTTCTTGTCCTCTTTTCAGTGAAGCATCGCGTTGTTTCGTGTTATCCTGGTGCAAATGTGTTTCGTGCCTCATGATTTCGTCCTTCCTGGTGATCTCATAATTTCCATGTGCATTATTTGGATTAAGCGGATGGAACCATCGCAAAATTACCAGTTTTCCTGATTTTTGTTGGGGTTATTCCTAGGCAAAAAAAAACAAAACACACAACATAAAATGAGCTGATCCGTAAAAAGTGTATAAATGAAGATTTACGAGCGCCAACGCCACACAAGCCGGCCGGGAAATGGAGATTACTATTAAAAATGTGATCTTCATTTGGGTTATACGAGTAAAATGAAACATCCGAGGGAATAAAGTGGAATATGTTCATCGTAAAAGGCTAAAGGGTGTCCGAATGGCATTAGATGCAAATTAATAGAATGTTAATCCTGGAAAAGTATTTTGTGCGGGTAACGGGTTTATCATTGTTATGTCGTCGTAACGTTGAATATAGCCTGCTGCAGATACGTCTTGTAAAATTATATGAATTTGTTGGGACAAATAATTGAGATGGTGCAAGTAAAACATCTAAAAGGCTCTTCAGCGACTTAATTGAAGAAAGTCATTAAACGAGTTTAGAGGCTCTAAAATGCCTCTTAAGGGCGGACTTTTAAAATCCTGTGACTCACTTTAAAATTTTCATCAAATAAAGAAAGGTTGGAAATTTTGGTCTTATTTAGCTAGACTTTTATCATCAACATTCAAGAATGTTTCATTACTCTGAGCAATTTGTTAGCTTTTAGAATATTCAAAATTTCAACATGCGTCTCTAGCATGGGGAAAAGTAAGTGCAGCTTGCCACTGTGCTTTGTGGCTGGACTTTAAGGCAAATTATACTGTCACGGCATTTGGAAGATATTTCAATTTTGCAGTAAATTGAAAATTACGGCAACGGTCCTGCAAACGATTTAAGAATGTAGCATTTCGAAAAAATATTCATCTTCGTATAACGCTGCAAGCTCTCTTTATAGAAGGCTATGTTTATATTGTGTGCAGTAAAACTATGTTTTATAGTGACCACGCGAACAGATGATAAAAAATATTTAATTTTCCGCAAGTTGTTTTAGAATAGGTTTAATGTCGCAGCGTGCCATTATAATACCTACGGTTGCAATAAGTATTACACGACTTTTAAGTGATGTACCTTTTTGGAGCAATTGAGAGTTATTGCCTCATCATTTTAATATTTCAAATTTATTCTTCATGCAATAATAAGGAAATTATTTTCTAATTTTTTCTTGTCTAGCAAGCTAATTTACTCTGCTATATAAGGGATATTGACTTTCCTTATAATGTATTTGTACAGAACGAGCAGCAGGATAAGGAAAATAATTGAAAGACTTTAAAGGGATTTCATACTCAGATGTTTTTAGGATTCCGTTCTCAAAGGGTCCCTATTACTAAGCATCCGCTGTCCGTTAGTCCGTCTGTCACAGAACTGAATCTCCTAAGCCGTTGTAGGGAGACACTCGCAATTTTCATAGAAGGTTCTTCTATATTCTAAGATATAAGGCTAAAAATTAATGAGGGTCACTATACAAGGAAAGGGTTTCATAAAATCGCAACTCAAATTAACACCTTACAGTATACAATGAGTTTCACGGAACAACTTAACAACTTTTTAATGTATGCAATCGGTTCGCCTTTAGAACTAAATGTAGCTCGAATTCTTATAAGAAAAACTAAATAAAAAACATTTTGCAAAAGATCATTCGTTCGGATCATGTGGAAGGAATCTCTCAATCTAGGGGTGTTAGTGCGAAGCGACTGTTGTATAGTTTTTTACCCAACCAAACGAAGTGTGGCGGTATTTTTCTCCGAAAAAAACTTATTGCAATATCACATAATGCATGTAAACATTTTGATAATTTTTCATACATTCCAATCCCTTTTTAATTTCTTAAATACGTTGAAAGCCTTAACTTAAATATTATTCACTTGTCTTTTATTATAATATCTTTAGTTGCGATAGTAAAACACGTACATGTATGTGACTTGCGTTACGGTGGGAAATTTGAGTTCGCACTAGCAGCACTACAATTTGACGTTCATCAACGAATTCCAAACGAGTTTTCACTCGGTTGAAGAAGAATTCCTTGCCAAAAAATATGTCAGAATCAAAGATTCACACATTTCAAATGTAAGTCTGCATAAAATAATCTTTTTATCTTGTGATCGTTTTAGATCCTTATTTTTTTAAACTTTTTAGTGCAATGACAAGTAAACATAGCTTTTACTTTGTCTGGCTTACTCGTACTCGCAAATATGAACGTGCGATGCTATGCTGGAAGAAATCTAAAACTAAAGAAATAATGGACTACCGGTTGAAAATGTCGTTATTGCAGACAACGAAAAATACGTACATTACGATAATCCAAAACGTCAGGCAACGTATGGATACCCCGGACATGCCTCAACATCGACGGCCGTTCAGAATATTCATGGCCTGAAGGTTATGCTGTGCATTTGGTGGGACCAGAAGGGTGTTGTGTATTATGAGCTGCTAAAACTGAATGAAACAATCACAGGCAAGGTCTACCGACGACAATTGATGCGTTTGAGGCGAGCATTGAAGGAAAAACGGCCGGAAACGGTCGCAAGACAAGATAAAGATATTTTGCAACATGACAATGCTCGGCCACATGTTGCAAATGTCGTCAAAACTTACCTTGAAACGCTCAAATGGGATATCCTATCCCACGCGATGGGCAAAACTTTAGTACTGAATTTTAATCTATTTTTCCTCAATAAAGCATTGATTTTTGAATAAAAAAAAAGACATTTTCAACTGGTAGTCCTTTTATAGTGTTGGATAACCTTAGGAGGCGCGGAACCCTTCATGTGGAAGTCAACTCTCACTTGGCTGAAAACGTACAAATTCATTGGCGTGTAGTCACATGCGCCGTTCGTGTCGTTATTTGGTTAAAAAAAAATTAATGAATAATGGGTGAGGTTAAAAAATACGCCCACAAATATTGTACAGTTCCATGTGTCAAACCACGACCAAAGAAAAATATTTTTTCTAATGACAAATGTGTAAGAAAGGAAAAATGCCTGCAAACTAATGAGGCGTAATTTAATTGGACCTTAAAGCACTGGACATGTGTGTGAAGATCATTTTGATCTAAGTACCTACTTATACTAGCTGCCTATGTCTGACTAGACCTGACCACCCAAGATGAATTCATCCGGGGCTAAACCATATTTGTTGTACGAGAAGTGAAGTGTGCAGTGTGAAACGGACAAAAATCGAGAACGAGATGGAAAACTAATATTTACAATACAACCAAATACTTATTAAATAGAAAAAGGTGTCTGTAGTATACAGTTTTTTCCCAGAACTTTGAAGGATTTGTGGTGCGACGATATCGGATTTTTTCAGCGATGCATTATTTTTGATTTTTATTTTAATACCATTTTGATTTATATTTTAATACCATTCTGCATTACAAAGGACAAACCCTGTTCTTTTTTTATTTTAAGATTTAGTGCAGGCTATGTTATATGTGACATTTTATTTTAAAAGATGTGACTTAACTTGATCGTCTACTAGAATGCTTATCTTCTGGATAACAAGGGTCTGGTAGGACGAAAACTGAGACCTTATTTTATCCCTAAGGTCAGCAGAAAGTATTGAGTTTTTTTCCACATATGTATTTGCATACGTATGTTCATATAAGTTGCGGTGCCAAAATTATAGTTCGAAAAGTTCATTCTTTTCTTCGTATTTATACACAATTCCTGCCCGGCGGACTCCAAACCAAGCCTTTGTGAGTCTTTTGTAAAGTTGTCAAGTGATTTAAAAATTCGTGCATATAAAAAATACCACGAAAAGGTTGCAACACAATTCAAGCCAATAAAAATTCCCCGAACTGATAACGCATTTCAAACCGGGAATTTGCCAATTATGTCGAAGGTGTTTAAAAAAATAAATTTTAAGCGTCTGCAACCGTTCACATAAGAAAAACATCATATGCTTGATCAACAATTCGATTTCAAGTTCAAGCATTCGACAAACTATTCACCGAACTCAAAAAAGCATTCGAAGATTAAAATGTATATTGTATTGCATACCAAGACGTCTCTCAAGCCTTTAACAAAGTTCGGTTTATCGTATCCTTGAATTTTTTATTGAAATAAAAAATGTTTTCAAAATTTGAAAAGTTCTAAAAGTTCAGTTCATCCAAGATCAATTTTCAATAAATCCTCGATAAAGATTCCAAACTTTTGATTGTCTCAACTGAATTCAAAAATGCTTAAGATCACAATTATTTTAAGGCTAATCGAAGGCATAGAATTAAAGTCTTTTCTTGAAATCAATTGAATACTCGTAATACAGTGGTGATTATATTTTTCTTTGAAGTCATTAGAGAAGTCAATGAATTCCATAAAAATTAAAAGAAATTTCGTCTTGTCTGAGTTACATTAATTTGGCTCACACAAAGCTCACGATATCATCAGCCTACTAAAAAATAATTGCCTTTCATTATTTCTACATTGTTCAAAAGTTTTCAAATTGTTACTAGTGGATTCCCAGTTGGTTTTATGTGAATTCACTGCATTCTTAAACTAACGTCAATTGAATTCATTTATGGAATTGAAAAATTAAAAAAACAATCATTTGACTTAATTAAATGACTGCTGAAAATTTAGTGCATCAATTAATGACTTCAAAGGGATGGAGACTTTTTTAAATCATTCATATTTTTTTGGTAAAACAACTTCAAATAATTCTGGATGAAATCAATAGAATAATCGTTCAAAAAGATTCAATCATTTCACAACTCTAAAGAGTAAGTTTTATGGCGTAAAAATGCCGCTATCTTCTGCAACCGAAACAGTTCCCTGAGATGAAAAAAAAAAGGTTTTTCAATATAATTTTTCATTTGATTCTCACGCCTGATCAACAAACTATGAGGGCTGATTAGGTGGTGCTTCGCTCCGAAATTCGAAAATGACTTAACACGAAATGATCTCAATGACTGTGGATCGCCGTCAAAACAGCAATGCCAATCAATATTGCATTGGATTCTTGGAAAACTGGCCAACCTACGGTAAGAACATTTTTTACATTTTTCAAGGCCAATACGGAAAAGCCGAGTGGCCAAGTATCAGGGACGCATAGAGTGTGTTCTCTATAGTATGATCTCTTTAATTCAGGCCATAGCCCAGCCGAAAAGAAACGAAAGAGTAAACTGCTCGGGTTTTAATAGTATTGCCGTATGCAAGGAAAATCCGTGAAAAATTTACGCAATACTTTATCCAGCGAATGGACAGAACGATTGTTCCCAATAGTTTGGAAAACCAAAAAAAAAAATCTATCTGTCTTACATTTTATACAATTTGAAATGAAATTTTCAAAAGTCCCAACGTGATAAAATCTGCAGTCGTATAGCGAAAAATTCCCAACTTCAGCAGTTATTGGCATAACGCACACGTTCGGAGATTCTTCAAGCATGGTTCCACATTCAAAGGCAAGAATTATTGGACAAAAAAAAAACACAAAACAAATCGAAAATAATCTCAAACCATACATCAGCTGGCTGTCGCTGTTCCTTCACTAGCAATGCATCCGAAACAAGAATGCACTGCACATTCCAGCTTCACTACATTGCTTGTGCTGCACATCATCACATCGGCTGATACATGACGAATTGCGGTTGGAACGATGGTGCGGGGATGGACTTCTAATTTTCCAATGCCTCAACATTGTTGCTGATTTTTCGCATCACTGCTCACAGAATGGAGCGAGCGAGCGAGGGTGGTTAGTTGGGATCAACTCGATTTTAAGGATACTCCCGCCAACAGTTGTTTGGAGCAAGCGAACGAGCCACTGAGTGGAGTGGAGCATGGAGCAATAACACAACGGCGGAATTTTATTTTTCCTCTAGGAGGTTCAATGTTAGAGTTTTTAATTTGACAGCTCAGGGTTACTGGCTGCAGTCTTTCTGTCAGTTACAACTCGTGTTACAAGAAGGTCGTTGCGATTTTCAACGTGGGAGTGTTCCTGCCATTGTTTTCCTTCAAATTTCACTCCAGATGCTAAGGAATTCGATTCACTTGTCCAAAAGGAGTAGATGGATCACCACGATAGCAGTGTCGGCAGCGGTCGACAGTGCTGGTCTTGCCATGAGAATGATGAGCATGATGCCAATGATTAGCTGGTAATAGATAGCTATATACATACATATGTGACTATCAAAGAATTCATTTATTCCACCCTGCGCCCCGTTTAAGTCGTCTCTAATTCTCATTCCAAAGACGCTAGCGATTTTTGCGAACTACGACGGCGATTCGACTTCTGTACGAAGTCTCGACAAAAGGAAAGGCGAGCATTAAATCGCCCGTGGGCGTGAGCGTTAGCGTTACTTCCGAACGGCAGGAGCATTGCAAATTGTAACAATGGAGTCGAAAGTTTCCTCACAATTATGTGCATGTGATGGGCAAAGACAGGCAACCGAGACCGGAGGTGCAGGGTAACCCAACTAGAAGGATGTAGTATACCAAAAGAAGAATCTAGATGCAATTGGGCATGTAATTGCCTTTATAAGAAGAAGCTCCAGCACCAGCAGCATCACCATGAGGGTCAGTGAGTTTTCCAATTATTTTGATTTTACGTGCAATCCTCTTTGAGCTTTTACCCCCCTTACGTAGCCACGAGCTTTGGAATTTATTAAAATTTATTAAAAGATTACACTTTGGTAAATTATCGGGATCAGAAGTTTGGGAATTTCGTTGATGTGCTGAATGCGCGTTGAGGGAAGCCTTCTTATCTAACGTAACACAGATCGGAAGGGTGAGTGTGGGTGAAATTCCATGAATTTCTACTCCATTAGAAACAATTAATTTCCTTGTAGACAGAAAGTAGATACCTGGGCTCTGTTAGCTGTGTGTTCTCTTGGTTGATGTGGGTTGGTAATTTGTTTGTTGTCATGTTCGCTTTTGTCATCTGGTCTTGTATTGACTGGGGCCAATTACATGCGAGTTGTAACAAGGTTTTGACATTAACAGAGCCATGTCAGCCTAGTTTGTTGTTTTGCTTTCAACGTCGCAAGGAGCTGTTAGAAGCATGCGAAACAAAGGGGGAAGAGATAGTTGTTGGTGTCCTTTTTGGGTATTGTGGTATAAGGATGAGGGTATAAGGAAATTTGATTAAATTTCATATCGGAAATATTTATGGGAAAAAAGCCTTTGTGTTGAATTTAATATAATGTTTGATCATTATTATTAATATTTCTTTGTAAAGGGAATTTGATTGATGGTGGTCCTTTTCAGAGGATATATAAGGAACTTATTTGTAGTCAAAGGCCCTGAAATTGGACGTCAATCCAAAAATATTTGTCATTGCAGTATGCTTGTTGAACAAGATATTTGGGTGAAGCCAATATCCTAAATTTCATATTCAGTTTTTTTCTTTTATAATTCAAAAAAATGTTCTCTAAGAAGACAAAAGTTAAATAAATGAAAGGCAGGGAATTTAAAGAAGCTTCAATAATCGCAAGGTTGTGAATTTGTGACAAGCTGAAAATTTAAAAACCCTTATAATGATGGTTAATATAGTGTCATCATCAATCCAGACTAATACTGTTAATTCGATGGCTCTCTGATTACCTGCTGCTTCATATTCACATTTCAAATAAATTCAGTTTGAAGAATCATGACAAACGTCTGGCGGACTCTTCAAGTTGCTAAGCGAATGAAGCCACGATAATCATTTGGTATCCAAAACTTAACTCTTATAAATGCAGAAACTGTGACACAATAAATTCGAACTATAAAAAGAGACTGACCAAAATCTGTGTTCTAAGGGGAAAGTGTAAACATGCATCGTATGATTTTTCACCCTCCGTAGTATAAAGAGGATGAACATACGTAGTCACGGTCTATCTGATCAAGTAAGACGGTATGAAAGTTGGTTGGTTCAGGTTTTGAAGGGTCGGCGGACGGTTGGTTTAAACACTGGAAGGTACAAAGGGTTGTATCCTATACCCCTCACATACGCGACTGAATATTCGAAGAAGAATTTCCCTCTAGAAAGTGCTCAAAATCTGCTCTACTGTCCTGCTCATAGCTTAAAATTTAGCAGTTGATTTTTATAAAATTAAAAATTTGTCTTTCATCGCATCTTTCAAATGTTTTAAATGAGTAGTAGCTCTTCCACTTGAAGATCCAGATTTAACATTCCTGATTCAATCGCATACGTCATATAGAACTATGGCCAAAAAGCATACAATTAGTTAAGAGTATGTCATTTTACAACATGAATCGTTTGATAATCGCTGAACGCGTTTGAATTGAGAGATTTAATTAATTAAACAGTGATTCTGTACCATTACGAACAGACAAAGCCCTCGACCTGATTATACTTGAGGCAGAACTGTAAGAAAACTCGAAAAAACCGACTCTGTTCTACCGAAATGCCTGATGTTGAAGTAGATCCAAATCATTACCTACATTCATCTTTTCACTCACGGTTTGTTGATACATGGTGGAATAAAATTTTCGCACATGCAAAACTCAAAATCTACATGTTTCTATCGTAAAACAATTAAAACTTTTAGGAAGGTAAGTCTATTGATTTCATCCAGAATGATTTGAAGTCATTTTGCTAAATAAACAAACTAGTAACTAAAAGAAATTAACAATTAACAATTTAGAGAAATTATTAAATTAAGACAAATGATGGCATTTTTCTTAATAACGTAAACGTTAATTCACTTGATGTTTGTTCACAGTGAATTCACTTTAACGCAACTCAAATCACATAATTCAATAGAAAAAATAAGGATTCATTTGAACAACGGGGGTATAATGTAATGCAATTATTTTTTAATGGGATGATGATATCCTGAACTAAATGAGCCGAACTATGTGTGAGCCAAAAAAATGTTGCTCGGACTATTCGATATGAATTTCCTGGCAAAGGGGAGCCGAATGAATTTGATATGCTCCGAAATAAGGTTTAGATGGTATGTTGCAAATTTCCTTTCGAAAAAGCTTACCTCGAAAATGTATGTACTTCGATCAGATGTACAGTATGGTTTGATGAATTTAACAAACAATAAATTTAAATGCAACATATACATTTAAATTGCAGGTACTAGATACGTACAAAATTTTTTTCCGTAACTATTAAACTATGACCCACAGAAGACGCACGTGGCCATGACTGTTTTATGTTTCACAAGTTATTTCGTTCACGATCTTAATAAGAATATCTCAGTGCAATATATCCACTTACTTTAAATGAATTCAAATCGTTTTATTTTAATTCACTGACTTCAATCGATTAAAAGTTAATTCAAAGAAAAAAAAATATGAATTCACCGCCGAGTTCAAAAGATTTTCGTAACTCTTGCTCATATTTCGAATTTTTTTGCCATAGTCCGAGAAAAACGAAAGAAAAAGTTTCAAAACCAGTTGTTTCGAATTTTGGTGATGTAAAATGGCCACAAAGATCGTAAAGTCCGTTGGATTTTTTTGAGTAGGTCTATGCAAAAGATGTACACAATCCGCACTTATATTCTTGCCTGGTATGTGTCAAAAAGTTATTTTAAATTACTTTGTCATAATCGGGTGTTGCACAAATTCCCATGGATAACAGTCGAATCTTATTTGAGACAGCTAGAATCTATTTTGAAAACAACTGATCGAAGTCTACCATAAAATAGGCGACCCTGTACATCTAACACTAAATCAATCTTATCCGCCAAACCAAGCTGTCCGCGTTCATTTCAATTGAAAATATTCAATGAATTGCAAAGTCATAAATACCGCAGAGTCTGCGTGTTTTTAGAAAATTCTCAAGTAGACACAATATATAAAAAAAAAAAACAAAGTGTTTCAGTTTTCAAAGGCGAAAGTAGAACAACACGAACAGAACAACCATACACCGCAACCAATAAATTTTGGCAGCTGGCGACATTTTTCGTCACTCATCCTTAACTGCAGCAATTCGCAGTGACAAGCCCAGGCTCATAATTTGTATTCGGCTCTATCGCGCAAATCGCCCGACAAGCTTTTATTGCCTCATAAAACGATCCCTTATAACATCTTAATGAATTTATTGGACTACAGCCGCAGAGTGATGGGCATTCTGCAAATCTGAAAATAATCCTCCTGCAGGCCGGCATATGAAGGATGGTCCACTGCCAGAATGGTCTGCTGCCACAATTGGTCTGTCTTTTGGTTTCACATGACATGCAAGCAAATCACTAAGAGGTTGAAGACACGGCCGAAGATGAAGTGCGTACGACGCGACGATGCTTTGGCCAATTATTCTGCCACCGGAACATCATCATCATCGTCATCATTGCGCGCACTTAAAAGAGACATTAATTAATTAATTGGTAGACTTTTCATCATACGCCATTGGGGGCTCACTATCAAGCACCACGGGAACAGGGCGGCAGGCGCTAATAGTAGTTTGTGGATAGATAGAGATTTCTGTTTGTATGGGCCCCCATCGGCGGCGGCGGTGACTCAGCTGACATTAGCAGCATCATTATCGTCGCCTTCTAGAAGATGTCATGTATCTGTCCGCCTATATATTGCTTGTCATGACGATGATATGTCCTCTTGCTGACTAATTGATGCTGAGGACTAGCAGGAATCATTCGGTTACGTTTGTGCGTGCAATTGTGTATCTTGCTTTCCATCTTGGCAGTCATGGTGGCTCCTTAAGCCAGAGATGGTGTGATGTGAAACGCTTTGGGTGACATAGACATTGCTTCGTGCGATATGACACGCTGCATGCAAGTGAGACTAGAGGCTGTGCTCGTACTGTGATGTATGTAGCAGCGCGACAGGCTTCACTCAACGATGACGGCGAAAAAATTCAAATAAAAGCAAAGTCCCAAGGAAACGCTGTGTGTGTCACTTCAGCGCGAAAATTAATCACATTCGCTAGGCGTCATTCAACGCAAAGAATGCACAATTGCTGCAAAATGAGAATATTGGTGCGTAAACCAAGCTAGCTCGCCTATGGGGAAATTCGTTTTAATTGTCAATTTTGGGCGTGTACTGGATGGATAATGTGATGTTGGCAGCGTCGAAGGCGGCGGTATGCGAGGGATCGTTTCCTGCACATGCCGGGCAAAAACCCGATTCTGGGCGTGGATAAAATTAGATTTGAATTTCATTTAGCGCAATTAATCACCTTGTTGATTTTTATTTGATTTCTCTGCCGACCCCCTTACTCCCGTCTCCTGTCACACAGTTCAGGGCTACAATTTTTTTGTTTTTCCTTATTTTTTATGTCACATGGCTGCTCTTCTATAATGGAATGAGATTTCAATCTGGTGGTTTATAATGTGTGTTGTATAACCGAGTATTTGGTTTTGTATCTGATTATTTTTTTCAACATTCCCTGTCAAGCCAGGGTGGTGTCTATTAGTTAGTTATTGTGATTAAGTGATTAATTAGTTGGAAGGCATGCCCATATGAACAAATTTATTGAAAGAGTGTGTATTTTTTTTTCACAATTTATGTTCATCAACTTCAAACACTTTTAATTAAGTTTCCATTTAAAGCTGATAAAAATTTGAGTGTGTCCTGAAATTGCTGCATTAATTACAAAAAAATAAGTGGATACTTGTTCTGCATATTCACAAGGGACTAAGATCCTTTGATCCTTAGTTCAGCATGTCCAAAAGTAGAGATTCAAATCGTTTTTTTAAGATGGAACACCAAAGTCCACATTGGTAGTCATATCTTGAATTGCCATTTTGATGCAAGAGACTCAAACCCTGAATGTATGACTGTCTTTTACATAAGGTTCGAAAAAATTATCTATACCTTTTTCTCAAAAAAGTTTGTATGTATGAGGTTAATCCCCTACCTTCAGAATGAATAACAAATATGTTGGCAAGTTGTTAAAAAAAATTTAGTTTTTTGCGAAAGCTCTCGCCGCGGGAAGAAATATTTACTTGCTTTCAAAAGATAAGTTTAAGAACCCAAAATTTTATTTAAAATGCTAATATACTATAATTAAGAAATATAAGCAATTAACTTCAATGTATTGGGGTTAAGTAGTTAATGTTAAATTAAATGAAAAAAAGGACTATTTTGTAGCCAGGTCACCAGTGACATCGAGTCTTTTATGAAATCAAATCATGCTTATGTCGTAAATTATGTGAAAACAGCGACAGTCTCAGCAGTGTAACCTCGAGGACACTTCTTGACGAGGGCTTTTACTTGTTTCTTAGTTCTGTATCCAAAGGTGTATTCATTATCAACGAGAACGGCAAAATGATTGTATTTCTGACCCATTTAAACTATTATTATACGAGTAACTTTTATGGCTAACAAAATATTTTTTTCCCCTTATCATAAATTGTTGATCTGTAAGTTCACATCATAAACAAAATCATGTGTTGTGGAAAGTATCCTAAAAACTCAAATTCGTGGAGTTTTTAACTGTTTATAAAAAATTTAAGAAAATATCTTAACAATCCCTCAAAAACCTCAATCTCATCTTTCATTTAAAACATTTTTGAAAGCTTTCTGTACTAATGTTCATTTTCAAGACCAAATCAGTTTGTTCTAGAAAAATACCCTTTAAGGGCTTGTTACTCCTTCTATTGGCGCAGTTTAACAAAACATCTACAACTGCTCAGAAAACGTTTTTTCGATGTTCGAAAATGTAATGTTTCGATAAAAACGTTACTGCTGGTATGAACAGTGATTCTTATGCAATTGAAAAAAAAAAATTTTGAAACTTAAAACCATCAGACCTTTGCCGGCTTCATTAAATCATCAATCAAAATTTAGTTTTTTGCTAAACAAAGTGTAAAATTTTCTTTTTTCCATCTGACGCTTTGAAATATGTAAAAAAAATCAGCGAAAACATATCAGGTTAGCAACTTACTAATTGCAGATTTCACTCATAGACGGCTTTAGTTGAATTTTTATGTTTCCTGACGTAACCGAAATGACAAACACATTTTATTATTTGATGGTTGGTACTTCAGCTGTCAATCAGTAAACAAGTTTTTTGATCGGTTGTGTAGCGTTTGTTTGGCGACTGTTGAAAAATGTAAAATCAAAACGAACATTTACTTTGCTTTTTTTATTTCCGGAAATGAAAAAAAGCATCGCAAGTTTACAAAAAGTTATGTGTTGTTTATGTTGACGAAGCTTTAAATGAACGGCAGTGTCAAAATTGGTTTGCCAAATTTCGTTCTGGTGATTTTTCACTCAGAGTTGAAAAACGCTCTGGTCGTCCAGTGGAAGTTGATGACGACCAAATCAAAGCAATAACAGTACAACACGTGAGATTGCAGAAAGGCTTTATGTATCCAAACATGCTTTGAAACAATTTTGCGGTGTACGAAAACTCGATATATGTGTTCCTCATGGGCAGAAAGAAAATCATTTAATCAGATGTCTAAATTGATCAATTAATAAAATTGAAGAATGCAATTGAAGAAAAGCGGCCCGAATTGACAAATCGAAAAGGTTTTGTATTCCATCATGACAATGCAAGGCCACACAAATCTTTGGACACTCGGCATAAATTATTGGAGCTTGGTTGGGTTGTTTTGCCACATTCCCACATACAGTCCTGACCTTGCTACATCTGATTACTTTTTATTTCGCTCTTTGCAAAACTCCTTGAATGGTAAGAATTTCAATAATAATAATGATGTCAAATCGTACCTGGTTCGCTTTTTTGCTGATAAAAAACAGAAGTTTTATGAACGTGGAATCATAATGCTGCCTGCAAAAAATCATCGCTCAAAATGGGTAATACATTACAGAATAAAGTTATTTCGTTCCATGAAAAAATTGTCTTTTATTTTCTGAAAAAATCCGCAATCACTTTGTTGACAAGCTGATAATTATGAACTATAAACAGAAAACCTATTGACCTCTCCGAAGGTTTATCGGTCAATTATTCATTAAAAAACATTTATTAATAACCGAATTCCAACCGAGGGCCTGTTTAAGCACAAACACAAAATTTCATCAAAAATGGGAGCAGCCATTTAGGAGGATTTCAGTAGTTAATTCACGTACAGAAGAACTTGATATTTAAAGATAATGAAGATTATTTTATAAATATTGGGTTTCGTGAATCTTTGCTAAATTGGTTTGCATCAGAATTCAGAATTTAATAGAATGTGCCCTTGTATCGCTTGTGCTTACTTCAAAAATTCAGTACTCGACACAATTGGAGATGAAAGCATGACTAAAAATTCTTGTTTTGTTTGGTTTGCTTCAGCTAGTTATAAGTGACAAAACTTATAACTAGCTGAATTTTACTTTCCTTCTTTTAAGTTTTGTTAACCAACGAAGGTTGAGCCAGGTTTTTTATTGTGCCAAATTTTATGCAAATCAAGCTGACCAGTTAATAAAGTGTCAGGAATATTGATCGCTATTTGATCGCAAGTGATCCCGAAAGAGCGACTTACCTAAACTTTCAAAACGTCAAAAAACTAGTTAGTATATAAATTAAAATAGCGATTGTTTATTAGGAATCAGCGAATTACTTTCTCAAGTATTCTCATTTAATAAGCCAAAATAGTTTGCGCGCACGTCTGGAATATCATAATTACTCGAAAAGGAGCTGCGCTGCACTTTGATTTCTTTAATATCTGACAGATTATGTGACAGGACATTTTTCAAAATTCAACTTTTGGGTTACGCAGAACAACGTGCTGCCATCGAAGTTTTCATGGTGATTGAAGAAGAGTTGGTCTGAGGATAAATTTATATAAATTTAAAATGCTGTCGACAAAAAAACGATCTTGCGAACACCATCTTGGATGGCTATAACATTAATGAATTAAAGGAAATGAGTTTTTCACCAACCACACTTTGGTGAAGACCCAACTAAGTGTTAGTCTTACACCATCGATGTCATTCCAGCTTATCCAAAACACTTTTCTTTTCATTTCTTCTTCATCAATATGAATGGACCATAAATAAGACAGTAGAAAAGATTTTATAGACCCCCCGAAAGAAAATAATCCGTCGAGTCTTTCACAAGAAGAGCGAATGGAGTACAAGGTACAACCGCGAGTTCTAGGAGCTATACAATCTATATGTGAATCTAGCTTCAGCGATAATATTAAGATCAAGAAAATTTGCTTTCAGTAAGCGAATGCAACAGTTCAATCATCCCTCATCTATATGGCCTAAATCAATGAGTTAAACTTCGAATTGCTGCCTTAAGCTTCGTTTTCACCGCCTGTCTGGGAATTTATTTTGTTTCCAAACTTTAAAAAAAATGCTTCAATTATAGGAGATTTGCCAACAATGAAGTGATTGATTGATTTTAAAATGATCTCGATGATTCTACTTAAAGTAGGCTATTTTCATGTCATCAATGTTGGGCGGGTACTTTTGGGCTAATTGCCCCCAAAATTTTAAATTGATTTCGAATCTCCAAATAGCCACTCCACATCCGCTCATGTACGCCCTCGTGCGTAAAAAACACTGCCTAAGTCATTAAACATTTTCCAAAAATAAATCCACAGTTGGAAATTTAAAACTCATTGCAATGCCTCCCACAGACGGTCAACCTTGGTTTGAATTGAATTCGCTCATTTAACGTCTGTCGCGCCACATTCAAATTCGCCGTGCCAAATAAAATACAAATTATCATTCCATTCTATTTTTACAAAAAAAAACAAAAAGTTAAAAGAAATCGGTCGAGTTGTGTGTGTTTTTTTTTTGTTAAAAAAAAGAGTAGAAAAAAACGAAGCTTCCGAGCATATTTCGACTGGTGATGTAAGGCAAGCTAATCTGGTATCACCCCCAACCACATAGGCACTATACAACAAAACGGATTACACACCACCATCTGCACATTTTTTATTCGTATTGTATTTCGAATAAAATATATTTTTTTAACAAAATTTTCATTTGATAAACTCAAAGTGAACTCGAGAGTGTTTTTAGAGTTGGAAGGGTGGCAAAAGAATAAAAAAAAAGAATTAGATAAAAAAAAATCCGTCACCAGAGAAATCA
Source organism: Orthonevra nobilis (assembly GCA_963555765.1). NCBI lineage: Eukaryota > Metazoa > Arthropoda > Insecta > Diptera > Syrphidae > Orthonevra > Orthonevra nobilis. The sequence continues at coordinate 22,781,939 of OY743225.1, read as the reverse complement.
GGAAAATTGATTTTCAAATTTTACATCGCAGTCAAGAGCTAAGGGTGGGCTAGATTGCACTACAAATGTTTTGTTTATTTTAACTTTTAGTCCCCGATGCTGTTTGGTTAGCCAGCATAAACAGACTCGCAGTTCAGTTGGTATCTTGCCAATAAAAACATGAAATCGAAATGAAAAAAATAGAATAAATGTATATATATATTTTTGTACCCAATGCAGTGCCCTCTGTCAGGGGAGACATCATAACGGGCACTAGCAGCCATCAACCCCCAACCACGATTGGGCTCTGACAATTTCAGGCAGCCTGATAACTATCATGCATCGTATTAAATTTTGCATACTATACATTCAAGGTTCAAAGCTGCTGGTTGAAGTCGAACCCGGTTTGTTGGCTTGATGGCTGGACAGGAGAGTTGGGTCGGGAACAGTTGCAGTGCATTGCATGTATCGCATTAAATCAACCGCTATGGGTGATTGAGAGTGTTTGTGTTTGTGTATGGAAAATGCGCCTAAAGGATTTTAAATTTGCATTGCATGATTGAATTTCATCTGAATATTTGATATAAGGGTTGATTTTATTTAACGAGCCAACATCACGTACCCCCAACACACGGCGACTGACTGTAGTGTATATGATGAGGGTTTCAAATTTAAGCGTGTAACGATGGTGATGGCGGCGCGCGGTATGATGGCGCCCTACGATGGTTTCGACACCAGCTAAGCCCCATGTCTCTGATGGTTTGTTGCTATTTTAACTTAGCAACAGGGCCAGTGTCCAGAAGTTCACAAGGTTGAGTGATGGCGGATTGCGCGCACAAGCGCCACAACGGACTAGCAAGAAGACCCGATGCAAAATGATTCCCCACATGTCGGTTAATAAATCAATCAATAACTAATTCCCATGGTTGGCCTTCGGTTTTAGATTAATGATAAATGTGTATGCAGATTTCTTGTAACCGTGGAATTCATATTGCGACCCTTGATGTTGCAATTGCAATTGCCGTATTGGACTGTGGACTGTAGGCGGCAATGGATGATGCGGCATAGATAATTTGCTTGTGAGTTCGACGGACGATTGCGGTGATGATAATTCATGAGTGGGCATTGGTTATATGGGCTCGTGTTTTAATGGTCCTTTTTGTATGCGCAATTAGTGACATCAATTTGATTAGAGTGGTACGAGTCGTTGTTGTAGTGACCTTCTGTTCGACAGGTACAAATGATCCGGATGGCAAAGTGTATTGCAACTTTTTCGGTGTGCAAATGTGATTGATTGGTTATCGGGTTCATAAAGGAGGCAATTAATTTTCAATATTTGAATGAAACCATGTGAAAGCAAATGATCAAAATGCAAATTTTGAAATTTGCTTTAAGTGGATTTCGAATAAATTTGTATGATGGCGGCTCATGTTAATATTGGCACTCTTCATAAGGGATTTGAATGGTAAGGTTTCTATTACAAGTCCAGCCTATTACGTACAGTGCCTCGCGAAATACCTGTCTACATAGAGGCTTAGTTTTGTTCTTCGAACTAGGAGAAGGAGATTAAGAGCAAAACAATTCTTGAAAATGTTGACCCTATTAAAATGCGGTGCAGTATATTTTAAAAAACAACCTCGCCACTCTGCAATATGATTTTTAACAACAGGTAAACAATTTTTATTTACTTATATGTGTACTTCTATGAACACTATGACAACAAAAAATGATATAAAACCAAAAAGAAAAAATGGTCTCCATTCAATCAGCTCGTTTTTGCAAATTGCAGCGCATTTAGAAGCCTAGTTCAAATAATTATCCGGTTTCATGGAGCAGTTGACGATTCGTAATATTGTCAGGCGCTGCCTGGTAGTGACTTTCTGAAAACTATTCGACAAAGTGTAAAAAATCGCAATTGATTTACATGCAATTCGAAAAAAAGAAATTAAAAAAGGCTTCAAACGAATGAATTTCAAATAATGAATTCAAAGTATCACAATTTTGATGCAGACGTTTTGAAGAAATGTGTGAATATTAATGTATATGTTTCCGACTTCTTTTTGGCGATTTCATGCGAGAAATACATCTCATGGTGACTGCAAATTCGTTCGGAATTGTTTAGTGATTATCAGAATAAAGCATGGCAGTTAACCAGTTGACATAGTGCGATGAATCTTAAATTAAAAAAAAAATATAAAGTTTTGCATACTGTTTCGTGGTACTTCGTGTGAAGGTTTAACTTGCACTAAGAAGCTTTTCTGTTCAATTTGATTATGTAAGCGCACCATTAATGTTTACCAAATTTTCAAAATCAACATCCTCAATTACAGATTTTTATTTGATTCAAATGGCTACCTCGTCTGGCATGTCAATAGGCCACCCTGTTATGTCACTTCCGATAATCTCAGTCCCTGTTTCACGAAAAGCAAAAGCAAGGAAACAAATAGCCGTTCCTGTTCAGCTTCCAGTTTTTTTTCCTTTTTTGTTTTTGACTTGAAGCACAATTTGAAATTCAATTTGCAACCAGTGTTTTGTTCATCGAAACAAAATACGTTTAAGTTATTCTCAGTTCAAAATTGTGTAATGATTGGAAGGTTGATAAATTTTTGAATCGAGTTACAGAATTTATTCATGTTTTGACTTTTTTTATATGAATAAAAATTTTAATTAAATAAGTACAGAAATAATATTTTTTAGTGATACCATATTTTAACTGATTTAAGATGATTCAAAGTGTTATAGAAATGTCCTCTTCATTTTGAAAATGTTTATTTGCATTCTGAAAATTATTTATCGGCTTAATTTTTAGATGTGAAAATTTGGTGCTATCTCGAATGCACAACACGTCATTTCATTTTGTTGTGGGTTTGTATCCCATCGCAATGGCAATTTGTTATGTATTCTAAGGTACATACACAAAAAACTTACACTCGGTTTTCTGGATAAGTGATGAAGAAAAGCTGAAAATGTTTACAATAAATAGAACGTAGTACAATAGAGAAGTAAGATTCACTGGGTAATCTAAATAATTACCAATATAAAAGAAAATCATAAATGAGGCGTAAAGGTTATGTGCAGCAAATCTTTGGGACCCTGATTCCACAAACGCATATCATTTCTTTATTTATTGTCCAACACTGTCCAACACTGTAACACCGCGCCGGATACAAAACAAAAGTTTGCGGGCTTACACATAAATCATACATTTTTCGAAGTAAGAGCAGTTTCCTCGCCTGCCGGTTATTTGAACTTTCATAATTGGGAAGAGGTTGCATATCAAATAAAGTTTTGGATGCGCTTGGTTATCGACTCTATAGCTGTCGCGTAGTTACTTGATGTCGGGGATAGGTGACTAACTATCCTGGCGGCTTCGCCCTTCAAATTTCCCTTCAAATTGCAGATACGCTCGACGTCGCTTAGAGTAGCATTCTGGTGAACTAAACGCTCGAACAGTTCCTAGAATGATGTCCATTCCTCGTACTTTCCGCTAAACCATGGGATGCTCATTGCTGGAAGCTTGATTTCCCTGTGTGTAGTTTGTTGTTGATGTACAGGTTGTTGTAGATGACATTCAGCTTCTTTAATTTGAATGTACGCATCTTGATACATCTGCTCCAACTCAAAAAACTCGTTATTGCAGACATATTCATGATCGTAGTCAGCTTTTTCTAATGATGACATAATGATGACTCCATCAATCCCTTAGTTGGCCTAATTTGAATCTGAGGTATACAGTACCTTGACTCAAATCCAAACTGTTAATGATGCGGGTAAAAATGTTTTTGATGACAATTAACTTCATGAAACTCGCTGGAACCTTCTCTGAATCTGATTGATCTTGATTAATGCCAGACGGCGTTGATGACTGCATGCCTGCAGTGCACAATGGCCTTGGTGTGGGTGGCGGCTGAACTCGAGATGGCGGTTGCATTGATGTTGCTGGTGTTGCCTGTTCACCAAATTGTTGCTGTTCAGTCTTCTTAAGCATCTGCTCTAATTTCTTCTTAAAGGTACTCTTGATGTCCTCATACCTCGTCTCGAACTGCTAAAAGCACTCCTGGGTGAAGTAGTCGTGCGGTGCCTTGGTTTTCCGCAGATCTTCCAAGTACCCATTGTTGATCTGGAAGGCAATCCTTCCAACTGTTCCAGTCTTTTTTGAAGTTCTCTTAAGAGTATCGCGATTCTTCATCCTTTTTGAAATTGGTCCACAACCGATGCAATTCTTCACTTATGCGGGTTTGTGAAAGCGCGATATCCTCGAATTCACTTATTGCAATTTTTTTTAAGATGCTTACACTTTTACACAATTAATATATTTTCTCTGGTCTCGTACCAATTTAATATAAAATATTTAACACTTTCTGGCTAATCCGGCTCGAAGGACCAAATGTTAAGTTCTACCCCTTAGAAAGTTTTACTTTCTTCTTAAAATCTAATCGCCTAATGCAGCCTCACATTAGGTAAAAAAGAAAAGGCTTGGTTCGAGTGATTAACAGCAGCGAGTGAAATAATTTATTAAGGTCCTTTTTATACAAAAATAAGTGCTTACTTAAACAGAAAAGTGGAGGAGGCCAAAAGGTATAAATAGGTGCAAAATAACAGAAAACAAAATGCAAATAATTAAAAAAAAAACATGCAAAATATGGAAATTGCCAACTTGCCAAAAATTTAATGAATGAAAATGAAATTTAATACAGTTGTGGATATGATCAACAGTCTGCAACAGGCCGAAATGACACTACCGATTACCAAGAGGAAATATGATCGTCGCTAATGATGGCTTTCTCTTACGTTACTTTTCGTTCAAGCAGATAACCAAGGACAGCAAGGATAGAAAAGAATTAAAAACACTCCCCTAGCGCAAACCAAACTTTATGCCAACTAAACGGTAATTTGCCCGGGGTATCTTTTCCTCTTCTTGGCTCATAGATAAATGTTCATATTCATTTGTACATAAGTTCCCGGAGCTACTAAATTGCCTCGCGCCAGCCAATTTGACTATCCATCAAATCTTTTTTAGAAACAACTTCATTATATCAGCTTCTCCATATATTATGAAAGGTATAATACAAAACACTTAGGAAAACTCGAGATTGCAATATTGATAGTGATTCATGCCTTGGATTTAAATATGTTTTGAACTTCAAAATATAACCTCAAAGACTCAATTCTGAAAGCCACAAAATAATGGATGCATCTAAGAGATTTATACTTCAATCACCAAACTGTAACTAATCAGTTTTTCATATGATCACAACTACAGCATATTGTAAACTTAAACTCAAACATAATCAAACAATAACCTCAACTCCATTAGAGCCGCACTCCAAGTCATCAGCCTTTCAAATGCTCATACGAAAATAAAATTGCAGCATCAAGCTCTTCCTACTTTCACAACAGAATGGGATTTCTTCCTCCGATCAATTTACTTAGATACACTTTGGGAAAGCCACAATGAAAACTCAACATAATATTGTGTTACATTTGGAACCACGCAAACAGACAAACGAACCATACATGTGCATTCGTAACGAGTATAAGATACACATTTGGAATTAAATTTGGTTGCACAGAAGCTCTTTCCACTCTAACCTTACCTTTGTTTGGAATGACTTTCTCTCTGGAATAATTCTTATTAGGCTAATGCGTTCTTCATGTTAACAGCATTTGGTTCATTCCAAATTTAGTATGAGGCGGCCTTAACTGGGTTTCATAGACACAAAACGAAGACAATACAACCGTACCAGAGTCGAGTGTTTAACTAGTCTCTAAAATGCATTGAAATCGAATTTTATTTACCCAAGGAGATTCCATCTTTGAGTGCCGTTCCATCTCGGGATAAAGTGTTTTCGTTAAACCAACTGCTGAAGGATATGTGTACTCCTATATATGTAAGGATCTCCACAATAAATGCCCCAATGAGCTGAAGGCTGAAATTGTACTTGCTTGCAGTTTGTTGTTTAGTTCAACGAACAGTTAAATGACAGCTCACATTTGCTTTCATCTGGCTTAACCCCAAAAAGGCAACAATTCCAAGAAGTACAAGATGCGTTCTTTTATGTATATTTCTTGTCACATTCTGCGGCTACCCAAGTGTGAGAATAAGTATGAGAAATATTAAACTTATTTGCAGTGCAGAAAGAATTCCCATCAAAAGAACAGTGTTCACTTTTCTTTGCATATGAACAACTTCCACTGCCTTGGCATTCAATCTTAAAGATTTTTTCGTCCTTCCGTCTATATGGGACATGGAAAGAAATTCTTCTTCATTGTCATCTTCTTAAATCATTTTCAAATTGGTTTCCTATTTTGTCTGAGTGTAATTTAAAATGAATTACAAAAATAAAAAATAAATTTAACGACTCGGGGTATCCCGTTTTTTCTTTTTAGGCGATGGGTCTTGTTTCCCGGTCGAAAGGCGTCGTCGTCTTTTGTGGCTTGAAATATAGGAAAGTGAATTTCGTTGTGGGTAGGTGATTGTTTGGAGGGGGAGAAAACGATATAAGCCCGTAAGCAGATGTCAACAATCTTAATACTATAAGGATGTCATCTCCTCGTAATGAAATCCCTTAAAATCAGGCTCTGTAAAAAAAGAACATTGAAAAATATGAAGGGAGTCAAGGAACCGAAAAATAATGTGCTAGACTGATCAAAACAATAGGTCTCCAGTTAAGCATAAGATTTAAGATTGACGCAGGCTCGTTTTGGGTTGAGTTGAGAATATGAGTTTTAACGTTTTTAAAGGTTCCGTACCTCAAAAGGAAAAACGTGATTCTTAAAAGATCGCTGCGTTGTCCGTCTGCCTGTCACCACCCTTTTACTTCCATGAACAAACACTTTTTAAAAAGAACGGCGTACATAAGTCTATTCTTGGTGTTTATTTGCATAACTTATTTCGCAGGAAGATGTTTAAGTCCAGTATCTTAAAAGGCACCCAAGATTCATGCAACAACATCAAAATGGGTTTAAAAACTGCATGAAAACGGAACGAGCAGTGGAAAAGCCAGTTTTGGATCAGCTGTAAGACTCGGAAACCATTTCAAGACTACTAAACCAATAAAAGGCCGCAACTGTAAAGTTAAAAAAATGAAAATGAAATGAAATGAGGAATGCAACAAATGGCGAAGAAAAATATATCGCTCTAACCATAAAGATGTGTCTTTTTCTGTGTCAACTTTGGCAATATGGATCTCAATTAGAGCGAGAAACAAACTATGAATCCAAACATTCACCCAAAGAAGCCTTTGGTCTTACCATAGACGCGAACTTGGTCATTCCCTAATACCACTTCATGAGGCAAAAAGCTAAAGCATTTCCTGGAATAAATTTATTCCCCTCTTATTATAACGTTAATGAACTATCCTTAGTATTAAATGTTCATAGAGAAAAAATTATTTAAATTGTTCCTTTGTGATTCGATTAGCTCCCCTAAGAAGATCAACAGGCAGGTTATAAGGAATATATGCGAAATCGGGTATATTGCAGTCAAATCTATGAAACTCGATTCTGGTGATGGTCGAACTCTTAACATACCTATAAGTTTGTACGGAACATTCGTTGCGCAAGTCCGCCTCGCACTTATGTTGGCCTTGCCAACATTAATTTCAGCTTTTTATGCTCAATTTAACCTCAACCTTTTCAATGTATGTAGGTATTTATCCATAGTTTTCTTTTACATACTTCTGAAGATTACTACTCCAAAAAATAAGGTGACATATGAATTTAAACTGCGCGCGTCGAAGGATTTGGAAATTTTTCTTTCTTTTTAGGTTGGTAGTACTGTCAGTGACATCTATGTGAAATTTCATGTCAAAATATATTCATAGTGGTATAGTGATTTCCAAGCCGGCCGTGAACGTGTCGAAGACGAAGAGCGTTCTGGGCGACCATCAACCTCAACCGATGAAGCTCACGTCCAACAAATCAAAGATTTGGTGTTGAAAAACCATCGATTAACGATTAGAGACCTTGCTGATGAAGTTGGCTTATCAAAAGGCTCAGTCAATACCATTTTGAAGGATGCTTTGGGCCTCAAGCGAGTCATATCTCGACTGGTAACGAAAACATTGAATTTGTTGGAAAAAAGGCGTCGCGTTGAAGTGTGTGAAACAATGCTTTCCGACTTCCAGGATGTCATGAAACGCATAATAACTGGCGATGAGACTTGGATCTATGCTTACGACCCCGAAACAACCGATCAATCGAGCGAATATCGTGCCAAAGGAGAGCCGAGGCCAAAAAAACCGCGCCAAAGTCGCTCAAAAATCAAGGTCATGTTGACTGTTTTCTTCGATTATCGTGGTGTTGTGCTTTATGAATTCCTTCCAACCGGCCAAACAGTCAACAAAGAATATTATTTGAACGTTATGCGTCGTTTGCGTAACGCTATCCACCTGAAAAGGCCGGAATTGTGGAAAGACAATTCTTGGTTTTTACACCACGATAATGCACCATCCCATACCGCACTCGTAATTCGTGATCATTTCGCCAAAAACTCAACCCATATCGTTCCGCAACCACCGTATTCACCTGATCTGGCGCCGTGCGACTTCTGGCTGTTCAACAAGCTCAAAAGACCGCTCCAGGGACACCGTTTTGATACGATAGAGAAGATTCAAGCCGCAGCGAAGACGGAACTGAAGGCCATCCCGGAAAGTGACTACAACCAGTGTTTCAAAGATTGGAAAATTCGTTGGCATAAGTGCATTGCATCGGGAGGGGATTACTTTGAAGGGGATGAAATTGATTTGGAAGAATAAATAAAGAATTTTCAAAATAAAAACAATGTCACCTTATTTTTTGGACACAGTAGTATATCAAATAAGTGATGCCAAACTGCCATACACTGCTTAACCCACAGCATCATTAAAACGGCTACATTGACAACTTATGCCCGACTGTTGGCCTTTTAGTCCTTGTTAGTTTGGCGTTTACGCTGAATTAAAAAAACCACCATAAAAATAAGTCGCAAGGCACTTGATCGGGCGAGCAGGAGTTCCTTATTGAGATGAGGCACTCCGGGAAGCGTTTAAAATGTATTTCTTTAGTGAAAAAAAAACAATTGAGCTCAAACATACATTGATAAAATGTCAAAAAAGGTTTTTTTTTTTGTTAATGCTTTTTTATTTGTCATTCAGAATACCTTAATTGCTGGAGAAAAATGCTTAAAACTAGCTTAAATAAATGTATTTATTTTAATTACTTTAATTACTTACTGACCCTTTACGGGCGCTCTAAGCTTAACCTTATTCTTATATTTTGTCTTTCGACGTAATCGGGCTTTATGTGATATTTAAAAAAGAGAACCGTAAAGAGTATTACTTTTGCGAACTAAGAAAAAATATACAAGAAAACTTAGTAAATAAAGAATTGTTAAAAAAAGGAATAAATTTAACTTAAAAACTACCTTAATATAAACCTTAGCGTACTTACTTAATCTATCTCTAAACCTAATCTACTATATATATATATATATATATATATATATATATAGTAGATTAGATATATATATACATATATATATATATATTTGTTTTTTTTTTTGTTTTTAATAAGAACTTAAAATACCTTAAAAACTATGTAAGCTGGCCAGGCTTTAATTTTCTAGTAAGGAGCTTTAAGGTACCTTGACCTTTGAGAAAAAGATTTTTTTTTTGTTTATATGTGTGAGTTCAACAACGACGGCGTTTCCTCTCCTTCATAAAGCCACCAAAAATGTTTGTGCTACCTTAAAACATCCTCCTTGTCGTGGACTGATACCGCCCTACTGAACCGGAGACACTCCGCTGAGCTGCGAGCGACGTCTCCGTTGTATACAAGTCGCCTATCCACACCTTTCCGAGAAAAGTGGAAGATTAACGGCACCGCATTTTTATTCTGAATCAGACCGTTAATGTCAAAATAGAGGAAAGCCTCAGGTGGAAAGCCGTTAAGGCGTACTGACTCGTGGTACATGTAGTTGGGATAATAAGCCCCAAAGATCAGGTTGTTGTCCGAGGTCATTGCTCTTACAACATGTCTCCGAATAAGTTTAATCAGAAAGTTATCTATTCTAATAAGGTTGGCCTCATTGTACAGGACCTCATTAGGGTAGAATTTTTTGTACTGAGACTCTGGAGTTCTATATAACTGGAGACAAGCCCTAAGACATCGTCTCTCGAAAACCCGTATCTTTTCCATTAAGCTTGCCTCCACGTTGAACCATACTGGACACCCATATGCAAGCACAGGCCGGATGAGGGCCATGTAGCAGATCACCTTTACCCTGGCATCGAGTTGGCTGCTGTGAAACAGTCTCTTTGTCAAGGCATAGGCCGCTTTAGCCCTGGTCAGAGCAGCATCTATATGTTTGTTAAAATATAGATAGTGATCTAGCCAGACCCCAAGATATCTAACTACACTTCGATTTGCAAGTGGCTGCCCGAGATGTCCAGCGATAGAGAACTTTCGCCAATTCTTTTTGGTATCCCTAGAGGCCCCAGACAATGGGGTCCTAAATAAAATAGTTTCGCACTTTTGAAAGTTGATTTTCAACTTCCAATCGTCGCAATAACGTTGAATCTTATTGAAATCGCATTGCAAAAGGCTTACAATGGCCTCGATTTTTGGACCTGATCTGTACGCGATCAATTCATCTGCGTTTTTTCCTTCGGAGTCGTGAATCTCAGTTGTAAGACGTCACTCTTCTTCTTCATAATACACATCACTGTTCTTAACGATACCGATTGCCAATCAAACTCATCTCCTCCGACTTTTTAGTTACACCCGAGTTTTAGTTTAGTTTGGATTGATTCTTAATCTGTTTCGCTCTCTTTTGATAAGCCTTTGATCACTTCTCTCAAATTTGGCAATACTTTTATCCTTAAACATAAAGCGCTTAAATCACTACCACGTATGACGAAAAAATAGAATTGTACTAAAACTTCTAATAATGAAAATTTATAATACTGAGATAGAGAGATATATTTTATTTCATATCAAAATTTTACAAACTTATTTGCTAAAAAAATTGTATGTGTACGAAATAAATAACTATGTAATGGAATTAATATCTGTATAAATAAACACATATATAAATTAACAAATGATGTGATGTATACATAATAATAAATAAACATATCAGCAATTAATTTATAAATAATAATTAACATGTATATACATTATAAAATCTTTTCTTTTAACCGCATAATCACAGCGAACCAGATCATTTTGTTTAGCTTAAAAATTCTTTCGAATATCAATTCAACATCCCCTTTTTGATAAAAATCAGGTGTAATTGTGTGTACAAAATACTTATTGTAAAGACAGTATAACAAAGTTTTTGGTTGATTGGTTGATTGGTTGGTGTTCTTCGACTCTATTAGACCATAGGACGTACACCCCAGCAACCAAGTTAACGAGGGTTTAACCAACCTCCGGTTCAAGGATCAAGAAATTGCTCATACCACGAAGCTTGGTCATTTGGTCTTACCGAATGAAGCAGCATGCCCGGAACCGTGAAGAATAAAAAACAGATTTTGTGGAGCCTCAGATCCACCAAGGATCTGTTTGCACTTTGAAATCTCATATCGCAAAAACAGTTTTATTTTCTTCTTTCTGTTCAGTTCGCCCTTCGAAGTAAATGAAAAAAAAATGCACCCACATATCTAACGAAAAATCTTCTTCTTCTTGACAGTTCTATCTATCTATCCGGCAATAAAAAGGTCACGCCTGAAAACATATACACTGCTCCTCCTCGGCGTATTATTTGCAAGCGGCAAGGACCTTCTACGAGACTTGATGGAAACAGAAGAGCAGCGCCAAAAAAAATCAAATTCAATTATTTATGTTTACCTGTAAATGAATGTTGGGTGGGTGGTCATGTTTTACTTCACCTCAATCTCCCTTCCTTCAAAAAATGAAAATAAAAAAAACTTTTTTTTTTGAGTGCCATACATTTCAGTAAATAAATTAAATTAAAATTCCGTTTTTCCCATTTCACCCTCATCCGCCGCAACGAAATGCTATTAAAAAATATACATGGACCCAAATGAAATACTACTGTGCTACTATTTGTTGTGTAGCTATGTATGTATATGATTTGTTTTCGAGCATGTTTTTATATATATATATAAGTATGTGTGTTTCTAAGGAAAGCGGACGAAATATTCATTTTGCATGTAATGTCAACTACAGGGATAAAGTCATTCAGAGGTTCACAGAAAATGCCAACAGCAAATATGTAAGACGAAAAAGAAACACAAAAACGAGCAACAACCGAAAAATACCTCCAAATAAATGCTCACAGCACAGGTCTTGTTCCTTTTACTTGTTGTTGTTACTCTTACATTTCTGTTTTTCCTTTTTAAGGACGGAAAAGCACCATTGAACTTAACGAAACATTAGTCAAAGTGAAACATTCTCAACAAGTGGAATTTGGGTATTTCAAACGTCCGCTCGACCCAACTTCCACAAGTGTCTGCTCCCTATATTGTCCTATATTGTCCTTTTTCATGTGCAAGGACAATTCATACCTAGCCTAGGCTCCTGATATCAACGTACATAGATTTACAATGTTTTTGTATGTAATATGCAGGAAAATAAAACATGACCGTCCAAAAGGACGACAAAACATTTTCCATGGATATAAAAAAAAAAAAAATTAAAAGTAAAACAGAAAAACATTTCCTTTGAAGATGTTATCAACTTTAGGCCCTTCTAAACCAAAACACAATACAAAAAAACACAAATACAAAAGCCCAAGGAACAGTAAGAGACCAAGTGGCAAGCAACAAAAATAAAATAAAACATTGTCGACAAAATTCATTTGAAATTCCAAATACCTGTGAGCTGCCAGGTGGGGCAGAAGCCAGGAGCAGCAGCAACAGGAGCAGCAAGGAGACACTCTTACTTTGCATAATTCAAAGGTATTTGGCGCCCTTTCTTGTTGCTATTCTTGTCTGGAACTGAATGCATGTAGCCATTAGGTTGTGGGAAGTGAAAAGCAACAGTCAGTTCGCTTTCAGAGTCAATAAATGATAAGTAATTTAGAGGGAGGTACTCGTGAGAGAATTAATTACACAAAAGGAGCCGTCGAAATATTTCTTGTTGTTGTACTTTTATATTATGTTCACCAGAGGCTAATGAAGTATCACTTCCGCCAAGAATAATCCAATCCCATAGAGAAGTTTCGGCCATTATAGGCAACAAATGCCATTATTTGTGTTTCAAAAGAAAACGTCTACGATAAAATTTAGGAAGATTGATGATCTGGCGGCAGGCATGTATAAAGTTCCTTAAATACTTAGTTCTTTTTTTTAGCATTTGTTACGAAAGATTTATTTTATTTGAATGAGCAGCTGGAAAAAGAAGTAAGAAGACTTTTTTAACCAGCTAAGAATAATTTCTCTTTAAAATATATTGTGTGGTAGAAGGTTGATGTAATTGATATTCTTCCGGGTCAAAGCATCATTTTAAAATATGGTCCACATCTTTTGGTTTAATTTAAATATTGGTCTCTTAGAAATATTGTTCGTCATTTAATAAAAATGTATTTATGGAATTGTACGTCCATATAACGACTGCCTTGCTTGTATTGAAGGAAAGCCCACACCCACCCCAAAACTGTATCAAGCCTCTATTGAGTTTCACTAGTTTTGGAAAATATTACGTCTATTCAAATCGTTGAGGAAGCTTGATTTTGGAAAAGTCGTACATTGTCAGTTTCAGAATAAGATGAAAGATGTGTTCACAAATAAATATATCTGTACAGGGTGGCTTATAGAACTTCGTTAAATATATTCATATTATTTATTTGTTTATGTTTCATTTGACAATTTATCAGGTTGACAACTAACTAACTGCGGATTTTTTTAGAAAATAAAAGAAATTTTTTTCATGGAATGAAAATACTTTATTCTGTAATGTATTGCCCATTTTGAGCAGTGATCTTTTGCCATCTTTCAAGCAGCATCATAGTTCCACGTTCATAAAACTTCTGATTTTTATCAGCAAAAAAGTGAACCAGGTACGATTTAGCATCATCATAATTATTGAAATTTTTACCATTCAAGGAGTTTTGCAAAGATCGAAATAAAAAGTAATCAGATGGTGGAAAATCAGGACTATATGGTGGATGTGGCAAAACATCTCAACCAAGCTCCAATAATTTTTGCCGAGTGACCAAAAATGCGTGTGGCCTTGCATAGTTATTCGGGCCGCTTCATCTGAATTGATCATTCGGTTGGGTGGTGAGAGTTCAAAAGTTCCATTACAAGTTCCTTTGTTATCACACCAAACTGATAATATAACTTTAATATAACTTTCTTTTGATGAATATCAGCTTTTGGTGTTATTTGAGCTGGTTCACCTGGCTTGCTCCACGATCTTTTCCGATTGACATTGTTGCAAACAACCCATTTTTCATCACCAGTTATCAATCGTTTTAAAAATGGATCGTTTACATTACGTTTCTTAAACAAATCACGTGTGGTACTGTGATAATCCGAATCAAGTATTGTTTAGATTTGGTCGTCATCAACTTCAACTGGACGACCAGAGCGCTTTTCATCTTTGAGTGAAAAATCTCCAGAACGAAATTTGGCAAACCAATTTTGCCACTGCCGTTCTTTGAAAACTTCGTCACCATAAACAGCACATAACTTGCGATGCGTTTCTTCCTTTACGGAAATACTATAAAAAACAAAGTAATTGTTCATTTTGATTTTCCATTTTCAACCGACGCCAAAGAAAAACTACACAACCGATAAAAATTTTTTTTTACTGATTGATAGTTGAGGTACCAACTATCAAATAACAAAATATGTTTGACATTTCGATTACGTCAGCAAACCAAAAAATTCAACTAAAGCCATCTTTGAGTGAAATCCGCAAATACTTACAGTGGCGAGCTTATAAATAGGGAAATGCAGCTCGAAAAAGTAATTTCTGTATAGAACAGAGAAATCTTAGAAAAACTGAAAACATACATATTAATAAACAAAAACAATTCACTTATTATAATTTTTTTGAAATCTAAGTTACATATTTAATCCGTTTCTTCCGGAAAAAATAGAGAAAAAAAATGGTTCTTTAAACTTGCGAGCACATAAATAGGGATTTTTTATTAAAGAGCTATAATGAGACCATGATGTTTCCTTTTCAATTTAATTGAACTTAAATTGATTGGAAACATCAATATTTAGTCGGTCCCCCTTATTCCTTATCACCTCCTCACATCTTCGCGTCATGGAATCAATGATCCGACTGCATCGATCAATGGAAATGTTTTCCCATCCTTCTTGAATAAATTCAAACATTTCGTTGAGGTTTGAGGGTTTTTTCTTTTATAATTTTGTCTACGTCATTCTAAAGCATCTCAATCGGATTGAGGTCAGAAGATTGAGCTAGCCATGTCATCACATTGACGTTGTTGTCTTGCAGAAATTCGCGAGCTTTTTTTGGCGTATGCTTCGGATCATTATCTGCTTGTAAGATCCAGTTTTGGGGAAGATTCCCAGCAGCGTAAGGAAGTAGGGTGTTTTCTAATATGTCTACATAGACATGGCGGTCCATGATCCCTTTAATTCGGCAAATAGGACCAGGACCCATTAGGCTCATACCAGCCCATACCATCACAGATCCGCCACCTCCTTTTACTGTTGGCTTCAGACACTTCTCACTGAATTCTTCGTGCACACGACGTCAAACAATAGTTTTGCCATCGGAACCAACACGATTAAATTTGGATTCATCAGTGAAGATGACATTTTTCCACTGATCACGTGTCCAATTGAGATGCTCTTTCGCAAAAAACATTCTTGCTTTCCGATTTGTTTTGCTTATGAGGAGCTTCTTTCGTGCGACACGGCCTCGCAAACCAAATTCGACCAACCGCCGTCGTACTGTATAAACACCAATATTCACGTCTTCTTGGGCCAAAATTTCGACATGAATGTCAACAGCGCTCTGAAATCTATCCTTTTCAGACAGACGGTGAATCATCCGATCGACACGAATTGTTGTTTTTCGAGGCCTTGCAGCACGAGGTTGGCGTTTGACGAACTCCAAAGCTTGATGCCAAGCATTTACTGAAATATCTAACTGCCTAGATATTGCAGCTAGCTTCATTCTTTCCTCCCGCAAACGACAAATTTTCCGGCGTTGGTCTGGTGTGATGTGTTTGCCTCGTCCCATTTTTCTAACGCCAATATCACCTAAATACTATGAAAAATTGTTTAACTATCAAAATTTCCCCAAAAATCAAGTTATCAGCACAGGCGGTGAGTAGAAACTAAGAAAAAGTCAATTTCCTTATTTATTTGCTCGCATCAATTCACTATATTTACTGTTGATTAGCAACAAATAAATAGGGAACATATATAGTAGAATGCGCTCTTCTGCATGTAACAGTTAATTCTTGAATATGTGCTCTACACTTCAAAAACAACTTTTATCAAAATAAGTTGTCCGATGTTGATAAGCACGTTATCAAAAGAACTATTACACCATTTCCCTATTTATAAGCTCGCCACTGTAGTTGCCAACCCAATATTTTTATTAAGTTGTTATAGTGGTTTTTCGAAAAAATGCACTTGAGACGCTAAATGAGGTATGTGCATTGAAGATCGAAGTGGGATTTGCCTCTTTATTTGTTGATTTAATGCATAACTAGAATTCATTCAAATTGTAAAGTTTGTTTTTTCAATATCTCCTAAAGAATATTTCGGGTACAGTCAGGTTAGAAAACTTGTAGTTGTTTAATATGGCGTCCTTTGGATCTTGGCGTGGAATTTTCCTTGCAATTCCGGTAAAATATGTTTGGTGGCATAAGAACTTTCTCATAGTTGAAAGGAATTCTCTTTCATCGTTACCTTGCGACGAAAAAAAGAAAAAAACATTCTCCAGTGACCGTTTTTTCACAAGGGTATGGTCAAAAAATTAAATATCTCAAGATTAGAGCCAACCACTATTCGACAATTCCGCTTGCAAACATTAGAATTTAAGTCCCAATTCGCTTCTTCTAGCATTAAAGAAGAATTAAGTTTGGTTTTGTCCTTCTCAACCATTTGGAGGAGCTTCTGGAAAAATTCAAATAGGATTTTTAGCAATCGAATTGAAATCAGAACTGTTCAGAACTGTTTTAAGTGAATGTTTGCTGATAGCTATTTGAGCAGATGAATTTCTTGTCGAAATAGTATCAATAAAGCGTTTTTCAGTCTGATCTTGGTCCATCTACTCGGAGGCGTGCCACCAATCGTGCGCCAAAACTCTCTTTGGATCAAAATAATCGACCCCGTGCATGATCCCACATGCTTTATTATTGCGAGGATCTAACCAAATTGATGACAATATTGCACAAAAATATATCTCTTCATATGAGGTGAATTTTTATTTTGGCAGCTTAGTTTCCGTAACTATTTGAGGCTCGGAGAGTCCACACGTATTTGTAGCCAATGCTTTTGTGGGGTTGGTGGCAAGGAGCGTTACACTCAACGAAGAGTGTTTTCGAGACATGATTATAGACATTTCTCTGGCCAGAAATTGTCTAATTGGACTTGGGCGAGCTCTTGTTTCAGAAAATTAGGGTCACGTGCGAAGCTGTTGAGTTGCATATGAACGGAGATACAATTAGTTCAATAATCTCTTAATAGCAGTGCGATGATCGAATCTTCCAAGACACAACTTTCTGGTTTATGAATTCAAAGTTTAATTCTCCATCCGTTTGCTGTCAGTTCGCTCGCTCTATGCGTAATACATTATAAGGGTAGTCTCAGCCCCTATATACCACATAATTAAAAAAAAATTAAAACACAATCTTTCGACGTCTCAACTGTAAGTGAGTCGCGTGTGTACATATGAACTGGCAACGTTGAAGATTAGCAGCAATGTAAAACTACACTGAATCACATTTTTAGAATATACAAGGAAGAAATGGCGCTTTGGCTCTCCTCCTAAGCGTTTGTTGAAATAAAGATATTGTGTGAGCCAGAACTCTAGGTATCTGTCTACAATTTGGTTCGCTAATAGTCGCCTGTGCTTTCCTCAAGAGGCATGGCAAGGGTTTGCCTGTTTAATTTGTTAGAGTCTATTTGCTATCACAAATTTTCAAAATCCACTTCCAAGTCTACTAGATTTGTAAATTCTCAAAATCCATTTCCGAGTCTACTAGACAAGCACATGTGCATTACATTATACGACACCAGCTTAAACGCAGTATGTCTCTCTCTTAAACCAAATAATCTCGGATTATATATTTGTCTTTTCTTCACTTAGTCAAGGCCCTATTAACAAACTTTTTCTAATCGTTGTTAGCTGTATACATCCGCAATGAAGACCACGCACTTCAAAAGTGCTAAGTGAAGGTTTAACTTTATATTTCTTTTTTTACAAATCACTTCAAAATAAATTCAATCGTCATCATAACTGTCACAGCAAAAAGCTCGGAAATCATAAATGTATTTTAAATTCCGTCATTCAGTTCGACCACAGAGCAACAGAAAGTAAAATCAATCCGTAAAAAGATAAAGCTTTGCACTCTAAAGAAATTCCTTCGGAAACACAAAAATCAAACTCGCCATGGACTCTTCACGCCCAAAGTGTGACCGAAACCCGCCTTTTCCATCGGATGGAATATATTCTGAAAGGACATTGTGGCAGAGTAGAAAGGCACACGAGTCCCCAGTGAGATGCTGCAGTCAGCTACCTACATCTAGTGGATGAATCGCAGATTAAATTAGCTCAAGCATCAAGCATCATGCAAAGAAGTGCGAAAGCACCACGAAGGTTCGCATCCAGACTGCTGGAAGATGTAATTTTCCAGCAATGTTGAGTGCGAATCCCCGATGAAAGGCACTGCAATAGAGGGTGGTCAGACCACCCACTCGAAGGATATAAAATGTGTTTACTCTTTATATTGAAATTTCTAAAAAAAATTTAAAAATTTATGTGTGTTTTAACAAGAGCGCAAATTCCAAAAAGACTCGTGTCATTTAATCTCTCCTGTGCGCCATGATTTCGATAAAGCTCTTTGCGGTGCGTCCGTTTCAGGAATGAAAGAGTAAATACACCCGAGGGTTTAATTTCATCCACTTTGTCAGGATACAGACAAATATCCGTATATCCTCTTATAAATATCAGGGGAATGGGGATATATGCCAGACAAATAGATGGGTTGAGAAGGAAATCCTTTTCCAAAGCAAAAACATTGCAACCAACAAGACAGTAGCTCTGCTCCCCCGATCCAACCAACATCAACCACCAGCAGTCATAACTTAAAGCCATTCTCGACTTAACCGCACAGCATTAGCTATTAAGCTGTCTTTCTTTCGTGTATGCATTTGAAAGCTCTGGGAACGATTATGTCAAGTGCCAGTGGCTGCCTGACCCAAGGTCACCTCGGGTTCCGATGGGTGAATTTCGAGGAAGCGGATGCTATCGTTTCGATTCGATGAGAATATGGCTTCATAACTTTGACCGTTCGGAAAATTGAGTTGGGTTCTTTTTTGCCTTTGCTTGTGTTTTATATATAGTATTGGTTGAGTCCTTTGAGGAGAGCATTGACATGATTTCTCAGCTTTTAATGAAACTGCTTCTGATTGTTTACATCATTTTCAGTTGATGCATGAGATGAATGCAAAGCGTTCATCATTGAAATGTAGGAATATTTACTGGAAAAAAAGCATTTATGAGTTTTTGATTCCCAACCATCTGGAGAGGATCAAAGAAATCAGGAAAGAAGTGCGCATCTCTACGGTGCAATTTGATGTCATATTGAAGCAAGCAGGGGCAAGAAGACAAAAAAAAATCTCTAGACATACCAATTCAAGCAGTTTATCACGTTGGGCTTAACCAATATAAGTTAGTTTCAATATTGAGAGCTGCGTGACTTAAACTCCAGCCTTTTTATTTATTTAAAAGTTAAACGTTAATCTTTTTCGAACTTTTTTGTTTTAATTCCGCATTAATTTTTTATCAATCCATAAGCAAACACTTTTGACTTCATGCTCAGATTGAAATCTTTGCAATAAAGTGGATTCAATTATATTCCTTTCATTCAACTGCATTCCTTGCTGTAATTTAAAAGTCTTCACACAAGGCAAGATAAGTCGAACATCGTGGTTATAGATTGAATTATCTGGTTTTGGGCATAAGTTCCCCCACAACTGTCGCTCTATTCGTTGTGCCTCTCAAAATCTGGCCGATGGTAATTAATTCTATCATAGTATTTTTCTCCTGAACATGCACTCCTATATCCTCTACCTTCTTCTGAGGGTCGATCATACAAAAATTGCAGCGTTCGCTTTGCTAATCTCTTCCTGCCCTCATAGTATACGTTCGTTACCTTTAATTCCTGGGATCCTTTGGCATAGAATTTCATTTGATTATCTTTAATAAGATGTTGGATATTTCGTTTACTTGTCATTGATAAGTTGTTGGTTCTTTATTTTTTATTTATTTTATTTCAGCGACTTCAGTGATTTAGTCCCTACATTAAGGGTACCGATAAATTTTCTGTACAAGAGTTTAAGTCGTTCGTTGCCAGTTTGTGTATACTTTGGCTTCACACCAACGAATTTCCTCTCTTACAACGTAATGGCTGATTTTGGGATCCCGGGAAAACTGATCCGGTTTAAAACCAAAAACTATGAACTGTTCTACTTCTGTAAAGAGATATACTGCCATATGACTTCTGCAATCTTATCCTGGAACAGATAGTACGATGAGGCAGGTGTCGGCATGGAAGGTACTATCTTTTTCAAGTCTTCCCAGCTATTGAGACACGCAGATAACATCTACAACATCGCTTGTTCCCAGCATGCAATAGTGGAAGCATTTACACTGATAAAAGAAAAGGTAAAACGGGGTTGTCTTAGTATCAAGGAGGATAAGACAAAATATACGCTGTCAACCAAACATCAAACATCATCTCGGTTGTAAAGAAGTTCAACTACCTTGGAACACTATAATAGCCTCCACAAACGACACCACCACCTCAACTTTGGGATCAAAAGGATCCAAACTCCTAACACGAAGAAAGAAAATAATGCTCTAGAAAATACTGATTTTGCCAGTCCTGCTTTATGAACGCAAATGCTGGACAGTAAGCAAAGCAACTGAGCTTACATTGGTATTGTTTGAAAGAAAAATCATCCGTGAGATCCGCGGGTGAATGAAGGAGAAGGCAAAACCATTGTGCAAAAATGTGGATATAATATGGAAGGCTACACTGGATCGGCCACAACGAGAGAATGGACAATTATTCTTCAGCCAAGAGAGTCTTCGGATCCAAGCCATCAAGTTCAAGGAGAACTGTTCAAGGATCAAGCAATCGTAGACGCTTGAAAGCTTGGTTCAACCAATTGGAAGCACCATGCTCAGGACCGTCAGGGCTGCAGGGCAGCTCTGTCATTGGCTCTGATCTTTCCAGGATCACTGGCTCCTTAAGACGAAGAAGATTTGTTTAAGAAAATTTATTAATCAATGACTTTCATCAATGGAAAAGTTACAAGTTTACCACCGTTGAGCGAACTGAAAGAGATGGGCCCCTGTCATACATCTAGAAAAGCGTGTCACATGTGTCCTACTGTAATCGTAAGAGTACGTCTGTAAAAACTCTTCCTATGTCCGCGATGTAACCTTTCGTTTACAATAGTCTGTTGCAGTCTTATGCAACTTCAGGTTTAGATAAAAGGCACTATGGGGATGCGATGAGCAATCAAAGGTACCATTTGAGAAGTAGAACTTTGTTTATGATTTCAATTCTCTGGCCAAAACAATATAGTTTTCCTCTGATTACAGCAGCAGGTCGGTTATTGATAACGCTTATTCAGATAACGATTGCTCCCATCGTAAGAAAAGTATATTGATAACGAAGATAATCAAGCACAACAATGACTTGCAACGGTTTAAGCACATTCGGCTTACAAATTTGCTAGTCAACTCTTCAGTGACTTACATGGGCATCTAAGTCTTGTCTTAGCTCTTTAATTCTAGCTCATGATCATCTGTTCTTACGGAACTCATCTCTTTTTGTGTCCTTATATTAGATTGCCTCTCGAATGCTTGCTCAAAATTAACCAACACAATTTGTAAACCTTTTACGGAACTTCCATGTTTTATCAACATGATCCTTAAGCTTTGAATGAAGATTTACCATGAGCGGGCTAGCAAATAGCTTCCTAATATAGGGAGCGGTAGGAAATACAGTTTTATTTTTACATAGCGGGTAACTTTCCCTCCGAAGATTAGGCATTTGATCACTTCGTATAAAATTGGAGATGAGATTCATGAGTAACCCACGATAACCCATTCAAAAATTCGGAGGGTTTCCCATTCATGCTTATTGGGAGCGGTTCTTATGGTGCTAATTAAAAAGCTAAATGTGGAGCAGTGAAGAAGCATTGCTTATGAACTTTGGCGAACGAAACTACTCTGAACGACTATTTTAAAAATAGTTTTGATATTGATTAACTAGTTTTCTCGGAGATTCTGACTTTATCTTTCTTTTACATCTTGATGGTGTCTTTATGGTACCCCAAGCAAGGTATCTGAAGGAATCCCGCCTTTACTGAGTGAGATCTAAACTCCTTGTTTGCAGCATCAATAAAGATATTAAAGAAGTAATTTTGTTTTACATTTTAATAAAAGATTCGTATTTGGTAAGATAACACCGTATGACTTGTAAGTTGTTATGACATCTCGAAGAAGAGCGTTCCTAATATCTACAGACTTTGCGAATTGATATTGATATTACAATCAGCTTTAATAAAGGTGTTTCACGTAAAATTTGCACACAAATTTTGTGTGGAGCACTGTCACATTTTCTAAAAATAGAAATGTGATGTATTGAAGCTTTAGCCCTTACATCCTCTTCAGCTCAAACAGATATTCATATATTTCAGACATAGCTACACCCAACTTTCCATTGAAGTCAACAAGTAAATTTCCATAAAATGGCATTGTAAACGGATCCCCTAGAATCCTTGGGACAATAGTATTAAATAAATCTCAGCCATCCATAGTACTGTCCACTCGGGTTCGGTCATCCTTAAACAGACACGCAAGGATCCAGTCTTCGCGCCGTCTAGTCATAACACTCAACAAAAAAAAGCAATAATGTCATTCTGAATATAAGAATGTATATTTGATTCAACCACAATGACCCAAAGGGTTCTTCAATTCAGTCTGCCATGACGTTCCTTAGAGTTCTACTTGAGTGTTTGTTTCCTCCTTTAGATTTCTTTGTGGTATGTTGTTTTCTTTTATTCTTCTATTTTTTATACCACCCAGGATAATAATAGCGTACATTCATGCCGAATGAATGAAACCTAGTTCCATTCAGCAAAAGAGAAAACATTCCGCATGTTAATACAAGTAAATGGAGATGAAAGATAGAGGGTCGTTTATATGAAGAGGGCCAGGCTAACTGATATCCTCTTTAAAGGAATGAAAAGTCCTTGCACAGCAATGTTGTGGCCTTCGGAGAGATGGAACTATGAAAAACATTTCAGGTTAGTTACCCATGCACTTAAATATATATATATACATATATAGGTTTTTATTTTACTTCACCCATGATGTATGAAGTAAATTTGTGCAAACGGCTTGCTTATGTGGTATACCACCAAGAAGGTGGAAGAGGGCCGAATATATCGTATCGTTTTACATTTTGGTAGTACAACATTTACGAGGTATTTTGAAGTTTATTTAGGTTTTATTTGTATGCTTAATCTTGCTTGAAATAGGCTTTTAGATGATGGTAGGAGAATGAACTATTTTCACTCATGCATAACAAAGTTAATATTCAGTGCTTTTATGAGTAATGTTTTGAGGGTACATTTTACTTGGTCATATTTGGGGAAGTTTCTTTAAACGAATTTGCTTTCTAGAAATATGCAATTCAAAAATTGCTTCACTTGTTTAAGGGATATTTTAAAGTTTAAAGACCCCTCGTGAAACCGTGCACTCCTTTAAGTTTTTAATATGTATATCATTCGATGGATTCGTTCATTTTGTTGTGCAAAGGCGATTATGAACCGTGGCATCAAGAGAATGCGTTAACAGCTGGCCTTCATTAAAAGTGACAAATACTGAACTATTCAACATATGCAGATCGTTGAAAAATAAACTAGACTATTATAGAATTTTACCTTAAATGATAATGGACAACAGGAACAAAGTTGGTCGACTTTTAAATTACATAGACAAATATAAAATTCTATTCAGTTTTCAGTCGGGATTCAAGAGACACCACTCATTTGAAATATCTAAAATCATGTAATAAATGAATGGATGAAAAATAAAAAAAAAGAAAAAAATAATGGCAATCTTCCTAGATTTCAAAAGAGCATTTGAAATGATTGACCATAAGATTATAACAAAGAAGCTTAAGATGTATGGTATTAAGGACATGGAAATAAAATGGCTCCAATCACATCTGGACAAAGATATACAATAGAACATCTAACATCATAAGCATTGACATGGGTGTTCCACAGGGCTCAATACTGCGTCCAATACTATTTATTTTGTACATAAATGACTTACCAAATGTGCTAAAACATAGCATAATAGTATTATATGCCGATGATACATTAATAATAATGTTGAAGTAAATAATCATGATGAGTGTATGAATAAATTGACAGATGATATCAACGAGGTATACAAATGGCTCAAAATGAATAGACTTAAACTGAATGAACAAAAGACGAAGTGGATGGACATAAACGGAAATTCAGACAATAACCTTCACTTAAACGGACAAATCATTGAAAAAGTGGATCACATAAAATATTAAGGAGTTATCATTGATGAGGAACTTAGTTTCAATAAACTTTTCGACTTCATTTGTAAGAAAATAGGTACAAAAATATGATTTTTCAAGAAGAAATAAAATGGACTATATGACTGCGGTAACTATATACAATATTATAAAACCACACTTTGAATACCGTGCCTCTATACTAAATTTATTCTGCAACTACGGACATATAAGTAGACTTCAATACCTACAAAACAAAGGAATGAGGACAATACTAAAGTGCAACAGAATGACACCGATAACATATAAGCTCGAGGTGCTCAAATGGTTAAACATAAAGCAAAGACTACGGATGAACACCCTACTTGCGGTTTTCAACATAAAAATGGGTAATGCACCAGTATATTTAACTAACAGGTGAAGCTCAACCTAACCAACTTCGTAATGTTAACAACTACAGACTGCAGAAAACAAGCACAACAAGATCTCAAAACACCTTGATGATAAAGGGACTAAAACTAAAGTGAAAATAGAAATAAATCGCGGTTTATTCAAAATAAAATGTATTGAATTCATGAAACTAAATGATTTGTGAATTATATATTTTGTAGAATAATTATGAATTCATTTAAAATGTGTTTATTAGAAACAGGCATAGATTGACAGCGAAGACATTCTACCATGAATGCTGCTCATGCAAAACGAATTTTATTTTATTGTTTACTTAAGGGTGATTTTTTAGCTATTATCATTTTGGCAACACTGGTTGAAACAGCTGACGCACGTTTCGTGTTTTGTTTCACTGTCAAACATCTTCAGTTTGTTCTATAATTTAACTATGAATCGTCTTACAAACGAACAACGCTTGCAAATTATTGAATTTTATTATCAAAATGGGCTCTTGGAAAGTTGGCCGAAGATCCATTTTTTTACCGAAAAATTGTGTTCAGCAACGAAGATCATTTTTGGCTCAATGTGTACGTAAATAAGCAGAATTGTCGATTTTGGAGTGAATATCAGCCAGAAGCATTGCAAGTGCTACCAATGCATCCAGAAAAAGTCACAGTTTGGTGCGGTTTATGGACTGGTGGCATCATTGGACAGTACTTCTTCAAAGATGATGCGAATCGTAACGTAACTGTGAATGGTGAGCGTTACCGTGAGATGATATCCAACTTTTTTTGCCCAAAATGCAAGAGCTTGACTGGCATGACATGTGGTTTCAACAAGACGGTGCCACATGCTACACAGCATGCGCAACAATGGGCTTATTGAGAGTCGAGTTCGGTGAACATTTTATTTCACGTTCGGGACCGGTCAATTGGCCGCCTAGATCGTGCGATTTAACGCCTTTGTGGGGCTATGTTAAAGCTCATGTCTAAACAGACAAGCCCACTTCAATTGACGCATTGGAAGACAACATTGAAGCATTTGTTCGTCAGATACCGGCCGAAACGTTGAAAAGAGTATGCCAAAA
The DNA here is from genome assembly GCA_963555765.1 of Orthonevra nobilis. NCBI lineage: Eukaryota > Metazoa > Arthropoda > Insecta > Diptera > Syrphidae > Orthonevra > Orthonevra nobilis. The sequence continues at coordinate 22,755,741 of OY743225.1, read as the reverse complement.
TTGGACTAAGCGGATGGACCATTTGAGGCGCAGTCAAAGTCAACATTTGCATGAAATAATCTTCAAACACTAATTATATGGACCGTACTATCGATTCAAATAAAGATTTCATGCATTTTTCTGAATTTAATGTGTTTTTTTTTAAAACTTTCCTATAGCTTTTAAAAAATCACCCTTTAGTTGACCCGAAAAAACGACTTCGAGCTCATATATGGATCTTGGGTAGCCCTATGCTTAAACAATGAGTAGTTAACTAAAAATACACCAAATAAAAAATTCTTAACGTGCTTTTGCGAACCTTGTGAATAACAAATTCTGTTGAAAAAAGCCAAGTGTCTAGGGATATAAAAATTAAAATTATAACGCAGCATGACCCTTGTCATCTCATTTGCCATTCCGCAGTCCTCGAAGCTCCCACTCCCTATCCATAAGTCACCTGAGCATCTTTCCAAAAAAAAAATTATATAAGACGACAAACGTTCTTAAACTACAAGCTTTACAAATGAAAACAACCCTGAAGGAAGCATAATGAACGGATGAACAAAGAATAGCTAGGAAAATACACGACGAACTTCGCTAATAAGCAATTTAAATTTCTAAGAGTCAACTCCAATCCTCGTCCTCTAAAACTCTTTCATTACACACTTTATGAGCAGCGTATCTTCAAAATGAATTCTAGCTGCCTCCAGAGATGAAAAATGACCGTTAAATGAAATCCCCCGGAGCATAATAATGAAAGGAAAATGAAAAAGTCTCCTTAATTTGTCAAGATACGTTTTTTTGGTTTTTCTTTTTTTGACTTGCGCCACTGCCATTTGTCGCCTTCGAATGGCGCAAAGGTCGGGACACACCTTATTAATCTAACAAGAGCTTACTAATTATTATTTGGCACTTTTCCCACACACATACTCGTAGGTACACATGTATATTTACAAGAGAACTGACTTATTTACTCATAATCTGATAATTGAACAACTTTTAGTCCTAGCTCGTCCTTTGTTTAAATTCACAGACAAAACTATTTAGGCGAAATAATTCACTGGATAGTGATGTCCCTGATGTTCCATTTGCTGTAGGCGAGTGTTTCTAAGAACTTTCAGGACCTTCTGTTGTTTTGTGTGCTACCAGCTTGTGGTTGTTTTCTTAGCTCTATTGTCGTCCGAAACATATCTGAAGAAATTGTATGGTTTTGCAAGGATTCACATGTGGTTTTCATATTCATTGCTGCAGTGGGAGTAATGCAATACTTTGTCTTATCGCATCATAAATAAGAACCATTTTAGGGGGTTTCAAAGTCTTTTGTGTGCAGAGAGAAATCTTACGGTTAGGGTTGTGCCTAATTGTGCCGAGGGGAATTCTTTGCTGGTGATTGAAATATAGAATGGAATTTGAAAGTGGGTTTGCTTCGTTTTGAGGATACTTATTGAAGTAGATATGGCTTCATTTTAAAATGTGAGGTTGTAAGGCAATTTGAAGCTTTTCCGAGACTTATTTTGGAATTCATATCGCTCGAATCTTGACAGTTTTTCAAAATTGAATGTGCAAAAGAAGCTACTAATGCCAATTGTTAAGTAAATATGAAGCTGTATGGTAGAGTTGTCTTATGCAAAGTTCTATAATTCATTAAGTGGTAGATACTCACTGAACTGTCCAACTGCTATATGCGTGTTTAAGATCAGACATGAAGATTTACGATAACATATATCTAGGCAGCTCTTCTAGCTTAGATTGGCTGAGGATAGATAATGTCGTGAATGAAGTCGTGAATGAAAGGGTATCAAGATGTTTTATGAAAGTATATAAAATACAAATGCTAGTAATGGACTTTTGGCCAACTTTGTTCAACAGAGGAGTGTATCACGAAATCGTAAGCCCGCTACAGAACGGACAATACCACCACCAATGAGATGCGATGGAATAGGAAAAAAAAGTGTAATATTTTCCGCCGTGATGGATAAACAAAATTTGCCCGCATCTGCGTTTGGACATCATCACCATCCGACGTATGACGTAAGGTGAAACGCGCCAAATGTCACCATGCACTAGCTGCAAAGAGTTAAAAAGTGCTTTACTATGAACGTTGCTTGAATGAAAAAGCTGACTAAAGCCTCCTCAACAGTTCACTCGCAACACCCGCACATCATCGAAGGTCCATCAGCATACTGTACAGGCAAAGAAACACCTCAGAGAGGTTCGTCTATTTTTATTTATATGATTCGATCCGGCATGATTCAGTGATGTCGTTAATCTTTCATTTTGCCCGAAACAGTGTCGCTTGAGAGCGAGCATTTTACAAATAAGAGAGTTACAGCCGACTTTAGGGAGAACCGGTTCAATATGCCAGGATCAAACTGTGATAGGAGTTTGCAGCATAATTGTAGACTCTTTGTTCGTTCCCTAAACTTAGTATAACTAATAAACGGCAAAATTTGCTATTATAACTCTTTGAAGCCTTATAGGCTTAAGAAGATTAAGATAGGGGCTTTTAAATTTTTAATAAGAAAAAAAAATTTATAATAATATACATAAACATAAGTTTAAAAAAAAAATTATCGAAAAAGTACCTTGAAATAATACTAACTTAATAAACAAAACATATTAATTAATTGGTATAGTGGCTCAGTGGTAAGTGCGTTCGCTTCTGAGCTCGGAGACCGGTTTCAAATCCGGGTAAGAACATCCATCATTTTTTCATGGCTCAACATCTCGCTTCAGACTGACAATCACTCCGATGAGTACAAATTGTCAAGAAGAGTTTTCCGGGCCCACCATTAATTTATTAAAAAACAAAAAGTTTTTTTTTCGTAAAAGCAAATATTCTTACTTATCGCATAAGTGTTTACTTATAAACCAATTGCGGCTCGCTTGGTCGAAAGACAGCTAAGCTTACCGAGCTTTGCATCAAGTAGAAAAGAGCTTAATATATTAGTTCAAACGGAAATCGAATTGTGCAAGAAAACAGTGCACTCTTCTCCATGTTTTCGGTTGGCCATTTCCATCGTATATATGAAAACATTTGCACAAAATTTTGCATATTAAAGACTGATACTTTACAAACAAGAGCTCTTTGCAAATTTGAGCAAAGTTTTAAGTTCTTAACCTTGGTTCATCAGAAAAATTTTGTGAATCCACCATTAACATTAGTAAGTTTAAAGTCCGACCCTGAGGTGCGAGATGACATCTCTCGCCGCTAGATATTTTTTTTAACTGTGAATGTGAGCCCGAAAAATCACAAAGCACATCAAAAGAGTTGCCTCTCACACGAAGGGTTCCGCGCCTCCTAAGAGAATGGAGCACAATATTTGTTTAATTTAATGTAACGCACATCAAAATCACAATGGAATCTTTTTTAATAATTTTTTTTAGGAAATGACACTGATTTTAATATTTTCAGATTGAGAAATATGCTGGTACGAAAGCAAATGGATGTGAGAATTCTAGGTTTTAAGTCGATTTGTGATTTTATGGAAAAGTTGCTTTTTATGGTGAACCCCTTTTTTAACTTCAAATGTATCATTTTGGTTATTTGTTGTTGTAGAGGCAATAGCAGCATACTTTCTATGCAAACGTCTCCCTTTATCGATTTTGTCTTTGTGACGGACGGATGGACAGCGGAGATGGTGCTTGGGTTCCTATGAACCCTTTGGGTAAGGAACCCTAAAAATGAAATTTCGGCAGAGGTTGATTTACACTTATTTAAAATGAATCAAATCGTTGAGTGAAACTTTTGCTAAAGTCATCTGGGGCACTAACACAGGAGGTGTTTTAAATCAAAGCCAGGATGCTTTAAGCCCTAGATGCCATAGATACCAAAATTGTATTTATTTTCGCTATCAATTAAACGAAGCGCTTAACGCACACATCGTACCATATATATAGTAATATTTTTCAACCACTCACTCAATGTATCCTTTTGAATCACATTAAATATTCAAAGAACTTCGTGGTTCAAGACCAATCATCTATTCTGATTTATCGCTGTTGACGTCTCCTTTGTAAGCCTTGAATAAATCAATTTTTATCCGTCGCCCTTCCTGTTATTGAACCCTTTTACAGTGGTACCCTTCCGATAAATTTGTGTTAAAAAAAAGAACTAAGCTGACACTTTATGTCCTGTCGTGCTTCTTCATCCCATCAAAAGGACGACATCATCATCAAATTACCACAAAATTTGTTGCCACCAGATACTGATGTCACTACTATGGCGGACCTTTGAATCGTTCGTCCCAGTCCATCATCGAAGGGGATGAAGAGAACAACCGAAGAAAATGCCTGCTAATATGTAGGATATATCCAGCCGGGGTAATTTGCCCAAAAAACATTGTTGTCACCCCCGTGTATCTTAGCATCCAAGTGCCATTTGGCAAATGGAAGACCGACACCTTTTTTACAACACTTCAGCTCTTTTTGGTACAAATTAAGTTAGGCAAATCAGTGAGAAGAGGGATACAATAAAAAATGAAAAAAAAGGAAATTGGTGACAAAGGTCTACAGCTGGAGGTCACTTTTTTGCGCTTTCATTTTAGTAAATTTGTTTTATTTTTTGCTTAAAATGTGAGCCTTGTCTGCAACATATGGAATTGGAAAATGTCGGCAAGGCAAGCAGTTCTTATACATATCATGAGGGGGGTAACCTTAGTGCCCTAAAATACATTAAGACTACAAAATGTCTCTAAGGGGGCAACATGACCCCCGTTTGTTTTTTTTTTTTTTTTTTGTTCGCCCATACTTAGAGTGGGTCTAGAGAGAGATACAGAGGTCTACCACCCAAGCATTGACATATGGTTCACACCAGGGGAGGTATGACAGACATTTGGAGCTGTGGCTATGGCAAAATCCTGGCTTTTACCCGGATTCCGTTACAGAATAAAATTTATAATGTATGGTGAATGCTTAAGAGGCTTTCGGCTTTCGTTCTTCGCTCCTGCAAAGAGGTAGACACACTCTCTCGTGAGTCGTTCACGTTATGGGAATATGTTTTGCTTTCATTCCACACTCGGGAGTGGTTTCGTTTTCCTTGCCTTGTTTTTTATTTCTGTTGCTTGTGTCGTGGATTCTCTAGTGCAAGTGACTTTTTTGTATTCAAACAGTAAACCGCAGTGTGTGTTGTGTAAACGGTATGGTGGAGGACGACGGTAACGTATCACTAAAATTTATGTGACACTTACTTAAGAGCTTCTTCTAGCATAAACCATTAAGCATTGCGCTTCTGCCATCGTGTTCGCAGGACTATCGGTGGTGGCTGGTTTGTGTGCTGCAAGTGGATTTCACATTCGAAGCGCACGTATCCTGAAATCACCATTTATCCATTCAAGCTGCCGCCGACGCCGCTACCGCCGCCGGTTTTCGTCCGGTGCTCACAACCTTTTTGAATGATTTTCTTCGTTTTTTTTTAAGGATCGCACTCTCAGTGGAGGTGCGAAGAATGTTTTCCACGTTTTTTTCTTTCTGTTTTTTCATCTCTAAAATTTTTCCGGCGTTAGCGTTGTACTCGATGGCAATGGTGCAGATTTTATGTTCTTGTCGAACGTTAAGGATATGAAGTAATAAAAATGCTCGGCAGGGATACAATTGCTATGCGGAGGTTCGTTGTGAAATTCGCAACGTGCATGCAGTGACAGAAATAAATTGAACTTTTAATCGTTGAAGGGATTTTTGAAAATTGCGAGTTGAATCAACGACGACTAGTCGGAAGAGAAAGAATTTCCTTAAAAAGATTAGAAGTTCGATTTGGGGATTTCCAAAATCGTTAAGTTATTTGGCAATTGTGGCTTAAGGTTTTTTTTATGAGGACTTTTAATTTTTTTTTTTTTTTTACCATTTGAGAACATATTGGCAGACTAACCAAAGTTTGGCTCTTTGAAAATAATGGCCAATACGTTGACGACTATTTTTGTTTTGAATAAAATTAAAAAATTGTATTAATTTTGAGTAGCTATGAACTTTTCATTTTGATATTTGTTATTGATCATGCAATAAATTAAATCTTATTTGGAAGATTGTTTTCAAAATTCGCCGACAACTGTTTTACCACATGATGAAGGATAAAGTGTATGGAATTTTATTCCTTAAAGATTGTTAAGACAGTGAATCACCGTTTTTATTCAGCCACCCTAATTTTCGTCGATCGACTTTGCTGAATAGTGGCAAATTTAAATAAACTTAATGCTTCTTCAGGTTGACATTGATGTTAGTCTTATAAATATTTGACTGCAGTTCAGTGAGTAATAAAAATTTTTGCTTCGGGCTTCTTGTGCTTCTAGACTACTCTAGATGCAGTAAATCGAAAGACACTATTGCGGTACGTAACAACAAATAATCTGGCTGTATCATTGAAAAAAGTTCGAAATTTACCGACATCAATTGTGTGCATAATTCTTATTAATCCAATTTCTGATATAAGTTTTATCTGTCGAGAAAAAAATGATTTCATTTAAATTGCCAAATCTTGGCTACGGTGTATCGATGATTAACCTGCAGTTTTTACTTAATTCCATCTATATTTGCGCTCCCAATAATTGATGAAAAATTTAAAAAATTGCATCGATTGGCTACACCAAACAAATTGATGAGACGGCAACAACTGGAGATCTTTTTGAATAGCAGCTACCGAGCTCAAGAATGGAATCGAACCGAAATTCCGGTTCAAGGATGAACCAATCGTAGTTCCTTGGAACCCCGATCTTACGAATTTGAGGCAGAATATTTGAAGCATGCAAAACAGCTAAAACTTGAGCACATAGCCAGAAGCAACGAGAAAATATGAACATCTCACTGTTTCCGAAAGAGCACAAGAAAAACGGTTCCACTTTACCATACTTCACCAACTGGGTCATATTTTTCCAATGAGTTAAAATTGTAAGTTTAACAGGAAACCAGTCTGTCAAGGACCTAAACTTTGTTTTTGAATGATTGGCCCGATAATAATTGAACCAATCACGTAACTAAGTGGCACTTGACATGCAGTTTGACATTTTATCTTCGATGAGGCGTTTGAAACTCCGTAAATTTTATAGAGCTATCAAAAGGTCAATGTTTAATTTCTTTGAAGTTTTTTTAGTCAACTGTTTATGAAAAACATTGGTGAGAGAATTTAAGCCATCCCGAAGCCCACTCTAATTGCACACAAAAAAATTCGGTCAAAATCTCCGTTTAGGATTGACATACACACGTAGGTATAGAACAATTATGTTTAAAAATATATATGTTAACATAAGGCGTGCTATGTGTTTGTTTCTTTTTAAAAAAGGCTTAATAAGCATAAGTCTGGTTTTAAGTGGTGCGTAGCTCTGCGACATATAAAAGTACCCGAGAGAACTATAGACTTTACCAATAAATATGAAAACATGGATGTCTCAGGTCAGAGTCTCATCGAACCATACACCCAAATTTTAATCCTTATCAATGAACTCGATGAAGATATTATTAAGGGAAATAACATTCATCTTAGTCAGTGTTTCCTATAATCAAGCACTTTGACTAAGAAGGGTTAAGGCTCAGAGAGTTCGCTTCAGATCAGATAAAAATCTTAATTGAGTTTGTATACGGCATCCTCAATAAAACCAAGCCTACAGCTTATAAATAATTGAACGTCAACCGCATACATATGAAGTGTCGCATATTGTATATCGCTATTTGCCAGATAGGTACGATTTAAGCAAATTGGTTTTTCTTTTTTCAAAAATGCGTGCATTCAGTATCGACGAATCTCTTATTCAATTCAAACTTTTTTTCTGGTCGTTCATAATTCAAGTAGTATTGGACGGTGCTAAGTCTGATATCCACCATATAAATGCTGGTGTTCCCCAAAGGCTCCGTTTTGTCACCAGCTCCCTTTCTGCTGCATCTTATCCAATACACTCATTCGCTGATGATAGTAATCTCAGTTCTTCACGCCGTCATCTTCGGCCATGGAAATGGAACGGCAGCGTATGATTAACTCATTAAATCCCGATATTAACGGCATACTATCATGGGGATCTAGGAATAGACTCATATTACTAACTAAACTCATAGGTGACAAAAATATTACAAAGTCAATTGACTCTCTTCGCCACCATCGTAACGTCTCCTTTCTAACCCTATTTTATCGCTTCTACCACAAGCAGTGCTCTAGTGAATTACCCAGCTGCATTCCACCCTCTTATCACTTTCACCGTAACACCCGTCTCGCCAGGAATGCTCATCAGTTCACACTCAAGCCCAACTTCGGTAGTACAGTCAAGTATAGAGATTCGTTTATTTGCCGCACAACACGAATGTGGAACGCTCTACCACGCTCGCTATTTCGTACTCATGCAGCAAATTCAAAAACAAAGTGCATCAGTACCTATCCCCATTTCCTCCCTGATCTCTTCCACTCGCGTTATGTACCAGCATTAAGAGAGTGATCGTAAAAAAAAACAAAAGCCTTCAAAGTTTTGTGATAAATTGCCTATGATCTACCGTATCGAAGGCCTTGGAAAAGTCCAGCAGTTGATAGTGAGGTTATCATTAATAATTATAGGTGCTCCCGTTCTCAATGATTTATTGGATGATTGTGTATTTCCAACCATGTTACTCCAAAAACATCAGTAAGCTACCCGAAAGCGTAAACTACCCTCTAGTGAAATTGGGAAACCGTTGATTTGACTTCACGAAGGAAAATTGTGGCTTTTGGAAATTTACTGCAAGATGTTCAGTACGCAGGATTGGGTTTGAGATCAATGTTGTCAACTTCCTCGTCAAATTGCGTTGAATTTTATCAAGTAAATTAGCCAACGTATTGATTGTCGTTTGGAAATATTCACTGAGTTTTCGATTTCTTTTCGCTGTCTCTCGGTATAAATGATGCAATTCACTATACTAATAAATATAAGAATCTATTCTAATTAATCCATTCTAAAAAAACAATGGGCATTTTATCGTTTATTTTAATTTTTTGTCTTTGCTCCTCACTCTAGCTAGCCATAATCTTTGCTCTCCTCTCGTACGCTTTACTCATTGATCTGAGGAATATCGTTGCGTTGCTAGCAGCTTACTTAATTGCACACTTAGACGCACACTTTTGGTGACAGCATTTTACGTTAAGCACGCCTATGAGCCATTCTATTGCTGCTGTTGCTGCTCTCAAACTGTGGATACCGTCATCATCACTCAAGTTAGCATTTGCAGATAACCTATAATTGGTACTCATGCATCTGCATCAGCACTTTTGCTAGTCAAAATGTTATCGTCGCTCTGAAATCAAATGGAACAACGTGAATTGTGAAGATGGGTACTCACCTTAGGCGTTACATTGATTGCTGGCGATGCTGTTGGAATAATCCCATCAGGAACTGGTGGCGCCGTTTGCATGGGAATAAATCCCGGCACGGCAAACGGTACCAGTAACATAGATGATGGATTATTGTTGGCTAATGGCGGCCCAATTGGTACACCTGGCGCTGATATTCCTGCTGACACTGATGATGATGTCGCCGACGTTGAAGGAACATGTGCAAATGATGCACAGCTATTGACGGATGATTGATGCGCCGAATTCGAAGTACAACTGTTCGCCGATGATGTGGCACACCTTAAGGACAGCCCGCAACTAGACGATGCAACGCCACAAGTGTTTGGTAGAGTAACTGAGACCGGTGAATAGTGATGCTGCTGGTGTTGAAGTTGTTGCTGTTGCTTGTACTTGCACTGCTGGCAGGTTGTCGGCACTGTTGACTGTGCGGTTGTGGTGAAAGAAGACCCAGCATTTGGTGTAGATGTTTGAATGATGCCACCAGCCGCAGGTAGCGTTGCCAGCCCACCTACTTGGAGGGTAGCCGCCCCAATTAACGATGTTGGACGTGCACCAATCACGTATGGCGCTGAAGTGCCTCGAGACTGATTTAAAGTTGTTAGCTTGGGTGCTTTTGGTGCCCAAACCGAGCACGGCAATAACCCGACCAAGCGTAGCCCCACAGGGCTCGCTTCGGGTGCGGTCGGTGCGCTTATTTTGCGGTCGTCTTTTAAAACTGGTAAGTGGGACAGAACAGACGCGGTTATAAGAGATTTTCTTTCTTACTGCTTCACAAACCAAATCTGCATACAAGTCGAATGTAAATTTAAAGGAGCGAATTTTTTTTTTTTCTTTGGATGTCGTTTGTTTTATTCCCTTAAACCAAAGGAGGATAAATAAAAACGAATTGGTTGGCGCTGCAGCAGTAAAAGCAATTTTTCAGCTCAGCGCACTTTAATTTAAAGCACACTCAATGGTTTTGCAGGAGCAGCCTTACTCCTTTCGTTTCTTTGTGCTGGATCTGTGTAATATGCTTCGATTTGAGATTGTGTTGTTTTGCTATGTTTTGCGTGTCCTTGGGTGCAAATGTATCAACCTTTAGCACTCTTTTGGGAACGTAGGAAACACTTTATGCAAGTTTTTTTTTCGCAGTCTACCCTCTGGTGTCATGTTGTTCGCAAATGTCTGTATGTGGTAATTGTATCTCAACGAACTAGCGAGTTTTGCCGTTAAAAGGAATTTCAGCGACAAGCTTTGTCGAACACCGAACGGGTTCAAAAAAGAGTTATATCCGCCAATTGTTCAATCCTTGCAAACGATCGAACCAATGGTTTAAGTTAGTACATCAATCCTTTCCTTCTATTATGCTGGCCAATTGTGTCCTTTAATGCTATGCAAACTCCCTCGAGCTACTTGTCGAAGTACCCTTTCGGCTTGTTAGAATTTTTTATTTCACGTATAGCTGTTTGCTGGATTGATGACGCGAATGTGTGATCATTTGATTGCGTCCAATTATCTGTGGAAAAAGGAGAAACAGAAAGAGAGGAATTTAAAACGAAATAGAAATCCTAGATTGAAATGCAAGTGCAAAGTTATTGCCTCGGCGAAGAGATTTAGTGATTTCCAACATGTGGACAGTGAACAGCACGGAAGAACGAAATCGGAACAGAACCTGTGCGACAACAACGAATCCCGGCGAACCCGTGGTCAAATGAATGACGCGGATTTTATGGGTCATCCATTGAATACTAAAATGGCTTTGCATGCATCACCATTCATTATGGGCTGATGGGTGGGCGTCCGTCATGCCTATACCGAATGTAGGTGGTTCCGTGAGCATTGTGTGCAGTTGTTGGCATTCGAGCGTCAATCAATGCGGCAATCCGAAATGCAATGAACCTGCCTCGATAGCTCGCTCTGTGGCAATGGCTGAGCATTGATGGTGGTGGCGATGGTAGTACCATCAGTGGGGCCTTTATCTACGGATAATGTTGATTGGAAAATTATGCAATGTGTCGTTTGGATGTGAATGCCAGAGATATAAATTGTTCCGAGTGTACGGTGCAGTTGGGATTTTTTGGGTATTAGGAATTGGATCCTTTTGATTGGGGGATTCGAGTTGAAATTGATTTGAATTTGCTACCACTTGTTTTAAAATAAATAAATTAAAGAAAATCTCAACAAAAAAATACACATAAAACAGTAAAAAACACAAAAATATATCTGCGTAAAGAGATTGAGATTTTGACATTGAGATGATACCTCGTACTCTATTTTTTCGATATACATATTCCAAAACATACGCGAAACGTTCAAAACACAGTCAGGGTAGGTGGTTTCTTGGAAGCTTGGACGATAATTCTCTGATGTCATCCAGTATGAGTTGAAGTCAATAGACTGTGACCACTGTTCTTTTGAAGAAAATAATTGGTGCATTCAATTCAAAACAGTAATTACATTAAGTAAAATGTTTGTTTTGTTTTTTCAATTGCAACAATGAATTCACTAAATATTATATGAAGTCCTCAGTGAATTCACATTAAATGAACTGCAGTCACTTCATTCAAAAGAAACAAATTTCATGCTTTTGAACACTGTAAGGCAATTATTTATGGTGGGCTAATAATGATAATGATAGACAGGTGAGACTAGCCGAGATGAATTTGTTGGCAAACTGAATTTGAGGTGTTTCAAAATTTTCGGAATTGTGTCACAAATTAAATACATACGTACAAAATATAATACGAAACTTTTGAACTACTGTCACGAAAAACCAGGTAATGTTGAAGTACATCCAACCACATTAAATGAATTCAAACAATTTTAGTTGAATTCACTGACTTTAATCGACTAAAAGTGAATTCGTAATTGACTTAAAGAAATACTTTGAATTCACTGCTGACTTCAACTAAGCTTTCCAAAAATGATTTCATTTACCTTCAAAAGAATGGTGATTGAAATTATTTTCAATTCATCGTTTGAATTCTTTGACTTAAGTTCTGTAAATGCATTCCAAAAAGATTGCATTCATTTTTTCGCACAAATGGGGGGGATGTTAAAGCTGTAGTTAACTGCATACTTCTAAGTGCGCCAGAAACCTTGAAACCCCACCTGTGATTGATGAGCCTCCGAAAAGGGCAACGCAATCCCGAATGGGAGCATGAAAAATATCACATGTTCCTACCCGGGTTCGAGCACGGAACCTCACGAACTATAATTTCATTAGAATAAGAGGTCTGTGAATTGGCGTTGTAAAGCTTTTTTCAGATAAAAGAACTTTAAAAACACGTTCATAAAGGATTAAGATGGATCTCTATTAATTTCCCATTTGGAAGACAATATAGCGTAAGTGATTTTCAGAAATTTTGACACATCTCTATGTTCTGAGGCCCACAATGTTTGAATCTGTTGGAAATCTTGACACATCTCCATGTTTAGAAGTCCGCAATGTTTGATTCTGTTGTTCATTAATTCCGTTGTTTATTTATTTATTTATTTATTTATTTATTTATTTAATAAGGACCGATTCAGTTTTTTATTTATTTCACTACCAAATGATTTTTAAAAATCATAGAGTTATGCCCCATAATTATGATTAGAATATCAAAAAAGGCGAACATTTAAATTGTATCATGAGGCTACTATTTTGTTGGAATTGCTTGGAGAAAAATATCAAAATTGAGACAGATAGAAACTACCAATTTCTCAGCTGATCGAATGTGGTGATTGACCTTGGTGTCTAAAGGTACTAACTCAAATTCATTTCAAAGATTAACTAAAACGGAATTTTTTTTTTTTTAGAAATTTGCAAAATGAGTTGACGTAACGTTGAGTCAATAGGACTCTGATCTATGTGTACTTATATTACAAAGAGGCAAAGTTTATAATTATGAGGTAATCTTCTTAACTACTCATCCAATTTCAAAAATTCTTTCATCAGTATTTAGACTATTCAATCCTCCAATGACCCCTGTTAAAAAATGTTAATTTTTTAAATTAATTTTGAATAGAAATTTCCTTTACACAACCTTGTTTGAGCAATTAGTAAGCTTTGTTGTCTGCGGTTGAATTCTATTATTTTGCAATATTCCACCGTATTAATTTAAAATTGTCTAGCTTGGAGTGTCCTTGAATTCCACCGTGGTTCAAGAAAACGGAGGAGACCTAACTTCTTGTTCAAAGATCTGACAATCGCAGAGGTCAGGAAGTTTGGGCTAGCCTTTTGAAGAGCACTTTAGACCGTGAAGTAAAGCAACTTTAGCTCATGGTGAGCAAGTGTCAAAAACCTGATAAGTAAATAAGTTACTGACTGTCGGAAAATAACCACTTATAATTTGGATAAAAGTGAGTAAATCTAACCCTCTTAGACTTCTCCTTATCATCTCCATTTGAAGGGGGCCTTTTAACCGTTCAAAAGATTTACTCAACTGGAGTTGATTTGGAATCAATTTCAATAATTTTGCAGGTCGATATACCTTCTTCTTTGTGCCAACAATACTAATTGCGGACTTAATATGTCTGAGAGAATCGCGGCATAATCTTTCGCGCGGTAAATTTTGACGCATTGTACTGAAGCTCTATAGTCATCTTAACGCGTAATGAGACGCATGAGAAGCTGATCCCTCAAGTTTTAAATGACACGTTGTCATATTGGCAAGTTACAATGTATGTATTTTAATTGACCTTGGATTCCAAGTCAATACATAATGTTCAAGCCTAAAGACTTTAATTACGCGTTAGAGTAAACCAACTCTGTGATTATACCATCAGTACCTGGAACTTTGCACAGTTGACATGACACAAGGAAACAGCAACATGCAACATGACTTTCGGATAATCCTGTAAAGCGCGTGCCCGAAGTAGCGTCGTAGCTTATTTTATATATTTATGGTACGCAGAACCGTTAGACTATTCTGAATTCCTAAACACAGATTAAGGTGTCATCCGTAATCTAAATACCGCTGTAACATGTTAATCCTCACCAACATAGTTTTACTTCCTAATAAATTATTTACTTGTTGAAACGAAGGTTCAAGCCACAAACATCTACCCGCGCGCTGTTGCCTACTTAAAATGCAAAACAAAAACACCTTTTGCTTAGACGACCCTCTGGCATACGCACTGAAGTCCATGTTGCAGCGTAGCGCACGCCCGACCCGACACAGCAAAGCGTACATCGTCGTCGTCACTCTTTGCGAGCTTAATTAAATTTAAATATTTTATCATTCATGAAAGCAGCAAAGTTAAGGACGAGAGCAGCAGTATGCGTTGCTTTGCTGAAATATACTCGTATATGTACATGGAAGATGTGAAGAAAAGGGTGCGAAAGTCATGAATCGTTCAGCAACCTTTATCAAAGGATTTGTGCCATGAATTTTCTACCATGGATGGAAAGGAAAAACGCAGAATACGCCACCTGACCAGAGGGTTAAAATGTCTATATAACCTCGGGTGATGTATGAATGAAATATTATACTGAATAACTGCCAATTGGAAATTGTAACAAGTCACCCTATTTATAGAACAGCAGGCACTTTGGCTGTTTCTTCGTTTCTTAGAGAGCTTCCCTACTTAACAGAACATCTTATTCACGTAAATACCACCATCACGTACTAACCACTATCACAGTAAAAAGTCAAATGCTGAATTCATCGTGTACTTGGCCGACAAACGTGGGATCTTCTTCTCCCTTTAAGGATATTTTATGATCCAAACTTTAGAGACCAGAACTCTTCTACTTCACTGCCTAACCATGTGATGTTATTGCTGCATAAATGTGGTCCAGATGTTCAAAATATTGCCTCTTTTATACGCCTTTTTAACAGAGTTTGTAGAATCGCTCTTTGAACATGACAGTAACGACTCAGTCGGTCACGGCTCACTTCTATCAAAGTGCGTTGTTCGACGAAGGTCTCCTTCATTTTGTGAGCCTCTTATTAGATCAAGCTCTTTTCCGGGCACTCTTCATTTGCTACCATTCATTTTGTACATTATGAACCATGAAGGAACGCCGAAGGCATAATAGACTTATGCGTCTTCACAATAAAACCTTTCAAACTTGTTCATACAAATAAATGTCTGAAATAAAGTTGCAGAAATTTTTGATTCTCGATTATAAATCGCTTAATTGTAAGCAAAAAAAACCACTTGCACTTGGATCCGACATGAAAAGCAAAGGACCGTCAACGCAATCTATTTAAAAAGGAACTCTCCAGTGATTCCCGCTGAGAATCAGCACAAGCACAAACACTGCTTCTCTGTTGGATCAATTCGAAAATCTCAGCTGCGAATCGCCCATTGCCAATTGAATCAAATTTTCGGCGCTATCTTTGAAGGGGCCAACCAGCGATAACAGTCTGACTAGGCCTGTGCCCATGCAGTATAAACTACTTTATGAGCTTTTACTATGGAGTTACAACCAACCGTCTCATAAACTTTACTGAGACTTCGCTCTCAGAAATATCTAATGGCGAATAAAATACTGCGAATCGAACGAATGCGAATAAGTAGATTTCAAATTTTCCATCCCTATTCGAACTCCACCCGTAAAGTAATCCAAACCAAAAGACATTTGAGTTTGGAGCCACAACACGATCTTTCTTCTGCTCTTTCCGCTCATTCTGTAGAAATGTGTTATAAGGATAGTCGTAGACCCTTGAAAGTGAGCAAATTTGTAGAAAGAAACGTCATGCATACACTGATGCCCATCGTATGCTCCTTCAAAATCAACCTGATAAGACAATTTATCTCCTGCCACAAGTTGGGAGATGGGAATCATGTGACTGTGCTCTGATGTCGCCCAATCTTATTCCTAAATTCAGATGATACTTGTTCCTCATCCGCACAACCGCTTTTCGAATTAAGTTAAGTGGTGGGTTGTAGTGAAAAAGGGGGAGGTGTCAAGAGATTTTTATCAAGCGGCTTGACTTGTATGATCGGAAAATCTTTTCGTTCGTTTTGCGAAATCCATGATCTCACAGGGACCGGTTCCTTTGAGGTGTGAAAGGTCTCGTATCAGTGGTGAACCCATTATTTAATATCGCAATCTCCCTGTTGCTGGTAGTGGCACAGGAAGTGCTCCAGATCTTTTGCATAATGAGGTTTCTGCTTGTCCGAGTCTAAGTACTTTTGCTACAATGTGTGTTGCGAATAACTTCATTGACTAGAGTTTGTTTTCTTCTTCGCCACCGTATCACTCTTTTTCTTTCTTTTCGGCGTTGACGTTATGCAGCTATAGATATAACTGCTTGGATCCTTGCAAAAACTATATACGGATCAGTGATGAGATTTTCTTCATAATTCGGAGAAGCTAGACGCCTATTTCGTAGCTAGGCTTTTAGCTTTTTGCAGAAATTACGTGTTTTATTTCAGCAACTTGACTCTTCGATATCGTTGAGCTGGGTCACTGTTTAGCCTCTTTTCTTTTATCTCAGTTCCTTTTTCTCGTCTCCTTCATATTCTATACTTTCTACTCAATATTTTTTTGCAGCGTCTTATTATAACATATTTTTTGCTGTTTCCTGGATTATTGTGCAGCATCGTGGCCAGTATGATTTTTTCAGTCTTGACATGCACTTATCAAAATTTTCTTAGACCTGAAGGTCAAGTGGGCAGCGGATGTTTTACATATGGAAGCCAAATAAGAACAGGTAAAGTGCCTCTTGACTTAATGATACTTAATGACAATGGCGACATTGCAGGATGGCTTCTTCGAAACAAGTCCTAAGCTATTCGTGGGTAAAGGCTGTGTGGTGACACTTAATTTTAGACAGAATTGTATTTTGGGGGCATTTAATTCCACTCTTCTTTTCTGATCCTCATAGTAAAGTGCCCTCAAAAGTCTGTAACAGAGCTGCAATTGTTACAAAAGTACTCCCAGATGGACGATTATGTCAATCATAATGTACTGATAATGCTCGAAATATATCTATTGGTATATAATACTTATGGCAAAACTTGAGAGAGATGGCATGCTTTATCTTTGAATGGAAAGGTTTCATAAGTAGTTAAATATTGATATGCCGATACAAAAACTATGTAGGGTTCGATACTTATTCTGATCCAGTGATAAGTTTCTATATCCACAAGTCCTCGATTAATTATAAAAAATGAGTTTTAAGCTCGGAAAAGTACTGCCTAAATTAAATGTCTAAAACAACACTAACTCAAGTTCTTTTTGTTGAAATTATCTATTAAATGCAATGTACCCTATTTACCAAATAATTGGTAATAAAAGGGTCGGATGTTATTTATCAAATATTTCCCAAGAGACAGGAAAATATTTTTGAATTAATTATGAGCTTCGGCGTATGTTATAAAGAAGGTTGCCTATTCAGTCGTGGTTAGATGCGTGGAATTTTATATTTTCTAATGGATAATGGACTAACACTTGCGGAATGAAACAATTGGGTAGCCATCCCTAAATAACTTTCAATGGAAATGTTATGTTTCTACATATGTACATACATTTCGTAATCAATTGGCTAGGTAGTTTATTAATGTTAGTGAACTATAAAGCGAGTATATGCTCTGAAATTCTAAAAGGCATAAGAAGATAATTATCTTCGGCTCATCAAGACTGCGTTGGAAGAGTGGGGAACTTTCCGAACAGATGTTCTCTAGTCGCAGCCCATTATGCCTTTCCTCGACCAAAAATCAATTGACAAATACTCCACAATGTTCCTACAAAGCACAATTGTGACAAAACGAAGAGCTGGAGACTTTGAATGCATGGGATCATTTGAAAACATTGAGGCATAGGGCTTTAGCCTTAGTCTTTCCGATTATTAAGACGATTTCTTTACTACTATTATCATTCATGGAAGCTGGAAATTTTGTAGGAACACTCCGAACACGACTCAGAGATCCACATAAATGGCATTCTAGATTTATGAAACCCTTTTCCACTTGCTCAAACCCAAACACCAACACAAAGAATTGCTTGAAACGTTATCCCGAATCGCCTCATTTCCATAAAAAGCGATATTGGCCCCTTTAATTTTTTTTGTGAGTTTTTTTTAAATTCTTGTTTTCGTCAACCGTCTAAGAACTAAACAACACCTACTATAAAGGTTAACGTTATTAATATCATTAAATTATCAATGACAAATGCCAAAAATCGGTTTATTCAGTGCTTAGGAATGGGGCGTCACCGTTTCGGTTATATCTTCAAAACTTAAGACATGTACCGGCAGGTTAAAAAATAAAAAAAAATTCTCATTACAAAACGTGGCCGAGCCATGGAAATAAAACATGAATTTTTTCTACTGTTAACAGACTCTTATTGCAGTTGAAGGACGATGCTTATCTACCTTTATGCCATAGCCATACATTTTTTGTTTCTATCGAAACCCTTAACTGCTTTAAATCAGTAGAAAGCAGTTCAAAATTGTCACAATCAGCTTAGTGAATCTTTGTTTAGATACTCAGCATAACACCCGCAAAGTTGGGTAAGCTACTCTGCTTAAATTTGGCATAGGCCATTGTACATCAGCTTGACTATGTGCGTCTCAGGATGCTCCTGCAAAAAATATGTGCGGACAAATGAAGAGACAACACTTCTAGATCTGATTGGCTTAAATACTTGCATTTATCCCGAATATCAATCTGCAATCCGCTGAATGAAGTAGCGCCCCAAATCCTATTAGTCTTAAATCGTACAGAGGCTTGCAGGCCCCTATAAAAGGCAGAAGTTGACCCACAGAAACAAAAAAAGATCCTTTGACTATTATGAAAATGGACCTCACCGCCATCCATGAGATGTGACATTTGACAGTTTAAGTCAAGTTTATTAAGGGGGTAGTTTAGTCTAGAAATTTAAAAAAATTGATTTTTTTTATATACAATATATATATATATAATATATATACAAGAGGATTTTTCAAGATTCAAATTATTTTCGGAGATATCGGTATTTTGCTGACCTTAAATCCAAACTGGTTCGGCCGGAACTAATCGAACAAAAGACTTTAGGGATTCTCCCTCTTCCTTCCATATTTCTCAGCAAAACTTTTTTACCTTTGTTTATATTGCAATACAACAGTCCAAGGTGGGTTGTATCTTTTATATTTTGTGTTCACTTACGTCCAACAGCTAACAGTTGAATTCTTACCTTCAAACCACGTGGACGTACATACATATGTGGTGTGAGATGATTGAGATAACGACATTTATTGCTGTTTGTATTTTTAATGAAGGCTTTATTCCTATTTTAAAAATGATGGAGCTTATGGGAATGAAAATTGGCCCGGATTGACCGCTCCGAGATACGCACATCCAACACATCAAAGGAGGCCAGAAGATATGAAGAGAGAAACGCGGAAAAAAGTTTTTTTCGAAGTCGAGGAATGTCCGATGTATGAAGGAGAAATGACAGATTGAATAAATGTGATTCTACAATTTCATTTCATGACTTGGACTGCGAAAAACTTTACGCGAAACCTAAAACGAGTTTTTCTCGAAGCTGTCTTTTTCAAAACAATACCCAAGATTTCTCAAGTTCTACTGGACCGATTTACCTGAAATTTTTAGAGAGTCTTTTTTATAAAATTGTCTATGTGAGGAACTATCCTCAATCCCAAATTTTTATTACTCCTTTTTAAAACTCGAAACAGTAAAAAAAGTGGAACAAAAATTGTTAAAAAAAACTTTCCAACTTTTCCGTAATTCAAGACATTGCGACATTATTCTAGAGTTATAGTTTTTTTTTGTTGGTTTCAGATAGCTAGAAAGGTTGAAATCGTGGGTATAGTCACGTGCCAATTTTTTGAGACCCTCAACTGCTAATTTTTGAAATTTCCGTTTTTTTATTTTTTTTTTTTTCTGTATTCTTGTTATGTTTATAAATAACTTATAAAAAAATTGATGGCAAAAATATTAATTTCCTTTTTTATGACACTTCAAAAATTACATGAAATTCATGCCTCTAGACTAAGATGACTGCTAAACGGAGAAACAGCGCATATTTGAATCTGGATTATGGATAATCAAAGAGAGACTTAGCATAAACATCTTTATGCTTAAGCATGCGTGAATGTTTCATTACAACATCAAAGCAAAACTTTCACACATCAGTCTAATTTGTCCAAGTTCTCAATCCAAAAAAAGGCCCTGGAAAGATCTTCACGAGAGAAGCTCAAATTTTGATTTTAAAATCATAATCGGCAAATCTTGTTGAGTTTCAAAGTATTGAAACCAAAACGACAAAGACGGAACTCAAGCAGTAAAGGATCCTGAGCTCGGGCTTGTGTTAGTGGAATAGTAATTTTACCTACCCTTAATTCGATAAGCCCTATCTTCCGATAACGATGCAAAAAAAAAAAGTCTGGAAACCAACTTTTTATAAAAGAACTGCAGTACTATTTAGGAATTCAGTTGAAGATCAATTGTCTTCATACATTTCATGCAAAATGCTTTTGAGAATTTGTTGAAACTGCACATTCCAGATAGATCTAGTCATATTTAAAAAGGAAATACTCGAGACAATGAAACTAAGAGATCTATTCTATTTCCAAGCAATCAGGACGATAACGGCAGCTGCTTCTTTAAAAGAGTTAAAGATATTGATGTAAGTGCCGTCAAAGTCAAGTCTAAGGCTAAATGCTTTGATCCAATGCATCCTCTCTTCACTAAAATCATGTTGCCACACATACTTCTTACTCTTACACACATATTCAATACAATTATTTTGATAAGAAAAGCGTTTAGACACGAAGGCTGCTAAAGTTATTCCAACAATTGAAAAACCTGCCACCCGACTTGCATCAGCTAATTGTAGGCAGATTTCAGTCTTTCAATTCATATCAAAGGACCTCGAAAGAAATTCCTCATCAACAAACTACTGAGCCCAATTCAATCTGGTTTTAAGGGACACTTAAGCAGCATAACGACGACAACTTAAAAAACAAATTATGTTAGAAATTCTATCGACCAAAATGAAATATCCATTCTGTCTCTTGGATTTTTGCAAAGCGTTCGACACAGTCGACCCAAAGATATTTATCTCCAAGCTTAGAAATAGATTTGGGTTCACTTAATCTGCCACGGACATATTTTCTCCATATCTTGAGCAAACAGTTATTGTTGGAAGAATGATTCCAAGTTTTTCGAAACTATCACTATGAGTGCCACAGGGATCGATACGTGGGCCGCTGTTCTTAAGGATTGTTACAAAGCAACTTCAATTAGCCGTCTGAAATCTGTTCATCTCTATGTTAAAGTTGCAAGCTTGGATTGAGAGAAGATTGTGCTTTCAGGTTAATCAGTGACCTCTTTTACGGAGCGGTTGTTGGTGGCAAACCATACAAATTGGGGTACACAAATCGATAGGGTAAAAAGGATGGCTGCTCTTCTCATCATAGGAGCTCTCGATCTCGAACAAGGCCATTTTCAGTATTCTACATTGACTTCCCTCTGACATCCTAATAATATAAGCAAAGCTTGCATCGGTTATGCTTAATGCAATCTCACCATGTACTCAAGCTCACTTTGGTCACTCCACAACTCTTGGGGAGGAATTCCCTTCCCCTATGCCATAAAGTATACAGTCTCTAAGGAAAACTTTACCTCCAGCTTCTGGACCTGTTTCCCACACCGTGTAATGATGGTCTTCCGCTCCCGGCAGACTCCGTCACAATATTTTCGGATGGATCAAAACAGGATCAGAAAGTCGGAAATTTTATATTTTCGATTAATCTTAACCTAGAACTCTCCTTCCGCATTCCAGTTCACTGCAATGTATTCCAAGCCGAAATCAATGCGATTTACCAGTCGGCAAAGTGGCTGCTGTGTAATAGGATTTCTGCAAAAGGAAATATTCATTTTCACCGACAGTAAAGTTGTCACAAAGTCCCTCGCTTGTGTAACCACTACATCTAAGCTTGTCGGATTTCTCTTAATGAGATGGTGGATTATTCCACAGTTCACCTGAACTGGGTGCCAGAACGTAGGGACATCCATGGAAATTGCAAAGCAGTTGAACTTGTCAAACTAAACTTTAAAAATAATTACATCCACCTTGCATATACAATATGGGTAAATGAACCAACTTACAAGATAACCAGACAAACCTGGCCCATCTTTAACAAAAGTAGAACCAGGTAGCTACTCAACTTGCGTCGCAATTCTTTAAGCATCCTCATATCTATCCTCATGGGTCACTCTGTTATTGGCAGACACGCAGAAAGCCTAGGCGTACAATCGAATGACTTCTGCAAAAGGTGCCATTCGGAGGAAGAGAAGGAGATCGTTTCTCATCTCTTCTGCGAAAGCACGGCCCTAGCAAAACCGAGATATAATGATCTGGGTTCCAACTTTTTCACATCTTAAACAGAGCTTGTAACAGCAAACTCAAAAGACCTTGTCAGGTTTATAAGAGACACAAACTGGTTCGAAATCAGCATTTTCTTGAACTGTTGTGCCGACAATTTCTTGGAAGTTAGAATAAGCAAATATCACGCAGCTACATTTACAAGCCAACATGATCCTCTGCTGTCGAGAAACTTTTTGATTTCCAACGAACCTATTCCTCATTTTGTACCGCTGGCTGAGCGATCTTGATGTTATTTGCGAAAAAAAAATCAACTTTTGCTTTAATTAAAACAATTTTATTAATATATCAAAGTCACTTTAGACTTAAGGTTTGTTTAAATCTAATGCCAAAAGCATAAAATAAAAGCACTTTTACTCTTGTCTTCCTATCACGACGTTTATATCCATTTCATTACATAATTGTTTTCAAATAAAAAAAAAATGTTCTGTTATGTGATTTGTTGGCAGCAAATCACCAACGACTTTTGAAATATCGACAGTCTGCTATCGCGTGTGCCAATCCAGTCTTAGTAATATCGGAAACGTTTTTCAAGTACATCCAAAAAAAGGGAATGCTTGAGAATAGGTAACTAAGAACTTACAATAATTACGTGCTAAATACTTTGAGTCACAGTCACAGCTTTGTCTGGTCCAATATAGATTAGCGGTGCCGGGTGAGTCAACTATAACCAAGACGTCGCAATGAGCTCAGCGGAGACTCTGAGGTTTAATAGGGCGGTATCAGACCGCGACCGGCAACATCGACACTATTGGTGGTTGGACGAAGAGTGGAATTCTGCCGTTGACATCTATATCTTGGGTGCCCTTAAGGCAAAACATAGCTTGTCCTGTCAGCCTTGGCCGTCTGACATATAGTATGAGGTTATATAAGGTTAAGTTTTACTTAAAATCAAAATCCTTTCACAAAGATTTTTTTTATTTTTTTAAGCAATTAATTATTTTTTTTGGTTTTCGTAAATTGTCTCAATAATTCAAATTTAATAAGCATATATTCATTAGTCGAAATACATATTTTAAGTATAGTATAAGTATAGTAAGTAAGCATTAAGCATATTTGTCTAAAATTTAAGAAAAATGATTTTTAAAAACAAAAATGTGATTGAAGTGAACTGAAATGAGTCACAGCTATGAAAGACTCACGATGGAATATTATTATATTATAATATTATACGAGTATATAAAGTGCTTAGCGAATGACAATGTCGACTTATCTAGAAACAAATTTGATGAAACAGCAATTACTACGTTCACAGAGAAAAGAAAGCTTAAGAGATTGAAAAACTCCTTAAGTTTATTGCCAAAAAGAAAATAACAAAGAAGTTAATCTTCACAAGAAGTTCAACGAGAGCAGCACCATATGCAACGCTAAAATAATTTTCAATTTAGTTCCTTTTATTCTGAGATTTTGATACGACCAACAATAGTACAACAAATTCATTTGGCCATAAGAGAGCAAAGGAGTTAAAATGACGATTTCACTTCCACATCGTGACAACTAGGAACAAAATGAACATAAATTTTGTCGACGATTCTCGTACAGAAAACAGAAGTACGGCTCAAGAAGACATCTATCCTGGCAGTAATTTAGGCCTCCGAAATCACATCAAAACTAGTTTCGGACTGCCCCCAACTGCAGCCCACCATGAACAGTGCTCACCTAATTTGTGTAACATGCCACTGTAGAACGCATTAGCCTGGAGAGGATCGTCATCAAGCACTCCAATTTAAAAATCGCCTTAAGATGTGTTGCGCGCATTAAATTACAAAAATCTGATTTCGAACTTTGCTCTGTGATAGGTCGCGTCACGGCGCTTGACAATATGACGAATCGTCAACTGCTCCATGAAACGGGGTCATTGCCTACTTTTAGATGTTGAGTTGCGATTTTAAGAAACGAGCTTTTTCTATGTGGATCTCAATATTTTTAATTTGTTGTAATCGCGATCATAGAAGTTCACACTCTGTGAAAATTGCATATATCTGCTTATTATGGTTTAGAAGATACAGCCCTATGACCGACGAACGGATGGACAGCATGATTTTAGATATAAGGGTTCCGATGGCACCACTTGGGTACGGAAATCTTAAATTGGCTCACTTAGAAAATATGTGTTAATGAACCGAAACTGATGAAAAGTACAAATTTCTGTTCAAATATTTCTCTCAAGTGGTTAACTCCTTTTGAATTTAATTCAAATTTGTCCAGTAACGGGCTTTCCACTCTCAATGACAGTTGGAAAGGAATAACATAGAAGAATATCTTCCGAATGTGCAGCGAGGACAACGACTCAGCAAAACAAACACGTTCGCTGAGACTGACGCTACAACACGTCTTCGACATTTCAATCTAGAAATCAGATGCACTTGATCCATTTAGAACCACCAATAAGCTGCTCATTCAACTTGCACATGCGCAGGTCTAAGTTTAACTACTCGATCGTTCAAGGCCCGTCCACAGTTGATATAATGGCGTTGATCGTTCTTTACGATGCCTGTCTCAAAAGCAGCAATTACAGTGAATTCAAAAGTATTCATTATATTTTAGATGCGCAAATACCAACAACCACTATGCTACTCACTGCATGACGTTCTAGACCGCACTGATTATGTTATGTTGAACCCAAAATATAATGCGTTTCTGCTTTCAATCCTCACGCAGAAACGCACTTGCCTTTCGTGATTCTAGAAAGCTCTACATTGACACGATATATCCGGTCGATAAAGGACAGGTCAACTTAATAACAGAACCTTATTATAAGCAACCGTAAACAGAAATATGAACACACCTACACCAGTGAAAAGCTAGAGCACGTGAACTCAGCTTGATGCGTATTGCAGGTGGTTAACGTTTATCCTCCCGATACAAAGCAACACCAACAACAACAAAACTCAACGCACAAGGACTATCATTTGAACAGACACATGCACTCCGTAACCGTAACCGGAACTTTGACTTGCTTCCGCACAAAACTAGTGCCGCGGGATGGTTCCTTCAAAATAAAAAAAGGACCCCCCGTTTGCCACCCACTAGGGGGCTTTTCAGCAACGCGAACAACAACTGCACTCAAGTGCATATAAAATTAACGGAAATTAACCGTTGTTTATTATTTGCTATTTCGTATGCCAAAGAACGAACAGAACCACAAAAAAAAACAACACAACACAACACTCTATCGTCTTTGATACTCGGAGAGCAAGCGAACGAGCGAGTGAGAGCACGCGAAATATTCGTTGTATACACACCGCTACCGTCGCAATTTAGCACTGAGCACAAATGCGAGTGCTTCGCGTAAAACGGTCACCGCTAATGGTTCGCTATGTGGTGTCATCTACCGCCGCCGCCTACCTCAACCCCCCACAATGCAGACCTAAAATACATACCCACACGTACATACATCAGACACAAAGTACCGCAAAGAAATGTACCACGCGTTTGGCTTCTCGTGCCAGCACAGCACCATCAGCAGCATCGAGTATGCCGAGCCGATTGAGGGGTTGCAGGGCGTATACGCAACCAAAAATACACAGAGAGTAACGATGGGGCGTTCAAGCACCAGCACACCGGCACTCTGCTGACGTTTTCCTATAAAACAAAAAAAAAATTCATATGAGAAAAACGAGGAATGCACCACTGATAGAGAGCGAGAGATGAAGACACTGCAAGCGAGATAGCCAACAATCGACTCAACCCCACGCACTGACTAACACATTGAGCTAGAGCATGGTACCAAAGGACTTTTGGCATCCCTTCTGTCAAAAGGTTCTGTTGGTGTGCGCAATGTCGAGAACTTTGAGAGTTCGCTCTCTGCCACCATTAGCTGCAGCCAGCCCATTAGGGGGGTGCCATCTATGTGTGTGCGATGGAATGTTCTGCATGCAAGCCAAAGGTGGAGCTTTTGCCGGTTGCAGAATAGGGGTGGTCCCAGCACCCATTTTGTTGAATTTTCTATTTTATTTGGATTTTCAAGTATTTCCCCTGCGAAGCACATTCTATATCGGTACATAAATTGTCTGCAAACAAAATGGCGGATAGAAAATTTTCAAAAATGTCATGAAAAATCATTAAATCAAAAGTTTTGTGATAAAAAATGTCAACCCCTTACAAATTGTTTACAAGCTACGCCACTGTTGTTTTGTTTAGGGATAAACATTTGGGAATACACAACACAATACAACACAACACCATTGAATATCCTGCTCAGAGCGACGAGAGTAAATGAGAGTGAATTCTGTGAGAATCCTTTTGCATGCAGTGTTGTTTCGTTTATGCGGCTTTTATTCCGTTGTTGTTGCATTGTATCGCAGTTCTCGATGGGGTGGTGGTGGGAAAGAGGCTTCTCCTCTTTTTGACGTTTCCCTTTACGGTTTTGACGGGGACGGAGACCGGGGCAGTCCTTGAATGCATGCACGTGGATTTTCTTTGACATTTTCCTTTGGTTGTTGCGGTTCCTTGTTGAAGCGCTTTTCTTGAGACTCTTTGAAAGTGAAATTTCATTAGGCATTGAAATGACCTTTGACAGGTCGATAAAAGGACTTTTCAGTGCTCCTTCAAGCGCAGATAGCGATGCAGTATTATTTGGCGGGAAGAAGACCCATTATTCAATAATTATATAAGACTGGACATATGATGCTTTAGGTGTTTTTGAGGTTCGTTAAGGTTTTCGTTTCTTGAAAAGAGATAAAAGCATAACAAAAGCAGAACACGCCGAAGACATAGTCACCGTCATCAGTGAAGAATCCCTTCCTATTTTCGAACCGATCAAACACATGAGAGGTTGAAGTTTTACAACACGGTGGTGTTTGTTCCTATAAACTTTATGTTTTCCCAAACACCTGTGAAGCTATCAAATTTCTGAAATCTGTGTAAACTGCTCAAAAACAGCGTTGATCTGCCGCTAATAACTTAAATATATGTCATATTCAGTGAGTTCAGGATTGATACAATATGTGGGTCACATCTGTTGTTTTTTATTGTCCAATATTTTCCACCGATTCTTGTTTTATTAAAAAGAGTTGACCTTTCGATAAGTTAGGGATTAGTATTTTCTATAAATTGTTTATCTCTTTGACCTCAATTTCCTATGTAACTGAGCCATTTCTGGGCTGCTAGCATCTAATTGAAATTAGATAATACCTCACAAAAAAATCGTAGCTCCGTGGCAACCAAGCAACGATTTTTGAGTAAGTCGATTATCGCTAAATAAAGCAAATCCTGAAAGAGACCAACAAATTTCAAAAATCCAACTGTCACGCGTGACGCTGAAAAACACAGTTCCTCTGAACTATTCCAAACATGCGCCGGATTTTGGAAAAGGGATGCGCTATCATGTGACTTCTTCAACCTCGGAAAGCACTATCTTCAACAAATCTGTCCAGCTTTTAAAGCTATTGGAGAACAGGCGAAACCATTTGGCCTTGAAGTAAGCGAGGACAAAACCAAGTACATGTTGTCAACAGTAATTTCGAGGTATTTAATCATCTTACCTACCTCGGAGTAAATACCA
Organism: Orthonevra nobilis; assembly: GCA_963555765.1. NCBI lineage: Eukaryota > Metazoa > Arthropoda > Insecta > Diptera > Syrphidae > Orthonevra > Orthonevra nobilis. The sequence goes on along the minus strand of OY743225.1, from coordinate 22,727,652 downwards.
ACTCCACAAATAACACCTTAGTAGAGAAACCGCTGCTCCTTCGATTTAACGAAGCGAATAGGTTCAAAACTCCTAACTCGGAAGACGAAATTTATACTCTACAAAACTTTGATCTTGCCAGTTTTGCTATTTGGAGCCGAATGCTGAACGTTAAATTCTTCTCTGAATATTTGGTCCCTAACACGAGATGGGCGAATGGAGGAGAAGATATAACCGCGAACAAAGTCTTTGAGCTGTATCAAGATGAAGGTGTTGTCAAAAACGACAACACTGGTTGGGCCACATAGAGCGAATGGATAATAATGCACTAGCAAAAGGAACTTCGACTCACAGCCCTAAGGTTCAAGGCGACAAAGAAGACCAAGCTTTCGCAGATGCCCGAGCGCATGGTCTAGATAACTAGAACCAGCGTGCCCGTGATCGACAAGAGTGGAAGGTTCCCGTGTCTCAGGCGTATAACTAAACAGAGTAACACTTTTATACACAAAATATTTTTTAAAAATAATTCAAAGGGATATTTTATGAGAACACTGGCCTAAAAACCCATAATCTGGTCATGGATGGCCTGGCGAAAAGTATTTGCGAACTTCTACCTTCTAGAGAAAAGAACGTCTTATTGAAGCCTTGGAAGTCGTGAAGTGAAAATGAAAGTCTTGACCTAGATCCGACGCTTTATTTCTAGCAAAAGATTGCGAGTGAATACACACAGGAGCCGTGAGACCTGAAAGGAATAATTCATATACAATTTTCTGACGGCCAGTAGAGGAGTTCTGTAGGAATCGAACCGTGGTACTGTGTCTTTCACTTTATTTAACAACGACCTGCTTTTTTAAGGACTACAAAATTCAAATGTTAGCGGAAAAGGAAAGCCAAGTGATAGTCGAAGCTCGAGAGGCTATCGATATGGTTTTCCCTTAAATTAAGATTCATAATGCTGCTGAAGGCTCTCTTAAATACGTCAACAAATAAAGAGTTATTTATAACTCGAAACTAATTAAACATGTTACGTTTTTGATAGCAAAACAGTATCGTATTCTTCCATTCAAATCTATGCGAGCTTTTATAAAAGCGGGCCTTATAACTATTTTTAATGCACACATTTTAAAATACTGAATGGTTTGATTGTTATATCTGTAATCGTTTACGTCACTCTCCTCAGTTTAAGGATAATAAGCCAAAAGAATTGTTTCGAAAGACATACAAATTTTCAAAAAAATTATTTGAAGTAAACTAAAAATTCACAATGCTAATGTAAATGTGAAAATCTGAGACCGTTTGTCTACAACCTAGGTTCATAAATAGGTTCACAAATATTAACATCACGGCAAATCTTGGAAAAAACCCAGGAGTTTTAAATGGACGCTCAACAACATCTACAGAGAGGAGCTGTATAAGGCCATGTCTTATTTTGTCATTCTTGCCAAGCTTGTCTGTTGTCCAGCTGCTTCGCTAAGGCTGGCGAAACCTCATACTTGAAAGAGTAGTGCAAATCTCTCGCATGAATAGTAGAGGCACTTTCTTTGAAAGGTGTGTTCGACTACTCGTATACGCCAATGATATTGACCTAACCGGAAGAAAGCAGCGTTATGTCAACAGTGCCTTTGTGAGTATTGTGACAAAAGTGGCAATGGTGGCTCCAAGAAAGGACACCAAACACCGATGTCAGATCGTCACCACAGACAGCTATAACCTTGAGGTAGTTAGTGACTTTGTATTTCTAGACTCCGCTGTAATTACAGGGAATAACACCATGGAAATAACACCATTGCTGTATGGTTCAGAACCATGAACACATTCAAAGTAGATGGAAGCAGCTTAGGTTTTTCAAAAGAAAAATTCAACATGTGATCTTTAGTACTATCTGCATAGACGCAAAGGGGAGGAGAAGATTCAACGACGAGCTGTACGGGTTGAACACCGACCTCGACTAAGCCAAAAGGATAAAAGTGTAACGGCTGAGCTGGCTATGTTATATAGAGCGAATGAACACCGATGCTCCAGCCCAGAAAGTCTTCGAATCCAACCTCGTGGGACAGTGAAGTATAAGACGCATGTGGAAGGAGACTTCAACCAACTTGGCGTGCAAAACGAGAGACAAAGTTGCCTGGAGAAGCTTTTTGGTTGAGGCCCTTGGTCTGCTTGATAAATATAAATAAAACAAGCGAACCCGACAGATGTTGTCATGTTCCAACGAGGGCTTGTCCAGAGGCTCAGCAAACATTCTTTTAATGTTCGAATTTTTAATAAACTATATACTAAGTGACATTTGACAATGAGTTTATCATTCCACTTTCTTGAGCCGTTTGACACTCCCACGACACGACACACAGTGGCTTCAAATATCTTTTTGTTACTTAAATCATAACTTAAGAACCGATTAAGATATTTTAATAAACGATGACCGAGGGGGGGGATGAATCCGGGGCCTCACTTGTCTTAAGAATGAGGCTGTGGACATATTAGTTTGTCCTTCTTATCGGTGCAAAATAAACAAAATAAATTTCGGGCTTATCCATCGTATCACAATTGCTTTTGACCTCCTGCTGAAGAACATAAACATGTAGTGATGAATATTTGTATTTATATTTATCAAATGCATTAATAACTGGATTCCTTAAGCTTTTCTGTGTTTTCTTGCACACTGGACAATATTATTTTGATTTGGTATTCGTAATTTCGTTCAACATTTCCAATCGTTGTAGAATAAAATTCATAGTCAATGAAGATATTCCTTTTCTTTTTTTTCATAAATTTGCGAATGCAACTAAGATGTACAGATGATATAGTCTGTCAGACTAATTCTATCAAAATCGGTGCAACTGCTTATGAGGAGGTCAATGGCAACGTGCAAAAGAATTTTATATATATATAAATATAGAAGTAAGCACTGTATTTGTAACTTTGAATAAGAATTTTATTTATTTTCTTAGAAAGCTATCCATTTAAGAACAAAAAATCAACACAAATCATGAGTCCTACAATTGGCGCCCAACATGAGACCAGAGAACATGTGCGAAAGCTTATAGTTTTTTTTCATTTCTTAATTGTTGTGCTGACTTCACTGAAATCTACAACGATCTCCATTATTAAAACTGGCTGAAATAATTTTAATTTATTTACGTTGTAAATGATACACACATCGTTTCACGCCTCTTTTCCATAAAGCAACACCGCAATTAAACCGAAATGGGCGCAAGGTATTTGCGTTAATTCCATTCGTTTTTATTTTCGCACATACAAATTTTTAATATTTTTGTTTTATTTTTGCTTTTACACAAAAATATTAAATTCATTTGCAAGCAATTTTTAAATTGCATTTTAAAATGTTTATTAAATGTTTCCATAAATCTTCCGGACGACATTTTTTGCTACAAAAGAAGTATGGAAAAAAATAACCGCGCAAATACAACCAACCACTAGCGAGAAAGCAAAATGAGGACATTTAAAATATTCCAATGAACATATTCCTCCGCAAAGTAAACATCATTTTAATTAAAACTACCCGATATCCTTGAGTTGCTTGCGAATCGTAATATGCCATGCACTCGCTCATAGCGGACCACATTATTTGTCAACCACTGTGCAAGCACTCGTGCAGCCATGTCGCATAAATACAGTGATAGGTATCCTTATCATATACATGTGTGTGTGTGTATATATGAATGCACATTTTAATTACATTGTCAAGTAATTAAACATTAAAAATACATTGGCCAACTGACAGCACCTTGTTCCTTATGCAGTGAAGCCGCCGCGGTACTATTCCGCCAGGACTATGACGGATGGGGTGTTGGCCGGTGTTTTAATACTTTTAAATTAAAACAAAAAACATTTAGCCCCTGGGTGTCCTTGTGTTGTTGTGTAGTGCTGTGGAAAAATGCGAAAGTGAAATCGAAGGATAATTACAGAGTTTACTTAGTCTGCGTGTATTCCTTTTTTATCTCGCGGTTCAGCGCATTTTAATTAACGATTTCATGTCCTTCCATTATGTTATTTACAAGAAACATTTCTACATAACGTTGGATGTTTGGATTTGGATTCAATGCTCATACGTGTATGGGGCGGTCCTCTGATTCTGTTTAGAGGAATTGTCTTTGGCTGTGTGCTTCAGTGAACCGCGAGCCGACAAGGCCGACGACGTTCCAATGACTACCCTTTGTAGATGGTTTGAAATAATGTCTATGTACTTTCTGTTAATCTATGTTGCCAACCATCTGGCTGACTATACCTAGGTCATTCCTCCGTGTCTGTTTTTTTTTTATTATCTATCTAAGAAAAATCCTCAGTACCTCAAATACTGTTTGAAGATGTTCCGCAGCCAGACGACACTGATGGTGGAACATGGATTCATCCATTTCACGGTCGTCTTTATCTTAAACTTCCGTAGACACCTCTGTGAGTTGGATAAATATTTACGAAAGCCAGCATTTGCATAATTTTGTTCACTACAACTACCAAGCAGGCTGCTGCCATTCCGAACCCTTCCGGTGCTGAAAAAGTACGTACTCTGAGTTTTGTTGATATAATGGATAACACCGGTGGGGTGGATGCATTAAGCATATTTTAATTAAGGATATTATCAAAAAACAGTGAGTTGAAAGTGGATTAGCTTAGATTTCCATTGCGAAGCTATTGAACTACAACAACACTTGAACGCCTAAAAATATAATCGTAAATTATTTGTGACGCAGCTTTCGGGCCGTTAATAATTTTGCATTCGGTTGAAATATTTTTCATAGAAATGAACAAAAATCAGAAACTCTAAAATCTGAGGGTTCTTTTAAGAAGCTTCCATGGCTTGAACTCAGTCGTGGTAGCAATAATTTTTGGATATTATCAGATATTCTACTGAGTTCCACATTCTGAATTATTGTCAATCTTCTAACTCGTTTCAAAATTTGTGTGAACACCGTTTAACAAAAAACAATTTTAAGATCTAGATTTTGGTTACATTTTTTCTTGAATGTAATTATTCAAAAGTTCTCCGTAGGGGTTCTTGCAGGACTCGATTTTGACAAGGTTATTTTAAATTATCTTTTCAACAGCATTTGTAAGCGTCAGAACTTCCGGATTGTGTACATAAATACGATCTTTTGCATAGCCCCACAAAAAGATAGGAAACGGCGATAAATAATAATAAGTGGATAATAGCTAGTCCAGGATTTTATTTTTGCAACTGAATCAACGGTTAAGCAATCTTAATGTGGCTTAACTGGACTTATGCGGGCTCTCTAAGGTAACCGCTATACTTCTTGCTTTGTCGTTCGACATAATTTCACTTAACTTGTGGTATCACATGTTTGAACGATTTGTTATGACTTAGAAAGAAACATGTTTTAAGTGAAAAAATTAGTATAGAAAACAAAAAAGTGAAGTTTTTGGCCTTAATGTCCTTCCCCGGAATAAGTAAGAGACGACGATGAAGCCTCCTTTCTGTCAATTTATCACCAAAATTGTTTGTGCTGCCTTATCACATCTTCTTTGTCGCGGACTTATGCCGCCCTACTGAACCGAAGATTTTCCAATGAGCTATGCTGCGATGTCTTCGTTGTAGGTGAGTTGCATGTCCACACCTTTCCGAACAAAGTGGAATATCAGCGGTACATCTATTTTGGAATAGGCCTTTGCTGTCGAAGTAAAGGAAAGCTGGAGGAATAACGAAGTATCTCGTGATACATGTACTTAGAGTAGTAAGCCGCAAAACAGATTGTCTCATGTGAGTTGTGGCACCGTCTTGTTAAAGCCGGTTTTCTTACACATCATATTTTCGATAGCATGTCATGGTTGGACAACGTATCTACCAAGTGAAAACTGAGTCATATCGCTGTACAAAATTGGTCTTCGAACCCCTGATGTGTAAGTTCCCAATCGGCCAATCACCTGGCATGACTACAGTGAGTCGAACTTTAAAGATATATTTATGCCAATCTAAACTCTAAATGCGCCCTCAAGATGCTTTAAAACAAGACCGATTCCAGTGCTCGCCGTGAAAATTTGTTGCATCTTCTATAATTTCTCTAATGGCAGCCGCATTTTGTGTAAAACGTGCACTGTATAACCCATTGTCAACGAAGACAATAACTCCAACAATACTATACAATTTCCATAATTCACTTTATATGCATAAAAGACAGAATGTATAAAAATAGAGTAATTACTCCAAACTAAGTTTTTATTTATTTCTTAAGACCAAGAGACTTAGGGAGGCCAAAAAGACGACCACATTGAAGATCGTTTTTTGTTTCTCCAAGGCCGGCGGCTTTGGTTCAAGACGTTGGTGGATTTAAAAAACGATCTGTGTCGAGCTACAGGAAAAATAATTTCGTCAATCGCAGTGAGGAAAATGCTCATGAAAGCTGGATTTGGAGCACTCAAGCTAGTATTGAAGCCAGTTTTTCAACTAAGCGTCAAAGAAAGACTATTGCTCTGGGCTCAGGAGCATTTTGTTTTGACTCAAGATATGTGGAATAAAGTTCTCTTTTCCGACGAATCAAAGTCTAAGCATGTTGGAGACGGGAGGATTTATGCACGACGAGAACCAAAGGAAAGACCGAGCTCTAAATACATCTTACGGATGCCGCCCAAAACTGAGGGTGAGATGGTCTAGGGATGCTTAGAATCGAGAGTCAGTTCAGAAATTTACCGACTGATTCTGGAAAATGGCAGATTCATTTTTTCAACAACGACAATGCTCCGTGCCATTCAGCCAAAATTGTAAGTATGAACTTGTTTTTTTTTTAGTATAAAAGATTGATATAAAGCTTTCAAATAAGCTAGAATGTTTATGAATAAAAGAAAAATTTGGATTTTTTTTTATTTCTTTATCTAAAGTTCGAAGAAAATACCAGAACACCAGGTTTCCAAAATAACATTTTTTCGGTCTAATAACTGAGGATCCTTTTGACAATACCAGTTACAACTCCATTACAAACGCAATTCGGAATAAAGGTATTGAAGACTCGACTAACAGATGGATAAGTTTCATGCTAGAAAATCGATTTATAACTTCCTCGCTTTGAAGCGTGTCAAAGTCAGTCACTGCAACGAGAGGTTGTCCCCAGGAATGTGTTTTGTCGCCTCTACTGTGGTTATTAGTCATAGACAACCTCCAGGTGAACATCAATGAGATTGGCTTTGTCACAATAGAATGTCTCAGAATGGTGTAAGTTGGAAGGACTACTTCAGTGAAGTTAAGTACCTCGGTTTTATCTTGGATAAGAATAGTTTCTTGGACTGGACTTCACATATCAAGTCCAACACAGAACGCGCAACCAAGGCCATGTGCGCCTGTAAACGTTTCTTCGGTAGGACTTGGGGTCTCAAACCTCAGATGCTTTACTGGTTGTACATCATGATGGTTAGACCTATTATTATCTTCGCAGCCATAATTTGGTGGCCCAAAACTTTAGAAGTAACTACTTCTAAAAACCTGGAAAAAGTCCAGCGGATAGGTTGTTTGGGCATCACTGGTGCTATGAGCAAGCTGTCATTGGGCTGTCTCCTCTTAACAATTTCATAAGGAAAACAGCCGCCAGAAATGCCCTTAAAACGCGACTGGCAATGAAATACAAACCAGGTGTCCAAACGGGACACTTGAATATAGTCAATTTCATCACGGACAAAAACATGTTCTACTCGTTCCCAGATTGTATGAAGGAAAAATACTGCTTTTGCGTCTCTTTGAAGAAGACATTTCTAATCGGAAACTTAAACTGGTATACCGATGGCTCAAAAATGGTAAATAGAGTAGGTGCCGGTGTCTATGGACCCAACAATAAAATCTCCATACCCATGGGAAAAATCCAAGTATTTTTCAGGCTGAAATACAAGCCATCGAATCCTCGTGCCACAGTAAACCGTACAAAAGGCCATAAAGGGGCCAGAATTCTAATATATTCAGACAGCCAAACAGCGCTTAAGGTACTGTCATCCAATCTCATTGAATCATAATGTGTCAAAAGCTGCTACGACGCCTAACAATCCCTAGACCGACCTAACAAAGTAAGGTTAGGATAGGTTCCAAGTCATCATGGAATCGCAGGGAATGAAATTGCGGACGAACGAGCCAGGGCTGGTTCTAAAACCGCGTTCACTGGTCCAGAACCATTCTGTGGCGTAAGCTGGACTACGGCCACAGGTCGTCCGACTAATAAGTGGAAAACAAGCTAAGAACTGACCATTGGAGTAATCTTCCTGGACTCAGACAATCAAAACTACTAATAAATTCTTTCTCTTACAGAGAAATCCTTAAACTCAGCAAGAAAGATCGTGAACTTCCTCTCAGGCCACTGCCGCTTGAGATCACATCTTACCAAACTATTGCTTAGTACAACCACCGAATGCCTACTCTGTTTGGAAGACGACAAAACGGCAGTAAACATTCTTTGTGAATGTCCAGCTCTAGAATTTGTTTGTTTTTGTGTTTGTGCTATGGTTTACGGATAACACTGCAGATATACTCATTAACTTAAAGAGTATCACGCCAAAGGAAAAGGCTTGATTCAGCTTAAACAGTTACGGTGACGGAACTAACTTTTCGGTCTTTAAAGGCCAATCCATTTTACAACATTTTAACATTTCCTAAGGCCAAAAGTGGGATCGAAAAATGCTCCAATATCCCAAAGGGAAACAAGATTTTTTGATTGTTCATAAAATTCAAATATCCGAAGGTCGCCCATTCTTCTGAAGATGTAAAAAGTGTTCCTAGTCTTTCCATATTTCGGGTTATATCAAATATCATTTGACAAAATATGGCATCAGAGTTCTTTGTCGCACCAATAATTCTTAGCCTCAATTAACTAGAATCCCATCGAAGCTTTGTTCCTTTTATCTTCAACTTTTTCCCTTATTTTCATAAATAATCTCCTGTCTAGTCCAATTCACTGATCACTGTACCCTTAGTTTTTCATATTCGCTCCAAGGTACGGATCCCTTATCTGGATGATGTTGCAATGAATAACAGCGGGAAGGAAGAAAACTGAGAGAAATAAGAGACCGGTAATCCTTGTGTCGTAGAAGAGAAAAGGTAAAATAGTCAAAGATCTAATTGTAGCTAATCGAAGAATGAACATGAGGCATTTTGTTGATACCAAAGATATCTCATATGGCAGCATTCAGAAGATCATTCATTCAATTCAAATGGGCACTGTGATAAGGAGTACCGGAATGTTAACCGCCGAATAGTCAAAGAAACAAGTTGACGAATTTTGCGCAAATCTTGAAAACTAACAAGCTGAGACAAGCCTATGATGTGAAAAAGAAAGTCTTTAACGACACTGACGAAACTCAAAGTCGCAAGTTTAGCACAGGAAAGGAAACGAATTGAAAGCAGTCGGCATATTGGGATTCCATAGAGATTTTAATTATGGATAACTCCTCATTAGAATCTCTTACAAAGCAGACCAAATGAGAAGATTTCTGGAAGCTACCAAGGATCGTTGGCATTCAAAAAGCGATTATTATTACTTTCGGAACGTCTTTTCTCTCATCCATTATTAAAATAACAATAATAAAGCAACACACACTTGACTTTGCGTTATTCGAGAACAAAACTGATTTGAAATTAGGTACCAGCTTTATCTTTACAGAATCTGTCTTGAAGCTGGATAGGTTTCCTCTTGTGTAAATTGTGCTTTAATCGGTTTCCTCTCAAGTTTTCGATTTGTCAATTTGCTTTTATGGTTCAAACCTCAATTGTCTATTCCAAGAATCCCATTTACATTCGCACGTCCAATTAAATGTCAAAGAGTTTATCCACCCATTTCATTCGAATGTGCACATGTTCGTGTGTATGTGCACAAGGATAATAAAATAAGGTTTTTCTTTTGTATTTTACAGTCCCTGTTGTGACAGCTAGAGATGGGCAGACTCGATACCCTAGTTGATGGGAAAAGACAAAACCAGATACACCTCGTTCGTCCTGACGTTAACCGTGGTACATTATGCGAACGCATTCCTAGGTCTGACAGTAGATATGGATGTGGCTCATATCTTCAGTTCATCCTCGCGGGTGATTTTATATGTTTGCATTTAATTTCCACCACCACTCGCCTCTCTTCTTTATTTTTTGTTATTCGCGCTAGAACGCCAGTGGCCCTCAAAACGAAGGGCACACTACTTCAACAGAATTGAGAGAACGTATGGCAGGCAGGCAGGCAGGCAGGCATCCCACCCAAAAAGAAGAGCAACAACATCATAACGGAACAGTGAACAGCCCTAAATTGCGTTACGGCAATGTTTTGATCGTTTTGAATATTTAAAAAATAATTTGCACCAAACCCCCAAGGGGCTATCCGCAATTTCTTTTACTCCACATCACCATGTGCTGCACAGCCCGCCTGCCGTCGGTCGTCGTCGCCTCTCCAGCTGCCAAACCATGGCCACCCCACCGCCATTTGCTATTGCTTGGCACCTCATCATCCGGCATTTGGTTACTTTTGGTCCGTGTGTTCCGCATATCGTTTATCTTTTCACTCCCGCCCCTTTGCTTGCTGCTCCGGCTGACATTTCTGCTGGTTCCATATATGTACCTATAGTTTAGCTTCTCTACAGTGATGGTGGTGGTTATTGGAATTGTTTTTGTTTTGTTTCGCTTTTGGCATTATTTGCTATTTGCTGTTTGTTGTTCCTCATGATGGTGGTTATGATGGTTTTTCTATTTTTTGCTGTTCTCATATTTTCTGTTGCGCCGCCATCAATTGTTTACTTTTCATCCGCCAAACATATGCACCACACCTCAAGCAGCACTGAGGGGGTGGTAAAAGGATAAAGCATATGAAACTCAACCCTTTGCAATGTGAGAGGGGGTTTGTTCGGCATAAAGGATATATCAAGTTGATTCTTATTTTTCTTGTGGTGCTACAAGCAAATAATACCCTCAATGTTGGGAACGCGAGAACGACGAGGACGACGACGACGACGATTCATTGTGGTGATGCTGCTGCCAGATGCGGGCGTTCGTACTGCACCGATCCAATAGTATTTATTCATCTAGCATTGTTTTACGGCCAAGGGTGTTTTGCTCCAATTTCTATTTTGTTTCATAATTTTTTTTCCACTTTCTGTGCACCCCTGTTTGAATATACTATATCGAGTGAAAAATACATATTTTTTTTTGTTTTGTTTTGTTTTGTTGACTTTTCGCTAATTGCCATTGGGAATTAGAGCTCGACATGTAGGTGGCTTGATTCTGTTGTGCAATTAATTTCCCTTAATCTTTGATGTGTAACGAGGTTGTCCTTGATGCTGTGGACAGCTAGCACAGTTGCTAATTCAAATGGTATGGGTAGTTATGCATATACGAAGGGAGATAAAGACTTTCTACAAAGCTTAGCTTGGGGGCAAATAATACCTATCTTATGCTCTGGACACAAGTTGGTTTAAAAAAAAAAACAATCCAACGTAAGCAATCCAAAGGGAAAGCAATTGAAGAGGAATTAGTTGCTTGGAACCGCCTAACAATTGTGTAGACTTATGCTTTAGGCTGATCCTTTACCAAAAAAATAAATTCATTTACCTTGCAGCCAGCTTAGAATATCGTTGAGAAAAAAAAGTAGATTCTTGGACTCCATTCAATTAAGATAAGTGATTATTCCCGGAAAACATTAAGTTTATGTAAGGTATTCTGTTACAGGCTTAAGACTTGTTTTTGTAACTTTATTTATCTGCGAGACAAGTCAATGTTTTTGATTAAAAATCTTAATCTAATTTTGCATTTCAGCTGAATTGTGTAGCACACTTGTTCAGAGGATTACTCCCTAACATTAGAAAAGCATATTTGAGGTCTGTTTATTTGATGTGTCATAACCTTTAGAGACGTAGAAATGAATATAATGTGTATATACTTTATAGCCTTGGGAATCAGTCTTAGTGACCCCCAATAATATGAATTTTTTTACAAAAATCACAAAGTAGTCAATGAAAAAATGCTTTGAATTATTTTTATTGCATTGTTTTTCGAAAGCTTTTAAATTTTTTGTTGGAAATAATTAAAGTTTTGATATTTTTTTCTGTGCCAAGGTTAATAAAGTCAAGACAATCTCATACGCTGCCCTTCTTTGGATGATAAGTTGTGGTTTCTTATATTTTTTCAAATCATTACTTTTTTAAGTGTAACTTGTACTGTTTTGCACGTTATCGTTTCATGTCCAGATAGATATTCATATACGATTCATACGATCTTTACGTATGAAAACGCATGAAGAAGAGTTCTTCTACGTTGGTTAAACCATTGCATGAGCTTTTTCCTCCCTAAAAAAGGCGAATCTACTTCCCCCTCCAACTATCGACCCATTGCACTAACGTCCCTGTTTTCCAATGTCCTGAAAACGCTGGAAAATCGTCATCTGATGAAATATCTCGAAATACGAAAACTTCTCAATCAATGGCAGTACGCTTTTCGGAGCAAAAAGTCCAACGATGATTAGATGGTCCATAAATCTTATTGAAAAGTGGAGCCATACTCTGCAACTTTCTGGGGAAAGCAACATTCTTGCGCATGGTATTTTTAAAGCTTTGACAGAGTTTGGCATAAGACTCACTTGTCTAAATGAGCGTGCATTTGGTATCGACGAATCTTTTTCTTTTTAATGGATTAGAAACTTCCTTTCGGACGTTTAACTCAAGTACGATACCAATTCTGAAATGCACTATATAAATCATTGTGTTCCCCAAGTGCTCCGTTTTGTCACCAAGTCTTGTTTTAATCTTCATTAACGATCTTCTCTCTGCTACATCTAATTCAATTCATTCGTTCAATTCACTGATAGTGCTCTCAGTTCGTAGGACTGCGTATGATTAACTCAATTCAATTCCGATATTTGCAGAAATAGATTGGAATTGAATGCCTCTAAAACTCAATGCTGTCTACTTTCTCGCTTGGAATGATCGTCAAAAATGCTGCGAAATGTTTAGGTTTCCTGAAGCAATGCAAAAAATACTTTACTCCATCTAATCTGGCTGCGATATACAAAGCTAACATTAGTCCTAAACTGGGGAACAACTTCCAGCAGTGCTCTAGCGAATTAGCCAATTGCATTCCCTTCCCCTATCACTTTCACCCTTACAGCCGCTTCGCCAGGATTGCGAACATTTAATTATAGATATTAATTTTTTTTACCGCACTACAAGAATGAGGATCCCTCTCCCACGTTCGGTATTCCCTACTCATAACAATTTGCAGCAATTCAATAACAAAGTGTACCAGTACTTGTCGCTTACATCTAAATATTATAAGGGTATTCATAACCCCTAGTACGCGTGTGAATTATAGAAAAAAAAATTGGTTTGGGTGCGAGTAGGCCTGCCCATACCATGAACTTCCCATCTCAAGACACAAAAGAAATGGGTGCTATTTTATTTGCCGCCACCATGAAATTCAATTCGGGTTATGAAGACATCATTCATTCCCTAAGCATTCCCTTTGAGGAAAACCATATGCTCTTATATGTTTTCGTATTTTTGGATCATTTAAAATACGAATTGCGTATTTAACATTGACATTTGGAAATACTTTTTTCTGATTGAGTTACATTTCTACTAAAATCAATTAAGATTTTTAGTTTTACTGCAGAAATAACTTAATATAATTTAAAATATTTTTTAGCGTTTTTTTTTTAAACATGATAGCTGGTTGACTTTTTTTGTCATTAATCATTTAATTACTAACTTGAGGTGGCGTTACAATCCGCGTGACATTGGTATTGGTATTTTATCCTTTTGGCTAAGTCGATGTCGCTGTACAACTCATAGCATACAATTCGTATATAATATCTTGGCGGAGCCAAGATAGACAGAGCCCTAACTACTCAAAGTTATAGCTGTCTATTGTAACGTTCTGACCCAGACGTCGGATTTGGTTTTTCTTGATGGCAGTATATGCTTCTTTTTTCCCTCTGGTGTTGACCAGGTTCTCTTGCACTATTGTCCCAAGTATGATGTTGAAAAAATAGCATGAAAATGCATCACCTTGTCTAAAATTTTGTTTGACATCAAGTGGGTCGGTGACGTCTTTGCCGTCCTCAAATTGTGATGGTGGTCCATGGCTTGCATTACACTACTCGAAGAAAGCATCTCTTCCTGTTTAAAACATAAAAATATAGGACCAACGACCCAAAATCTAAGCCAGTCTTCTGTAGGCACATAGTAGCACACGGCCATCCCTCTAATAGTATCCAACTCGACGTGAAGATATTTTTTTTATAATTTGCTCGCTCTCAAGAGGTTATGAATACTCTATTAATGCAAGTCTCACAGAACGAGTGGAAGAATTAGGAGAAGAACGAAAGATTTTTGTACTGGTTTGAGAAACTCAGATGTATTTGGTTTCAATTTGGTGGAGCTCGAATTGGGACGGATGATTTGATATCGACCTATCTTAAGTTTGGAAGATTTAGCTCAAATTAAGAGTTGCGAAATTCGACTTCATTTCAACAACTTTAACATTGGAAGTTGAATTTGTATTCGCTTTTGGCAGTTGTTTTTCAACTTCTCCAATAAAGTGTTTTAAATCAAACAGTCAGAATTATCAAATGTTATATAGCCTTGTTTCAAAATTATTACATTTTGTGAGAACTCTGTTTATTGGGATTCATATTTTAAAAGCTTGAAGACCAGTTGCCTGGTGACACAAACTAAATTTCAAGCATGTTTAAAGGCTCGGTCGCCTGGATCTGTTTTTTTTTTTGGGAATTTAAATTTGTCTGATTCGGTTGAACTCTGCAATTTCCTTGCAAACTTCCCCTTCATCAGATATCTTTTTATTAAAACTTGTGCTGAGTTATCGCTGAAACATCACTTACAAAGTTTTACTGTTACTTATGCTATAATAGGGATAAGAATTTTAAAAAGTTTTTTTGAAATGAGCAAAGGGAAATTTGTGTCCAGGCTTTGCTTTTTTTTTGTTTGCAGAATTTAAATTATTTCGGTATAAACATTAAGAAAGGCTGTTTATCTCAACTTCATGTATTTTCGGAATTATTTCTAATCAATCTAATTTGTTAGATTGCTTTCCTTTCTATTAACCATTGCTTGGAATATAAAGGCATCCTTTTTGAAAGGGTTTTCTTTGCAGATTTTGATGGTTGTTTCCAGGCCGGTTTCAAGAGATTTTTTATCTATGTGTCATTTTCTGGAAAGACCTCAAGGATAACGTTCATGATAAGAAACCAAAGCAGTGGTAAACAAACAAAATCGGATGTTATTATCCTCCATATACGAGTAATGTAGTTTAAGCCATGTATTTTCACTTTGTCAATTAGCTTTCTCTCGATGCTTTTTCTTTGAAATCAATTGCCTCATGTAAGGTACAACCGAGCAGGTTTTGAACAAAAAAACTGGTGGCTCTATAATTTTCTAAGGATGTTTTCATGTGCCAGTGTTGCAGACGTCACTCTGAGTCTTGAAAAATGGGAAAGACTTACATGATTCACATTTCTGAAACAATTTTCAAAGAACTACCCTGGATATTTGGATCAGGAAATAGAGAAAGGGGCACATCAATGCATGAAATGGTCTCAACTAAATATTGTTTTAGTCTTTTTGGTAGTCTCTATAGTTAGTAACTTACAAAGTTTAGTCAATTGGCTAAATAAACATAATATTGATGAAACTTTTGGCATTAAAATTGAACAAAAAAAAATTTTATATGAATTTGTCCGGAAACTTATGAACGGCCGTGTATATATTTATGCATATTTTTTTATCTGATAAGGTAGCTGTAAACTATAAATTTAATTAATTTTGAACTTTTTTTATTGGAAAACTAAATTGTTTTTAATTGAAGAAGTGAAAATGTCCCTCTTTTTGACAGTTTTTTCGTCATAAAATTCAAACCACCCTTTGAAATTTAACCAAAAGCTTTTCAGGTGATCTTTATGCACACACGCTTCGAATGAAACTAATTTGGCTTCGATAGCTTGATTTGTTCTCGAGTTAGGCTGTACGAAAGAATCCGCACAAACGTACGTACGTACGTACGTACATACACACACACACACAGACATCTTTCTAAAAACAATGGAATCCGACTACTGGGACTGCCAAACGTGGAGAAATGTAAAAATTTTGAATTTCGAAAATCGGACCGATTACAAGAACTTCCTGATGGGAAGTTAAAAATTCAATCAGAATTGCCGATATGGCTGATAAGTTTCATCAGTCTGCGATTTTGTGTGCAGAGTGTGTGGCACAGGACATGGACCCCCTCCTTTGGTACTGTACCAGACAGATTATCCGAACCGACATATTTGATGCTATGATATCCTTTTATGGCCGTAGCAAATACGTCTACAATTAGTAGGAACATTTCTTCTTAACCTGAATTTGGTCTTTTCGTACCCTTACACTTTCCCTCGACCATACATGTATGTGAATGTTACCGTAAGAATCATACTTAAGAGAGCAGGCCTTAGAATCCTTTAGGAGCTCTTTGCTTCGATCTCTTTTTGCTGCACAAAAATATGGTTCATGTCCGGAAGGCAGATTTCGACATGTACAGAAGATAGAATATGATTCCGTCATGCACAGATAAACGTTCCTTCGGTTCAAGCATCAATATTTTGCTTATCTTATTCAAGTTAAACTGGCGGTCCTCATATCGTTACTTCATTTTGAAATAGCTACCATCTTGACACTGTGAGTAATTGTTGATCCATTTCTACCACCAAGTAAAAGTACTTTCATATTTCAGGGTAACATAGGAAACATAGAGATAACTATTACTTACAAACATGCATGATCAGAGTACCACCGAAAATGGTGTACTCGCTTCCACTTAACCCTACGAACCATATTGGCCGTTCCCACTTAAGAGTAATTCAAAAATACAGTTTTTTGTGATACTGTTGTTTTTTTGGTTTGGAGCCATTGTTCATCATTTTTGTATGCTGATTCCGCGGCTTTTCCTGACAGGAATTCTCTCGCAAAAGATGGGACTGTACCAAAATCTTTCATATTTTAAGCCAGTCGAAAAGACAGACGTAACAGAAAAAACGCCAAGACAACGTCTCATGCAATTGGCAATAACATGGTCGCAGTGCAGTTCAGTGAAGGAGTCGAAGACATTACTAAATCAAATCCAGACAGTTAACCAGCGTTATAGTGGACCATTTCCGTCAAAATTCATCATCAAGGACAAGGTATATTTTCATTTGAAAGGACACGAAATACAACTTGGAAATCACGTATAATTTACGAAGAGCCATTAGAGACTCATCTCACGGTGCATGATTTACGCAGAGCGTATCATCATGCCTAATTTTTTCAAGCAGATTAATAGTGAACAATAGAGAACAATGAACAAGGAATTTCTACTGTCTCAAATTTTTGGAAAAAAAAACCAAAGAATATGTTCGTAGTTTAAAAAGGACGATGCAACGCCTTATGCCGCATTCGTCAAAGCTAATTGCACTAGTTAGCAACATCATCCAATGTGAATTCTTCAGAATTCCTTCCTTAGAATATTTTTTAAATCCTAGGTCTGTGTGACAAGCCACTGACTCTGGTACATCTATAAAAAATATATATCCGATAAGAGTGCGATAAATAATCGCCCAAAATTCTATTTGTGAACAAAGCCTAAAGGGTCATCACAATTTGCACAGCCACTTGACAGATGTCAACTTCGTAAGGTCGTGTAAAAAAAACAACTTTCGAGGCAAAGATCCACGTTAAAAATAATGAAATATTGTTATTGCATTTAAAAGAAATAAAAAACAAAATCGGGTGAGTGTTATTGACTCAACTTGTAAGAACAAATCCATGAAAGGATGTTAAAGATATATAGACAACAGTCGCTACTGATTTGCAACTCAATAGTTGCTCTGATATGGGTTAAAAGCACCAGTTTCATGCAACCAGTCAACAGCTAAACACTTTTTTGTTATCCGTCGAGTCTTTCATTTAAAAAGGATAATATCAATCATAATGTATACGATACACTTTAAATGAAACTTCACTTAAGGCAACTCCATAGCTTTCCGATTTTATGAACTTCATTAGACTACTGTACTGTCAGCGCACATTGTAGTTGGACCATAAAACAGTCATAAAAAGTGTTAAGCCATAAAAACTAATCAGTACGTTCCGAGTAGTAAGTGGCCGTTGTATCGTTGACGAAGTCCAGGGAACGTGCTACTCCGAAAAACTTTGTAATTACACAAGCAAACATCGTTTCCTGCCTGTTTGCTTGATTCAAAATGCACACGCGTTAAACGACCTGACCAGAGTCCATCATCCCACAGCACGCATCCAAGGCAGATAAGATTTTAATTGAAAACCATTGCGTAGCAAATATCAACGCCAGCACAGTAACCTTTCTTCGGCTAAGGAACTGTTTTCATTTTCGTGAAAGGTACTTTTTGCAGTGTTTTCAAAAAAAAAACGGAAAAGGGAATTGCAAGCACGAGGGTACACTTTATTTTATCATTTTTACAAGAATTTCGATTTTTGTCGCCAACGCCAGTGAAAGCCCGGAAGCGCTGTCAGATGCATGTCCTTCGAACAAAAAACGGATAAAAAAAATACAGATAAGACACGAACTGAACGGTGATAATATGTGTCCGTTGCCTGGAAAGCTGACCGCTTTACGTACGGACTACGATTGTGTCGAGGTGCCAATGATGAGGCTTTTGAAAGGACTTTGTTGATCGATGCTGCCAGTGATGGCGGCAGTTATGACGGCGACGTCGATATTTGCCGCTGTCAGACTCAATTTTTCGTTCTCTTCTACAAAAGCTAGGGAGTGGAATGTGCAGACATTCAAACTGTATGGGAAACGGGGAAAGGTATTCAAGTTTGTGTGTCTAGTCGTAGTCGTTATATTCTTTTTTTTTGTTATTTTATTGCTTTCCTTTGTCAGTTAAAGATGCTGTAGGGAGTTCCCTTTAAAGGGTCCAATCAAAATAAGTCTGGGCAGTGCTATGCAAAATCCACTTTCGCTCTTTTCCACCCCCATTATAAGCGGACTAGCTGTTGTATGCGATTGTGGTTCGCAGGACCATTGGAATCCTAATAATAGAAATCCTTTTGTGTATATAGTTTTCGATGTGCGGTTTCCAAGGACTCCGCTGCATGCAGGAAATATTAATTCCGGAACATTCAATCGGTTATCTCTTTGGGTGCTATGTGCTTTGTGGTATAAGTACCAGGGATCAGATGTAGAGCGTGGAATTGCCTGGACTTAATTGTTTAACTTGGGGCAGGATCTGATGTTTGCACAATTGTGTCAGAATGTGATATTTGTTCAAGGATTAGAATATCGTAGGTTATTTACTTAGATAGCCGCTGCGGTGGGTTGTTAGCATGGTCTACGATAGCCTGCAAACATCTTGTATTGACCACATAGGTTTGTTGTATTTGTGTATTCAAAAACATTTAAATTACCACGAATTACTTTTAGCTGTATGTATTTGGTATTTTTATTTTATCACTTGTAGATGACATCAAGTAATTTCACAACTTTAAAGATAGCTAAAAATTAAATTCAATATTGCTACAACTTCAGCCTAGATTCGGACAACTAGCAGCGACGGACTTCTTGTATCTTTCAATCCACCAAGGATACGAATATACACAAAGAAGTAAATGAAAAACTTTCTTGAATTTTGAAAAAGAAAATAAAGCTTTCTCTTTAATTTAAAAAAAAAGGAGTAAAATGTTGTTAGGAAAAAATTTCTGGCACATAGTAATCGGGGCTGCGTTTTTTCAAAGCACCTCTTTGTCCATCTTAGAAAAGCTTGTTCCGGCTTTAAGGCCGTTGAAGTCTCGACACAAACAGTAGTCCACAGGAGTCAAATAAGATGACCTATGCGGCGAATTGATAAATTTATTTCTTGAGAACGAATCGATCAGCAAATATTTTTCTTTGGATAATAAAAAAGCGTGCCACTCATTTTCCTGTAGCAACGAAACGGAGAAATGGTTTAACATCATCCTAACTATTGTTTGAAGACCAAACATATGTACATTCGATGACTTCAAGGACTTACCGTGTCTTGAAGTAACACTTGATCATCGAAAAATGTTTCCGAAAAAGGCACATAAATAAATTAAGCTTGTTTTGGTGCACCTCCATAGGTAAGGTGTTTCTACACCAGAATCAAGAAAATAATATGACATGGAGTTCTGGCTTGAGGTAATGCAGCAGAAACGTATTTGAGGAACAAGAAAACGAATTTCTTCAAAGTGCTGTTGAACAAAATACTAAAAAGAAGATATCACGTGAACTAAACTTCTTCTAAATCAATCATCCAAAAAAATGTGAAAGACCTAAAACGATGGCAAAAATGCGTGGGCAATGTTTCAAGTCAGGAATCATTCAAGCTCCACAGAAATAAAAGCAAAAGTTAAATTAACATATATTATACTTTAACGAAGGAAAGGGTTTATGGGTTCTTAATAATATGGTGGGTAAAATAAAGCAACCTCCCTACTGTATATCTTCATACCTTATGGTAAGTTTTTAATGAGATGTGGATACTTAGAACCACTTCTGCGAAGCTGAGTAAGCTGAACGGCTCTTTGAGTTTGATCATCGATATTAGTCTAATGCAACTGAAATTTACATTTACGTAGCTGCATAGTCAGCCGATGTAGACTGAATTGATTGAAATATTTGTCTCATGTGTAATTAAGCAAATATTGCTAAAAACAAAATCAAACCGCCTAATCCGACTAACCTCTCATCGCAATCAGACTCCCCAGCCCTTGCGAACAATAATCCTCGGATAGTCATGTCATAACCTAAAACAACCCACGCAATAAAAGAATTTAATGATTTTCGGATCAGCACGTGAAATGTTAGGTCCGCTCACAGGCCAAGGGCAGCCAAAATAAGCGCGAAGGATTTCAATTCACGACCAAGTCATATCTAAGTTGGGCAATCTTTGGTTTCTTTAAAAAAGGCCATGCAAAAATATTGTTCCATATGTTTCAATGCTTGTTGCTTTGCTGAAGAGAGTAAGCCTTCAGATATATCATATAATAATTTTCTACTCAAATGTTTGTCTGGGATGTTTATGAAAAACGCCATCGGGCCAACTCAATATGTATTCTTCGAGCTGCTCTTAAGTCCATATGGAGAAGCTATAATGAAGCGATTATCACCAAATAATCCTGAAATTTTTGTCGCGTTGTCGCTTTCTCACACTCTCGACAACCGACATAATATTCTCTATTAAGCGCTCATGACGGACACGGGAACATGTTTAGTTATCAATCAGGAAACAGGTCTGATACACTAGCTGCAGTTGGCGCATATGAACCAAATATCAATCCACTAAGCAGTCTGTACATATGAACTGATAGATAAACTCAAGTCCATTATGACTTTGTGGCAGACGGACTATCTTCCGAACTTTTCTAGGCAGCTAGAGCCAATCTGGTCACGTACTTAAGTATGATAAATTCAATGAAAAGAACCACAACATCATTTGCCCGATCCTAGAAAGATCAGACTCCCTGAACTGAGCCAACTTCAGGGAGAAAAGACAGCTGATTATAGCCATATAAAGTTGTGGTATAGTTGAAAAGCTTGTCGATTTTACAGGATAACTATGAAGCATATCTTGAACAAAATGAGCCGAGCTTTGTACTTGTACAAATGTGCGAATCAAATTATGCAGGTCTTACTATCCGAAATTGATTTCTTGTCAAATGAATTTAATGTGTTTCGAAATAAATGTTTAGTGATATTTTGCTGAACTCGAAAATCTACATAAATACGATCAGATGTTTAATGACGCTTTACATACAATTACTTAAATTGCAAATCCAACACTCAATTACGTCTTAACGCACAATATATAATGATAATCTTTTGATTATTTTTTTTTAATGTTTGTTTTTCATATTATTTTAAAATCATTATTAATATATTATTTTTATTGTTTAAACAATATGTATGTTATTTATATAAAAGAATAAGTTTTAAGCTTCATTAGTTTTTATAAACTCTAAAAAAATAACTCTCAACACATAGTTTCGTCAATTTTTGTCTTTATTAAAAAAAAATGATTTTCAAAATTTATTTGCGTATTGAAAACTTCATCGTCGTCAAGTGGTGGGTGATTATCGCAGTCACTTCCACTGCATACAATCGAGCCGGTTGAGCAATACAAACCAATTTTTCTGCAGCCACACGCTGAACCGCATCCTGTTTCAAATAATTATTTTCAAAACATTCATTGGTGCTGCGGGTTGTGTCATGGTGATTGGTTTGAAGTTAATTCCTTTTGCCAACCCCAATCTTCGTGAGGTCTTAAAGCATTATTTTTCCATTGTTCAACTTGCAGATAAACTCTTTTAATATGTCGTTCTGATGCATCCTCTGTTTGAGGTAATGAGCTCTGTTGTACGTTCTTGTATTTTGAAGCTTATGCTATAAAAATTGTTCTTGAACCATGAAAGTTTTAGCTGCTGCACGTTATTTTTGATCACATTTTAGAAGTTTGAATGCAATAATTTTTTCCCTTATTATAAAAAGCAGAATTAGTTACACATCCAGTGAATACATGAATGAAAATGAGTTGATTTTTGGTAATATTTGAAAATTTCGTTCACATGGTTTTTGTCCAATAAACTCGTTGTAAGATATTAATTTTGACAATTATCACATTCTGCATCACTTTCTGCTTGACTCCAAAAAATATTATTTCCGGCCAATTTTTTTTGGAGAGAAGATTGATAAACCTATTTTTATTTGTGCTGTTTCATAAAAATTTCTCTTTAGTTGTATTGAGACGCATGACTTCTTCAATAAAATGATCGATTGAAATATTACTTTTATATCAGCGATTTCTCTCAGACGCTTTAGTTCCATTAATTTTGTATCCATCAAAAATAACATTTAAGTAGGTTCCAAAGTTATTACGGAAATATCTGATATACTGTTGAACATTGCAATAAACTTTGTATTTTATTCCCATTTTAATTTAACATACCACCATCAATAATTTAAAAGAATATTGTAACATCATAAACATCCGTTTCACATTGTTCAAAAATATCGCATAGCGTTGAAATCGTCGTTTTCCTCGTTCCAGCGTTATAAAAAATTCTGCAATTTTATGTTCTGCTGATGAAGCTACATTAATTCTGCTATCACTAGCGTCAATATCCTGGTATGATGATTTAAAAGAAATTCCAAAAAATTCTTCCATTCCGTCCACTACGTCTGTTGTAAATAACGCTGCTCTTGTCCATTTGAAGACAACACTTGATAATGCGGGAAAGGGTCACCCTGTATTCTCGTGGACTTCACGAGTCTTTGTGATCAGCTGAAATTTTTGCGAAATATACTTAAATCAGGTCTTTTAGCGCTATGATTTTCTTTGTAACATATACTTCAAAATTTTCTTCGCATATTTCTTGTGGTAATACAGGATTATTTTGTGAATAAATTTCACTACTTTTAGCGCAAGGAAAGTGTCTTGAAGTGTGAAAACATGGAATCATTAACTCAGCAGCTCTAAAATGCAAATCCCAATCTCCATATGAGAATACGTAATCCACAGTTTACATGTCTTGCCTCTTTCTTCAAGTTCAAAAACCAGATGAATACTGAGCGACGTGAGCTGTAGAAACAGGGACGTTTCGAACATCGGACCTTGAAATCTTTTACCAGGTAAAGAATACCCAAATAAGAAACGGTCAAATTTTATTGTGCATATACTACCTAAACTTTCAAATACAATGTCAGATATACATACATAAATATATTAGAAAACTAATGTAAGTAAGTCATACACGTAACGCGAAATATATATACAGCAACTTTATGCTGTTATGCTCATTAGCAAGACTGCGAACCCAACAGGCGGCACAGTAGGGACACAGCATAGTGTGAAAGTTTTGAACCCTCTTGTCAAGATCACGACCTCACCGATAAAATGAGAAAGAAGAGATTTTTTTCAAAACCACATAATAATGAAGAAAATCTACTTTCTTGAAGTGATTTCAAACAATTCAAATTCAATTCACAATTGACTTCAACTTGTATACCCTAAAATCAAAACTTTTCCGAAAATGATTTCAATTCTACGATTGTTATTCAAATGAATATACTACGATGAATATTTACAGCCATAAATGTAATTAAAAATAAAACGATTCCTTTAACTAACAGATTTGAAAACGCAAAGTACTTTCTTCGAATTACGAAATGTAGCCGAATTTCAAAAATCTTAGGTTTTCCTAGAATTTCCTTAGTTTCGAAAGGTTCGCGAATAATTCTTTTAAATCCTTTTTTCGTTCCACAAATATTTAGCGAATTGCGAATACGAAAATATACTTACGTATGCATCCTCAGAAGGTGTACGTTTACTCGTACTTTGACTCGTCACCAAAAAACTTTTAACTAAATTATTTAGCGAAAAACCGCCCTCGAATTCAAGGCCTCATTACTTTTCACTTTTCATCTTGACTTCATGTTAATCGTTCCCCAAGGAGGTTTTTCCTTTCAAATTGACTAAAACTTTTGGCAGTCTTTTATGCATTATTAATCCCCACTAAAAACGACATCGCCTTGATGATCAATTTTATTACGTACTATCTCTTGTAACACGAACATTTCTCGCTGGTTTTCCCTGCGGTCGACGCCATAACCACAGGGAATCGCATTCCATTAATTAATCACCTCATTTATGCCCTACTGCGAAATCTCATCACATCGGGTAAACTCAATTCAACCGCAAAAGTAGCAATTCCCTAAGTAGCCTATTAATTGAGAGTTGTGCGTTTCGAAGTAACGAGAGGACGAAGAACGCCCACTTTGAGTGCCGGCAATTTTCCGATTACCTAAAGTTATTCAAAGTCAATGACTTATTCAAATGCCAGACGTTTGGCAAAGTAAAGGATAACCCTTCTGCCTTCTCGATTGCCTGGCAAAACACACTTAAGTGGCACTTTCCGATGACAGGAAAAAGATATGTCAATCGCAAGCAAACACACACTTAAATACACATTATACTGATGGTTCCATGTGTGTGGTCGTGTTGGTGCGGTGCGGTGTGGTGCGGTACGATGGTGGTTATAATTCATTTCATTTGATGGGAGTTTACGTCCGTAAGAGTGGAGATCCTTACGAGATCCTTAAAGTGATGTACCTACCTTCCGGAGGGTGGCGGCATGCTATTGGAAAACAAAGAACTAGACAAAACTTTGTGACCGCACAATAAATGCTTTTCACATACGTGCCGCATAGTCTCTGGAAGTTTTTGTCATATCCTATCCCAAAGGACAATACAGCAACAGCACACTGTGCTCTTCGAATAGAACCGAACCAAAAAAAAAAACCATGCAAAAACTAAACCAAACAACTTTAGCAAGGAACAACTTTTCACATTATGAATAAATCATCTTCCATTTGTGGTCCTCCCAAGTCTGTGTTGGTTTTGACTTTGTCTATACATATAAGTATATGCTATGTACATTTTTTTTCTATCGTTGAATATGATATAAATTCCTGCTAAGGACACTTTGCGGCTTTCAATTCATCTACGAGTCCAGTAGATGGACATTTTGTGCTTTTATATAAGAGTTCATATTAGGAATTTGTCAATTGAAAGGGCGAAGAACAATTTCCATTAGGGTGTCCACTCCACATTCAAAATTGGCCGATAATATTTGCGTCATTCACACATACACACATGTACGCAACATATTGCTGAGAGGCATATCATTTTCCAATAAAATGATACTGCAAAAGATATCGAATTCGTACTGTCTTGTCCAGCACCTTGGCAGGAAGATAAAATTGTTTCAACTTATTTCGTTCAATGCGAGAATGTCCTTTGGGGTGCAGAGAGAAATTTCATTTGTTCCATAGTGGAAATGATTTCCTTGCAGTCTTTCGTGCAATAATGGAAAACTAATATTTGCCTCAATGTCATAATGAAAACTTGCGCTCGCACTTTTGGGAATATTCTATGGCATCGTAGTATCCTTGCGCACACATTTCAGGACATTGTCGCTACACGCCATCAAATTGGCACCCGAAAACAGATTTGTAAATTCGATAAGTTGGTGCACGTGAAGGTATTAGGTATCTTTCAATAATACATATTTCGAAATTAGGAAATTTCAAACCAAGTGTTAGGATGGTATTTTGGACATATGGCATATGAGTGCATATATGGAATCCACAGATCCTTTCCTGGGGGAAATACTCAAAGTTTGCATTTCGAAAGTTATCGAGAGCGTATTGCCGCCTGACATCGTTTTCTATTGTTCCTTCTTTGTCGATTGCTGTTGCTGGTTCTGCTGCTGCTCCTGGTGCTGTCGATGGTAATGGTGGTACGAGTAGCTTGTTACATTTTTGGTGCAAGTAATTTGTTGCTTGCATTTCGTTCGTCCTTAGTGTAATGTAATTGCATTTGCTTGATACAGAAGAGCTTTTTTTTTCTCTTTTTGTTGTAGCATAGACAATGAAATTAGCTCTGCGGATGCGACCCAATTCTGTAAATGTGTGTCGCTGGAAGATAAGTTGCGCAAAAATTTTGTTAATTTTCGGAAACGATCCTGGGGAGTTGGACACGTAACGAGATTTGATAGGAGTTTCACAGATTAGATTGCGTTTCGCTATTTATTGTTTTTAATTTAAATTTTTGCACAAGTGTCCCATGGTTTTCGCTGAACAGTTTATGGAATTAGTTTTTGATAAATGGCAAAGGATTCCGGTTTTGGAAAACTGCTGTTTGAAAAACCTCATGGAGCTTTCACGAATTGGAAAAATTGGGGCCTTTGTTTCTGACTAAATTTGATATTTTTAACTTTCTAGCAGGAAATTCCTGTAATTGGTCCGATTTTGGAAATTCAAAATTTTTACATTTCTCCACGTTTCGCGATCCCAGTAGTCGGATTCCATTGTTTTTAGAAAGATGTCTGTGTGTGTGTGTACGTACGTACGTTTGTGCGGATTCTTTCGTACAGCCTTACTCGAGAACTATCGAATTGATTTCATTTGAAGCGTATGTGAATAAAGATCACCTGAAAAGCTTTTGGTTTAATTCCACAGGGTGGCTTGAATTTTATGACGAAAAAATTGTCAACAAAGGGACAATTTCACTTCTTCAATTAAAATCAATTTAGTTTTCCAATGAAAAAAAGTTCAATTAATTAATTTAATATATACACTGCAGTTCATAAGTTTACGGACAAACTGTTTGTTCAATTTTAATGCCAAAAGTTTCATCATTAAGCCAATTGACTAATTTAAGTTAGATATGAACTATAAAGACTTACCAAAAGACCTAAACAGTGTTAAATTGAGTCTATTTGAAAATTTGTAATTTCTTCATCCTCGTTCCCATGGAAGTGCTTGAAAATTTTTGATGAGGCAATTGATTTCGTAAAAAAAAGCATCAATAGATAAAGCTAAATGACGAAGTAAAAGCACATGGATAAAATTGTATTACTCGTATAATAAAAAGCATCGCAAGGAAGATCATAACATTCGAAGATTAAGTTTTTTTACCACTGTTGTTGTCTCTTATCGTGAACCTTATAGTGAACCTTTTCAAAAAATGATGTAGATATAAACAACCTCTCGAGATCGGCCCGGAAACAGCTATCAAAATCTCCAAAGAAAACTGGACTGAATATGGTATGATCCTCTTAAAGCCATATAGAAAAAAAAAGAAAATGATCCTATGCTAAGCAGTTCCCAGCTCGGAAGGAAGGGGAGCTGGAAATCTCTCGACTGAAACTATATACTTTTGCACCCTTTCTTAAAGGACATACAGATTATCAAAATTTAATATTCCGAGCAATGGCAAATGTCTTTCAAAGCAATCTAACAAATTTTATGAAATTAATACGGAAATAATTTTGAAAATAAGTTTGACAGGCAGTTGGCATAAGAGGTCTTTCACAATGTATATATCGAAAAAAACTATTTGAATTCTGCAAAAAAAAAGGAAGTTTCCGTTTTACTCATTTGAAAACTTTTTCTCTAGAATAGCACCAGTAATAGTTATCATTTGTGAGTGATGTTTCAGTAATTGCTCAGCACATATTTTAAAGAAAAGTTTTCTGAGGAAGGGAAAGTTTGCAAAGATATTCCAGAGTTCAACCGAATCAGACAGATTTTAATTCAAAAGTCAATCCAGTTTCAGTTATGATTGACGACCTAGCTTTAATTTGTGAATCCCTTTAAACACAGTAATTTCTTGCAAAATGTTATACTCTTGAAACTTACCTACATATTCTTTCATAATTCTGCCTGTCTGACTGTTTTCGGTGAAGTGTTTTAACAACTTGCAAAAGCGGTATTGTTTTGCAACTTTTCAATGACACGTTGTACTTAAAGCTTGCATATGGCAAATTAATCAGGCTACATTCATTTGCTTTTTAGATAAGTTCAGGAAAAAGTAAGTGTAAGTTTATTCTTAAATGGTACCTTGTCAGCTTCTTAAACTGTGACCTAACTTGAATGCCTAGCATCTTTGTTACTTTCGAAGGGGAAGATAACTTTCATGGTTTGCTCTTCCTTTTTTTGTCAACTGCTCAGATTAACGCCCGAAAAGTACTGTATTTCTTTGTAATCCGAAGGATGAAGACACCTTGTTAGGCCTGCAAAAAGTATTGAATGGTATTTCAACCTTTGTTTTTGTTCATCAAATTCCTGCCAAAGCAAGGTGGGCTACAGCTCGGGATCTGATTTAAGCTCATTCACAATTTGATTGTTCCTGCAAGATGGATCGTTAACGACTGCTTGTCGTTGAAATAAATTTTCGTGAGACCGGAATAACTTTGTCAACCGCAAGTTACGACAAAAGTGCTTAGGTTCTTTTCTGTAGCGACGTCAAGGATATAGTTCATGGTATTTGATATCTTTTCTTACAAGCTTTTTTCAATGTTATAATTCTAATGGGAAAATAAGCTTTCAAGCTAATCTTAAACATAATTATGTGCTCTTTCTACACATAAAACCTTGCATGTCGAGCAATGAAGTGCCTCTTCCGATGAAAATTTGCAACTCATTGCGGTTCAAAAGCTGCAGCCCTGTGGCAGAAAAATGAATGGACATCGGAGTCTTAATAATACGGTACGGTAGTCAAAAAAGATTATATTTTGAAATCTGAAATTTTCAAACTTCTAATATTTTGTAAGATTTTCATTCCCTCCTGACCATTATTCAAAAAGTCGTCATTTTAAATAGGAGCTCTGGATACATTTCGTAAATAAAAGTGATTCCATTCCTTTTTAACTATAAACAATCACTTCTGTGTTTCAAATACCATTGACACTCAAAATTCCCCAATCTTACTTCATCGAACTGATATTTGCCTTCGCGCCTCAATCTACGAATCGCAGGCCATATGCCAGGACAATCATCCGGCTGGTGCTGACACGAATTTATTGCTTCTGACATGATAACTTCATCGTCAGGATTCACTTTCACGATCTGCTTCCTTCTATTTTTATTTTTATTTCCTAACTGAAAAAGAAAAGTAAAGAAAAAAAGTATCTTTTCTCCGAATGATGCCACAGATGGGCAACAGATATCTCACCAATGGTGGGTGGTGTTGACTTCGATTGCTATTCTTCATAGAAGTTTTACGAAAACAGACAGAAACTTTGCCGTCTCGTTAGCATTGTGCTCGTTCGTTGGTAAATCCATGTAGTCCACGCTTCTGGAGAACGCCAAAGTTTTCATTTGAACCACGAATCTAGTTATGGCTATCAAATAAAAAAAATTGTGAGACAAAAAAGAAATAGATATAAACTGAACCAACGAACGGCAAGTACTTGAACATGCAAAATGGGCAAAGGCATCATTTCAAATTTGTTGTAGTGGTTGAATGGTTGTTTCATTGCTGCCACTCGTCTCAATAGCCGCAAAGTTTTCCAAAAGTACCTTTTTCAAGAGAAGTTAAAAGACGCGCGATTGTGATCCCAGGCAATTACTTGCAATACCATTTTTACAAACATTTTCGTGTATATTTAAATAAAACATAAAGTCCTTGGGAAACTGAAAGAATAAGGTTATTTGAATTCTTGGGTAATTTTTTTTTTTCTTTGATTTTATTCAGAGTGAACTTGAGCTTTAAAAGTAGGAATGGCCAATTTAATCTTATCTTAACGTAATAGTAAAAACAAAAAAATAAAGGTAGAAATATTATAGAAAACAATTTTCAGTAGCCGCTGTCGAGTTGCTTCATTTCATTCTTTTAATTCTTGCTAAGACGATTTTGTGGAAATGAACAACTTACTGACTAGTGTCAACTAAAGTTTATTTTTAGAGTTCCGAACTCAAGGCATTCGAACGGAGCCCTATTATTAAGCCGCTGCTATTCGTCCGTCCGGCCGTCAGTCTGAATGCTCTGAACAATAAAAGGTAGACCCTTGCAAATAAAAAAGCACGTGAACTACAATGGCCGCTTTAACAACAAATAAAAAAAATTATATTTATCTAAAAATAAAGGGGGCCTTGATATTTGAAAAAAATTAAGAACGCTTAATTTGAAGCCATTGGTGATGGTATTTATGGTGATCCGAAACCCAAAACCGCAAATCCCTGAAATTTTCCAAAGCTTCATACAATCTGTTGTATACTCACCACAAAACAATTTGATATCAGGTCAAGTCTGAAGATCGCGGTGACTTCGATAAAATGCAGCGATATTTCAATTCAATTTCAATTATTTTCTTTATTCTCACTTAAAATTCATAGCTTAACATATAATATACTAGATGAGAATAGCTAGTGGCATCCGTTACAATGTGTTGCTTGAGATGCTGCCACATTAAAGTGTAATTTCATTTGTGGGGTGAATATAGAAGGATGAAAGGGAACAAAAAATAAGTAAAATAAAGTATATGTAAAAAGAATATAAAGAGACTAAAAGAAATTCAAATTATTATACTTAAGATAAGCTGAACTAAAATTACAAATTGCAATTCAAATATAAAAAACTGATTAGGAGAAATTTCTCTAGCTTAACAATTCATTTCAAATATTCTATTTCTTTTATTAAATGTTAAATCACATAGCGAAGCAGATTCTCAAATTGTAGGTCATCGAAACCGAGAAGCCAAGTTTTAATTTTTTTAAGAAGGTGCACAGATTTCTTATGCGTCGAAATTCAATTGGCAGTGAATTGAAAAGTTTGCATGAGACAATGTTATAAAAGTTTCTATAGCTTGTTGTGTTGAAGGATGGGATATTTACAACGGACATGGAGTTACTTCGAAGGTTCCTTGCATTAGAAATAGGGCTCTGCAAATAACCACCTCTAATGAAGAACACTTTTAAGACTTTGAAGAAATATAAATGTCTCAGTGGAAGAATTTTTAAGTTTCTAAAAAGATCTATTGTATGAGCATATCGATTAGTCTTACAAATTTTTCTGATTACGGATTTTTGGTAATTGATAGTGGTTGGAGCCTGTTTAAATGAGCACCACCCTAGCAGCAGAGACCGAACTGTAGCTTTGATTGAAAGATGCCATAATAAACTGTCTTTAACAGATTTATAGAGCAATATTTTTGCAACCTGTAAAAGCAACGAGTAGTATTGAGCAGATATTGTTTTAAGTTTAAAATATGTGCGGACCATTTCATATTTCGGTCTAAAGTAACACCGAGGTATTTAAACTCGTTAACACATTCGATATTAAAACAGATGTCACTGCAGATGGCGACTATTGAACGATTGAACGCGATGTCCACTGCATTGACTATTAATGAGCATAAATTTTTTACAGTCAAATGAATGAAATTTTGTATCCAAATCTGGATTTTCAGCGCCCACTAGGTTAAAAAACATTAATTTAGTCTTATTCCTTACAAAAAGTTCGTGTTCGGAAAACCAGCATCTTAACAAGTGAACCTCATGATTTAACTCTGCAATAAGATTCAATTTACTATCAGAGCAGTAGGCAATCGCAAGGTCATCTGCAAAAGCTTTAATCCTACCAAAAAATTGAAGCTTAAACAGAGAGTTGATAAATATGAGGAATTAAAAAGGACCAAGAACGGAACCCTGGGGAACACCAATGTTATTTGTTGTTGGTCTACTAAAACTGCTACCAACCCTCACATATTGTTTCCTGTTTTTAAGGTAAGACTCAAACCATTTGAACATGAACCCTCTGAAGCCCACTTTTTGCAATGAATTCAAAAGAATTTTGGGACTGCTCATGTCAAAGGCTTTCATTGCGCCAATTGCAAGGTGAAGATAAATTTCCAAAGTGAGAGACCGTTCTGTTCAAGGCTCCGTTGTCCTAAAGAAGTGGCGTTGGACAAAACGAGCAGCCACTGGCGAATTGAAATGTTGTAAGGTACATCGGTGTCTGATAAAACTTATTCGAAGTCACATCGCAAATGATGTGCACCACGAGACAGTGCGCCTTAACGGCATTATTCTCCCAGAAGCATTCCTCTATTAAGATAGAAATCGGCTGATTCAGGATAGATTAGCGGTGCCATTAATCTTCCAAGTGGCCCAAAAAGCTGTGAGCGGCCGAGTGTAGAGTGAAAAATGAATGAGTCCATGTTGTCCATCGAAATGTAATTGACATGCGAATTTTATCCGTTTGCTGCTTTCACTGAGTACTGATCTGATGGCGTAGTAAGCCTGAAAAATCTTCTTAGGCTTGACAAACGTGCCAGGTTCGTTCCGTCGATTTCATTGTGAAGAGCAATAATTGAAGCTTGTTGATGGCAACGCTTCACAACTTACACTGGATTCCCTTTTCTTTGAAGGCCTAGCTTGGTCAGATTTACCATCAAACAACTCTGAAAATGATTTCGGTATACCACTTGCCAGGTACATAAATAAAAGGTAATAAGTAAAGCAATGATAAAATATCAGGTGCACGTTATTCCTTTTTCGCATTAGGCTCGAGCTTCAGTTTAAAGAATAATATCTTGACAACGATACAATACAGGGAAGGTCTCCTTAACTACTAAGGAATGCAGACAAAAAATCACTGAACGACTAAGCGACGCACTTGTCATAGTAACGAGTTGTGATAAATAAGAGGGTCGATCAACAAGTACATTTGCTTAAAATTGGTGTCGTTGCTGAGCGAAAGTCGCATTACTGCTCTGTACTGCCATGTGTAAAACAAGACCATAGAAAATTTTAAACTGATTGAAAAATTAGTTCTTGGTTGACATCAAATTCGATCACATGAATTTTTTGTTCTTCGATTAAACTGAAAAAAGGAAATATCGATCAGTAATCCGCTTTTTATTTCTGAATGGAAAAAAATTGTGAGGAAACTAAAACGAAGTTGGTTGATCACAAACGACTGTGGAATTCATCTTCTCAGTAGGTCTTGATTTCACTGCATCAAAATAGTTTTATGAACATCTTTTCGTGATGAAACGATTCACTGTGTGTATGAACAGCTTTAATCTTTTGAAGAGCAATTCACATACTCATTTGCTATGAAACATAATGAAATTGCATTCAAAAATGTATCTCTATATCAAATCAAGAAAAGTGACACTTTCGCATGATAATCAAATAGCATTCACGAATGCAAATGCACATTTCACTTAGCCAATGGATTGGCACGAGCGAGCTTACGCATACACCCAGAAGCCAGTAATTTATATTCCATTTCTGTTTCCATCCTCGGAACAATACAATACCTTTGGTCAACATGACGACACACCATGCATCACCATAATTTTAAGCAACTCCGTACTGTGATGAATTCCAGTCCATCTCAATCCATGGCCATGCCATTATAAACAAATCCAATTTGTCCCAACAAAAATAACTCAATTCCAACTCTGACTGACTTCTGCCATGCCATGATGCCAAAACTGATGAACTCAAAGCATGCAGATTGCTATTTTTTTAATTTCGTCCTTTTGCGAGCCAAAAATTCAATTGCCACACTTGTGTCGCCTGAAAATTCCATCCATTCATCAACCCAGCCAGCATCGAGATCATCAGAGATGACACAACCTCAAAGGCTGGCTCTGCCTGAATTTCATTTCGTCTACGAAACCCCATTGGATTCATCCTGTCACTCAGTTTCTCACAGTCGTCATCAGACGATTGTAGTGCAGCCATCACCCAACATTTCACTTTCTAATGCCCAGTCTTGGTAATGCAAAAGATTACATACACACAGCCTCAAAGGGATAAAACTCAACTATTGCTCTTAAAAAATTCCAATTCATCCCCAAGGGACAAACTAGTTAAAGCTCAGAGATGCCCAAATGCCCGCCTGCCGCATGTATCGTCCAGTTTTATGCCTTCCCTCTCGCCTTATATGAGCAGCGCAAATATTCAAAAGAAAAATCCAATTGTGCAACGAATGAAACATTGAAATAGTGAAGTATCCGCTGGATGTATCCGCATGCCAACCGGGTCCGGGTCCAACCGGTACCGGTACCAATTTACACCACCCATGATTCGGTGTGCCTGCCAATGTTTCCTACCACCAAACTTTCTACAATTCCAATTCGGGGTGGCTAACAAAAGGAGGGTTTTCACAAGGTGGCTACTTTTGCTGGACCCGGCTGTGCAGTACTGTTGTTGGTTTTTAATAAAACATGAAATTATTACAGCAGCAGGAGCTGAACAGAACAGCCCTGAAGTTAGTTGGCCCGAAACTGTGTGTGCGAGTTAATTGGGTTGGCTGGTCATTCTGGCTGGAGCGGCCAGACCATTTGTGTGAGTTCCGTCAACACCTGAAATTAAAGAAAAACACTTCACAATCACCGAGCTCTGAATACACTCTCCCAGTAAAGAGTGTTGAGTGATGGACGTCCTGAAGCTCATGCTGGTCTGAGTGCACACACTTCAATTTAACTTTGTGCATTTGGAACGTTTGTTTATTCTCTTTTTTTTTTTTTGTGTTTCGTTCGCTCTCTGGAACTCTCGTCTGGGTTGCTTTTAACACTTGGTAATGGTCAGTTGATGAGATTGGTTCACGCAAGCCTCAATTTTAAAACATTGACCGCAAGCGGAGCTACGCTTGTGCATTTCATATTTTCAAAGTTTTTGATTGTAGTTGTGTGCTTGCCAGCAAAACAAACTACCTCACACATCCTTGGGATAGCACACTACTGGGTACTGGCTTTTCTCGTATCATGCTCCTTTCGCTGGACTGTGTGAAATAACTTTGTCGTTTTGAGTTTGTTAGTTTTTAATTAACTTTCAGCTCTATGAGGGATCATATTGCCAACATTTTTATTGTAGATACTTTTCAAGCAAGGTCTGTATATCATGTTGTCCTCCCAGGACCTGCTGCTGTACTAAAAACTCCGCCATTGTACGAAATCTGTCATTCGTATTTATATTCATTATTGCAGGTGTTTTTTTCTACAACAAAGCCTGCATACAATACTGCAAAGCGAGTGCATTTATTTTCCAGATAATTTGTTCGACGCCTGCATTTCATCATTCCCTAAAACAGTCCTGATGTTGGCTTTAGGAAGGATGTTGCTTTTTTTGCCACTGTGAACACACATATGTATGTGCAGTTGACAGGCGAAAATAACTGTAATTACTGGCCGAAGCAATTTTTCGCCTGAGTATACCACATAATGTCGGCACTATAATTGCTTTTGAAATTTAAACATCGCACAAGTTAAACGAACTGGAACTACTGCAGAGTCATCCTTTTATTTATTTATTTATTAATGTTGCATTTTAATTTGTTCAAATCATTACAAAAATAATTATACTGTAAAAGAAGGGGTAATTTTGGATCACCAATTTCTGAATTCTGATTTGAACTGACCGGGAAAATCGCAAGTTCACGTTATTATCAAAGACTGCAGTAAAAATTGTTAGAAGTAATCTATCTGACAGGTTCCAAAGAGTTGTGGTCCGCGAGAAAATGTCTGCATTCAAATTGGTAAGCATGGGTGTTCCTCAAGGCTCTATCCTCGGCCTCATACTTTTCTGTATATTTACTAACGATCTTTCTTCTGTTTTTTAGAAATACTGTTTGTATGCTGACGATGTTGAACTTTACAAATTTTGCCTGGATTTGAAATGGAAAAAATTGCCTCGCATTTAAACAGTGATTTGCTTGCTGTTTATAACTGATCGATTGCCAATTGTTTAAAATTGGTCGATTGCTGCTCTTAAGCCCCGACAACTCTAATGTCTTGTCTATATCCCGCCAATCAGTAAGCAACAATCATATACCCGAAATTAAATTGTTTTATAGTAGACTGAAACTTGTTGAACACGTAACTATATCAGGCCTTTCAATTAACTTAAAACTCACCTACGGTGAAACTACGGATGTCTCTGTAAATTTTGGATTTAAGCATACTTTACTACAGTAGATACCAGGTTGAAATTAGTTAAGATGCTCATAGTCCCAATTTTGAGGTATCATATTCTGAAATCGTATTTTGTAAGACTGATTCCGAATCTCTAGCAGGAATTTAATGAGACTGTCAGATATATCTATCAGTTATCTCGATTAGATCACGTTTCGGAATAATCTAAAAATGTCCTCGGTTGCCCCATTCAGAATTTAACAATATAAGATATTGCATTTTTCTCTACAACCTAATTTGTAATAAAACGCCAGAGTGTTTGTGTAATATAAGACACTGTAATTTGCTCGATCCAACAAAACACGTCAAATCAGTACCGCTTTCTTAATTCTTCTCGTCCTCATTTTTATCCATGCTGTAAGAATATGGAATACTTTTCCTATTCGCATCAGGAGTGCGCCCAATCTTCCTGCTTTCAAGTTTGCATAAAAACTTTTTGTTCACGTGATTATGGGCTTATACATTCTAAGCTGGAATATGGTATTATTTGTTGGGGTGGAACTCACTACAACAAAATATATCCCCTTCTAATTTCACAGAAGCATGTTATTCGTCTTATATGTAATAAGAGTCGTAGAAGTAGTAGTTTGATAATTTTTAAAAGCCTAAATATTTTGCCACTAAAGTCTCTTAATTTATTTCGTTAGATCTGGCTACAGAATGAATCGGTGTTCTACCAGATACGACCTTAGATTAAATAGTCAAAATCTTGCTGTAACACCACATTACAACTTGCAAATTTTCTTTAATTTTTTTTTACATCGGTTGCCCCACGGCTTTTTAACAGCTTACCTTATAGCATATGAAACATTAAAAATGAATCCATATTTCTCAAAAATTTTAAATGCTGGCTTATAAATTTAAGCTATGATGATATTGATGTCCATAATCTGATTAGTTTATTTATTTATAAATTTATTTATTTGAGAATGCTTTCGAGGTTTGCTAAACCTAACGAAAGATGAACAAATTCTCGAACTCCGGACCTTGACCGAAGGAGGCTGCTTACAGAATCTCTGACCCGAGATTACACAATGCATAACATCACTACCCTGATGGACCAAGCATCTTATTGGACGCGAAAAGATAAAAACCACGAATCGACCAACATTCAACCCGAAAAAAAGAAAATAAAAAAAGCGTCCAAGTGCGAGTCAGACACGCACCCGAAAGGGTTCCGTACCACCGTACAATAGAATCAACATTTTTTAATTTTAAATATCTAAAAGCCTACTTCTTGGCGTTAAATAGCGTTGCGGTTTTTAAATCACGGTCTTTGTTTGGAGACCGCCCTTTATTTTCAACTTTATTTTGTTCATGGTGTTTAGTGTCAGCCTTAGTCTATGAAAATTACTTACAATTTTATTACCGATTGACGGTTAGACGGACGAATGGACGGACGGATGGACGAACGGATAGACGAACGGATGGACGAACGGATAGACGGACGGATGAACGGACGGATGGACGGACGTATGGTCGGATGGATGGACAGCGGAGCCTTAGTAATAGAGCTCTGTTGCTACCTTTGGGTGCGGAGCGCTAATTAAATCACTGGCGGTTGTCATTGGATGAATTGCATGTAGAGTAGTCCCAAATAAGAACTGCGAGCCTATTAACTGCGATGGAGATGTTAAAACTAATTGTTATTCGAAAAGAATAAATCCTCGAGAATGGGCAAATTGCTCTTTATACACGAAATCTTTCATTTAAAATGAAAAAAATGGGGCTTCTTAATATTACATGGAGTGAGCACGGAGAGAAAGGATCTGTCCAATTTAAAAGAAACTCAAATAACTGAAGTTCTCGGAGGTCAAAATACAAAGTAATTTTCTTGTGAAGAAGGTCTTATAAGTGTTTTAGTATGGTTTCGATTTTTTCACAGGATGTTGCCTATTTTTAAGCTCATTTCCTATTTTCAATTTTCTACAAAAATCATTTTACTTGAGTTGCAAAGAAGCAAAAAGGATATAAATATATTTTTTTCTTTTATTTTGAAACCGACAAATAAAAGTTATTAATACGTTTGCATGCTGCAAAAGAGTCCTTGTTTTATTAATAGTCCTAATATATTTTATTTTAATAAGAAATTCATTGATATAGTATTTCATTATACGACAAACCCTTCATGCCAAAAAAGGACAGTCGCCTGTCTAGTGGATGTCGAGAAAGCCTTTGAAAAGGGTTTGGATTGACGGCCTTATTTAAAAACTAATCAGATATGAGTTTCCCAATCATCTTACAGCAATAATCGTATCTGTGATACGCGAGAAGAAATTCGTTGTAACAGATAGAAAGTACAAGACTGAAAAAATGTTTACTGTACAGTATCCGTACAATACTCTTTAATATTTACGTTTCTAAAATGCTGAGGGACTTGTATGGTTCTATAGTATTCGCCGACGTCGTTAATTCTGTATGCTTATGGTTCAAAAATTTGCGAAATTAAAAACGTACTCCAACTGAAGTTTGATACCCTCGAGCAATTATGTCGCTGTAGAAGCTTTTTATTCCAACTTTTTGAGATCAGATGTGCAGGTCATTTGCTACCACGCTTTTGTGCGTCCATTTTCGACTTATGCAAGTCCAGTGTGGTGGAAAATAAGCCCATCTTATATGGAGAAGTATAGAATTTTTCAGAGGAAATACCTACGAGCATGCACGGGAATGTACAGAAGCGCTCATTCCGACTTTCGGCATG
This sequence comes from Orthonevra nobilis, assembly GCA_963555765.1. Lineage (NCBI taxonomy): Eukaryota > Metazoa > Arthropoda > Insecta > Diptera > Syrphidae > Orthonevra > Orthonevra nobilis. The sequence goes on along the minus strand of OY743225.1, from coordinate 22,688,690 downwards.
AATTCTCCAACAACGAGGAATCATTTTGCGCGGTCGACTTATATTATTGAGAATAAATTCATTACCGGAAATTCATTGATTAGTGGACATATACCACCTAAAGCATTTCCTAATTGGGATGCATATGGCAATCTTTCAGACTCGAGTAATGTCCCTATCATGTTGCCAGAAGAGCAACAGACAAACGAATCGTCCATGTGCCTGCACACTCAAGGGATGAAACCAATTTTTGGAATTACTGCATGAGAGTACCTGATAGAGATGTAAAAGATGACAATAGGTCACATTTCGTTCATAGATTCTTTTACATATATTAAAATTTAAGGGATTTTTGTAGTGACCCATTTTGTAACTTAAGTCAATGAAAAAACGATGGAACAAATGCAAACGAACGCTGACTTAACGTTAAGAGATATTTAATTGGTTTCTCTAGAAAAGTTGAAGAACAAAAAGGTTTAATAAAAATCGATAAACTGTATTGCTCGACTTGACAAATTTCAAATCACTATGCAATTGGAAAACTGCGGCGAGGGAGCATCCATTAATATTTGCCACGCCTTTGCTGCCTGGAAAATGATGTCTACAATTCGGCTGAACTTTCTCCATTTTTATTGTTATTTTATAATACCGAGTTTGACTTACAGTACTCAATGGGTAAGCGTGGGTTTTCCCGCGCCTTTTCTAAAATTCTATTACATCCTATGATAAATGCATGGATTATAAAATTAATCCTTTTTTGTATGTGTGTGGGTAAGGTAAAAATAAATTTTTCTAACAATTTTTGCATATATAAAACACGAAAAAGTACATAAATTATGATTTAGTTTTTAACAACCTTGCAAGGATCACAAGCAAAAATAAATAAAAAGAAATATATGATGGACTGCTTCAAGCGAGGAAAGCCTTTAACACGCCAAGCAAAACAACAAAAATTTGGACTTCACCTTCAATCAACAAAATAGCGGACCTATAGGAGCGGCTGTGAAGAAACCATCAGAATTTGTCGGACTTTCGAAAAGGGTTATCTACAAAATAATCAAAGAACATCAAACTGGAACACTACAATCACCCAAGAAGAAAATTCCTCATCGGCATTTGATCACTGATTTGGACAATTCTAATAATCTGCTACTTTCACCAATTTGACAAAAAAATCATAACATTGAGGAGCTTTGGGGAAAAAATCTATGATGAACTTGAAATCACTTCAGCTTTCGCAAGACGGAAGACAGTAATAAACATCTTCTGTTTTGTGTGGAATGACTGGAAAAGAGAAAACATGCGCGAACTTACAGCAGCATACTCATTTGAAACGATCTATACTTGTGTTTATCACACTCGAATTTGTGTAGCTTACGACAAATAAAGAACTTTAGCACATATCTCTACAGTCGGGCTGGCACTGGCTCTTATGCATTGTGCAAATTGACCGCAGTGCGATGGAAGGTGACATCTCATTGTTATATTGTCTGAATATTTTAACAAGTGTCTATAAAAATCAAACTCAGTGAATATCAAAGCGATGTATATAATATCAGATAACTACTTCCATATTCTCTCCTAAGACTCCTTGTTTGGTATAAACGCAGCTTCGAGGTAGAATGCACGCTAACCAGTTTTAACTAGGCTATTGTGTACACACAATATGCATATGCCGTGCAGTTTTTTTATTTTCGTTGCACAATCTTCAGACGTTTTCTTGGATTAGCCCAGTAGCCATAACGTGTTTACATGCGCTTTTGCCTTTTTTTTCTAGCAAGTGTTAGCCGCAGAATTGTCTTAGCATGAACTATGATGCTAATCTTTTTCTGGCACTGCCATGAATGAGCTAAGCTCTGTTTTTCTATCAGCATTAATACATTCCTATGTACCTATCAGCAGCGGATTCATATATCTATTTCCATACAAAAATGCAGCGCCGACTGGATAGGGTTGATAAATATTCTGTTCTCCCAAGATAATCTTCTTACGATGCTAGCCTATAGTTAGTCATTCCTTCTTTTTCATCATCTAAGTAATTTGGCTAAAACTTCAGTTGCACTAAATTAAAGTTAAGACAACTTTATTTGCCGCAAATCTGAGACCATTTAATTAGCGAAGTTATTTTATATCCTAACTTCACCCTCCTACAGTTGAGTCGAAATGCGAAAGCCAGACCAATTGGAAGATTTAGAGTTAAGCAACTCCACCAAAGTTGTTGTTCTGTTTTACCATTCATCCGATTGAGTTAACACAACTTACAACTGCAACCGCAATAATTTACTTTGAGCACCAAAACTTGGAAGCCATTACGAGTGCAGTAACAACACGTCTTCCCAGCTCACCTTGCCGACGAACGCAAGAAGAACCCCCAAATGAGCAATTCCGCTCACCGAGAATGTAGTATCCGAGATTTGAGCAACAAATTAGATCTTCATAAATACTCCAAAGTGTACACTAGTTATCCAATTTCCCGGCACTTTGCAGGCCAGTCACGTTCTTCCACTGTAATAATCACTGAACTTTTCACGCGCGCAAAAAACAACAGCAGAAAGCGTTATCCCGCCCCTATGCCGCCGCTACGTTGTGATTTCCTGCCACGCGCTCCTTTTGTCGGAAGACATCAGCTCTGCTCATGTTGGTAGCCTTTTGGCTTAGCGCTGAGTAAGTCCTGTCGCTGGTTCATGTCTTTCGCTGCGGTTCTGGTAGCTGGGGTCAGTGTGAGTCAGTGAGTTTGGAAAATTTATGCAGATCCACGTTCACGCATTTCGTTTTTTTACGACCACATTCCGACACAAGGTGGGATAGAGAAGCCACAGTGATCTGGTACCATCTAAGGGTAAATAACCTTCCTAGTGGAGAGATAAATTCACTTCTTCGTCCTTCGAGGGGAGACCTATGTACATATACATGCGAATGTACCGTCTAAAGATAATAATAGCTGCAATTGCCCTCTACCGCTGCTGCGTGTATGTCCGTTTCAGGCACAGCAAAAGAAAGACAACAGAAGGAAAATTATTGTTAATTCGGTTTGGGGGTTGGATATACGTTCGGTTTCGGAAAAAGGCAAAACTTAAGGCAAACGTTGAACGTAGAAATGTGGAAAGATAGCGAAAAATCATCTGGCTGGCTTTTGCCGTTGAATGTAAATTTCAAAAGCTGTCATAAGCAGATAAGGCCAAGGAAAAATAAACTCTGCTTCCCTGATTTACGAGATACTTTTTGCATATGCTAATGAGTGGGGCCAGGACAGACTGTGTCGTTGGAATCTACCCTTTAATCAGCTGCAACCTACCCGGATTGGTGGACACACACAATTTTGGAATTGATATGCTAATTTCGGTATCAGAAAGAATCGTTTCAGGTTGGTGTGGGGGGAGGGGTGGATATGGCGCGCACACAGCGAAGTTCCATTCTTTTGTTTCACGTCGAAGCCACTCAACAAAGAGCTAACAGCTAACAGCTAACAGCTAAAAGCTAAAAGCTAACAGATATGCAAATGAAAGGAATGCTTCTTTTTATGAAAATCCAAAAGTATGCAGATACATTTTAACATTTTAGTTTTGCAGAAACCCTGGGAAATTCCTCAGCGACACTTGAAGTTTTCTGATAGCTAACGGAGTAAGAAAAACTTCGTATCGCAAAAGTTTTCGCATTTAATTAAGAATTTTTCGACGCTCCGCAACACACGTGTGCGCGGTTGTATCGTTGTATGTCTTGAACACTATTTAACTTGTTTTTTCTTTTGATTTTTTGTTGCTGGAAAATTCCATCCTAAACTGTTGCTGGGAGAAGTACTTAGTTATTTTGGTTTTTTGTACGTATGTTTGGGATTATCATGCTCGGGCAAACTTTCTTGTGTTCGTTTTCGTAGAAAGAAATTCCATTCATTGATTGTTTTTAGAAAACAAATAGGTTTCAGGAAATGTCTAGGTACTCAAGGTTGCTTTGTTAATTTCACCTTAACATGTTATTATAGTTTCGGCTTTTTCTAACACAGAAATTTTTGAAAAAAAAGACTGGATAAACGAATTCGAAACTTGAAACCACTCACTTTTACAAACTAGTTTATGAACCAATTTCTAATCTTGATGAATTTTTCTCATCTTCATCATCAGATATAACTGTGCCATTTTAGTTACTTGCGAAAGATAGTTTCGATGGCGCAGGTCACTGTGATTACTGCAAACAATTTTTGTTATTGCTATGGTGACTGTCGCATTGCTTTAAACAGATTTCAAACTGGACATTAAAGCGAATTCTCGGCTTCTTCGGTTGTCCTCATCCTGTCATTTTATCCATTTTTTCTTTGCGCCAAATAGCCATCTCAGACTAACATTCCAAGACAGTAACATGTGTGCCTACTAGAGTGGTACTCTCCAAGTAGGGAAAAAAATTCAAGTGTCTGGTAATCCGATGGACTTAGATATCGGACCCCATCTTTACTAAAATTTTATTAAAGTATTGATTCCATCCATTTGCATCATCTCTTTAACCTAATAAGAGTATAATTAACGCTTTGAAGTTCGTAGTCAAGTTGATTGCAAGGTATTTGGCATCAGTCAAGATTTTTGTTATTAGTCCTTAGCTATGTGCTCTGAACCATGGTACTTCAGGTTCCAGTTCGTTTTCTGAATTTTATTCTTCCTACTATTCGGACTTTTCTATCCTTAGAAGAAATTTACATCTCATAAATTTTACACAATTTTATGGGCTGGTTTATATCCATTTTGTATAGCTAAGAAGAAGAAGAGGCCATCTCCACTGTAGATCTTCTCATCAACCCGACCTCTGCCGTCCCCTATTTTTGGATTATTGGGTACATATAGATATGCTTACAAACCAAATTGCCATATTTAGAGCCAACCAAGGTCCCATTAGGTATAGCACGAAAAAGTCAACTTTTGAAGCGGTTTGCATGCTAGAGGCTCAATTTTGTTGACGGCGATGTGGAGCCAACAATACCGTCAACAAAGTGATTTGAGATTAAGGCAAATGATAATAAACAAATGATTACATAAACGCGCGAGTTACCTGCCTCATCTCACCACAACCGCAAATAAAAACAACTTACTTTGATTCATAATTGGCGCAGTCGGCCTGAAAATAAAATCCAGTTGATTATAAAAGAAAGTAAAAATAAGAAAAAAATTTTAACTTCAAAATTGTGTTAATCATAACAAACAAATGACTTAGAAAACTATAAAAAAAAAACGTGGTAATGCAATAAATAAATTTTCCTGAGTGATAACACTGGATTGAAGCACATTCGACGGATTATAATCGAGTGACGAATTTTAATTCCTTGGCTTCGAAGAACCCACGCTGAGCATATGCAATTTGGACCAAGTCGTTAGTACCGTCAAGATTAACAACGTTTTGGAACTGTGTGTCTATGATCCAACAGATGAATCCAATTTGATGCTCGTATTTGTGCATTTATCATTTCCTTTTTAACTTTCTTTTTAAACTTTTCCGTGTGTTGAAGGAAACGAAAGTTAGTGCGTAGGTAAATGAACGTATTTTGCATATTCTTCGTATTAAGGCAAATGAGTAGAACAATTAACTATTTTTACTCAAAAATAATTGAAATTCTATCTACACTGATGAACTTTCATGAGCTTCACCCAAATGTGATCAAAGCCTAACAGCAGCTTTATGAAGAGATGTGTTTAAACACATTTTTAGCAGGTCTGAGAGAACCATAAGGATCTACTATACGAGCAATGAGACCCAGTAAATTTGCAGACGCACTTAAATTCTGTCTGAAAAATTATCAACACCATAGGCCTGCCTCCAATATTTCCAAATTATAACCAACAGAGGAAACCATCTTATCGGTAAAATTTCACTAATTCCCTTAACAGAGAACCTTATTTCAAAAATTCTTCATATAATCACCGAAACTCCGCTCATCAAAATAACTACCATTCGAAACCATCTTCCGGATAGATGAAGGGTGGTCGCCCACAAACATCATATTTTCAGCCAAAACCCCTAAATCAGAATACCCAATTTTAAGACTTCCTACTCCAGAGCCAATGGACACCTACAACCAATAGCAGGCAATTTACTAACTCCTCTAGAAAGAAAAAGTTCTTAAAATTTTAGAACAGCTTTCAATATAGAAACAAATAATGACAATAATTTTAAAGAGTGCAATCAAACCCCAGATTTTAATCCAGCACACAAGAATTTTTAAGGCGGTTTAGATAAAGAAAATTTACATTAACAAGCCTCGGAGAAAGCATAGGTTACCTATGTCTTAATAATTACAACTGCTGCTTACTTCCTAATGTTAATATTAGTTTATTTTATATGAAAATGATAAGAAATTTTTTAGTTTACCCCGGGAGCAATATGTCATTTATAGATCCAGATGTTGTTGATGGCAGCAATATTGAGTTTATTGATCCGGTTGAAGTGAAAACTATTTTTAAAACTCATAAGAAAGATAAACAGATATGATTGAATGGTTTAAAGTAATTTAATACAAAAAAGTCATTATTTTTCACCTTGCTTAAATTTAACAATTACTTCAATGGATTGATTTGAACGGACATAATGAAAGAACTCGGGATTAAAATAGATCTCCAACAATCTTGTTTAGAAGTCGAAAATGTGAGGATAAATCTTCAATATAAACTTAATTTAAATCCGGTAAATCCGGTAGCATACATATAAAGCCAACTCAAATACAAAATAACCTCATTATACCTGAGGGAATATATAAATCGGAAAATTGGTATTCGCTAGTAGAAATAATAAATACATCAGACTCTCCATTAAGCTACGTCATTGAAGAGCCAATAGAAGCTCAATTGATCGATGAAAAAGATTTTGTCGAAATACATAACCTTACCTTTATCGGTTCACAACAAAAAGATAGTAAAAGTGTTTATGACTTAATTGAACGGATCACTTAAACCCTGAAGAGAAATAGGCAATAGGTAATTTACTTACTTTAATTCATAATTCGCGCAACAAAAAAAAAACAAACCAACATCCACAATCATATCACTTCTAGAAGGCTCAAAAATTAAGCTCCAGGGGCTCACATTCGGGCTATTAGAAAGTTCCGGGCATTTAATGCCTTCTTCTGCACTATCTTCTTGCCCTCCAAATCCTTGGAAGTAATTATTATGCAAGGCATCGGCAAATCTTTCCCACAAAATGTTGGTAATTATCACGTCCTAGTAAGAAAAGAAATTGCAGCTCATGCAGTTCAAATTTATGAAATTTATTTTGTCCATTATACAAAAAAAAACCCAAATCTTTTAACAAAACTTTAATCGACATTTTATAATTTTAATAGTATTTTTATCCCAATGGACTCATTCCATCGTCTGCATCAAGACTCACAAATAAACACATTAGGCACTTGTCAATTAAAAGTTGTAAAAAAATTCCTAACACAATTTTTTATAAAAAGGTCACGGTACATGATGATTGCTTTTTAGAGCGGATAGCTCTCGCTCACAGATTAAATAATCATTCTGAATGATCGGGAAATTTCTTACAATAAGTTGAACAATAAGTTTTCAATCTCTGAAGAACTGCTTGACTGAAATTTTTGACGTCTTTGTAGCAAGTTTAGAAAGTGATCCTTATTTCAGTTATTCCTTACGTGAATGAATGAGAGAATGCTAAGTTTTGCTAACAATACTTGAAATACAATATTTATTACCTCCAACAGGTTCCCAAAAACACGGATGAAGACAATAAATAAAAAAAGTACAACAGCTCCAAGGCAATATATTCCATCACGTTTGTCTAACGTTTCTCGCAAGAATCCAAATTCCTATGCAAAAAAAAAGAAGAACGAAACAAGTGCATGCAGAATGCAAGATGCTTTACTATCCGACTCCGACATGCCCTGCAACACTGCATTATCTCAATCAACCCTAGCCAAGGATACGGAAAATTGCTCTTCTGGCTGAAGAATGACGGCAGTTTACGGAGATGCTGTGATGTGTGCACAACTGTTCTGATGCCACTATCACCCTCACAGTTTGGTTGCAAATCCATAGCACATTTATCTTTGGGTAGATTTGGGCTCCAGTATACACCCGCATGTCGCTTATCAATGTTTTGATACCCTCTCACCAGTCTGGGGCCTCAGAGATTAGTTTTTCGGTGTTTGTTGGTGATGTCTGGTAAAATCAAATATTTGTCAAGACTATTCCCCAATAACTGCGCCAATATTTGCGAACTCATCAGATCAAACAACATATCCAATTTCCATACGTAACGTGCTTCCAAGCAGCCCCAAATATCGCCCAACATACAACATTCATAATCCAAAGGTGTGCCACCCCTTTTCCAGCCCGACATGTGACATCCTTCATCGTTTTACCTGCAAATTAGAGAAAAGGTAAGGAATCGCATCCCCTTGCATCTGGAAAATGTGTTATGCTTTGGAATCCCTTGAGGCATTTAACGTGTCGGAAAGTGGTAAACGAGTATAAATACATTTTTCCACAGCTAGCGCCAGTTACTTATTGTTGCCTGCAACAGTCGAGGATTGATAAATGGAGGCGGAAGCGGTTGTAAATTTTCAGTTAGGTTACTCCAGAAATGAATTGCTGATGAGTTGGAATTAGTGTAAACCCAGATATGCATTTTGAACAGCACGCATTTGGAGGGTGACTGTATAGTCCGAAAAGAGTGTATAGAAAAAGTGTGAGATACGTTTCTTGGTTGATTTCATGAAATGTCCACTCGTCGTCGCTGAATTTTTGTCTTGAAATGCTAAAGCTTACTTATTGTTATGTTATGATAAGTTGTTTGACATCCTATGACATAATATTTTTTACTTTCCATTGGCATACGATCTAGAAAATGCCACCTTCAGCACATTACGTAGGGGTAAACAGAAAGAAATAAGAATAACAAAGATGGAGAGCAGTTAGGCTTTTCTCATAATCACCAAACCAAGTCAGGTGAATATGGGTGAAGTTCGAGGATTACATCTTGGATTGCTGCCATGGCAATCAGAAATTAAGTTACGCAATAGGATCAAGATATTCAAAGAGGCGATTTTGTTTTGGGTTTGAAACGATGGTCTTTTCCATGCGATTGATAAGTGTTTCGTTTCAGGGTCGAGACATTTACCCTCCGTTTGATTATCCTTTCAAGACATCATGATCTTATACCATTTTCATCCTTGTACTCGTCCTTGCAATTCATCTGTGTTTGTTTTACCGACAAGGGAGACGCAATGATCATCAGTTAACCACAGACGGTGGTCGAATACACGTTTAAGGCTCTTTGTGAACTTTCATAATAATCGAATTTTGTTTTGGAATTACTGATTGAAAAAATGTCTGCCAAAGATTTATAAGCCGAAACTCTGAGAAAATTTGCAACTTCATATTTTAAAGCTGTACGCTGCTGCAAGAAGTTAAAGCTGAGAAGAATACAAGCATAGCAAAGAAAATGTGAAAACAGTCAAAGACCTTATGTTAACTTACCGAAGAGTAACCTTCAGACATTCCTTCATTTCAAAGGGATATCACATTGCATTATTTAGAAAAGCCTTCATAACGAACTTCATGTGAATGTATCGGTGCGCTAGGTATCCAGAATGTTAACTGCGAAATATAAAAAGAAACAAGATGGCATTTTCATTACAAATCCTAAGAAGTACTAAGTTTGTTGGGAAAATTTATTGCCACGGATTATAAATTGATTCATAACTTCAATCATGGGAATAAACGCCTGAAAAAGACTGTATTCACCGACACAGAAGACACTGAAAGTCGCATCTGTATTTTGGAAAGTCGGCTGCAGAATTGGTGCACTCAAATGAGCAGTCTTTTGAATGAAAAATTATTCTAAAATCAATTGGAAGGCTTTGAAAAAATCAAAAGAAAAAAGAAGAAACAGCCGTTGCAAAACGTTGAGCAGTGTTTTTTTCTAAAGCCTTTCTAAAATGCAAAACAAAAAATAAAGCAAAATTTAAAGTAATTTATTTGTATTTGTTTTTATTAAATTTGAATTGCTTTTCAAAAAAAGATTAATTTTACAATCTAACAAAAGCATTAAAATCAAGTTTACAAATTAAAAACCCTATAATAATAAAAAAGAAAATCAAGAAAAGAAATTTTGAAATTTTTAATTTCAGTTTAAAAAATTAATTTTATTGAAACTTTAATATTAATATAATTTTTGTAAAATATAGAAAAACTTAATAAAAACTTAATTAATTTTGGTTCGCAATCATTTATGCTAACGGGTCCAGAACCTCAAAAGTAAAAACCTAAAAAGTTTATTGTTTATTATTGCTGAGGCTCACGAGGCAGGGAGTTCCATAGGTGAGTAGCATGAACGAAGAACTGTCGCTTGGAATTAGACATAAATGTGTAGGGGGAAACAAAGCGAAAGATTTTTGTCACCGAGGAAAGACTTATCTGTAAAAGAGATATTCAGTATATGTAGCTGTATGATGTCGTGCAAACATGTTATGTCTCAAAACGCTAGCAAGTTATCGAGCGTACAAGATAGCGAGCAATATTATTGTTTGCAACATTAAGCTTTCTTTTACTAATACAGTCAACTTTAAAAAAATCTCGTAGCAATACAGAAAAGTTGGCAGTCTTTTTTTCGTCAGCATTGTCCTTACAGCTGTAGGAGTGGACATCTGAGATGACCAGAGCAAACAAAGACTTCCATAAACCCCGCCAAAAGCCGCGTCAAAATGGGTAGGGAACTGTTAAAAACTAACCCAAGATTTGTTGCAGTATCTACAAAGGGGAAGTTTCCTCGCCCATGATTCATTGGTGGCAGAGTAGTCAAATCCTGTGTTTTCCTGCATATAAGAATACCCTTCGAATTTTCAAGGTTCAAATACAGAAAGTTACGTTGAGCCCAGAGAAGGATATTTAGCAACTTTTCGTTTAGCTGCGCAACGACTTGGACTAAGGAATAAACATAACCACTCAGAGTTGACAGGACATCATCGGCATACATTTGCATTAAACACCGTTGGACAATTTATCGCAAGTCATTGATTAAGAAAAAAAAAGGACAGGCCAAAAAATTGATCCTTGAGGTACTCCACTTGAATGTTTGATAGCATGAATGTTTGTTGGTGACAAAGGGGTTAATGTTATATGGCTCAAAACCTTTATTATATATATCAATTATCTAACCTTTTGGATGATCCCGCTAACTTATCGAGTTTTTTATAGGCCCTGTCAAAGTTGAATAGGTTTGGTAGTAACCGGAATTTCGACGTCCGTTTTAAACTTTTTATTTTTTAAACGTATTTAAAAAACTTAATTTATTTAAAAACAATTAGTCGTTTATTAATTAGTATAGACCTTACTCCAATTGAGTGGGCCAATGGACTTGAGACATTAAAGTCAGTCGTAGGATGAGCAAGAGGATGAGATGTTTGATGCCTTACTTACTTACTTACTTAACCAACTAAACTTCTGGAAGGATCAGAATCTAAGATAAAAATGCTTTCCAGCCTTGACGGTCCTGAGCAAGCTGCTTCTACTTGGCTAAAACAAGCTTTCTAGCGTCTGCGATTGTATGATCCTAGAATCAAAGAACCTCTTCATGAGCTTGGTAGCTTGAATTCGAAGACTCTTTTGGCTAGAGCATTACTGTCCATTCTCTCGGTGTAGTCGACGGAGCTTGGCTTTCCGGACTATATCAACATCTCTGTACAGCTCATACAGTTCGCGGTTTGCCTTCTCCTCCATAAGCCATCCTCGCTGATAGGACCAAATATATTTCGAAGAATCGCAATACATGTTTGCTCATCCATTTAGTTTATCGTGCAGTTTTTCTTTCCTTTGTGTTTGAGTTTGGAGACTAGTTGCTTTGATAAAGAAATGCTTTATTCTCCGTCGGATTTCCACTGCGGTTTCGTTTGTGAACGAATGTTAAGGTCATCAGAATGTTCTAAACCTGTAATAGAAAGACGCGGAAAGCAAAGGCAAAGTCAGTTCTGAGCATTTATTATGATAAGACTTTAAATACTACTCAGTCGTTATTATTAATAACCAAAACACAAATCTTCACTTCCTCGATTTTTATATTGCGTTTCGGATGCGTTTATAAAGACGACCTCCGTAAAGTTGTATTTGGTTGAGGCCCAAGTTTGAATGCGGCTTTTGCGCTCAAAAAATTCTGAGTTGAATGACTATCGCTTCTTCGCTAAAACGAAGTTTAGCTTGTTAAATCTTGAAAACCAAGTTTTAGCAATAAATGAACATATGCTTTTGTAGATTTTATTGCATTACAAAGTCCAAAACTCAAATGGAATGGTAATAAAATTTCACAACAATTTGCTTAGACTTCATGACTTTAAATTCGTTTTTCATCCACACAATGGGAATTCAATTATGTCGGTAGCTCATCACGAAACAGAACAAACGACCACTTCTCTGGCAGTTCACACTGAACGTGACTCCCAGCCTTATAGACCACTTTACACTTCCAAAAGAATTGCAAACCATCTAACAAAGTTCACTTAAGCAGGGCCAAGCAGCCACTGTCAAAACATAATGCGATAATGCACATCAACTGCAGGACTAAGCCCTATGTACGTTGTTCAATTCGGAAATTCCGGAGTCCCTTTTCTGTTACTTTGTTCTCAGCTTCTCAACTCAGCTCTGCCTAAATGTTTCAGTAAAATCTATTCCAGTTCTTCCTTTTGTTCTATTGTGGATTCGAAAAAAAAAAAAACAGCCAAAACTCAACAGCAGGAGGATCTGCGAATGCGGAAACTATTACGGCGTTGTTTCACTGGTCAAAGCAACATACATATACCAGCACCCGTCAGGACAATAAAAATATCCCCAACCCCATTGGTGCCCGAATGGCACTTCCGCTCAACCTTCACGTTACAATGACAGTCCGCTGTCAGTGTTGACCGCTCGAAGACATTACTTTGAAGAAGTTTTCGATTGGTTTGAGGCAGGACTTTGGCAACTGCAAGTTGCCAACGTCAAACAGGACGACGACGGCGTGCAATTGGAATCATTTTGCTTTGCACAATGTGTGTTGGTTTGAGCTTGTGTTTTTTTTCAGCTTAAAAGTGGTCACGCATCGTACTTGGTGGCGAATCCTGCCATTGTGTGGTCATCGCTAGGCTAGTGGCACTTGCTACGTTAAGTGTAGATACTACATTATCCTGTCGGCACTTTTTAAACGAGTTACAAAATTTTGAATGGAAAAGTTAGCCAAGTTTGCACATTGTCTTTTTTCTTTATCGTCTTCTCTATCCATCATTCGTGTTGTTGCATTCTGTTTGGTCATCTTTTCGCAAGCATTTCGTACACTTTTGTCTTTGGAGATGACATCAAGTGAGGCTGAAGGAAACTTGAAAGGTCTTTCGAAATGTTTTTTCTTCTCTGCTCTTTTTTTGTTTTCATTGAGTTTGTTTTGTTTTACATTGTGGTTTATCAAAGAAAACTTTTCACAGCAGGAACTGCCAGCAGAAGCCGGAATACTTTTACTTGTGGTCAAGTTGCCTGACGTTCTGCACAGGAGTAGGGGAAAACAAATAAAAAAAAACAATTGAAGGAATTGAAAGACAAACAGACAAAAGGATGCACTGTGAAAGAAGTGGAGAAGTTGTAATTGTTGTCAGGATTGTTACTTTCGCATTCAAAAGTTTTGATACGTGTTCGTGATGACGACAAAGCCTTTCATTTATTTGAAGTTGTTTCGTCGAAGGTGTTTTCTCGTTTGATTTTCCTTTATTGTTGTCTCTTCAATCAATCTATCAAGAGAGTGTGACGCTTTGTCTTATGACGGCTTTTGTCCGAATTGCTATCGTGATTTATGACAAGTTTTCTGTCATAGATTTCATCTTATTAAAAAGGACACTTGACAATTGGGATATTCATTAAAATATTTTTTTAGTTATAAAGTTACCATAGGTTTGTTTAGTTTCGTCGAATCTGTATCCATTTGCTTAACTGTTTAACAGATTTCCATAGATTTTCCGACTGTGGTATCGGAAGCTTTAAAAGTCTTAAATATCCGCAAAGATATCAATAAATGTGTCTTTTTTGCGAAGGGTATCTCCCGTGTCAAATAAGTACCATACCGGAATTTCTTGAAGTGTAACCATTTCTGTTTTTTACAAGCAGTCTATTTTTTAAATAGGATTCCATTATCCTATTACGATGAAAAAAAATTACGTAGTTTTATTTTAATCCATGCCTCATGCTTAAAAAATGCCGTGAAGGACACTTCGACAAAAATGTTTGTCTCTGAATGCTATTTCGATTCCGTAAGTAAGCCTAAAAGCCTGGGGGTCAATTCTGGTTCTGTGAAAGCGTGAATCGAATAAATCCTTTTCACATTCGCTTTCACGCATTGCTTTCATTTTTTCGATTCGCTTATTACTAAATTGCGATTCTCGTTCAATAAGTGAAACTGCTGTGGTGAATTCAATATCGCACACAGTGGTGATTGAATTGCTGTCATTTAAACACATTGTGAATGTCAAAGCAAGCAGTTTGGTCATTGTTGTAATTTTAATTTTGTCAATTGTTTATATATTTTTATATTATAGAATGCCTTCAATATATAGAAGACTTCTTATCGAAACAAGGCGAAGAAATGTGCTATACAAATAAATACACAATTCTGTTTTCAAGGAACAAAATGCGGATTATCAGGCGTCGTCTCAGAGACAACGAAAATCCTTTTGAAGTGATAACGGAGAAACACTTCACACAATTATATCGCTTTCCTAAGCATCTATGCAGAACCCGGTTTGAAGAATTGATCCCGCTCCTTAAAACATCATCAAAAATACACGCTCTTTCATCGCATATCAAAGTGATATGCGCATTGCGGTTCTTTGCTCAAGGAAGTTTTCAACGAGCTGTTGGTCAGTATAGCTTGACTTTCTTGTCTTAAACATCGGTATCTCGGTGCATTACAGAGGTTGCAATTAGTTTGAACTGCATAGCGAACCGACATGTCAAATTTCCAAGCTCTTCACAGTTATCTGAGATAAAAAGAAGTTTTTTTGATATTGCTGGTTTCCCGAGTGTTATTGTTTTGATTGATGGCACACATATTAAGATCGCAGCACCAAAAAAAGAAATAGAATATGTTTACTACTGTAGAAAAGGTGGTCACTCGAAAAATGTTCAAATAATATGTGGAGCAGATTATTTAATTTTTAGTGCCAATGCGCGATTCGACGGAACGGCTCACGATTCTTATATTTGGAGATGTTCGAAAACAAAATGTACATCGGAATCTTTATATTCTTCAGGTGAAAGAAATTTTTTTTACTCGGCGATAGTGGATATCCATTGCAGCCGTGGATAATGACTCCCTTCACTGAAACAAATTCTGAGGCAGAAAAAGCATATAACAGGGCTCCCAAGATAACTAGGAGCCATGTCGAAAGTTGTATAGGCGTTTTAAAAAGTAGGTTTCGTTGCTTGTCAGCAGAAAGGGTTTTATTTTACGCTCCTGGCAAATCAGGAGTAATTATCAATGCTTGTATTGTTTTGCATAACATGTTGATTAGAGCTGGAATTCCTTTGCTCGAAGATGTATCAACTGAAACCGGTATTGGAGCTGATGAGACAGATGTTACTGCAAGTGGAAATAATAACTATAATGAGCCTAATGTTTTAGCTGAAGGGAGAAATGTTCGACAGTTAGAAATCATTTCTCTAGGTATTAACACACAAAGAAAATAAATGCATTAATTATAAATAAATTTGTTTTTTTTTTTTTTAATTCAATAAGCTCGCACAGAGATTTTCCAATGCCTTCTAAGGCTACCACCTTTCTTTCTTCCAACTTAAGGCGCTAAGCTTTTATTTCAATATTTTTTTGCTCCAACTGCAAGAAAAGGTTTTCATTTTTTGGCAACAAAGGTGTCCGCCTTCTACTTGGACGCCTAATTGCCGGAGTTGTTGTCGCGCGGATGCTGAGGTTGATGGTTGCACTACCTGAGCAGCAGAAAATGTTGACGGCTTTGCTTCTTCATTGAAAACTTCTTCGTTCTCCTCCTGCAACAACTGCTTCAATACTGCTCCGTCCTATGATAAAAGACGAAGAAATTTTTTTTTGTAGTTTTTCATTTTCACCCTTTCACTACAATATTCACTTGCGAATGAGAAAGTGAAAACAAATTATTCATGTGAAAAATTTTGACGTTGGGTTTCACGCTTTCGCAGAACGAGAATCAAAATTGCGGTGAAAAGGTGAAAATATTTTCATTTCATTTTTTCACAGAACCAGAATTGACCCCCTGGACTTATATCGAATGTTTGATGCTGCAACCAAGTTGAACATATTCCCATAGACATTAGCGGCTCTCCCACTGAGACAACAAGCATAAGCAATACACAACCAGCGTTGCCAAGATTTTTTCTGAGCAAAAGCACCGTTCCTTATATTTTCAGCGTTAATTTTGATAATTGGGCACCAGCAAAATTATTTTTCCAGTTTCCCACAAAAAAAAACGAAATATTTATTTAGTTCCAGTCATAAATATGTGTTACCAAGCCTTTGTGCGTCCAATTCTGACCTATGCGAGCCCAGTATGGTGGAACATAATATAGAGTTTTCGAAAGAAAGTGCTTGGGAGCTTGAACACGATTTACAAAAGCGCTTATTCCGACTTTCGGCATAAGCAAAAAATAAAAGACTAGTGGATGCTACCGGAATGTCTAGGATTGACAACGTTATCGTGGGCTTTCTGAGGAATCATTTTGCGCGATCAGCAAATGTAATTGGGAACGAACTCACATCGGTGTTGTTTTTTCCTAACACATAGCACCTCAGGCATTTTTGGATTTAGACGCACATGGCTGCTTGTCAGACTCGAGCAATGTTCCCACAATATACCATGGTGCTAGAATAGTCCTAAAGAGCTCCTGGGTGGAATTACTGTATGAGCGTACCTGAAAGAAAGGCTAAGTCCCAGCAAATACTGGTGGCTCGATCGGGTAGAATGTTAATAATTTGTAGGTAGTTGTAGTTGAAGGTAGTTTTAAGTTTAATGTTAAAGAATTAAGTATTTTTACCCACTTTTTAATTACTTATAATTTACTGTCATTCAACGGTCATTAATTTTGTACATAACATTAGTTTATAAGTATTGTAATACAAGTATTTTAAGTGGCAACAAATAAGTCTTACAAAAATAAATTAGTGCTTGTTAACTTATAGATTAATGGATTTTTTTTAACTATCAATAAAAACAATTGTTGTTAATCCACGCTTACTATAGCACTAAAATAAAATAAATAATAAATTTATTCATGTAATTACAGCAAGAAAGATGTGCCATTAAATAATTTTCAGAGATATACGATTTTAAGGTTCCAATTTTGCAAATCACGCATTCAGGATAATTGTTACTATTACAGCATTTCTAATTTCTTTGCAAACCAAAGCGAATTTGAAAAATTGCTTTTAACATCTCTAAACTCATTTTGTTCCTAAGTTTGCTTTTGACTAGGTTTAGTTGAGTAAAAACCCTTTCAACATCGCCATTGGATTGTGGCAACAAAGCAGTTTCAAGCCTAGTTCGCAAATATTTGCAAAAGGATTTTCTCTTACTGAATGCAATGGTAAGTTTCAGCGTTAAAAAACAGATTTAATGAAGCACTAAAAATAAAATGAAAGCACTAAAATAACGCCCGAGCACTAAAATGACATTTTGGACACTGAAATCATTTTTTGAGCACTGAAATTAACGAAGAAAGCAATAAATTGGCAACGCTGTACACAACCATTATTTCTTCATATGGTCACATTGAAGCAACAGTGTTGCCAGAAATCTCTAACTGTCATGCCATCCGACGACTCTGATGATATGATTTTCTTAATGTGGTGGAATTTAAGAAAAAAAGAGACAACATAAAAGGAAATATTGGGTGCACCCTGCATTTACTAATTTGATATATCATGGTGGAAAAATTTGCGCGAGGGTTTTATTTCAAGAACTTTAAGGATTTGCCAAGCTATTAAATCTCAACCAGAAGTGAATCATCACTGAAAAATTAAATTTACAACAACATCAATCAAAAAAATCATGGTCTATGCATGGTGAACCAGCGCAATCAACATCGAAAAGGTTTTTATTCCTAGTTTTCCTTCTTAAATTGTTCTTTTTGTTTTACTTTTCTAATATATCCTATTGTATCCTGTGTATACAATTTTTCAGTTGTAAGTTAGCGTTATACCATATCTCTGTACTTCGTGCAATATATAGTTTTTACCAAATTACAATTGCAACTTCAAATAACATTAATATAAATAAACAGCTGAACTTGTATTGTCAATTTTCTTCTCAGCGGGGTTCCGGTTAATAGCAAAACATTTTTCAAGATCCTTCTCCTATCCGAGTAGGAATAGGAGAAGGACTGAGTATTTTGTAGAGGCTCAAAATTCGAAATTTCTCTTCGAAATCTTTTCTGAGGCTCTCCCGAAATTTGGCATAATCCCTTTGATTTGGTTCAAAGTTCATTTCCTATGTTACCCTGGAACCACTTTTGACGAAAAGATAAAAACTAATGAAATAAATTACAAATAAAAGTTTATTTCATGGACATTTTTATGTATTATGTGTTGAAAACTACGAGTATATCGGTTAAGTGGCCACTCTTTGAATGCAGCCACTCATGGGCTCTTTTGATAGAACTTTCCATGACTTTTTGAAGCGTTGCCGATGTAATTTGCACGATTTCTTCTCGAATGTTGAGCTTCAGCTCCTCTATAGTGCACGGTTTGTTAAAAACCTTTTCCTTCAAGTAAACGCATAAAAAAAGGCTAGAAGCGTTGTACTGTAGCGATGCCCATTAACTGTAACGCTTGCACCCGCATCATATTCAATGAAATATGGCCCATAAATCTTACGCGAGGCTATTCCCCATTAAACAGTAACAAGAAGTGAGTGTAAGGGACGTTGAAGGAGTTTTTTGGGTTTCTGTGGAAGTTTGCTTATTTTAAAATCCACCCAGACGAATATGTGCCTTGTGGCTTACCATAAAATTTCCTAAAAATTCTTTGTCATTTTCGGCGATGTTTAGGACAGTTCTCTGCAGTACTCTAAACGTTTTTCTGGGTCACCAGGATTCAGATGTTGGCCCAACTGGTTTTGTAAGGCCAAATGTGCAGGCAAAACCTTCCTCAAAATCTGACGAATCGTGCCACGCGATATGCCTTACTCTGTTGTCCGTCGTCGTGTCGATGTTAACGACCTGAACGTTTTTGGTCGATCGTCTATAACGAGGTTTACCGGTGCGCCTCAAATCGCCAACGTTCTCAAATTTGGCCATTTTTGCACGAATATTGAGAGATGTTGGAGCATTTCGAACTTTCGAATAAAATTGCCGATAGGCAAGATGAGTAGAAATTATTGACCGACTGTTTTCCAAAAATAATGCGAAGATTTGTGATCGCTGTGCGATTGTGTATTGCTCCATGTCAAATCTCTTATGTCTGCAACAGAACAAAAGCTATCGTTCTTATATATAGGATAGAGACTTTTGGCACACCCTGCAAAAGAGGAGAGTGCTTTTCGACTCTGAGAAAAACACGTACCCTGTGGGAAATGTTTTAATAATGAAAACCGTCCGGATTCTCAATTTTATCGAAACTGACATAAAAGACGGAAATTGCCGTCCTGTCCTCATTCCGTTGTTCCGCTAAGTTCAGGTCGTTTAAGTTCTCTTTTACCCAAGGTGAGCAAGGCCCTCAAGCCTAAAGATGCTATGGTCTTTCTATCAGATTTTCAGAAGTGTTCCTCTGCGTTCGTCTACATAGCGTTGCAACCGTGGAAGATAAAATAAGAATGTACTCGAAAGCATGGAATCTGAACGACTTTTTATTTCTTTTCAACCGATTGTTAATTTTTAACTTAGTAATAATAATAATATTGAAGTAAGTAAAAAAAATGTATGAGTTGTCAGTTGGCGGTTGTTAGTCTGCCAACTGTCAGTAGGCCAACTGTAAGGTTTTAATTCAGTGCACAAATTAAAAAAAAAGAAATCGGTCAGTAGCAGCTATTATATTATTATTAGTGCGCTACTATACAAGCAGTTCAGTAAAGATCATTGGTGAACCTTATCGGACACGATAACTGGCGGTTCCATTCCGATGACACGACATTCTCCTCAACAAGTTCAGCAATAAAATTAAGGAAAAGTTTCTTTCAAAGGTATACCATGTGCCAAAAAGTAAGCAATACAGGTGCCGTGTCACAAAAAGTATCAAATTGTGCGACAGGTTACATGATTATTGAACTTTGTGTGGAATAAATCGATTGTTGGGCTGCTTGTGTGGAACCTAACCACATCTTACTGCAACTTTAGCTCGATCCAGCCTAAATACTCAATTTTTGGCCATAAAAAGTCTGTTGTGATGCTTCGGTTCCTATCACTGCAGGATGCACTATGTCTTCGTGGAATCTTCTAGCCACAAATATGGCAACTTGCTTGTAAATGTATCCATCGAGGTAGAAAAGTGCCTATCTCGCCTATGTTGCTTCAATCATTGAGTCCATTGGACCTTGTCAGCAAATAGTTCGAGATCTTTATAAAAAATTCTCTTCAGACTACTGTGACCTATGTTCAGTTCAGCAACTTTCCGTTCAAAGGAAGGTCACGGGATAAGTGCTGCCAGTGTAGAAAAAACCGGCCATGTGCGAGTCGGACTCACGCACCTAGGGTTCTGTACAAACCTGTAGGTATAAAAGTAAAAGTTCACCCACTACGGCAATATATAAAAACAAAAAAACATTGCTTCATGCCAGATTTCAAGATTCTAGGTCCACTTGAAGTACCCTTTTGGTTTTGATTCACTTGCGAGTAGTTGCGAGTTTGAAAACATGCGGCTTAATTGCTGTTCCTTTTGATTGCGTGGACATAGTACCCTGTAGATTTTGATTTCCTTGCGAGTGTCGAAAATTTGCAGAAATTTGCGGCATAAAGGGCTGTATCTTTTGATTGCGTTAGCTTAGAAGTTTGATTTATTCAGAGCTCCAAGGAACAGTAGACCGGAGTATTTGATACCTCCACGCGTTTCTGAAAAAAAGAAAGTGATCCTATAAGGGTTCCGTTTTTTCCTTTAGAGGTATGGAACCTTAAAAATGCATTTAAAAATATTGGTTATAAAACACAATAAACGCAACTAATGCAATGCATTGTCAATCCACAATTTCAACATTCATCCTCAATAACTCTTTAAGATAACATATTTGTAAAAAAAAACCCAAACAACGACTGAAAACCAAAATGAAAATGAAAACTTTTCGAATTTATAATTTTCCCTTGTATATTTGCTTTAGCTGTGTGTTTTGTTATTTTAGTCTCCGTCCTTAAATCTCCTATTTAGCATAGGAACAATGCACAAATTATGATAAATGAGACAATCCTGAGCTCAAACTATCTTTGTGCCGGTTGCTGCCCCCCCCTTTGGGGCCCCATTTCTTCCACGTCGTCGTATCGTCAACTTTCGCCAAACCGAATGCGAATGAATAATTTATATGAAATTGCCAAGAAGCAATGAAATGATGAAAAAAAAAGAAACGCAAAAGGAAAACAAGGCAGGAGGTAAAATGCGTGTTAATACTTTTGCCAAGAAGGAAATGGGAAACTTTGAATATGAATATTACTACCAAGGCGACGCTTTTCCCGCACGGTAACGACACAGCCATGCAAAGGAAAAGTTTATTCTTTTGTTTTTGTTTTTAATATTTTGTTTTTTTTTTTAATTTGTTTGACTTGCGGAAAAAGTTTTACAATTTTTCCTTGAATGTGTAATTTCTTTTAGTATTCCGGCAATTGTAGAACATTTTGCATTCCTTTTGTATCCAAACTGCACCTGAATGCATCCTTCCCGAGCCGACAAAACACTTGGTTCCAATTTAAGCGAAAACTACGACGAACGGATCTTCCATTGAGACTATAGTGGAGCACTCACTTGGAAAATTGGTACATTCACACAATTTAATTAACCAGGATAAATATTGTTACAGCAACGCCAGTGAATAAATAAGCAAACGCCAATGCGTTCAAAATTGCTCAGATGCTCACTCAATTCACGGGCATCAAGCTATCGCAAAGCCGCCCTCGGCCCTTAATTCATTATTCGTTGTGCTGGCTGACTGTGTGTCTGTGGCTGTGCCCTGGCAAAGCTTGAGGGCTGTGAAATGTTATTATTCATATCCCAGATGTAAAGGTTATTATGAACAGCGCTGTGTGCTGTCAGACAATTCGTTTCACTTTTGGCACTCCTTCTAACCTATCCCATTGACATTCATCTAAATCCTTCGCTAATATCTGATGTCTGTCTCTTGATTACATTGTTTTTGGGGGGTAACTCTTCGTGGCGTGGATTTTGAGCAGCAAATCATCAGCGTGCGGAAGTAATTTTGTGGGGATTTGTTTGCTCTTGTGTAACGGGCTGAAGGGCGTTAAATCCTTTCACCACCATAGACAATCACCGTGCAATTTAGCGAACACTTTTGAAAAGGAAATATTTTCATGGATTGTTAGATACGACTGGATTTACAATATTTTGTTGGTATTGTTTCTAGTTGCTTTATGGACTGTGCTACCTAGGGTGGACGTACACAAGTCACTAAAAGAGAGAAAATAACTGCAAGAAAAGAAAAAAAAGGTCAGCGTGCCAAATGATAGAAAAGAGTTTAGTAACAGAATTCTACATTGGTACATAAAATCCTAAAACTTTGCAAAACAGGCACCCAATTACTCCGTAAATGTGAAGTAAAACTAGTGACCGATCTGCTGTGGATGTGTTCAAGTAGCTGTGTGTGACCAAAAGGGTTTGAGGGAAATCCCACTGCAGGCCAATGAACCTGGGCCTTAACTTACATGTGTCTCATGTAAGCCCAGTCACTAGCTAGCCACCTTTAATTGCGCACTCCAGGATCCAATTGTGTCACCACCTAAGGCGGGATCGCACTCTGCTGTGCATTGGAGCATTAGTGTCCGTATGTTCTACAGGACCTTGTCATCTCAGACATTCAATATCGCTGTACAGCTCGAAAGGCTGTTGTTTAACCATCTTCCTCATATCCCGTCAAAGTAAAACGGACCAAACAGCCTTTCTCTGGAACCGAGCAAGAGTGGCGTCATCTGCCTATGAAACGGAACTCGGGTGATTCAGGATTAATATCAAGTCAGCTTTGTTTCTCAAGTTAAGAATTTTCAACTCAGATGAAGAAGGCATCTGTAAAACAGAAGAAGTTGGCCACTTAAGAAGAAGTTGGCCATATAAAACGTAAGACAAGAAAAGTTGCAAATATGTTCTGTTAAGGACATACACTAGATCATCCGCCAGGCTTAGAAGGACCAAAGCGTGACTGGTTGCTGGATTACGGTGATTCTACGCCTTGCAACAAATATTGAGGCATATCCTTGCTAACAATAATCGGTCATATTGGTTTCCATCCGCTCTACATGACCCAGCAATCTCAATCGTTGGATCTTCACTCTTCTGGCTAGGTCGATGACGCTGAACAGCTCGTATAGTTCGTGATTGTATCTTCGCCTCTACTCACCGTATATGCAGACAGGACTCAAGATCAACCGAAGAATTTTCCTCTCGAAGCGGCCAAGAGCAGTTTCGTCCGATTTTGACAAAGTCCATGCCTCCGCGTCGTATAGCAGAACTGGAACGATTATGGTCTTATATGGTTTAACTTTGGTTGTTCGAGAGAGAGCTTTGTTTATCAATTGCTTTCTCAGCCCATAGAAGCGACGATTGGCAAGAGTGAGTCTTCGTCTGATTTCAACGCTGGTGTCGTTGTCTGAGTTGATAACGGTGCCTAGGTAGACAAAGTCTTTAAGTACCTCAAAGTAATAGCTGTCTACTTTGTCGCTCTTTCCGAGACGTCGGTGTTGGGAGTCCTTTCTCGTTGATAGCATATACTTTGTCTTGCCCTCATTTACCGTCAAACCCATTTTCGCGGCATCCGTCGCTATACTCACAAAAGTGTCATTGACATCACGCTGCGTTCTTCCAATAATATCAATATCTTCGGCAAATGCGAGTAGTTGGACGGACTTCTGAAAGATCGATCATCTGGTGTTGGCGTGCGAGTTTTGAACAATTCTTTCAAGAACGATGTTGACGAAGTCGCATGACAGCGTGTCGCCCTGTCTGAGTGCTTTTTTGACACCAAAGGTTTTGGTTAGGACTTTACCGACCTTGATGGAGCAGCGTGTATTCTCCATCGTCATTCCACACAAACGGACGAGTTTGGCAGGGATGCCAAAACTAGACATTGCGCTGCATAGCTCGTCTCTATGAATACTGTCATACGCGGCCTTGAAATCAATGAAAAGGTGGTGGGTATCGATCTGTTGATCATGTTTTTTTTCCAAGATTTGCCGTTGTGTGAGTATTTCATCTATTAATGATTCCTTTGGCCTAAAGCCACACTGGTATAGGCCAACCAGGTTGTTGACGAACGGCTTTATGCGCTCACACAACACTGCTGATAGGATTTTGTAGGCGATGTTCAGAAGACTGATTCCTCTATAGTTGGCTCAATTCTGAGGGTCTTCTTTTGGGGCCAACAAAGTCATACACTACACGGCGAAAGAGTTAAGGTCCTTCTGCTTTCTTTAGCATCGGCATAAATAAGGACTGTATACTCTTGACCGTACTTTCCACATCGTCGACTGCCATTATTAGCAAAAGAGTACACAGATGACTTCCCTGAGGCACTCGCGATGTAGCATTAATTATTTTTCAGGTTGATTTTGTTCGCTACGGTGTTCAAATGTTTCGGCGTTCAGAGCAGTACTCTAAATATTCTTTGACTTTCTAAAAGTATAAAAAAAAAACAATTTAAATTAGAACAAAGGTTATTTATTATGTAGTTTATTTGAAGGTCTAGTTTCACCAATTGTCCGTGCGAATTATATTTTCCGCATAAACATCGAGTGTTGGACTTACAGTTAGTTTCTTATCTTGATGACATTCCTGACGTTCTCCACCTATTTGTTGACTACCACCAAAATTGTTTGTACTGCTTCTATGTGTCTGCCATATTGCGGGTTGATACCACCCTGCTGAGGCGGAGACAGTCTTCGGAACTGAGTGCGATGTCTCGGTTGTATTCGAGCCGCCAATCTATACCTGAACAGGTGGTTTGGAAGATTAGCGGCACTGTCGTACTTTTCGGTATCAAAACTTAAGAGTCGAAGTAGAGAAAGACCTCCGATGACACTAACGCGCACAGCCTAGTGGCTCAAAGCATTGGGGTAGAAAGCCGCGGAGATCAAGCTTATCTTCGGACAGATTGGTATCATTTTAAAGGACCTCATAACGATACAGTTTTTTGTATTGAGACTCTGGAGTTCTATATAACCGAGACTGAGACTCTCTTTTCAAAAACTGAAATCTGTTCCATGCAATTTTATTTCAAGTATTGGAAAACCCATAAGAGTTCACTGGTCTGACGGGAGCAGATGAATTTCACCCCAACATCGAGTTGGATGCTATAAGACAGCCTCTTTGTCACAGCAAAAGTCGTTTTGACTCTTGCTAGAGCTACATTTTTATGTTTGTTTAAGAGCAACAATTAAATGTGTTCGAATCTATAGCTGGTTATGTGATGAAAAATACTGCGAACTTAATTTAAGAAATCAAAAAATGAAAATGTGGAATATACTCGTACTCCAGGTTCATTTTTCTTGAACTTATAAGATACGTTAAAATAGCTAAAGTAGATGAGGTCATCATTCATTTAATGGTAACATATTTAGAATACCACTAAGGCAAACATTTATTGCTCTCGTTGGCTCTGCAATCAAAACAACAGAAGCAGATAGAATTGCGAACAATTGATCCAATTTAGTGTGTGCTAAAGATGAACTAAAAATTATTGTCCACCACAAGATAAACTGCACGATATTGATGTTTGAGAGGATTTTAATTACAACCCCCCTGCTAAACGATTCATTAAGGATAAGACACAAATAATAATGGCGCTGCATCCTTGCTCCCGGCTATATTCCTTTTCAATTATCGAAATTGATCACGACGAACCCATCTAATACAAAGTCATTTCCAGAATGACTTCATTGTCCTGGCCGCAAGACGCAAGCTTTCACAAATAAATTAGGTTTTTATTGTCAGCTGGCATTAAATTCGCGTACGCTTGCGAGTATGGTGCATCAATTTTCATTTCATTACTTCACAATTCATAAGGTCGTTGCCAAATGGAAGATTTAATTTCTCATTTGCGCCATAAGGTCTTCGTCCTGTTGGTTTTCGTTCATTGTTTCTGTTTTGTACCCCGCGAAATTATTTCCTTTACTGTAAGTGCGTTCTTTTTTTCTTCTTTCGTCGTATAAGTACGATGGCGAATGCCCACCGTGTTGAATATGCTTGGCTTAATAGTCACCCTTGATGTGGGGGTTGTTTGGTTTCAGTGTAGCTATCATCGCCCTCATTTGGAAGGCGAGCTTTGGTTGCATTGCGAGTCCGTGAAAAAGAGAAGACAGCGGCAAAGCATGCTTTGGCCAGGACGATATGAATACGGGCAGCAACAGCTGTTTCGACGCGGATAAAGGAAATTAGATTTTTCATTGTCGAAGTGTTGGTTGGCAATTTGTAAGATCATTTGTGTAATGCAGGATTTTTGCTTTTTGATTTTTTTTTCTACTCTTGTAATCTATCTCAAGGGTTGTGGTGACAACAGCTTACTGAAATTTTTGTTTGTGTTCTTTTATGATAGAGTGGCTATGCAAGGATTGTAAGCCAACCAGGATATGATAAGAATAATCGTTTAGCACATTAACTGAGGAACTGGATTGTTGTCGCTTGAATATCTCTCCGTCTCAGCAATTATACAATTTCCAGGTGATAAAGTCCATTGTTTCATTAGTTGTTTTAAAAACTTTTTGAGATGAGCTTTCAAACATTTCCTTCGAATGTATTTGTTATTTTTCAACTACATAATCAGGCAAAAATTCTTTTGAACCTGTTTTTGAACAAACATTTAAAGATTCTGAAATGCAGTTTTGGGCAACGAATTCATTAGAAATGATAAGATAAATTATTATAAGTGTGTACCTTTTCTTATGATGTTTCCATTTTAATGTAAGACTATTTATCTGTATTTTGTTTTCGAAGAAATGTTGAGCTTGGGCATAGATCTTCCGGCCGTCCTTCGCCAGCAGAAGCTTCGAAAAGACTCATCGAATATCTCCGTTGTGGCTGAAGATGTCACGAATAATTCGTCAGTTCCGAGCAGACGACTCGACGTGGAATGGGTCATTACAGATTAATATTAAAGTTAAAGAGAGGGAACATCTTTACAGATTTCAAACAGTCCATAATACGATGAATTTCCATCTAAACGAATGCGTAAACAAAAAATGTTTTCGCTTTTGGGGCACTCTCATTCACAAAGAGCCCCAAAGTGGGTCCGCAGTTTTACAATGACTTTGAGTACTGAGGACTGCTTTTACTGCCATGATGTGATGCATTAGCACTGGAGGATACCGCAAACATAACCCGAGTGACAATGGCAATGTACAATTTGATCCGTGTTCGTGTCTCCTATTGTCTCGCTGTGGCGATTTGCACTGGACGCAGGATCGCCCTATTAGATCACCCAAGCCTTTTATCTTTGAGGGTATTTGAAGTCAATGGTCTGTAAGACTCCAACAAGAGTCCGAGATCTTTGAAAACATGCAATAAAAAGAGACCAAATATTCAAAACCAACCGGCCAAATGCTTAACTCGCGCAACGACGGTTCCGTCTCGAAGGATTTTCTTGCTTTTGTTTGTATTTGCCACCCTTAAGGTTTTGATTCCCTTGCAATTATCAAAATATATAGCATACTTTACTTTTTCTAATTTTAAATTTCACGTACAAAGCCTTCTTCTTGGTGTAAAATTGATTTGCGATTTTTAAAAATAATTTATTGATTGATATTTTAACAGCTCAAAGGATTTAATATTAATTTCACCTTGATAGCTCCATGCATTCCTCACAGACAGACGTTTTTCCTTTTTAGGAATGGAAACTTAAAAATAAAGGAGAAAACCAATTTAATTCATTGACTTAATCCTTGCAAAATAATTTTTATTATTTAAATTTTTAAAAAATTATTATTATTTAAAAAAAAATATGTAAAAAAAACATGTGTGCAATTCATACGTGGTAGAAGTGAAACCTTACAAAAATTTTATTGTAAGCTAATGAGACGATTGTGAAATTACGGGAAGAGTATAATTGTAGGTTTTAGTAATGATCATACTATTACAAAGTTAGACATTTATTTTACATTTTTTTCGTATAAATTGGTAATTTATAGCAATCATCTCTCTTGATATTTTGAACTGCTTCCATAAGCTCCTGATCCGTAATCCTGCCGATTACAATTTCTACTCTATTAACGCACAGACAGTGTATTTAGTGTATTTCGTTAAGTCGTGATAAAGCATCCGCAATGTTCTATTTTTCAACTTGATATATCACCCTGAATTTAAAAGACTGAACTGAGGACCCATCTTTCGATTCTAGCTGGAGGTTTGGACCGGAGCTTAAAAATTGCTTGCAAGGGCTTGTGGTCAGTTACAAGTTCAAAGTCAATTCCTGCCCAAACCAACGCGATACTCTCCTTCTCCGTTTGTATATATCTTTTTCTACTTTGAACTGTAAAAGAACTGCTCCTACCGCTATGGGGCTTGCTTCAGCACCTAAACAGGTTCGATGCTGTGGGCTAAAATATGCCAGAGATGGTATTCAATCTCTTGAATGCCAATTTCTGCTTTTCACCCCCAGTTAAAGGAAATATCTTTTTCTGATGACCTGAAACCGTTTTTCGCTGCGGGAGATTATGTCATTTGATCTCGCGTACTTGAAAATGGTCTTTGCGCATGCGCATATACATAAGTGATGAGGACAAGTGATAAAGCCAGCGAACACGACCTGTGATGCCTTACAATGCTACTGCTCAAGCATACTCCCTCTATGCCTTTGTAAACACGAGTGGAGGGGGTACGAAGCAGAGTGCAAAGAGCGCTGCGAAAATAAGAAACTCTGTATAATGCTTCCTATCTCATTTTATCCCACGTTAAATCGTATGTATCTTTCAAATTTTACTGTCGCTTTTTCGTTTCATAGATTTACAAATCACAACGGTGGTAAAAAAGTTTTCACTTCAAAATATCTTTATAAAAAAAAAGAAAAACTAATCAAGGCTTATGGAGAGGGGGAGAGCGACGGAAAGATAAGAAAAGTAATGAAGTTGATGATATCAGAAAACTTCGATTTTTTCCGAATGGTTGTTTTGCCGCGATAGGGAAAGAGTTTAATTGAAAAAACATCGGGTGAATGTTTCTGACTTTTATTGATAGTGGAACCGACATTCAGAATTAATTTTATTATTAAATTAAATTTACACTTTCTGATAATTTTATCTTAAATATTTTTATTTACCTACTAATATCGGGTTGGTAGTAAATTAGCCTGAGGTTTTGAGGTGTTCTTGTAATGCTCCATTAAAATTAATTAAATTTTTTCCCATTTTAACCTTAAGCTTATCTGGATCGAAATTTTGTTATCTTCCAGAAGCCAACAAGAAAATATTTTTTACAAACACGATATACTTGTCTTCAAGCCTTCGATGATAAAAAAAAGAAACGCCTAGAGCAAATTTGACTCACACGTGATGGGTTCCGTACCACCCTACAGTATGCAGTCTTATGAGAGAAATGAAAAAAAAAATTTACAAACGATCATTATATATGAATTTAAAACATCAAGATTGGATGGTTACAATTGGACGGACGGACAGCGAACGCTTTGAAATAGGGTTCTGTTGTCACCCTTTGGGTACGGAACCCTAAAAACATTCAATCAACTTGTAGAAACAGAAACAAAAAGCCAAGCATGACGAAGTGTACCCTTACTCACATTCCAATGTATGCCATAAATTTCCAAGATAAAAATCAAAAGCATTTGAATATGAATAATAAAACAACAAAAATTGGGGCTTTGGGAAGGTGGGTGACTTTTGCAGCGAACAGCAAAGGACCGAACTGGTTTGTCAATTTATCCGACCCCGTGGCTGAACATTGGAAATACATTACAGGTTAGTTGAGGCACAGTTCACCGGGTCCAAATCTTGAACTGATGTTTTATGGATACGTTTCATTCGGCCCAATAAGCTACCCCAGATCTGTAAAAGTAAAAAAAAACAAAAAAAAACTCAAAACAAAGGCACTGATCCATACCTACATATTGCAAACCTCCTCCTTCCAAGAACAACAGATAAGACAATATTTTGCCGGAGGTACATGTAAGGCAGCTGCCAGAGAACAACTCAGATTATTCGCGAATATATTTTTCAGAAATGTCAACATGCCCGCTACGAGCTAGAAAATTGAATTTTTCATACTGGGATTATTTATGGATTCGTTTCTCAAACCCTCGGTCTCCATCATCACGATTGTTTTTTTTTTTAAGGAAATCAAAATGTTATTCCACCGGGGCTACCTGTATGTTTGATTTGCGAAATAAATTTCTCTTGTTGCTCTTTACGATTCAATGAGTCGATTCAAGAATTCACAAGGGTGGAATGGTTCAATGGTTGTTTCCGATTTTGTAATGAAGATACTCGTACATATGCCGAACAAAGATATTCAATCTCTGACCCATGTCCTTGTCCCACATGTGAGGACAAAAGTCAACTTCCTATTTCTCTGCATACCGAGAGAAGAAAAAGCCGACAAAAGAAAAACTGTAAGGTAACTTGTGGGTATCGCTTCGTCCTTTCTTCACCTCCTACTTCCATACAGCCAACTACTTGTCGGTGGCTGGGATGTGTTCGCCACCCCACTGTCAACATGTGCGAAAACAATTTACCCCCATTAGGCAACTATAAAAAATAAATTTATGGATTTCGTATGTTTATACACCGCTATCTACCGCTAACGCCCCACAAACGACTCTCCTGTGTGGATGAGAGATTACAGGACTCAGGACGACAGGAAGACTTGTCATTTGGCAATGTGCCTCCATCCATTAAAACGTGTTGTTATTGTGGTTCCACATGTGTTTCGCATGTGTAGTTTGTAGATGGTTTCTTTTTTTTTTGCACATGTTGTATGTGGAAAGGACATTCACTTTGCAGATAATTTTGTTGTTGTTTTCGATGGCTTCAGCAGCAGATTCGTTATGTCAGCAGTAAATGTAGTACATATCAATTAAGTCGGAGTTGACAGAGGGTTCTAATGGGAATCGGCAAATTTCTTTGATTGCTGTGCTTGGGCGGTAAATGTTCAGTTGATGAAAGTTCCAGAAGGGGAAACAGAATAAACGCTTTCTACCATGGTAAGGGATCGTTAAAGAAACGCCTGTCTGCAATTCAAGGATTAACACATATCCAGATACCTTAATGCCGATAAGGCACAATTAAAAGCTTTAAAACAGGAACAGTAATCCTTCCTTAATTCGTTGGGAGCATATTAATTAATCAGCACTTAGTCTTTAGTTATAAATTTTTATTTTTTCTACATGTCCACACATCCAACCACCAGAAACATTGCAAATCGAACCTTTTGGCTGTTATCCGTACCCTACTTCGTTCTTGCCCTCCACACGCCATAAACATGATGATGACCAAAATGTTATTACCGAAAATAGGGCGTTATTACTCAATTTTTTTTCAGCCTTTACCATTCTGCATATGGCAAGAATGGTGACGTCGTTATATGAATAGGCCGCAGATGCTTGTTTGACAAGGTTTTTCTGACAGCTCGACATCAGCTGTACGAGAAATTGTTTTCCCTTCATTCACCACAAGTCCCATCTTCCACGCATTCATCATCCTTCATCAAAGTATGCTCAAAATGTTGTTCCAGGTATGAATATCATCTTCATAAGCAGGTAATCGGAAAGTAGCAGCTTCCTTTCGAGAACTATGTTAAAAATATCGATAAAATCGTTGAAAATATCGTAATCCATTTTTTTGGCATTGTAATTATCAAACGTCTTTTGCATTATTGAACCGATTTGGCAGAGATGCTTTAAAGCATCCTCACACTTTGGAGCTCAAACTATAGTTCCTCGAAAGGCAAAAGTCTTGACAGGGTAGGTATGCAATTTGATTCTGACTTTTTAATATTTGTTGCCTTTAAAAGTCGTAGATAAAAATCTCACTGGCAAAAACCTGTTCAATCTGAGCACGATAAAGTGATGGCTCATTCGGAAATATTTAAAACTTTTAACGCACAGGTATGAACGGACAATCTTGGAAAATCGGTTACATAACCTTACAACAGTCGAAGCAAACCGAAATGTGTCAGGCGAATAAATATCTAAAGAAATCATCATGGCACGTTTTAATAACTCATCAAATCCTCAGGTGGTGCCGTGCAAAGCTGTAAAATATTCCTGAATATAATAAATGTCGAGATAAGGGGCAACACGTTCCATGTAAGTGGAAAATTGCCAACAAAACGATATGAAGTAGTAGAGACCGATACCGCGCAACTATCCAATCTCGAAGCGTATACAACATACATTGGAGTTCCTTTCTTTCAGGAATGAAGGTTTGAGGTAAAATACAAAAATGATAACTCTTGTTGAAAAATATCGTTCTTAGAGTTCCACAAGGAAGTTTTCTTGGTCCCGTATTGTACACATTGAACACGAATCATACCACGTAAGGTGCAGATACAGAGGAAGGGTCTGGCATTTTGGAAATCATTTCTAGGTAAGTACTCCTTGAAACTCGTAAAATAACTTTCTACGTAGGCTGCTAGATATATTTCTGGGCTGGGCAACACTAAGTGTTGCCAGGTGCAATCTGACATTTCCATTGAAAAGTTTGACATTTTTTAGCATAACATCACTCAAAACGTGTTGTCATATAATCGTGCATTTTTTTATTTTCAGAGACTTGAAAAATTCATCTCGGCAAAAAAATGGAATTAACTCGTGAACACTTTCGTGCGATCATTTTTCACAACTTTCGACGTGGATTTTCAAGACAAGAGTGTATTGATGAACTTAAATCTTTAAATCTTAAAAACGGCCGTTGTGCCAGAGAACATTGAAGCCGTGGAAGAACTGATAATAAAAGATCGTCATGTGACATACCGTGAGATAGAGACACCCCTGGGCATTTCTCCCACCAGCATACATTCGATATTGTATGAACACCTGGCCGCAAAAAAGGTTTGTTCTCGTTGGATCCCTCACAATTTGACAATCGCTCAAAAAAAGGCTCGTGTCGATTGGTGCAAAGAAATGTTAAAAAAATACGATCGCGGTGCTTCAAAAGCTGTAGATAAGATTGTCGTAGGTGACGAATCATGGATCTATGCGTATGAGCCCGAAACAAAAAGACAATCGAGACAATCGTCTTCGAAGACGAGCAAAATCCAACAAAAGTTGTTCGTGGAAGAAGCACTTCGAAGCAAATGGTCGCCTGTTTCTTCGCAAAACTGGTCATGTGGCGACTGTTCCGCTTGAGCAACGTGGGATGGTCAACTCTGAGTGGTACGCCACAATTTGTTTGCATGAAGTCTTCGGAGAAATTCGAAAAACGAACAAGAGAAGACGAATCAATGTCCACCAGGACAATGAGAGCTCTCACACATCAGCTCAAACCAGCGTATTTTTGACCGGCAAAAACGTCGAATTGATGAGTCATCCGCGGTACAGCCCTGACTTGGCACCCAATGACTTCTTTTTGTTCCCGCACATCAAGAAAAAAATGCGTGGTCAACGATATTCGTCACCAGAACATGCTGCTGAAGCGTTCAAAAACCATGTTTTGGAGGTGTCTCAATCGGAGTGACAAAAGTGTTTCGACAATTGTTTTAAGCGCATGCAAAAGTGTATAAATCATGCTGGAGAGTACTTTGAAAAACAATAAAACCACTTTTGATGATAAATATTCGCATTTTCATTATTAGGCCAGAAATATATCTAGCAGCCTACATACGGGCTATTTTAAAAGATCCTGATATCTTTGCGAAATATAAGATAAGAGAGATATTCGCAAAGATCATTTTAAGCTAAGCTTAGTATTTGTCCCTTTGCCAGAAGGTTTCTTGCCGAATTCGAAACTATGAAGATCTAGCCTCACATTCATATCTGATGTTTCTTTTTAGAAAGTATTCTTTCATTAAAGGCTTTCAAATCGAAGGGCAGGTAATGAGTATAGATCAAATCGAGTGATTGTGAAGATTTGATAGATTTTAAGCCTTCTTGCACTTAAACTATCGTACACTGACATCAAAGCCGTATGGCAACGAAGACTTATCCATCCGAAGCCGATGCAGTTGAGAGGGCACCATCTATACATTCAGAATAAATTCGTCAATCAACTTGAGTGAAACTGTCCTGAAAGTCTATAGATAGTCTTGCAACTCCGTGCAACTATCATTTTTTCTCCTGTCCTCTGAATATTGTATGCTTAGAACTTACTCGACATGCAAGAAGTGCAATGAAGGATATTGATTGATAAGATACTTGGGAATAACTATAACTAAGGCCTGCTCAAACTTTTTGTGCGCTCGATGTCCCGAGGTCCGCGACAGCTGGCTTTAAACCTACTCGCTATACTTTACGGTGGGCTTCTGATTTTTTTTGCGACATGTCCATTTTGGAACTTTTTTTCGCTTGATTATCCTTGCCTTTCCGCATTTGAAACAAAACAGGATATCAACCATCATATTCAATTTCGTATTCCAACACGGATGCGTGGAAACAGCATGAGCTGGTAGAATATACAAATGTACGTAGTCGCCAACCTAAAGTTGTGCACCTCTGAAATCAGAATAAAAAATCTAGTTGCATAAACATTCCCAAAGGATCATAAATGAGCCGACAACTAGAATAAACAAAACACCTTTCACAAATATTAACGATGATTAAACGTAAACAATACTTACGATTCGCATGAAACCAATTTTGTGATTTTCCTGCAACTTCATTACTCCCGAAGCATTGCCAATTGTTTGCATTTTACCCAACAATGCATCCACCATATCCTTCGCGAGACATAGCATAACTCTCATTGAACAGAAACACATTTTCGCGCTCCAATGATTTGTTCATTTAGCCGAAAGATATTTACGCAACTTCACTCGATACGTACGTACGTACGAGCTTGTGCATCCTCTCGGCATACGCATTCATACGTATGTGTTTGCATTTCATTACAGATCCAATTCCTTGCAGGTATGTGAAAAGAAAACTTCAAATTGGATACGAAAATATGTACGCTGTGCTCTCCGTCCATTATTCAATCATGAACTGCTCATGTAATCTCAACATCTAATTTTCTTTTGAATAACTTCCGACGCTCCTTTCAGTTGCTTCCTGAAATAAATCACACACACACACGCGCACATAAAAACCTATTCGTATGAAGTGGAAGGGATCTCTGAGAGCAATAGATTTCAATGGAAAATAACATTCCATTGAAATATAAAGACAATAATTATCTTGACAACAATTTCCGGAATTGTGTAGATATCCCCCGGCCCGGACCAAAAGTGTTTCTGTGTATGTATCTAGCCAACGGAAGCGAAAGAGTTTAAGGATACCGCAATAAACAACCACAACGCAGGATATACTGGCGCACGCAATCTTAAAACTATCCCATGGCCTGGTCCGTTCATTGTGCCGTCCGTTGGCCATGCTCTGTGTTCTCTGTGCTTAGAACACCGGAAAATTGAAAAATATCTTTTGTATCCAACTTTAAGGTCCCCTCGTATCTCGACCTTGTCACGGGAAGATAAGATAATTTCAAAACCGTCAGCTCTTGATTTTCTAAATCTTTCGAATCTGCTGTTGTTTTGTGTCTATGTACATACACATACTTGCGGTCACATTTATGCAAATTTCATCCTCCAATAGCTACACTTACCGTCTTCATTTGGAAATTTGCCTTTGGGTTGTCAGTGTATAACTTTTTTTATGTAGTATACAATTTTTGTAGTTGACCTTTGTTTATGTTATCCTTAGATCCTTTTAAGTGAAATTTGTACCCTCACCAAGGCGTATAAAACATTATAACAAGGTATGCCAGCGGGACAAAATTACAATTTAACCCGGAATGTCGGATGTGATGGTTGACCATTAAGTTATCCTGTCTGCCTGCGCCTTTACTACACACCCGCCGACAATAGCAAACTCATCGTTTGCATCACTGAGCAAGCAATTATCTGGGCGTCTAAATGCAAAGAATCCTGAAATTCAAATGAAAATCAAAGGGAATCATTATCTTCTCGTCCTGCTTAAGTTTCGATTTTAATTAAACAATAGTTCCACCCGAGTGAATTCGCTCAACAAACAAACATGTATCCCTCAGATACAAACATACAGACACAATTGAACGGAAGGACATTTTAAAAAGGGCTCTCAAGCTTCGTATTCCGGTTTCCTTGTTTCCGGGGCTATTGTTTCTTAAGATACGAAAAACTTGTACTCTTCGTTTCGAGTCCCGCAGATTACAATGTTTAAACATAGAGGGAAGTTCATCAGTGTTTTTATTTTGTTTGTCTCGAAAACAAGATATTTTTGGAAGAATATTCATTTTGATCTGCGCTTGTGAAAGGATAAGGTGCATGAGTAGCAAGAATCGTTGCGATATTTGGTGGAAATTATGCTCGTAAAGTTTTATTACATGGCCATCAGCATTTTGAAGAAAGTTCCTACGGTGTTCGACATGTGTACGGATACTTGTAGTTGTCGAAGAGAGCTAGCGATTCGGTCATGGAAATTGGCGGCGCATTGCTTTTAATATGCTTAAAAAGGTCTCTAATGAAATTTTAATGTTGCGTAGTCCTTACTGTAGCATGGCATGGAGTGTTTAATGACTGTGCTTTCACGAAATGGAAATAGTTTGGTGTAAATGGTTGTTTTAGTGGGTAATAGAGATGTCTGAGGGTGATTTCGGTAGATGCGGTGTATGTGAAAAGGATTACCTTAAATAAGAGACGAGGAAGAAGCCATCGAAATGAGAGAAACATTTTACTTTAAACTGATTGCTTGAGATATTAATAGTAATATTTTCATTAGCACAGGCATGGATATTAAGTGATTAATAGTACTAAATATGTGTCTACTATTTCATATTTTTAATAATTCATTTCGCTTACTTGCATAATTATTTGTTTTCATAGAAACTTATATTGTACAATTCATTTATTATTTTGTACATTTTTTCTAGAAATATATAAAGATATATGATTATCACAGTTATTATTCTTTTAAAAATGTTACTTGAAAACTACTGACTCCTTAGGTCAGAAAGGAGTGAGATTTGGCTTGTAATCATAAAAAGGGTAATTAAATAAATGAATTAGAAATTCACTAAATGAACACATAAATAAATTAGTTAATGGTCATGTAAAAAAATAACTAACCTAATCAGTATGTAAATTAACAATCAATTTAAACAAACAAACAGATTGTTAAATTAATAAAAAATATATAAAATAAATCTATAACAAAGAGAGAGAGAGAGAGACTAGCCCATTTTTGAAATTCCGAGTCTTGTGTTGTTGAATCCTTAAAATATGACTTTTGGTACATTTGGCCCAAACTGGGCAACGATGAAATGCGATGGCTTGCAAGATTACTTCAATAAACTTAGATTTTGTTTTCATTTCTCATTTAAGACTTCAGTTTTGATATTTACTGCGTGAATTCTCAACGCTGACTGATCATTACTTGAATACGATTGGTGGATAAGGTATACAGAAATTAAGAAGCTGCTGTTGCCAAATGTGAAAAATATGAAAAATTAGTGTAGAGAGAATGTGCGGAGTATGCATTCAGTATTCTTTTAGTGAAGTGGGTAATGACAATTTGAGCGAAGAATGGTTGAAGATCTATAGTTCTCAATTATTGTGTTAAGAGGTAGAATGAATGTTTTGCCAATATGAATGAAAGTATGGGTATTGAAAATTTGAAAAAAATTAAAGCGTGTGTATTTTCATAATATGAATATTTATTTACAATATGTTTTTTTATAATTCAATAGCGCTAAATCATCGCGGGTATCATCATCATCATCCTCGCCGTAGCTTTCTGTTTCACTTGATGAGTATTCGCCGGGTCCAAGACATTCCTCTTTTGTGAGAGCTATGTATATATGACTATGCCGGATTTCTTCCGTCTTCCGTCTTGCGAAAGCTGAATCTCCAAACTTATGTATTGCTTATGCTTATTTTAAGTTCATCATAGATTTTTTGCTCAAGGCTCCTCAATGTTACGATTTTTTTGTGAAATTGGTGGAAGTAGTAGATTATAATAGTATTTTTATGGCCTCCAAATCGAAATTGTCCAAATCAGTGATCCAGTGCCGATGTGGCATTTTCTTCTTGGGTGATCGTTGTGTTCCAGTTTGAAGTTCTTTGATTATTTTGTAGATTACCCTTTTCGAAAGTCCGACAAATTCTGATGTTTTCTTCACAGCTGCGCTATTTTGTTGATTGATGGCCAAATTGTTGTTATTTTGCTTGTCGTTTTAAAGGTTTTCCTATATATTTCTTTTTATTTATTTTTGCTTGTGCTCCATGCAAGGTTTTAAAAAATTAAATCATTATCAATGTACATGTTCGTGTTTTTATAAATGCAAAAATTGTTAGTAAATATTATTTTTACCTTACCCACAAACATACAAAAAAGGTTGAAATTTGTAATCCATACATTTATAAAAGGATGTAATAAAATTTTAGATAACGCGCAGGAAAAACCCACACTTACCCATTGAGTACTGTAAGTAAAATTCGGTATGATAAAATAGCAATGAAAATGGAGAAAGTTCAGCCGAATTGTAAACATCATTTTCCAGGCAGCAAAGGCGTGGCAAATATGAATGGATGCTCTCTCTGCGCAGTTTTCCAATTGCAAAGTACTTTGAAACGATCTAAATTCGTCCATCACCAATGACAGCCTTCACCCGAGTGAGCGTCCTTGCCGGAAACCCTTCTTCAATATGGTCGTTCTTATTTCTTCTTTTTTTTTATTAACTTACAGAGAGCGCTACTATACTATAGAACATTCATTATTTATTTTACATAATACAACTTGCAGATGGCGCTGTCATGCATACAGAGAATGTTAGAATATTATTTAATTAGACATTGAAGATCAGACATTTGCTTTCCTTTATCTTGAAAAAAAGTCAGCTGGAATCCCTTATCCTTAGAAATACATATTTCAACTCGTGATGGCCACTGACATCGAAATAAACTAAATTTTATTACAATGTCCGCTACGACTTCGTTAGCATGGTGTGTATTTCAGAAATTAGAAATGAATAGATTAAAAAAGTAGACTCATCAACTCCATGAATTTTCTAATTGATGATCAACCAAATTGTTACCATGGTAATAATTCCTACCAGAACTGTAATCTTCTGTTAAACAAAAATAATAATAATTTCTCGATAAATCTAACCTTTCAGTTGCATATTTTTTCACCTGCAAAACATTTAAAACAGCCCGTGAGTATAGAAAGTTTGTACCACAAATTGTTTGTTAGATGTGACACACGACTTCACGGCTACTTGAGGTCGAAAACTACAACCCTGGTATATCCATTCACACACAATCAATCCTATTGATGATTTATTTTTAGGTAAACAACAATTTTGCTAAGAAAAAAACCATTTATTCTTTTAAGGATTATTGATAATCATGAGTAAGTTTCTGTTATTTTAAACAGCCTGTTAGATTCCTCCACATTGGCCATGGGAAGCAGCCAAGGTACCCATTGTTTGAGTAGAAACCCCTTCCATTGGCACACGGAATTTTAACTGGTTGCGCGTCCTTTTCCAGACACAAATAGTAAAACGATGGGTCACCATATCCATGAGGTTGCCGATATGAGTCAGCGCCACAAGTCTCTGGCGTTGGTGGAATTTGGCTAACGCATGCCGAATTCCATTGATCCCAACTAACGCATCCTAGTTCAGTTCCATTATTGACGAAACCACTATTCGGAGGACAATCCGATTGCACCGATGTATTTGATGATACATCGCAAAGGTAAAAAATGTACGGGTTATTCACATCTCCCCAAGACTGATCTTGGTGAAGACAACCTTCACCGATAGCTACACCAATCCATAGAACAACCAGCAAGGACACGCACTGCCACACTAAAATAACAATAAGCAATTCAAGAAGTGTTTCACCAGAAAAAAATTCAATCTTTAAATACCCTTAACCATTTCGTATTCGTTTGTGGATTCACTTCTTCCAAATAACAATCACAAACTAACGCGATTTGCGTTACGATCATATTTATAAAAGAAGCTCACAGGTTATCTAAGAAATGAGTCTACATGTTCTAATCAAAGTCGATATTCTATTCGAATAATTGTTTGTGTTTTTTGTTTTGTATTACATTCAATGTTCGATAGACCTTGGTTTTTAACCTGCCTCTAGATTAATAAGAATTATTAGATTGAGGGCTCTAATATCGTGTAGATAACTGCTGTAGCGAAAAACACACAAGTAAACATTTCGGCGAATTCTTCATTAATTAATTTGATAAGCAGAGCACATTTTAATTGTCAGTCACTTAAGCTCGGATTTTATCTTCGCATATGAGTCATAAGATATCCAGTGCTAATGGAATGAAAAGGTAAATCAAGCAAATGTATAAAAAAACTAATTCAAAAACTTGCCTAGGAATAAATTCGATCTCACATGCTCCTTTTCTGAAGTACTGATTCTCTTAGATACTTTTGATTCGGAAACTTGCACATCGAATTTTTAAAGAACTTTAACTAAAACTCACCAAGACGAATTTTTCCAAATCATATGTCAATTAAAGACGCGTTAAAATAAAATCTTCTCAAAAGCTCTAGTCCCACTCTCGTTTAAAAATATCGTAATTTTACCCATTCACAAGAAAGATGAAATAGAAAACTATCAATGCTTCTCATTCAAAAATGTGAAACGAAATTAATTTCTGATAATGATAGATGATTGATCATGTCTTCACTTCCATAATTCAAACACTTCAAGCTCTCGAAACAGAAAGGGTAAATGCATGATTTGTTGACTTCAAAGCCAAAAGCTTACAGAGCTTCGGCTCTCCATGAAATGTCTGCATTTTATAAACGAATTGTACTCTAATACGAAAGCTAGTAGTAGCCTAGTTGTGGGTATTGCTTCAACCTCGTTGTCTGTCACAGATCGGAATCTGTGTCACACCAAATGGCTTACTATGATCACAACGATCAAACAATACGCAGAAAAGGTCTCGACAGTTTGTACAAGATGCGGTTTGACGACCCTTTTTAGACACGCTCCAGTTGCCGGCATCCGCGTGACTTGATTAATTAAATGATGCATGCTTCCCTAAAAATCATACTTCCATTCGTTGATAGTTATAACGTTTGAACCAGCAGTACCAGTGATTTTAAGGGTTCTGTACACAAATGGTGCTTACGGATCATATTACAAATGCTCTGCTGTCCGTCCGTCCGTTTGTCACAATGCATTATGTTCTGAACTGTTGTAAGTAGAACTTCCAATTCTCACAGATTGATACAATTATGGCGGCTATAACAACAAATAATAAAAATTATATAAAGTTAAAAGTAAAGGAGGTTCTCATACAAAAAACATGTTCTTGGATATCGAGATTGATTGAAATGGAATTAAGCAACGTTTTCTTCGCTATGCAAAAAAATCACTCAAACACCATTGCTTGCTTGTTAGATATTACGTCATATTTGCACAAATACATGTTGCAGCTATAATTTCCCCTTGGCGGAAGCGTGCAAAGCGTGCTTGCCACAATGCTATTGAACGGTGGTTCAGAACCCTCCGAACGCGTGTCCGATTCGCACTTGGCCGATTATTTTTTTTGGGCTATGAGGTGCGGCTTTGACGTCGAATAAATTTGTTTTTAATACACAGATGCTATTAGCTGCCTATTCTGGGCATACATACATAAGCGCTAATTGAAAAATAATCAAAATAAAGGAACGCTTTTTTGAACCCTTCAATTTATCTGCACGAAATATGGCTGCAACTCAAAAAAGGCGACATTCGATTTGATGAGGTCTTCTATGGGCACACTTTTTACATAAACCAAAATTGTCAACATGTTTCAATTTAAGATACCTCAAATCCAGTCTTCGAAGGCTGGGGAGGCGCATTAAAGTCGGGTTTTTATGGTTCCATTTTCAAGGGGTCCAAAGAAACCATATTACTAAGCCTCCGCTGTCCATCCGACCGTCACAGAGCAGTATCTCCTTTATCTCTACCGTTATAAAGATACACTTGCAATTTTCACAGAATGTGTACTGCTATTGCCGCTAAAACAACAAATAATAAAAATGATATAAAGTTTAGAAAAAGTGGGGGTCACCAAAGTATTTCATGAAATCGTAACTCAACATTGCGCCTGACAGAGACAATTAGTTTCATGGAGCAACTAAACAACTTTTTTAAGTATGCAATCATTTCATCCATCCAAAACAATGTAAAATCTTGAATTCAAAAAAAATTTTTCGGTTGTGTAGTTCTTATTTGGCGTCTGTTGTAAAATGGAAAATCAAAACGAACATTTACGTTATAAAGGGTCCGCCAAATAACTTTTGATTTTTTGAAAATGCTATAAAAAAAAACTGCTGAATATTTTCTCAAATTTCTTTTTTTATTTGAAAGTACAATCCTTCCGGTTTATAATGGAAAATAATTTCATTCAAATGGCTGCCTCGGCTGGCCATGCAGTAGCCTACACGATCGGTTAAATTTTTAAGCACATTATCGATTGTGTGCAGCTGTATTTCACGAATGGCTTCACGAATATTGTCCTTTAA
Organism: Orthonevra nobilis; assembly: GCA_963555765.1. Classification (NCBI taxonomy): domain Eukaryota; kingdom Metazoa; phylum Arthropoda; class Insecta; order Diptera; family Syrphidae; genus Orthonevra; species Orthonevra nobilis. The sequence goes on along the minus strand of OY743225.1, from coordinate 22,645,899 downwards.
AGCGTCAATTGTCTCTGGCTTGTCGGCGTAACACTTATCTTTGAGGGCACCCCACAAATAATAGTCCAACGGTGTCAAATCGCAGCTCCGAGGTGGCCAAACGACATCAGCTCTGCGGCTGATAATGCGATCTTCAAAAACAGAGAATTTTTGTGAACAAAAACTCGTTCAACATGGCCCGATAATGATCGCCATTGACTGTAATGGCCACTCCTTGCTCATTTTCGAAGAAAAATGGCCCAATTATCCCTCTGGACCAAAATCCGCACCAAACAGTGACTCGTTTTGGGTGCATCGGCTTTTCAATGTATGCGTGCGGGTTTTCTGTGCCCCAAATGCGACAATTTTGCTTGTTTACATACCCGCCAAGATCAAAATGAGCTTCATCTGAACAGATGATTTTTTTTAAATCGGCGTCTTCTGTAAGTCGATCGCAGGCCCACTTAGCGAAGCGAAAACGCATTGGATGGTCAGTTGGCTTCAACTCCTGAGCCAATTGGACATTGTATGGCGTCATACCAAGGTCTTTATGCAAAATTCGTCTCAATGATGTCTTCGAGATGTTCAATTGTTGAGAACGATGGTGAATTGATGTTGATGGCGGTTCACGCACACTTTCTGCCACAGCAGCAATATTCTCGGGTATACGCACTGTTTTTGGCTTTTCACGCTTTGGTTTATTGATGAGGATGTCAGTATGTTCACTTTTTTCGGAAGATTACGAATATACGGAGCTGACGGTGCTTCTCTTCTTCCAAAATCCATACGCAATTTTTGCACACATTCTGCAACATTACCATGAATTTCAAAGTAATGTCGCAATATTTCCCAGCGTTGTTGAAGCGTATACACAACCATATTCGTTCAGCGGAAGGATAAAACTAATTATCTGTCAAATGAGACATGAGCTAAGTGTTACCATTCACGAAATAAGCACTAGTTGAAAAAAAAAACGTTAGATGGCGGACCCCGTTATTTTGCTTTTTTATTTCCGGAAAGAAAAAACGCATCGCAAGCTCACAAAAAGTTATGTGCTGTTTATGGTGACGAAGCTTTAAAAGAACGGCAGTGTCTAAATTGGTTTGCCAAATTTCGTTCTGGTGAGTTGAAGTTGATGACGACCAAATCAAAGCAATAATCGATTCGGATCGTCACAGTACAAAACGTGAGATTGCAGGGAAGCTTCATGTATCGCATACATGCATTGAAAATCGCTTAAAACAACTTTGCTGTGAACGAAAACTCGATATATGGGTTCCTGCGATTTGTTAAAGAAACGTAATGAAAATTATCCAATTTTAAAACAATTGATAACTGGTGATGAAAAATGGGTTGTTTAGAACAATGTCAATCGGAAAAGATCGTGGAGCAAGCCGGGTGAACTAGCTCAAACAACATCAAAAGCTGATATTCATCAAAAGAAAGTTATGTAATCAGCTTGGTGGGATTACAAAGGAGTCGTCTACTTTGAACTTTTACCACCTTACCGAAAGATCAATTCAGATTGATCAACTAATAAAATTGAAGAATGCAGTTGAAGAAAAGCGGCCCGAATTGACAAATCGAAAAGGTGTTGTATTCCATCATGACAATGCAAGGCCACACACATTTTTGGTCACTCGGCAAAAATTAATGGAGCGTGGTTTGAATGTTTTGCCACATCCACCATATAGTCCTGACCTCGTTTCGTTCAATGAAAAAATTGTCTTTTTTTCTAAAAAAAATCCACAATTACTCAGTTAATTTTCTTATATGATTTTCTTGTGTTTTGTTGTTTTGATTTATGTGAGTTAATGAAAAAAAAATTATACATTGAATCACGTTGTGGGTGTTGATTTCGAATTTAAAGTATGTACACAATATTTCAAGATTTTCCAATCCCTTCTTTAGAACAATTTCTTGAATACTTTGACAACTAAAAATGTAACCACTCAAGAATATACTTTAAAGAAAATACCAATGTAATCAATATCTTTAGTTACGATATCAAAACATAAATACGGATGTGAAACGCGTTGACGTGGGAAATTGAGGTTTGCTCTAACACCACTACAAAATGACGTTCATCAACGAATTCCGAACGAATTTTCACTCGGTTCGAGACGAATTCCTTGTATGAATTTACCAAATAAAATGTCAGATAATCTTTTATCAAATCAAATAATCTTTAAATCCTGTGCTCGTCTTAAATCCTTATATATTTAACTTTTTAATTTCCCATCTGGAAGTTATTGTTCCAATTGGAATCACAAGCAAACCTATGGCGAGCTATTACTTTGTCTGGTTCATCTTTCATATTCGTGGGCGATACTATGAAAAATCTTAAATTAAAAAAATATGTTGGTACATACTTTAAGACGTGGAACCCTTCATGAGAGAGTCAACTCCCACTTGGCTTTTTTATTTTTAAACAGGAGCAAATAAACAAATAAAAAGAAACGCAAAATACGAAAACACATTTTCAATTGCGAAATACGAGTAAATTTTTTATGGTTTCCGTTCGTCATAGTCGTGCCTTAGCATCCATCTGTTTCCGCTTCGGTGCGCACATTAAAAAAATACGGATAAAATTCCAAATCCTCTCATTTGACTAATTTTTTGCCTCCCTTATTCAAAGTGACTTATTGTTCTCGTCTCTTAGTCTTAAATGGTTTTTATCGCCCCGTTTGTGTTTTTTCTTTCTCCTTTTCTTAGTCAAGGAGAATCAAATTTGATAACGAAGGATTCGATAGATTTTCGCATTTATTGATTCAATCAGCAGAATATCCCTTTCTCAATCACTTAACTTGCTGGTAATCAAATACAATCCCACATGCAATAAAATTGCATGACACAACCTACTTCCTCTCCTGGCATCTCAAATAAACAAGACATGCGTATCGAAGCGTAAGATTATTAACCTATGATGAAATTTGTTTCGAGAATAAGAACCATAACTAGATATATTTTTCCTTCTGTTGTACAAAAACGAATCCACGAAGTATATCCCTATTTCTCCTTGTAAGAACATTACATATGCTGTACGGTTGATGTCGTCTTCGTTGTCTGAAAGTGACATCCATGGGGATGCTATGATAATGGAAATTTCGTAACTAAAGGAAGTTTTTACTTATGGAAAAGCAGTATAGAATGCATTAGCTATCCTTGCACTGTTTGTTCTTGCATAATGTGTACTTTTCTTTTCCGTTCGGTAATATTTTTTAAAATTTCATAAGTGACATCGTAACCAAGCCGATGTGTACCATGAAGTTTGTCCCTTACGCTGAGCTTATTCCAGATGGCATTGTAATATTGTTTATCGCTCTATGGGATTGCATAAGTACGACGCACTCTTGCTTACTTTATTTCCGCATGAGATGGTGATGTGTCTTTTTCCTACCTTCAAGGATTCGCTGAGGATTTATTAGGAATGGGTAACAAAGAAGCGTTTGTTCTGAAAGGGACTGTAATGACATTTTTTTGGATTCACTGTTTTGAACAAGAATCACTGAATGGTAGGGAATTAACCTTCCCCTAAGCAATTAACTTGCTTTTTTGGCTGCCACATAAGCTTTTCTCAACTTAACTGACTTGTTCGGATTTATTATTCGGCATTTTTACGTGAAGGTTTCAGTCGTGGGTTCCATGCAATCAGGATTGTTCCTCAATAAGCGACCAGTCGTTCCTCATGTACAATCTTTGATCTGCTGCATTTGTTATAGTCGCAATGACCCTTTTTGGTCAAACATGAATCGAAGCTTTGTATCTATGGCTATTTTTCTTCTTTTCTTATGGCACCAAACAAAGCTCACGGCTTGAAATTTGTTGAAATTGAACTGAAGTCTTACCTGATCTTCAAAGAGCCTTTCTTGTTTCGCCCGTTTCCTTCCCGGCTATCCTGCAGCTGTTGACCAAATTCACTTTTAGTATTTGACTCAGGCTTGGAAAATTACATTGTCTTGTTTTTCGAAGTTGAAAAACTATTCCGCTGGGTAAAAGTCAGTTAGATAGATAGATATATATTAATTTCGTACAAATAACAATTATGTAGACCTGCTACCGCACAATTTACAGTACAGAGATACGATATTTTAAATTACCTTTCAACTGAACTATTTTTACAATTTATTTTACACTGTTCAAAATGGTAATTAACCCGATATATTTGAGTGGAAAAAAAGAAAAAGAAAAAAAAATCACAGCTTTAAAAAATATAGAACAATAAATATAAATATATAAATAAATAAGTAGATAAATAAATAAATAGCTTAATAATTGAATTAATAAATAAGTTGACAAATTTCAAAATAAAATAAAAAATTAAACAAAAACCATAAATAAATATTTATATACATACATTAGTTGATAAGTTGATAAATAAATAAATAAAAACCAAAATATTTAAGTAAATAAAAAAAAATGTTAATAAATAAATAAATTTAAATAAACGGATAACCGAAATATATAAATTTCCACATAAATAAACATTTCGACACATTACCACTAGTTTAGCAATGAAAAATTGTGACAAACATGAAACAAAAATGATGAATTTTGTGTGCAGCTCAAGTGAAGGGTTATTCAACTGATTTATCAATGGATTATCAGGGAAATCACATCTGACCAAGAAAGTATCGGTGAGTTTTCGAATTCTGACAGAAATCAATTCAACATTGTCTTTATCATGAAGGTCTGAAGAAGAGTGATACCAGGGAAGATTTAACATCATTTTTAATAGTTTGTTTTGAGAAATTTGCAATTTTTTATATAGCTTTTGGCACAGCTACCCCACACTTGACACCCATATAGAAGTAAGGCTTGAAATATAACTTTGTGAACTATCCCTTTGTTTTTATTTGATAGTTGTGATTTTCTGTTTATTAACGGATACAACATTTTTATAATAGACTACCGGTTGAAAATGTCGTTATTGCAGACAACTTCATATCTATTACTCTGAGGTGAATTTTGACCATGACAGCTGTCACATCAGAAACTTCATGTCATTGTCTAATTATTTCAGTCTAGGTTATTGGTCATTAGTGAAAACACACAAGTTTTTGTAAAGCCATCAAAACAACATTTGCGGAAAGTTTTAATATGCTTCTTTCATTTAAAGAAAGAAGCATATTAAAACTTCCCGTGTCAGCGGTGGCTTAAGCGTTTCAAAGATGGTGATTTCGACACCGAAGACAAAGAATGCCCCGGCCAAGTGAAAAAGTTTGAAGACCATAAATTGAAGACATAGCTCGATCAAGATCCGTCACAATCGCAAGAAGAACTTGCAAAATCACTTGGCGTCGCTCAGCAAACCATTTCCGAATCGTTTGAAAGCAATGGGAAGGATCCGAAAGGTAATACATTGGGTGCCGTATGGATTGAAGCCACGAGACGTCGAACGCCGATTTTGCAAGTCCGAAATGCTGCTTGAACGTCACAAAAAGAAATCTTTTTTGCATCGAATCGTCACTGGTGATGAAAAATGGGTACATTACGATAATCCAAAATGTCGGGCAACGTATGGATACCCCGGATATGCCTCAACATCGACGGCCGTTCAGAATATTCATGGCCTGAAGGTTATGCTGTGCATTTGGTGGGACCAGAAGGGTGTTGTGTATTATGAGCTGCTAAAACCGAATGAAACAATCACAGGCGAGGTCTACCGACGACAATTGATGCGTTTGAGCCGAGCACTGAAGGAAAAACGGCCGGAAACGGTCGCAAGACACGATAAAAATATTTTGCAACATGACAATGCTCGGCCACATGTTGCAAATCTCGTCAAAACTTAATACCCCACCCTCCGTATAGTCCAGACCTTGCGCCATTAGATTACTATGTCTTCCGATCGATGCAACATGGTCTGGCTGACCAGCACTTCCGTCATTTCGATAATGTCAAAAAATGGATCCATTCGTAGACGGTCGAATTTTTCAGAACGGGGATCCATGAATTGCCAGAAAAATGCGAAAAATGTGTGGCTTGCGATGGGCAATACTTTGGATATTGAATTTACATACTATATATCTATTTATTCTCAATAAAGCATTGATTTTTGAAAAAAACGACATTTTCAACCGGTAGTCTTATTAGCTTTATTAATTTTTTTATTGTATTTGAGGTATGTGCATTAAACGTTAATTTTGAGTCCAAATATATAGTATGCCTAGATATTTGACGGAGGATTCCCATTTGATTTGCGTTCCATTTAATAATAAATGGTTCTGCGGAAGAAACGCCTCAAATTGAGCGACAAAACGTTTTCAGCAAAATCAACCCTGATTTTCCCTTAACAGCCCAATTAGCAAGGTTGGGCCAACTATTGTTTTTCTCATGATATTATGCAGCAAAGCTTAAAATTCATGTTTCATTCCCTTTTTCTGTTTGATCCAAACAATTATTTACCAGACTTATACAGCTAAACACAATCATAAAGGCGTGTATTGCAATTAAGCAGGATATGGTGAACATCTCCAGTTGAGACTCAAGACACTGGTGGTATATTCGTGTCCGCTTTGACAATACTGAGCCATGTCACAACAAACTCCGACATTGTTTACTTTTCATTAGAAGCCCGATAGCAAGACTGGGGTACCATCGTTGATTTTATGAAGGGAAACATCGAACCACAATCTCACGTACCTAAACAGTCCATTCTGCATTTATAACATGCGAGAAGGCTACGACAACACATAGTCATAAGGATGTATTTTAAGTCCTTGTCTTCGAATGGATGCACTCCCTGTAGTATCAATATGTGTTTGACACACACAAGAGTCAAGTACACTTTGATCCCTCAACAGCGCCCGTCATCAACACTTTGAATTCCGAACTGGTTAAAAAAGTCGTTTGGCATAACATTTTTCTTCACCATGCACAGCCTTAGTCAAAAGTATTACGCTTCCTCGGAAACAATTTATATGAGAGTAGTTCTTATGATAGCTGGAGTTGTCTTAGACAAAGGGCTAACAAGCCGAACAGCGATAGTGATATGACTAGGTGGGTGGCCATGCTGAAGTGATTACTCTTTTGGAATTCCAAGTTCGTATCGTCAAATTGTCATTGGGTTTACATAACATAACATATAGTAAATTTCTAGTATATCAATTTATTTCGAATAAAATTCTTTGAATTCTTAAGCGAATAAAAATAATTCAAAGTTCTTCGCCCCGATTCGAACTCCACCCATGATGCAATTGAAATCAAAAAACATTTGAGTACCAAGCCACCACATTATCTTTCCATTCATCTACAAATCTTTCTCCTCGCTCTGTGCAAAATGTAAGGACAGTTGTTATCCTCTAGGGGCGAAAAAGAACTTTATTCCTGCGCTTTTCAAATAATTTTTTCCTGATTTCATCAATCAAACGCGGCAACGAATAAGAATAATTCTCTGAATGGAATGCTTTTACGTTCATAAAGATCAAGACCTATGAAAAGTATCCCACATGCATCCCAAAAACTGACTCCATGAAATTTGTTTTTGTTTGCCGATACATACTTCCATTCCAAAATCAAGGTCCCAGTTTTTGTCCTCCATTGAGATGCGACGCAGAAACTCAGTTTTGTTGCAATGAAACTTCAACAAGCAATGAACTATAACATTCTCAAGACAATTCTTTTGTTCTATTGGAAATTATTGCACTCCGGTGCATGCTAGCTCAATCACCCAGATCTGGGCTGTATGTCTTTCCAACTATTTCATAAAAAACACATCACTTCTATATGAGATACTAGGTGAAGTGAAGCCTTCCATTTGGATCGATTAAAACTCGTAGCTCCCTGACACTAATGATGGAGTCAAGTAAAGCATCATCATAGCATCAAGGAAAAAAAAGGTCCGAGAAGGTGGTGTCATGGCCTAAACGCGACTTCAAAATTAAATTAATTGCACAGGCGTATAAAAAACTGTGAATTAGACGAATACAAACAAGTCAATTGGGGATATTTTCCATTCCGGATTATTTTCTGAAATATAAATATTAGAAACAAAACAGATCTTAGCTAAATACACAATTTTCCATTCTTCATTATTATTATTATTATAATTATTATTTATTTGTTGCTCTATCTGAATAAATACATTACAGAGGTAGTCATTAGCCGTTGTTAGCCCTGGAAAAATTGTTTTTTCAAAGTTTATCCGAAAATTCAGCAGAAGCAGAAGACACCACAGTGAAAGAAAGGGAGCGCAACATTACACATTTGCTCAAGACTGTAGGTTTTTTGTTATTATTCCATTGAGGTGGTATCGCAAATGTTTGTTCTGTCTGTTGTGCAAGTCGAGTACGTATACACATGCCAATATATCATGCGTTCTTGCTTTGATCCAGTTTAAAAATATATGTCCTTGACACCTCCAATAAATATCTGTGCTGCATATGAACGATGACATGATTTCGACGCACTTGTTAAAGAAAAATAAATTATTTATTAATATATTAGATACTGGTGTTGTTTCAGGGCTATAGAAGTTCTGCTTAAATGAAAACACAGAACAATGAATGTATTATGGCTTTTTAGCTTGCAAATTGTTTGTGATGACCAATTCCGTAGTCCGGAGGACTTAAATAAAGTAGACAAGTGATAGTTGACTCTCACACGAAGGGTTCCGTGCCTCCTAAAGGTAAGCAACTCCCTATTTCTTCGATTTGAAATTCCCCTTGGTATCGCCCATAAATATTTAGAGACAAAGTGAATGCTCGACATCGGTTTACTTGCAATTCCAAGGAGAAAAAGAATTTCCAGGTGGGAAATTAAAAAGTTTAAAAGAATAAGGATTTAAAACGATCACATGATTAACAAATTATTTAATGCAGGTTTACTGTGTGAGTTATTATGTATTATGATGTATTATGAAATTCGAATTATAGCGCGAACTCCAGTTACCCACCATAACTCGTGTCACATCCGTGTACGTGTTTTGCTTTAGCAACTAAATATATTGATAATAATCGTATTTTCTTGATAATAAATAATTAAAGAACGTGTTTTATTTATAGTTGTCAACGTATTCAAGAAATTTATCTTAAGAAGGGATTGAAAAGTGTTGAAAAATAAGAATTTATCAAAACATTGAATATTTTTGTATGCCTTAAATGCTTAATCAACGCACACAACGTCATTTAACCCTCAAACATATTGTAGGTGGTTTAAAAATATGAAATGTGCTACTTGCACATATATTGCTTTAAATTAATGTACACCCTGTGTACATGGTTTCAATATTTGTTCATTTGAAGATAAGCCACCGCTAATACGGGCCTAACCCTGATCATGCGATTTTCCCGCTTACCTCCGTCTATTTAAGAGCATGTAATACACATTACGGATTATTAAAAAAAAAGAGCAGAGCACGTAGAACAAAGTGTTTTTTTTAATCTCCTACAATTTCAGAAGTGGGATCTGTGCTCAACTGTACGTTCAGTTTCTTTCTAAGCCTACCGCGTGCAATTTTCGATAGTCACCGAAATAAAAATTAATTTTGATATCATTTTTGCATAAGTCAATTTTGTTTTAATTTACTGCCATTGCAATCTAAATCGCGAGTGTCCAAATGTCTGAGGAGTGGTTCCAGTTTGTTGAAACTGCAACAGTTGCAACACTTAAAAACATTTTGCGGTCTCTTAAGGTGCAGACGAGCGGCAGTAAGACGGAGCTCAAAATACGTGTGCATGATGTAGTTCAGGATTATACAGACGGCGACCTCCGAAAAATGATCCAGGAGCATAATGGCGTGGAAACTGCCGACAGATCATTATCCCAGGATGTGCAAACCCCAAATAATTGTATAGACGACGAAGGCTATCTGGATGAAGAACTGGAAAGATTGCGTGCCATTTGCAAGAAGAAGGAAGAAATAGCTCAACTCAAACAGAAGCTACGAGATCTTCAGGTGGAGGAAGAAGTGCCCAGCCATTCATCAGGTTCGTTGAATAGTTTCAGAGATTTCGAAGATATGATGTGTCCATTCAGCGGAGACGATAACTTCCCAGTTACCAGGTGGATATCACAGTTCGAGGACCATGCGGTACTTTTCTCTTTAAATGAACATACCAAATACGTTTTTGGGAAAAGATTGCTTAGTGGTACTGCAAAACTTTTTTTTCGATCCAAAGATGTTCGCAACTGGACGGAACTTAAAGAAGCTCTTTTGAGTGAATTCAAGAAAGTGGTCACGAAAGCAGATATATATAACGAGCTAAGGGAACGGAAGAAAAGGCGGGAGGAGAGTATACAACAGTATGTCATGGTCATGCAAGAGATCGCTTCGCACAACCCAATTGAAGAAGAAGATCTCATACAGCTGATTATCAAAGGTATTTATGATACTGAAACAAACAAAAGTATTTTATATGGTGCAAACAATATAGAAGAGTTAAAAACTGCATTGCGCAAGTATGAAAAGTTCAAAAGCAATTGCCGCGAAAGTAATTTTGCACCAAAAAATACCCGAATGCATTCAGTTTCAGCAAGCACACGAAAAAGGGCTCCTGTTGAAACAAAAAGTACGGCAGATAATTTACCCGAAATGAAACCCCGCATTCAAAACTGTGCAATGAAATGTTTCAAATGCGGTGGTCTAGGACATATTACGCGAAATTGCAACAATCCAGCAGTTCATATTGTACACTCGAACTATGGCAGCAGCATGAACACCTGAAGAAGTATTAGCGACGATGGAAGCAACAACAACAACAGCAACATCATAGAAAAGGTCGATAGTTTGGACACCTTAACCGTACAAAACATCAGCAGGAAGAACAGCGCTCCAGCCAATGAGTTCGAAAGAGAACTGTACTACCAATTTCATAAAGGAAATTCTCGGACTTCAATGACTCTGGTGACCCTATTGGACTCAGGGAGCCCCATTAGCTTCATCCAAGAAAAATTTCTACCGCCGGTTATGATGTCACCTTTGGATTCAAGCAACCATTCTTATTGCGGTGTCAATAACAGCCGCCTACATGTATTGGGAAGTATCGAATCATGTATTCATTATGAAAATTCAATAATATATTTGCAAATCCTTGTAGTGAAGAACTGTTCAATGAATTACCCAGTAATACTAGGAAGGGATTTCATCAATAAAGTTGGTATGGTGTTGCAGAAGCCCGAAACAAAAGAGCAAGAAGATTACGTAGCATATTCATCAGGAAATTTGGACGCAAAGAGTCATCATTTTCCAAGTCAGACGTCTGAATCATCGAATAACACATGTGAGTCACAAAGTATTCTTAAAACCATAGATAAAACTGAAGATTTTTTAGATCAAATTCTAAATATAGATATAGGCAATAAGTATTTTGATGTCTGTATTAATATCAACGCAAACTTACCTTGCGTTTTAACAAACACTGTAAAAGATATGGTGAAATCAGCATGTTTAGTTAGACAAAGAAATTTGTATTTAGATGAAAGTGAATTTAAAATGAGAATTATATTACCGAAAGACTTACCATTTCATTTTGCGCCAAGGCGTTTACCTCATTCACATAAGTTGAAGTTACAAGAAATCATTAATGATTTACTCAATAAAGGTGTCATACGGGAATCCAACTCGGAGTATGCATCACCAGTAGTATTGGTCGAAAAAAAGAATAAGGAGCTAAGGCTCTGTGTTGATTTCAGGGAACTCAATAAGATCACCCTCCGAGATAATTATCCACTTTCTCTGATTGAGGACCATATCGATCGGCTAAGAGAAAAAAAATATTTTACGACACTAGATTTAAAAAATGGTTTCCACCATGTTGCGTTGGAAGAGGGATCAATGAAGTACACTTCTTTCATAACTCCTTTTGGACAATATGAGTATACCAAAATGCCTTTCGGTCTCAGAAATGCGCCTTCAGTTTTCGAGCGCTTTATGAAACACATTTTCGGAGATTTGATTTCCAAGTCAAAGATTTTAACTTATTTGGATGATATCCTTATTGCAACGCAAACTGTTGAAGAACACTTGGAAATCCTTAAAGACGTTCTCCATATTGTCACAACTAAAGGGTTGGAGCTTAGGTTGGATAAATGTTTGTTTCTTCAAGCAGAAATCGTGTATTTAGGTTATATTATAAATGAGAAGGGTGTTCGACCCAATGACGCAAATCTGAAAGCTGTTCATGACTTTCCAATACCCCGTTGTACGAAAGATGTTCATAGCTTCCTTGGACTATGTTCTTATTTCAGGAAGTTCATTAAGCATTTTGCTCATATTGCGAAACCGCTTTATGATCTCTTAAAATCTAATGTTCCGTTTGTGATGGGTGTGAAGGAAATGGAAACATTTAAGTTATTGAAAGACAAGTTATTGTCTGCACCTGTACTGTCCATTTTTAGTCCGCACAGCGCTACTGAACTGCACTGTGATGCGAGTAACATAGGTTTCGAGCAGTGTTGCTTCAGAAGCAAATGGATAATAGATTCCATCCAGTGTTCTATTTTTCAAAACGTGCTACGGAGTCAGAGAGTAAGTACCATAGCTATGAATTGGAAACACTGTCCATGATCTATGCATTAAGGAGGTTTCGAATCTATCTTACAGGGCTACAATTCAAGATAATAACAGATTGTCAAGCACTTGCCCTGACATTAAACAAAAAGATGCTTAATCCTCGCATTTCTCGTTGGGTCTTAGAACTCCAGACATTTGACTATACGGTTGAACATAGGAAGAGCGATCGTATGTTACATGTTGACTCTCTGAGTCGTTCATTCAACATTCTTCATGTCGATAACGAATCTTTTGAATTTATGCTCGCTGTTGCACAAAAGCAGGATCCACAAATTGTTGTTATTATTCGTGATTTAGAGAAAAATGAAAGTTCCTCCTTTGAAATGGTAGATGGGTTGAATTATCGTAAAATTAATGGCAAGGTTCTATTTTATGTTCCATCGCACATGGAAAATCAAGTCATTCGAACACATCACGAGGCACTTTGTCATTTAGGTAGTGAAAAATGTTTTGCTCACTTATGCGAAAGCTATTGGTTTCCTAAGATGAAGGAGAAAGTAAAGACATTCATTAAAGGGTGCCTCAAGTGCATTTACTTCTCTCCCGAGTCTGGAAGAACCGAAGGAACCTTATATCCGATACCAAAGGGGAACTCCCCTTTCGACACCCTACACGTGGATCATCTCGGGCCGTTCTCCTGTTCCCGCTCTAAAAGAAAACATCTCCTGGTGATCGTGGATGGGTTTACGAAGTTTATAAAATTATTTCCAGTAAAGAGCACTAAGAGTAAAGTAGTACTCGTGCCAATGTTGGCAAAAGAGTGTGAAGCCAGCAGCACAGGAGATTGGGACAAGAGCATTGCTAAGATTGAGTTCGCCTTAAACAACACGACTAACCGAAGTACTGGCTTTACTCCAAGTAGGCTTTTATTTGGAAAAGATCAAAAGGGAAAATTATGTGACAAAGTAAAAGAGTTTTTAGATAGTAAATCAGATTTAGGAATAGATATAGAACAGGTTAGAGAGATAGCTGCCAAAAACATTCATAGGGAACAAAATCGTAGTAAACAATACTTTGACAGTAGGCATAAAAAGCCAAAGGATTATAAACAAGGCGATTATGTTATGCTTAGGAATATCGTTACCACACCAGGTGTAAATAAGAAGTTATTAGCCAAGTATCGAGGTCCCTACGAAATCAAGAAGGTCTTGCGTAACGACCGATATGTGGTTGGGGACATAGATGGCTTTCAGTTAACGAGGATACCCTATAAAGGAATTAGCAGCGCACGAAATATGAGACCATATATGACGCAGATGACAGACTTGGAACATGATCGGGCTCATGATTTCGCAGAGGATTAGATAAGAGCAACACAAGAATAACTAAGAAAAGTAACGCATACCAATTTTACGGATGGAATTTCTTAAGTTCTCTTTCTTATTTGTAAATATATTTGAAGTACCTATTTCGTTTTTTTAATTGAATTTGATGAACTTTTGTATAATATTAAGATTAATTGTATATTGCATTGATAGAGCAAAAAAGTAATTGTAACTATTTAAATATGTACTACTAGGTGATCGGGACGATCACTAGGTCAGGATGGCCGAATTGTAGGTGGTTTAAAAATATGAAATGTGCTACTACTACACATATATTGCTTTAAATTAATGTACACCCTGTGTACATGGTTTCAATATTTGTTCATTTGAAGATAAGCCACCGCTAATACGGGCCTAACCCTGATCATGCGATTTTCCCGCTTACCTCCGTCTATTTAAGAGCATGTAATACACATTACGGATTATTAAAAAAAAGAGCAGAGCACGTAGAACAAAGTGTTTTTTTTAATCTCCTACAATATCAAATTACTTTTTTTAATAATTTATTTTTAGAAAATGAAATTATAACTATTTTTTTCAGATTGAGAAAAATACCGCCTTGACAGCAAAACACGCATACATGGATGTGACACTTCGTTTGTGTAGAAAACTATACTCAATTCTCACTAATAAAACTACATTTTGACATTCTTTCCTCAAGTTGATTTGTTTATTCAATCCACAGTTTACAAAATGTTTTTTTTTTATTAGAATCCGAGCTTTAACATTGTTTTGGATGGACGAAATGATTGCATACTTTAAGAGGTTGTTAAGTTGTTCCACGAAACTCATTGTCAATTGGAAGGTGTTAAGTTATGTTGTAATTTCATGAAACACTTTCTTTGTATAGTGACCACCATTTATTTTAAATTTTATTTTATAATTGTATTTATTTATTGTTGTAGCAGCAATGGCAGTCGAATATGAAATCACTTTGAAAGACGTTTTCTATGAAGTCTGTGATAGAGCTTGGTCGCAGTGATTAGGGGTTTCAATGCTAAAATAAGGCAAGAAAACATTTTTCCATACACGAAAGAGAACGTCTTCCTACTAACAGCTATTGAGGCAGCTGGTAATACGGCGATAAGTTGCACAAGATTTCCTGAACCACAAAGAAACGGACGAGCTGCCAGCGAAACCTACAAAGTGCTGATAGACGCAAGACGCTCATAAAACATAATCTGACACTGACTCGATTTAAAGTAAGATTGTCCAATGCTAGAAAGCTGTACCAGGCAAATAGCAAACCAAAAAAAACAGGCGTCCAGTCTCTCTGTAATTGTTATGGAAATCTTGCCACTGATCCACAAGGAATTTTGAATGTACTCAAGCGGCATTTTCAGCAACTGTACTGACCAAGAGAAAGTGAAACAGCTGAAGAAGTCTCGAAAGCCGAAAAAGTAGTTCCTGAAAACGGTGGCAAACATAAGTTCAAAAACTGCGAATTAAGATAGTTGAGAAATTGAAATTTTAAATCTAGCAGAGATGTTTTGGTACGAAGCATATACAAACACATCAGTCAGCATGTCAAGAGGCTGGAATATGAACTTTCATGTTCCCATCAATCAAGGCATATCTCTAATTAACTTCGCTTGCAAGACTCTATCCAGTATCTGTCAATTATTTCCAATTTTTTACACTGCGCTTAGTCCTAGAAAAAAACTACGAAATTGAAGTCCGTGCACTTCCGCCAATTCTTCAAACTCAAAGCTGCATATGACAATATTCTTAGCGCTGAACTAATCACAGTTCTGGAAAATCCGGGATGGCAGGAAAACTGAATAGATTTATATCACACAATGCTCGGAAGCATACGAAGCATTCATACTGTTTAGTTTGGATTAAGATCCTCTGACTTATTACGGAATTGCATCGAAGACTGAAGCAGGCAAAGACTGCCTGAAATTTGAAGGCGATAAAATAAATGCTTGCGGCCGACAAGAAACAGATCCGTCAAACACCAGATTCAACAAAACATGACATTCACAAGAGGCAAATAGCAAGACAACAGAACAGATATCCTTCCCGAGGATGAGGAAGTTCAGCTACGAACTCTATGAGTTCTTCAATGACGTAGATGTAGTGCGGAAAGCAGAAATCCGTCGAGAACAATGGACAAAACATTCTTCGCATCACGGTAGCCAGGTTCGCTATCGTGGATGACAGAAAACTCAGCTCAAGATTGTTACAAAATCGTTCTCGTCCCATTATGAGTTCCATCATCGCAGTTCTTATCGATCTCGTCGATCCGAGTAGTGATGCAACCAAGAATTTTTTTTTCGCGCACCTTCCAGCCGTGGGCAAGAGATTATCTGAAGACTGCATGACTGCATGACTGCCATACTACACATAAGCTATGAGCGCTCTCAGTTCTTTTTGAAACCATATAAGATTTCAGATAGAATGTTTTCATTGATCTTCTCTAAATACTATCTTATGGCTTAAATTGAAACCATCATGAAGAATGAATTGGAAGTTTCAGAATGCCGTCATTGATTCGACTTCTTGTAAAGGAGCTTCTGTTGGTTCTCGTTTTGCTGTTTATTCCCCGAAAAGCTTCCATTCTAAGACGAATATGAGAATATGATTTTTGAATGGAGAAAACCCTATCATTGTTTTCCCTGAACTTCCAAGAACTACTCTTAGATTTAACATCTAAGAAAATTCAATTGGAAAATAGATAGGATGCAGCCATCAGGTCCGTCTCCGATGCAATGTCTTTTCCATGGCCTGCTGCTGGGTATGCTTACCCCCTTTTAAGGCAACTAAACAAAACATTTCATTCATGTTTTCTTGATGTGCATCTTTGTTCAACCAGTGCATGCCTCAAGGATAATCGTCTGTCTTTGTTCATCGATACATTTACATAATCATTAATGGAGCCCTGCTGTACACCCTGAGCTTGAACAATTATTCGCACTCAATGGGGATATAATGGAATATTTGGTACAATATCGAAAATGAAATTAGGATAAATGTTTTTCTTACCGGAATTGGTCCTTGTTCGTGACATGTTCTCCCGAACATCGTTTGGACACATGCACGTGACATCCGTGCCAAAACATGCCCGATACAAGGAACTTCGATAAAATTATTCCATGCATTTTACTTAAGGCAATACACATCAAAGTGCACTCAATAGACAGCACGACACAAGGCGAAGGGACATTTTAGACATTTTATCGAAAATGTATTGCAATTATTCAAAACTCTTGTCATTCATCTGACTGCATTGAAGCATGGTATGTCTTCGGGCAACGTTGCATTATGGTCAGGTCACCATCATCATCATCATCATCATGGATCTTCGAGGGGATTCAAGGAACCCTACAACCATTTAAGTAGGTTTGTGTGGACAGGGAATATTTTATAAATCGAATTGGGTAATTTAAGGACTCTTTGGTATTGTTCGAGTGCTGGTATCTTAGGTCTTGGGGGAAGCAACTTGCGACCATTCTATGTCGAGAAAGGTTGTAATCTCCGATCGGAAATTGAGTAAATAATTGCCATGGCAGTAAGTTAAATGGTCGGAACTCGAAGTATTCAGGAATGTATTGTGGTCCTTCTGGTATGTATGTAGTTATGCACTGGATTCGGATGCCACAATACCAGAGTGGTTAACTGATGATGATGGTCTTGCCGAAGTGGTTTCGGGCTTACTGTGTTTTAGGGGTAATTTTATAGTTTGCATCACTAGCCATAATTATTGTATTTGTTTATGCAATGAATCGAAAGGATATCGTCGGCAGTAGAGCGTGTTGTTAAGGATTACGGTATCTGATGGGATGTTTGATGTGGGTTCATGTCAATTTAAGCATATCGTCCTGATTGATGTCGGATATTATGCGTTCAATCAAAGTCCTCATGATGAGATGAATGCAGGGGTGGATTGGAATCCTTTTGGCAGATAAGAATTCACACACAAAGGGGATCAAGTAAATTAAAAGTAAATTGGAGCAGCTATGGCGCTTGAGCCGGATATATGCGGCTATCTGAGGTAGTTGATATTTCTACAGTTGATGTTCCCTACAAATCAATATCCCGTCAGAGCGATTAATTGATTGATGCATTCATCCATGGCCCAGCCCTTGCAGATGGTAAGTTTTCAAAAAATTATGATTTGAATGGCTTAGGCGTATCATTGTTGACTTGAATGATTCTTACAATCAAGAGTTGTAGTCCTGGAGCCTACGTTTTGTTGCTGTTATCTGTCAATTCTTCAAGGGTTTTTCAACAGGGACGCTACAAAGTTAGAGCGACAGGGACAGCAAACGACGCCATATTTCTTGCCGCTCTTTTAACATTTCTCTTCAGTAAGGTTTGCCATTACATGATGGAAAGATATACAACGAGTCGGAATAATTCAAATTCACTACCGAAATTCGGAGTCAGTGGCCTCAACGTTAAGAGCGCTACGTCCAATTTATGGTCGTCATAATCGTCCTAGCAGATCAACAATTGAGCGTCTATTGGAAAAAATTGAATTTGAATCCACATCAGAAAGCCCAAATGTGTCTCTCACACGTCGGTCTCAAGCGTTGGGCATCTCTGTGACGTCGTTGTGGCGAATCTTGGCCTACATCCTTACAAGATTAAATTGACGCAAGAACTGAAGTCGCTTGACCACGTATGTTCAACAACTTGAAAATGATTCGGATTTTCATCGAAAAATCATCTTCAGCGATGAGGCTCAAATCTGGCTGAATAGCTCCGTCAATAAACAAAATATGCGGTATTGATTAGGCAACAATCCACACGTACTCCATGAGTCATCATTGCAACCCGAAAAAATTACGGTTTGGTGTGATTTATGGGCCGGCGGCGTCATTGGGCCGTACTTCTTTCGTGATGATCAATACCAGCACGTTACTTTGAATGGGGATCGCTACCGTTCAATGATAACCGAATGTTTTTGGTCCCAATTGGATGATATGGACTTGGAGGACATGTGGTTATAACAGGACGTCGCCACAAGCCACACAGCGAATGTCACAATCAATTTATTGGAAACCAAGTTTGGAGAACGTGTTATCTCACGAAATGATCCAGTCGCTTGACCGCCTCGGTCGTGCGATTTGACGCCGTTAGACTATTTCCTGTGGGGCTACGTCAAGTCTATAGTCTATGCCAACAAGCCAGCGATGATTGATGAACTTCGTATCGGCCGATTTATGCTTGAAAACCGTCGAAAATTGGGTTCAGCGTCTGGACTTCTGCAAGCGTGCCCGTGGTGGCCATGCAAAAGAAATCGAGATCCATGCATAATGGCATCAAACGTACTTTCACAGGAAGAAAGAATTTTTTTTGATATCCAAAACCGTTTTTGGTTTAATTAAAAAAAAACTTTTGTAGCGCTCTAATTGAAAAACCCTTTATATCTGAAATCTTCTTGGGGAATTACCACAGAGAGCAATACTGCTAGATGATGGTGCCATCAACGTGCATGAATGGCTTTGTCCATGTATCATTTGGAAGTTAAAGCGTACAGGTGACATCCTGTTTACTGTGCTGTATCCAATATTAATCTGAAGGTTGACACTACCTCACGAGTTCGAATGAAAAAGAATTTATTTGTAACGCCCCAGAGGCAGCCGTAATCCTGCTTCAGCAGACACTCTTCGCTGGAGTATTGTTGTTTAATCACTCTTTATGTCCAAGCCATTGAATAATAGAAAAGATCTAAAACTGCGAAAGTTATTCCCATACCGAAATTTGGGAAATTTTTACAAAGCTCAAGCAGCTTCAGACCAATAAGTCTACTCAATGCTTTTTTGAGCAAATACTTAATATAATAGGTTGCATATCAGATTCATAGAGGATGTAAACATACTCCGAGGATAACCATTTGGTTTCAATAATTTCCACACGCGTTCCACCAATGGCTGAGGATCACCAAGAACATGTACGAAAACAATTCCGTAAGCAAATCAACAGGTCTGTTAGAAAAAAGCCTTTGATTGAATGTGGTATGAATGTGGTTGAATTTACAAAATGTTTTTCTTTGGCAATTCTCTTTATCTTGTTAAGCTTATTTAGAGCTTTTTGGACAAAAGATGCTTCAAAGTATGCTGGTGAATTTTGTCTTCACGTTAAGTCTACTTTTTTAATTGCAACTGAAACATTGAGCCAGTATAACATCAAGTGGAAAATAAGACATGAAGGCTAAAATAATGCCAGGAATCTTTTTTGCTGTGAAAAGAACACTGTGTGTACTGAAACTTAAACCCCAGTCATAAGTTTTTGATATTCAGTTAAACTTAATAATTCTACGCGTTCCTCAGAAAAAAAGGGTTATGACAGACAGGCGGACAAAAAAGTGCTCCTCTCATGGTTTCGTTTTGAGGTACGGGACCTTAAAAATTATGCTTAAACCATGCTCATTTCATAACACACATGATTTGCAAAGGCAGACAGGTGTTAAATTGCATCACAAACACTAGAGGTGCTAACTAAACAAATTTTAAGAAACTGCGATATATTATAAAATCGACTCATAAATCAGCTTAAGCAGTAAGCATGTTTTTTAAATCCTCCCACTAGATTAGAAGGAAAAGACGAGATTAATTTTTTCTCTTCCTTAATTGTTCGAAGTCACTTTTACAATGTCCGAGACCCGCTATTCTCAACTGCATCTTCTTCTTCTTTTTTAACAATTTAACAATTATTTTCAATAGAAACTCAAGAGAGGGTTATGATTATTATTACACTTTGTATATTTTGTCTCGATTCATATATTTTAGCAATTCATTTATTTATATTGTGTTATAATATTTTTTCCAATGGCGGCTGAAGCGCATCGAGAGCTCCAAAAAATCTACAGACATGCTGCTCCGTGATTCATTCTGCCGTGTTAAAGACGATGATTTCGATGTTGACGACCGTCCGCGTGAAGGAAGGCCAAAACCATTTGAAGACAGAATTTGGGGCATTGCTCGATGAGGATTCGTGCCAAATGGAAGAACAGCTTGCTTCAGCATTAGGAGTTAGCAACCAAGCCGTTTCCAAGCGATTGCAAGCGTTGAGAATATTTAAAAAAAAAAGTGAACTTGTTCCAACTGCTCCTGCAGCAAAAGATGAAGGGTTTTTTTCATCGCATCGGTTGATGCGATGTAAATGCTCAAATGGGATGGGATGGGAATGAGATTGCGCCATTCGAATATAAATTTTTCCTATCGATGACAGATGGTCTGGCTGATAAGCTGTTCCGCTGATATGAAAACATCAAAAAATGGATTGGTTAGTGGATGGGCTCAAAAGCTGAACACTATTACCATAACGGTATTCGAGCTCTGTCGAGTTGTAGCTGGCGATGGGTAATACTTTGAACGATTTATTTGTAACCGTTTTTTCCACAGTATACATCTTACTTATTTATTTATTTGTCTTTTTTTATTTATTTATATATAAATGTATTTATTTATTAAGCTTTTTGTCTAGCTCATTATTTATATTTTTTTTTTTTTGTTTTTCATATTATATTTTTTTTCTTTATTTATCAGATAGAAATCAAATTTTCGTAAAGGGTCTGAACCAAGAATTTAAACTTAGATGTATTACTTTTCGGTAGAAAAATGAAGATTGACTGTCGAATTAACGGTACAGACATGGATAGATTGTATTTTATCCATCTGCCTGTGGTTTACCTTGTAGAGTTCGAGTTTCGGATTCATATTGAAGAACTGGTCTTCACAAGTGTGATACTGTGGAGTTGATATATTTCCCGAGATTGATAAATTCCTTTACTTCCTCAACATTGTAGTTGTGTTTTGTTCGAGCTGGTGTTCAATGGTTCGTCTTTAAGGATTTTATTTTATCGCAATTAATTTTAAGAGCAAATGTCATGGTCTCTTCTTCAATCGCCTTGAAATGTTTAATGACGGCATGTTACTCCTTGGTCAAACACTGAAATAAATCGGAGGTTCTTGATTCAAACTGCATAGTGCACCGCATGATTTCGAGACCGGATTAGTATTCTGTGGATCCCGAATTTGGCTTTTACTTTATATACTTATTTACTTACTTTATATAAATGCTGTCATGATGATGGGTGTCGATTTTGAAATCGTTGGTCATACCTTCACAGTAATTGACAGTTTTGAGAGTCGCAAAATGGCTTCAGACGTTTAAATAAAACACTCGATACGATCTCGTACTCGTACTTTGAAAATATTTGTTTGATGACTACTTATTTTGAAGAAGCGATGGATGGAACTGAACTCCCAAATATATTATGCACCGATTGGATCCTTGACGTTGAAATTTAGAATATATGAATATGATAGATATGTCAACAAAAAGAAAAAAAACACGGAATCAGATATCTGAAGGTGCTACACGATGGTCATCATATTAACTCCATTTATTATTACCATGGTTTATGTTTATAAAATTCACATTAGACAAAGATTCTGGCAAGTGCAGAGTGAAAGCACATTTCCAATATTGCAGTTAACAAATTCACTTAATTCTGGTAAAGCCCCATCTCTTGAACAGGAGTCACCAAAATAAACTCGCAATCACATTAAATTGTCACGTTGAGACATCCTAATTGATTACATCATTGATGGACCATTCAGCGTGACCCTTACTTAAGAACAAATATCACCAATCCGCACTTCAGCGATCATCATTTATTGTCAATTGAGTCCTTGACAAGTTTGATAAACTGTTAACAGTGCCGAAGCATACATCTCAAGTCAACGCCCTCAACTCAACCCACTTAAATCAGTCCTCAATTACCCTCAATACATTTGAAGATTAAATTCATTCACAGAATTCCCCAAACGATTTCAAAATCAATTTGATGAAAAAGTAAAACAAAAAAAAACTTTGAAAGGATCACCAAAAAGGACAAAGCACGAGAAAAAAAAATAGAAAAGAAAAAAAAAACAAAGCAAAGATATAAAGAAATACTTTTCTAGGACTTAATTTGAAAGTACACTCGTATCCTCGTACACCCACCGCCACCAATCGTTCGCTATCGTCTCCAGGACGAAATGCTCGTAATTTTTCCAAGTGGAAGACAAAAAGCAAAATAAGAAAACAAAAAATTAGGAAGAAGCAACAAAAGTATACAAATATGTACTTAAGGATACGATGCGAACAATTTATTGTCGTAACAAAGTAGCGTTCGCATCCTTAAAACAGATAAAACATCGATTAAACTTCGATAAGGACCTGTGGGAGAAAAATTTCACTAAACAACCAAAGTGAACCAGGTGAGGGAGGTGACATCACTCCAAGGAGAATGTCCTCGCTCGTTAAGTAAACGACTCCGGTACAAGCTCAATTCGCCGAAGTGTTGGCAACTATGACGACATAAGATTGTAGAACTTTCCGCATTGAGAACACATCTATAGGTGGCGTCTAGGGAATCGACTGTTGAGAACAGCAACAAGGACATACATTGGAA
Source organism: Orthonevra nobilis (assembly GCA_963555765.1). Lineage (NCBI taxonomy): Eukaryota > Metazoa > Arthropoda > Insecta > Diptera > Syrphidae > Orthonevra > Orthonevra nobilis. Next base: position 22,622,669 of record OY743225.1, on the reverse strand, counting down.
GGGGGACTGAACGTCTCCTTCTTCAATTGAAAAGGCTTCCCTTGGCTTCTTATTGTATTTTATTTTTTACTTTTGTTTCAAGGATGTGTGTGCTCCTATATTGAATCGTTCGATTGTGCTTCTTGTTTTGTCCTTGATATCTAATGCACTTTGTACCGTTGGGAGTCCGAGAATGAATCGGTATTTTACGTTTACGATCTGTACGCTACACATTAAGACATAGGAGCATTACCGAGATGACTTTTGCAAGGTGAATTTGTTATACTGCTCTTTTTTCGTTCTGTGACTGGTCCTTCCTACATTGGCATTTCCATTGTGTCGAAGTTCATCTTCTACAATGAAATAATCCAAAGAATTGCAACAATAGCTTAAATTAAATCGAGAGTTTGCTTTGAAGAAGAAAATAAGAGGATAATAAAATATATAATAATATAAAATAAAATAAAATATAAAAAGCTTTTACAATAAAGTATTTTAAAAAAAAAAATTGTAGGTAGGTGCCTTTTTCAAGCCCCATTCATATGTCCGTCATATCAAGAATTCAATATTTAGACTATCCGAGCCTACACTTTAACTACTTTTCATTCTTCAAAGTCCCGGGAACGCTTCTGTCAGTTGGTCAGACCAAGTTGTCTGGCATCCTCGATTGAAGAACTGTCACTTCGAGTCAGGAGACCGACTCTTCTGCTGTCACTTTCGCCTTCATATATGAACAGGTTGACAGACCTAAAATATATATTGGCCGTGTTCAGAATTCTAGGCACTAGCTAATCAACCGGCTCTGATTAGTCGAGAGCCCGTGAATATGACGGCAAAGCTAAAGGGTCCGCCAAATAACTTTTTTTTTGAAAATCCTATAAAAAAAAAACTGCTGAATATTTTCTCAAATTTCTTTTTTTATTTGAAAGTACAATCCTTCCGGTTAATAATGGAAAATAATTTCATTCAAATGGCTGCCTCGGCTGGCCGTGCAGTAGCCTACACGATCGGTCCAATTTTTAAGCACATTATCGATTGTGTGCAGCTGTATTTCACCAATGGCTTCACGAATATTGTCCTTTGAAGCGTCAATTGTCTCTGGCTTGTCGGCGTAACACTTATAGTATCTTTGAAAGCACCCTACAAATACCAGTCCAACGGTGTCAAATCGCAGCTCCGAGGTGGCCAAACGACATCAGCTCTGCGGCTGATAATGCGATCTTCAAAAACAGGGCGCAAAACATCGAGTGTAGCTTCGGCTGTGTGGCACGTAGTGCCGTCCTGTTGAAACCAAATGTTGCCAATATCCTCCTCTTCAATTTTTGTGAACAAAAATTCGTTCAACAAGGCCCGATAACGATCGCCATTGAGTGTAACGGCCACTCCTTGCTCATTTTCGAAGAAAAATGGCCCAATTATGCCTCTGGACCGAAATCCGCACCAAACAGTGACTCGTTTTGGGTGTATCGGCTTTTCAATGTATGCGTGCGAATTTTCTGTGCCCCAAATGCGACAATTTTACTTGTTTACATACCCGCCAAGATCAAAATGAGCTTCATCTGAAAAGATGATTTTTTTGGCAAAATCGGCATCTTCTGTATGTCGATCGCAATCCCACTTAGCGAAACGAAAACGCATCCGATGGTCAGTTGGCTTTCACTCCTGAACCAATTGGACTTTGTATGGCGTCATACCAGGTCCTTATGCAAAATTCGTCTCAATGATGTCTCCGAAATGTTCAATTGTTGAGAACGGCGGTGAATTGATGTTGATGGCGCTTCACGCACACTTTCTGCCACAGTAGCAATATTCTCGGGTGTACGCACTGTTTTTGGCTTTTCACGCTTTGGTCTATCGATGAGGATGCCAGTTTCTTTCACTTTTTTCACAAGGTAACGAACATGCGGAGCTGACGGTGCTTCTCTTCTTCCAAAATCCGTATGCAATTTTCGCACACATTCTGCAACATAACTATGATATACACAAATATGTCAAATCAGACATGAGCTAAGTGTTACCATTCACGAAATAAGCACTAGTTGAAAAAAAAAATGATAGATGGCGGCCCCGTTAGTTGACTTATGGTGAGGAAGTGGACTGGATTTGCACTAAAAAATATGTGACAGCTTTTTGCAGTAGATTGATGAAACGTCAAAAGTCAGCTGTTAATTTTAAAATCGTTTACTAATCGGTCGAAGTTAATAAAATATGAAAGTGCTAATGTATTGTATTAAAATTAATTAATAACGAATTGGGATCACAAGGCAGTATTTTCGTACTAACCGAAAAGCAAGCCCGACTCATCCTGAAGTGGACACGAAATTCTACCACAGAGTACGCAGCAATTACTTCCTCAAAGTAGCTGGAATATCTAGTTAACCGTTCAATAAATCCAAACATTGCAGAATTTCGCAAAATAAACAATGGGCTCTGCAACTCGCTTAAAAAGAATAACGAAACTTGACCTACTGATGTTAAAATAAGTTCACTGTCTTGGCACATGTGCACACAATTCAACTTACATAAAAGTTCTTCTTCCGTGTCGCTCATATAAATCGTTTAACTCAAAACACAAAGTTATTGAAAGTAATACACAATTCACGAAATAAACTTATTCCAAGTATACTACTGTGTCCAAAAAATAAGGTGACATATGAATTTAAATTGCGCGCGTCGAAGGATTTGGAAATTTTTCTTTCTTTTTAGGTTGGTAGTACTGTCAGTGACATCTATGTGAAATTTCATGTCAAAATATATTCATAGTGTTTGAGATAAGCGTCGTTCTGTGAGCTGCTAAAAGTGAGTTTTTCGTTTTTTGCGATGTCAAAATTTATTGAGCAAAGAATTTGCATTAAATTTTGTTTGCGGAATCAATATTCTGCTGTGGATACGTTGAGGATGGTGCAGAAAGCCTTTGATGATGAGGCTTTGTCTAAAAAAAATGTTTACAAGTGGTATAGTGATTTCCAAGCCGGCCGTGAACGTGTCGAAGACGAAGAGCGTTCTGGGCGACCATCAACCTCAACCGATGAAGCTCACGTCCAACAAATCAAAGATTTGGTGTTGAAAAACCATCGATTAACGATAAGAGACCTTGCTGATGAAGTTGGCTTATCGAAAGGCTCAGTCAATACCATTAATACCGAAAACATTGAATTTTTTGGAAAAAAGGCGTCGCGTTGAAGTGTGTGAACCAATGCTTTCCGACTACCAGGATATCATGAAACGCATTATAACTGGCGATGAGATTTGGATCTATGCTTACGACCCCGAAACAACCGATCAATCGAGCGAATATCGTGCCAAAGGAGAGCCGAGACCAAAAAAACCGCGCCAAATTCGCTCAAAAATCAAGGTCATGTTGACTGTTTTTTTCGATTATCGTGGTGTTGTGCTTTATGAGTTCCTTCCAACCGGCCAAACAGTCAACAAGGAATATTATTTGAACGTTATGCGTCGTTTGCGTAACGCTATCCGCCTAAAAAGGCCGGAATTGTGGAAAGACAATTCTTGGTTTTTACACCACGATAATGCACCATCCCATACCGCACTCGTAATTCGTGATCATTTCGCCAAAAACTCAACCCATATCGTTCCACAACCACCGTATTCACCTGATCTGGCGCCGTGCGACTTCTGGCTGTTCAACAAGCTCAAAAGACCGCTCCGGGGACACCGTTTTGATACGATAGAGAACATTCAAGCCGCAGCGAAGACGGAACTGAAGGCCATCCCGGAAAGTGACTACAACCAGTGTTTCAAAGATTGGAAAATCCGTTGGCATAGGCGCATTGCATCGGGAGGGGATTACTTTGAAGGGGATGAAATTGATTTGGAAGAATAAATAAAGAATTTTCAAAATAAATACAATATCACCTTATTTTTTGGACACAGAGTAAATTAAAAGTAAATCTCCAAAAATAATTTGTTTGACATATGAAACTGTCAACTGCATTTGCAGTCAGTTTGCTCGTTCAATATTCTAGGTTTTGAATGAAATTTAAGTCCCCAGAATTCTGAACACGGCCATTGCCTTCTATTCTGACACCTGTGTTTTACAATATTTGTCAAGAATTAATTCGGACCGTTCTGTGAAAATTTGGTTTATTGTATATTTGACAGGCAAGTAGCTCTAGTGGTATACACCGATTTGCATGTTGGGAAAATTATTTGCTTGTATTCCAGTCGTCGAGCAAGCTTTCAATTTCGCAACCCTTATAGATGTTCTGGTGTTTTCACCTTCCCAAAAGTTGACTTACAATGATGCTATTGAAAACATTATTGTTGACCGCGTAGAAGCTGAATAGCGCTGACTGGAAAACCGCGACTTGGTAGCCAGTGAGAAATCAAGTTGTAGTAAGGAACTATATCCCGAAACTCTATAAATTGTTTATATTTCTTGAACATACTACATAGAGGTGTTTGACATTATTAGAATACTAAAGCTATATAGTACAAAGCATTGGGACAAGCATTATGCTCGGGAATGGTATTTGAACTTGGTTTTGGAATCATTAAGGACAACCTTTTAAGTACCAAAATAACAGCCAAATCTATACGAAATTCTTTTTGCCTCAAAATGTGCCCAGCTATTTAAAAAATCGTCTTGGATTTTCAGAAACTTCAAGAAAACCCACAAAATTTTAAAAGTCGCCGCGGAAGCGAAAATCCGCTTATTTTACCGGATCAAAAAGGTCCAAATTCCGACACTCAAAAATTTAATCGCAATCCAGCTCAGTCTTCCATCCTCCATAGTGGAGTTCAACCTAAGTCATTGATCTAGAATTTTTCGACTTAAATTTCACATTTTCACCGGTAATTCTGACTACGTAGACAGGATTATTGACGTCTACGCTTTCACTGCCCTAATGATTTTGACTAGAACCTCCTTGATAGCTTTTTTGACATTATAACTCAATAGTTCCGTCTCGGGTGAAGATAAAAAAAAGTTTTTCTTTATAATATGCTCTTAAGGGATTATGGGTATCCTGATTATGCTTTTGCAAGGAGCGAAGAGAAGTCATCTGCATTTTGTTTTCGATTGCTCCATGGTTGCAGTATGAATAACGATGAAGAGGTCGACAAAAAAAAAAAGTCTCTAGGTTGATCTTCCTGTCAAACTGCTAAAAAAAAAACTGTGCAATAATCTAACTGTCGATTTTTCAAGAAAGACATCCCATAAACGTTTTCACGTTGGTAAAATGAAACCCAAAGGGGGATAATAAAAAAGGAGTTCCAGCAATTAGAGTAAAGATGAACAGGTGGCATCTACGTACATTTATCATGTGCTAAATTGTTAATACTCGGACAATTGTTTTCAGTGTTTTGTCCTTAAATCATAAAGCCACTCACAGCTGATCACTCTACGTCTTCTCTGTGACATGTTCTTGCTAAGTGTAGAGGGGGAGGTGGGAGCTATTGTAATGTCATTTAATCTACTGCTAACATACTTAGCTTTTTCTAGATAAAATACAAATTTTCAAAGCTCATTCCATAAACTATAAGCCACAGAAGTACCTTTATTCCACATGTGTCATAAAAATATGCGCCTTTACATTTTTTGGCACGACATTCGTATCTTGTGCGTGGTTTGATATTGGATTTGCGATAAGCCGAGAAAATATGTAGATTTGTAAAAAAAAAACAAAAAATGGTCCCAGTTTCATTCGCGTCTACCTCCATATCGCTGGTATATCTTTAATCCTGGGCACAGCTTTTCGGGTCAACGTGTTTCTACCCGTCGACCTATGCGAACACTTACAAGCGGTTCAATGTTGTAATATGCACGTCGCGGTCATTTCCAACATGCAACGTTCACTTTTTTCAGCAATACCCTGAGGCGAGCTGCATCAGCTAGCTGCTGCCATTACCAGAGACCCTTGCAGCCACATACAAATTTTACGCGGAGATTTCAGCCTGACGATAAGTTCCGACAAAATCCATACACAATACATTATAATAATTGGGGTGTAATTAAAATCGGAATTTACAAGGTATACACCCCCAGTGCACATGCGGGACTTTTGCTACATGCACACCACCCCTCGTGTATTTTTGTAGCCCTTGTGTTTATTTTTTTTTTGTTTTTCCTACGCCCGTTAAGTGGACATATTTCGCGGTATTACACAACGAAAATTGGCACATAGCGCGACGCTGGAATGTCATGCGAGTGTATTAACCCATGTCCGTGTGTTTATGCGGAATTTTTATTCATTTGAAGGTTTTAACTTTCTTGTTGCTTCGTGCCATGGTGTAATTAATCTTTTGCTGCCTTGTAATGAAGTTTCTTTTTTTCCCCGACCCCCTGCCCCTCCTCGTTCGCACCGCCTTTGTGCATAGACCAAGGGTTGTCATGCAAATTTGCGTTTTAATATACAAAAAAAGAAGCAAGAACAACCAAATTAAAGCAGAAAAAAAATAATGGTAAAAAACGGAAAGCCGACAATGGTACTTAAGGGATGATGAATTTGAGGAAATGTGTTTGTGAGCTTGCGGAGTAAATTTGAAATGTGCTAAACACTTTAGTTGGACTGCAATTAGGCAGCGCTTTTCACTTTCTCGAGAACTTCTTCGCATTCGTGCGAGTATGCGAGGTTTTTCCCTTTTAGACGACCGTTCACTTAGCTGCGGTACATGCGCGAAGGATTGCTGATGATAACGCTGTAATAAATCCCTGGGTCTGTGCGGTGATTAATTGCTTTGCCTAGATACAAGTTAATTCAGGTGAAAAGTCCAACAGCACTCGTTCTGATTTGAGTTGGCGTGTTAATGGTTTCAATTCAAGAACCTAATGGGAGGGTTTTATCAACAATAACAACAGGGCCACATGAAACATACAATGAATGCAAAATAATAAAAACAGAAACAACACAAAAAAAAACTAGGAGAAGTTTTGCAAAAAGGAAAGAACTTAAATACAAAGCGACCGCCACATAAACTTTTGTAATTAGTTTTGGTTAACGTATTTAGCGCTTTGCCGCCGCTACTGTATTAAAGCTCTGAGTTTCCAATGACGGCTTTCTTCGTTTTATTTTATGCCTATTCCGAGTGAAAAAAAAGTCCCAAAGTACAGTAAATACAGCATTGCAGTAGGTAAGGAAAGTATACAAGACGGCCGACGTATGACGCTAGGAATAAAGCAATTAGTTTAATTGCCATAATTAATGGACAATTTACTACCCGTAAATGAAGGCAACGAGCGGCGAATGGTTATATTGATATAGTTAAGCATGGCAGTAAATGCACTTTAAGGGCATTTAACGTAATTTTTTTTTTGTGTATTTTACGAGATTATTTTTTATAAAGCTTCGAAAGTTTACTCACGGTTCATTGAAGCCAAGCCTAAAATCAGGTCACTTCACCATCGATCACATTCCGAAAGTACAGCAAACCTTTTTTTCGAGAACGAGCTGAAGGATTGCTACATGAATGCAAAGAATATCAGAGACTTAAGACACGGAGTGTTACGTCACGGATATGAACTTATTTTTTGGAAGTTTTGCAACGAACGCCACTTTGGGATACCAAAATTGTACACGCGGTGGGCCACCTCTATTTTTCTTAAGGGGTTATTCTAGTCTAGAGGCATGAATTTCATGTAATTTTTAAAGTGGCATTTAAATAAAGGTGATTTATATTTTTACCATCCATTTTTTTATTAGTTATTTACTAACATAAGAAGAATACAGAAAAAAATCAAAAATTAAAAACAGTTGCAAATTTCCAAAATTAGCAGTTGATGAAGTGGGGATCTCAAAAAATTGACGCCTAACCATACCCACGATTTCATCCCTCCTAGCAATCTAAAACTTAAAAAAATTATTAATCTAGAATAATGTCGCAACGTCTGAAACAACGTAAAAGTTGAGAAGGTTTTTTTTTCACAAAATGGCGAATGCCTGAAAAAAAACAATTTTTGTACCACTTTTTTGATTTTTTCGAATTCAAAAAAAAATTAATATATTTGAAGATAGGGATAGTTCCAGACAAAGACAAGTCTATAAAGAAGACTCTCTAAAAATTTCAGGTAAATCGGTCCAGTAGAACCTGAGAAATCGTGGATATTGTTTTGAAAAAAAGAGTTTCGAGAAAAAAATTTTTCAAAAAAAAAAGTAATAGAAATTTGGGGATGGGGGTAGTTCCAGACAAAGACAAGTCTTTAAAGAAGTCTCTCTAAAAATTACAGGTAAACCGGTGTAGTAGAACTTGAGAAATCGTGGGTATTGTTTTGAAAAAGACAGTTTAGAGAAAAACAAGTTTAAAGTTTCGCGTAAAGTTTTTCGTAGTCTCAGTCATGTAATGATATTGTAGACTGACAATTTTTCAATCTGCCATTCCTGCTTCATACATCGAAACGACTTCGAGGAAACTATTATCCGCGTTTCTCTCTTCATATCGAGCAGTTCCTGGCCTCCTTTGATACTTTGGATGCTCGTATCTCGGAGCGGTCAATCCGGGCGTTGTCTCGTTTCACAGCAAATGAATGAGCTTCCGGGCCAATTTTCATTCCCATAAGCTTCATCATTTTTAAAATAGGAATAGGATTTTTTATCCATTTAATTAAAACAAAATATTTCACAATATTTTTATTTCACTCACAGCACATATGTACGTCAACGTGGCTTGAAGGTAAGAATTCAACTGTAAGCAGCTGGACGCAGCTGGACGCAAGTGAGCACTTATTTAGTTCCGGCCCAACCAGTTTGGATGCCGGGTCAGAATACTGATATCTCCGAAAATAATTTAAATTTTGAAAATCCTCTTGAAGATATGTTCTTGAATAGTTAAACTTTTAAAATATAAATTAAAAAATCGATCTTTTTTAAATTTCTACATTAGAACACCCCCTTAAGCCTGTCGACGAATTTAATGTTCTTGGCACTAGGCTTCTCAAATTTTTCAATATATTTTCTAGGTTTTCGATCCCCATTTCAAAAACATCTCAACCAATATTGCGCTTGAGTGACTGGATTGTTCCTTAATTGTTTCCATAGCATCGATCTTAAATGGAACCCCAAATCGACTGAAAACTGCGGTTTGAGTGGCTGGAACTTTAGCTTACTTAAGTCCAAATCCTCAATCTCTTGACATCAAAATTAGTTATCCGGCCTAAAAAACACTCACCAGTGACTGTTACGATGCTTACATTGTCATGTTAGAAGAAAAAATGAGCCACTCCAAAAACTACACCGAGACGAAAATAAGCCTGATCTAACAAGGCGATTTATTGCGCATACTCCAACCATCGAGCTCTATCATTTGAACCTTGTAAGCAAGTAATCAGAGATCTTTAGACAAAATTCTTCTCATGCTAGTGCGACTGATGTTCGGTTGTGGTGATCTTTGGTGAATTCGGATCCTCCCTTGAACGCATAGGAATAATCAGCAAATCCAGTCTCATAAACTAACTTGCGTACAAAATAAGCACTACTTCGGGAACACGGCATTTGCAGAAGACAGGAGTTTATACAAGACTTGTTTACGCCAGCTCAAGAGTTTAACTAAATAATTTATAAAAAAAAAATACGCAAGATTTATGAGTCAATCTTTCACGTAAACAAAGTCGTATTGACCCCGTTGACAATTTAACATAGTTGAAAACTTAATATCGATTTATTTACACTCACTTAATTCACAGTATTTTATTCGTTTAAATGACAGAAAATTGTGTATTTGAATATTGGTTCAAAACCCTGCTGTCAGTGTCGCACTCATAGCAAAACCAATGGCGCCTCATCTATATCTACATAAACCCTTATTTTGACGACACGAACTTGGAGTTCTAGCAAGACAATGAGGCCATCCACTTGGTCAAGTCAATTGAAGCCAAACAAAGACGAGGATGACAAGGCAACGGCATGAGCTGAAGACAAGGTCCTTTCATGCTATTTTATATTAAGTGGACTCAGAACTTACCGGCCCATTATGATTCTTTCGAATGAAAACTTAAGGTCCCCTCTCTATTGGATCCTTTTTAAAACTCCTTGAGAGTTCTTCTACATTTGATTTCCCTACATTTTCCGTAAAATACACTCCCTCTTCGAACGACTATCAATCACAACGCACTTACCACTTTTCCACGGACCCCCATTTACCTAAATTCAAGAACATATCAAAATAATCTCGCCGAAACTAACTTTTTATCACAATATCAAAATTGCATTGGTCAAACTTTCTATCTTGTCGTCAAAACACCTATCGGAAGGATGCAATCAATATGCAAACAAACTTTTATTCCTGGGAAACATTTTCGCCCTCACCATACTTTGGCATCCCGTTTAAGCTGCCTGAAGTTCAGCGTGGCATGAAGTCACTTGCATTGAGCTGATCTCCTTTCATCGTTCTCCCATTATAGGTTCATATTTTGTTCAAAACATTATCCCTAAAATAGATCCTGTATCAGAATGAACAATGGAGTGAATGAGGGTGGACTTTTAGGTGGGATAGGGGTAAACAATTTTGTTACTTTTTCCTTTGAACCGGGTAATAGTTGTTCAACTATTCTCCGATTATGTTGACAAGGCTGAAGTTGCTCCTTTGAATTTTTGAAACGTCTCCTTGTGTTACAGCTACTGGACTCCAAAGGATAAACATTAAACATTAAAAGACCCTTTTCCCTGAATGTTATATGAGCCATCTTATTTATACAAATTGACATCACGTCATCCGGGTGGAACTAAAGTTTGTCTACAATTGTTTCTGGTGGCACGGTTTGTCTTTTATTTTTCTAGATACACGAACATGAATGATTGATGGGCTTTAGACAATGTGATGAATCTTTAAAGGGGCTATATATTTTCCAATGTAATAGGACCGTTTTCCCAAACAGGAAGATGGAAAACAATTATTTATTTTCAAAGTGAAAGACACAATGGAGTGCCTAATTTGTTCCAAATGGCTAGATGTATTGTGAGGATATGCATGGTTCAATTGGCCTTTTGGTAAATTAAGACGTTTCTTTCCTTAGATGTATTTATTTGTTTTTAAATTTTTGAGTAGAGTGGGTGTGAATTGGCAATTTTAAGTTCGAAAAAAATGACTTTGCCGTCATGGTTATTTAGCGAAACATTGAGTTCAATTACGATTGTCCAACCCCATGCATTATGTTCAATTCCTTGAAAATTAGCAACAATATTAGAAAAATCTCTTTGATCGTCTTATCACCAGTAAAGTCTAGGATACACTCATATGGTAGATACATATAAAGAAACAGCAAATACAGGGTTATGGGACTTGAGAACTTTTTTTCAGAAACTTTACTATTCGCTTGAAGTACAATCAAAACATTTATAAACGGAACTCGACTTCGTTCATATGGCCATGGCGGGCACGTTAAGAGCGGTCGATTTTTGAAACCAATTTTCGATAACTTGGCCACACATTTCGGCCGAAACGATTTAACGTTGCCCAAAAGAATATAATCTTGAGGCGTCAAATCGCACGTTTTGATGGAAGAATACCGGTTGTTTCAGCGAAAATTTAGTGTTATCCTCGCCTGTTTACGTAGCGTTAAGGTTCTCTGGAAACATGGCTGTTAAAACTGTTCGATGCGAACGAACAAGCAACGTTCCAGCTGACGAAATTCCTTCACTGTCTGTCTTCGAGCGATTTCAAGAAAGTGGCCAAGGTATCCTTATCTTGAACTGAGCTCCGCAAGGCTTAAGTGGGTGCCATACTCTCCGCGGCCCCGTTAGACTCGGGATTGAAGGGGCCGACGTTTAATGTCGAATCGAACTTCGGTTACAAAACTCTGCAAACTCCTTCGACGTAAATTGCGATTTCGTAGGTCTGTAGCGAATCGTATATGTGTAGCTCATAAGCATAATAGCCAACCTTTGCGAGCGATGAATGGTCATGACAGGTAATTATTTACTCGGGCTAAAACCAAAGGTTAACTGTCCGTGATCAGCTCGATCTGTCTGCTGTATAGATATTGGTGGAATTTTTTACAATTTTTTATTATTAACAGTGCCTCTTTCTTTACCTGGCGTTTCAGTAGGCGTTTTTGAAGCAAACGTGATTGGCTTCTCCGTTCCATTGGCAAAATTATGGGAGACCACAGCTCCAATGCCATGCTATGAGGGTTCTGTAGCTTGAAAAAAAGGCAAATTATTTCGAAAATGAGCCAAACTGAACTTGAACGACTTTTGCTGCTGTTGATCCCAGATGAAAGATGCTCCCTTGTATCTTAGCTTGTTAAGTGGTGCCGCTAGCTGTACAAAATAAGGTATACAATTGATTGCAATAATTCAACATACCCAGGAAATCCTCCAGATCCTTAAGATTTTTTGGTTTTGGTAAGTTATTTATCAGCCAAGTTCCGGTGTAAGAAGAGAATCTCGTCACGCCCTGATGTTCCATCCTCTAGCTGATGAATGGAGTGTACTGATTCATGTTCATTTTTGTGAATCTCTATGTTTGGTTTCTTTGCAACCAAGCCACGTACCTTCGGATCGCTGTGGTGCTGACAAACATATGCTTTTGAACTGAACCTTCTTAATAAAGAGACCACAAATTGAATCCAAACGACGACAATTGTTTCGGTCGTGGTATGTATTGCAACCTGGACAAGAACGTCTTGCTTGGCCATCATTATTCTTTTAGAACTTGTTGACTGCACTAACTGGTTAAACTCAACAGAATATGTAGGCTTTCCTTTGTCGTCAAGAATGTCACTTGCAAGCTGGGTGTGGCAATATCCTCTATCTCTTCAAGTGTAGGATTTTTCTTCTGTGTAGATGTATTGCGGATTGCATAATGCGGAGTGAGTACTATTACATATCGGCATATGACTAACCGCAACCTTCTTAACAGTAAACAAAAGCACAACTTCTTGCTACTCCTCTAAACTCCGCGATCCATTCTACATATGACAGGCTAGGAGGTATTTTTGTACGAAGCAATTTACAGTAGTAGGCCAAAACATGTAATTTCGTCGAAAAGTGACGAGTTCGTTTTTCCGTGAGGTCTTTCAATGTTTGTGTACCTATGTTCTCCGTTTTACCTGAGTAATTCGCTGACATCTGGACCACACTATGACAGGAAATGTGACGTCCGAAAGTTATCGTCTTCCGCCACAATGTTGATTTTTCAACCAAAATGATTTTAACTAAAAAGCCTTTGGTCAACCTAAGTAACACAATTTAATTTACTGTAACCTCTAAGGCGGAAGGCACAAATCAAACCACGAGGCAAGAATGAACAAGAAGGAAATGTCATAATTTTATAGTTCAACAAGAGTTGTCATTGTAAAATCCAATTGCTGAACAAAGTTAAGGTCCGAAAGAGGAACACCCACTTAAGTATATTGGATACCATTCGATGTTTCACTATACATGAATTACTCAGACGTAGTGTCCCAAAAGCCCGTTGTAAAATTTATTATTATTACTTCCTGATCATTTTTCATATATTCTCCGTATACGATTAAAACCTTTAAGTCCAGTATGACAAATCAAAAGTGTAACCAACTTTAGTAAAAAAAGCATTCCTCCCGCCATAGAACGTATGGCTGTGAAATAAATCGAAAAAAGAGAAGAGTCCCGTTCGTGTTTCACTCCTGAAGGAAACAAAAAGCCTATTTAACTTTTCCAAACAAAAGAACCAACAATCGGCTTTTAACAACAAAGACCTCCCCATTCAACTTGTAGCTCAAAAGCTCAAGTAACGAGGCAGAATAGCCAACTCTGTGATAAAGGAAATTCTCCACGCACATATGGACGATGGAAGCATTCGAAGGAGCCCTTTTTGCTACAGGCAAGAACTTAGTAACACAAAAGGACTCTCTTGTAATGGTAACAATAAAAGCCGAAAGAGGATACGAACAATAGGAATATCAATTCAAGGGAAAATTAAACAAAATAGAAATGTACATACCTTGGTGTCAATTGCTAGTGCATACTCGTACTTCCATGTTAAATGACAACAGAAACATAAAATAAAGGATTAAAAAAGCCCGAGACATTTAATATGAGGCGATATTTTTTTTTTGGGATAAGAACGTCGCACAGGTGACACGTATGATAGTTAAGAGGAGGGGTTCATCCAAAATATTTTCAATAGCCAAGGAAAGGAATGAGACCCTGCATGTGTAAACTTTGTTTAAAGAAGGATTGCGTTGGTACCTTAACGCCACAGCCTATAAGAGAACATCCGCTTATTTCCTGCTTCAAAATATCTGTCCGAAGAGCAGCAATAGTGAAGCGTTTTCCATCTGCCAATTACTCTTTGTGTTCATAAAAGTAAATTAATTTCAAAATGAATACTAGTGTGGCACCGCCGCGACGTATCCTTTTGAATATCTCCAAATTCAAACAGTAGCCGACCAACGATAATGAACAAACCTTTGACAGGTATGAGCCAACGACAAAAGCAACAACAAGTGCATTCTATGGCCATGGTTTGCTACCACCGCCAAACAGAACGAGCTGCAATGAAATCAAAGCCATCCAAGCTACTAAGAATGTGCAATAAGTTGTCTTTGATATGTCACAACTCAAGTCGTCCAACCCAACCCAAGAGGACATCGGACAGCAGTGTCAAGTATATTTGTTTATTTGAAATCATCCCTGATGCTTTAGGGATGTCCGGTGTGGTGCGGTGTGTATGTTTGTGCTTTTGCTTTTCGTTGTGCTCCTTCGTCCTTGATTGAAGATGATGGAGTGGAGAAGAGTGGAAGAGCGATTTCAAAGGGATTTGTCATTTTGTGATAACGACGATAAATAATTGTGACACCTGATACGGAAGCCTTTGTAAAGTGTGATGGACGGCTGCTGGTGTCAGTTACATTTTGCAGGAAGTGCTACTTCACAGCCGGCATTGAGAGAAGCGGCGATTCATTTTGTGTCAAGGATTACTTTGAAGTTGAATTTGCAAAAGGGAAGTACTTTGCCTTTGGTAAAATGAATAGATTTCGAAATTGTTTCAACTTGTTATTCTATCCACAAAACCAATTGAGTTTGTTAAGAGGGCGTGTTTTTTGTTTTTGTTTTATTAAAATTAATTTAAAGGACTTGTTGTTTTTATTATGGAAAGGGATCATACAAAGTTTTCAAGTGTCACGTAAAAATCATTTTACTATTTGAACTGCTTTGACATTTGAGACATATTGAAAACTAACAAGTAAAATCATTCTGACTAGGGTAGGTAAGGTCAAATTGGACTGGCTGATAAGGACATCCATTTAGGCTGGTAAATTAACAGTTGTGATGCCATTTAGTTCTGTATGGACAAGACATCCATTGTGTGAAGAAGAGGACTGGATTTTCCTTTTTTTTAATAATCAAAAGGTTATCAATACTCTTATAGTTTTAGCATATACCGGGAACAAGGAAAAAAAAGAGACAGGAAATAAAATAAATTAATTTTGAATTTCTTCAAATTTAATGAATAAATTGAGAGTTGGAAAGTTCCCGCATTTAAGTTGCATATATAATATAGTAAGTGTCGCAAATTAGGCCCATGTTGGTTATCTGGTCCACCGCAATATTCCCAGACAAACAAAGTAGGCACTACCTAACAACAGTTTAAATCAAACACATTCAAACCGGCATTGGTAAATTGTATTTTGGAGAAAGTAGCTGATCAGCGGTGGAAGTGAGTGCATTTGGTTGTTTTTATTCGTATTCGTGGTAATATTTGGGTGAGTTTACGAAAGCATTATTGAATTTTGAAAAACCCTTAGTGTTATGTTAAATGTTATTCAGTATGAAATTAAAACTTTGATTGCAATAAATTGAGTATGTAAAAATTAAAAAAAAAGTGAAAATATCATAGTGTAGATAATATGACCCATTCCGGGAGTTGAAAATATAGACCAGCGGGCCATATTTCATATATGGTTTTTACTGCGGTTTTATGTTTTAGTTTTGTTTCAAGCAATCACATTATGGCTTGAAATATCAGAAAACCCACAAAACATCGTCAGCATTGAATGAAATGAACTGATGAAAAAAAAAATAGGGGGGGGGGGGGTTCTTAAAGTCTTCGAAAGAATTCAACGTACCTAAAACCACATTGCGGCGTTTGGTAGCAAAGTTAAATAAACCTTTACAATATATGGTGAATGGTTAACTAGGCAGAAGGCGCACCTTTCCTCCAGAGCTCGAGAAGTCTTTGGTTGAATATACTCTCCAAATGGAAGGAAAACTGTTTGGACTTACTCGAAGTGACATACGATCTTTGGCATTTCAGCTTGCATTAAAAAATGAAATACTAAACCTATTTTCATTGTTTTGCGATGTTGTTGCAATGGTTTCTTAAGCGTCATTTGCTGCTGTCATTCTGCCACCCGACTAAATCGGGAAAGTGAATTTTCGAAAGAAAACATCCAAAAATTTCTTCGACCACCTTGAAAAACTAATGGTAATATGTATATCATTCCTCTACAGCCATGGGTCCAATGCGTTGTGTGCACAATGTGGGTTCATGAAGACTGTTCAGGCATTTAAAATCAATATTTTATGTACGAATTTTGCATGTCCTAGGACCACAGAATATTTGAATAATATATTTTCAAATATGGGCCGCCTTGGTACATTTTTCCGTCACTTACTCCACCTATTTTGTAATACAAACTTGTCATAAAATTTGAATTTGTAAAAACTTGAAATAATGAGGTTTATATAATAAAAATCACATTGTACTACTGCCACACGCAATCACATTTGGATTGATGAGCATTCCTTGCGAGCTGATTGTTGTAGTAAATTAATGAGGGGAAGAAATGTGGCTAGATAATTCGATGGAGCACTATTTATGATAAAACTGTGAAAGGCACGAAACGTTACATTGTTCCGCTGAAGCGGAACATTTTTGTCTTTACTGCTCGATTTTGAGCCTTGTGTGTCATGTCTGGGATGGTCCTCGGAGACGGAATGTCATTTAGATTTAAGGATCCAAATGCCATTTATAATAAATGGATGCGGATTTACATAACGATAATGTAAAAATGTTTTAAAAGCATTTAATTCAATTATGTTCAACTTTCCACAGCCAAAGATGAGAATGTATGTATGTTCAGGAACGAATATATAAAAAATAAAAACGGAAACAAACCGGACCTTTGGAACACACAAGATATTTTGCCATCCCCTTTAAGTTTCTTCTAAAAAATTCGAAGATAGGTTGCACTTTTATGTTTGGTATGACATTAAATAACAATCGGACATTCTCCTACGAAAACTGTACTGAAGGCCGTTAACAAGTTTCACAAACTGACGATTCATCAGCGATTAGAAAGGAGGTACGTCAATTGCTCGATAGTTAGACTCTGCTCGAAAATATAAAGCTTTAACCTTTTATCCAATTTTGATTCATCAAATGTAAAGATTGTTTTTTTAGAGGTTTGGTTTTCAAACTGACAAAACTGTTTCTATAGATTGTCAATTCGACAGTTGAAAATTGAATCGTGACTTAGACGTTTTGGCATTTAATGATAAATAAATTTACGCCAGAACAATGCCATCTGAGCAAGTGATCCGGAACACGATGAATTATTTTCGTACCACGTACACTCCAGTGGATAAAACGCATCCCCAACACGACTAACAGTGCGAACAGAAGAAGTTATTGTCGTTGTAGAATGCACTATTGAGAAGAATCCGCTTTTGGTACTTGAAACTATCTTGGCTTTAAACTCTACACCAGTACAACTGGCAGTGAAATGGCAAGCAGAACTCTCGGCCAAAAAACTTAAGGCTAAAGCGGTCAAGAGAAAACGTTTAATTTCAAAAACAACTTCAAGACAATTTTTTCAACCAGAGGTTCAAGGATGAGTGGAAGTATGACACTAAATCTCTATACATGCAGATAGCTCTCACATATCGACTTTATCGGGGACAGGGATCTACAGTCCAAACCCATCGATCAAAATTTCAAAGTTTTCACAAAACTTACTGGTGTAGAAACTTTCTCCGCCCTTCCCATACTAATCTGCTCATACTGCAGCAATTTAAGCCATTATAAGCCCTTTGTAAGTTTTGACGCTGGTAAGCAAGTGTTAACACAAACTAAATAATTTATCAGCACTAAACGACGTCAGTCTCATAAGTGTACCGGGACACGAGGGCGTAACGGGTCCCAGAAAAGCTGATGAACTAGGAACGGAGCAAGAATTCACGGGGTCAACTTAACAAGGTACAGAACAGCGAAATTTAAAATAGAAAAACCGATTAACAAGATGGCGAAGCGAGCTCTGAACTCCGGCAAAAAAATCAGATCTCAGACTCCGGCAAAAAGGAAGATCATGAACAATTCCTCTGCCATAACCTAACAGCGAGACTGCGACAAAAAATTTGTGAGGCTAACACTGATACCCAATCTTCTGCACCTCTAAGGAATAGGGACCGGTGATATCATGGATTTTGCAAAACGGACGAAAAGACTTCCTGACCACACTCATCAAGCCGCTCCATAAAAATCCCTTGACATCCCCACTTTGACAATGCCCAACTTAACCAAAGTCTTAATCAAATACGAAAGAGGGGAACACCCCGGGTCCAATCAGAGGCCTAGGTGAAGAGCAAATAAAGCTCACCAACCAAGTATCAATCCCGAAATTTTTCACTGAGGAATCTACCGGCTCAAGTGGATCTTATTGTTAGCACTTTGAAAGTATACAAAGGAAAATTATGTTTAATTAGCAAATTCAAAAGTAAGTCCAAAAACGTTGAACTGATTTGGCTTTTGTGTTCGCATGTTTGAGAAGGAAGGATAAAAGATCTATAGGCCGTAGGTTTAGGACATATGAATCTCATTCCGACGTAACTCTTGTCCATAGAATCTCCACCTCAGCGGTTGACTGCAGATCAGTATGCACTACTCTTCCCTGAGTTGATCAGAGTCCATTGAAAAGGATGTCATAGGGGCAAAAGTGATTGATTGTGAGGACCACTTAGTTTAAACCGTTTTAAGGATTGGATTGTGATGAAAACTATTCGAAATAAGTTGAAACTTTTCGTTGGGTACTTGAGCAGTATTTATAACAATGCCACCCAAGGAGTTTGGATTTTTTTTCTTCGTTTGGAAAAATTTCATGCCAGTTGGCTTAAGGTCATCTTAAGTTAAAATCGAGTCCTCCAGGTTACAATACATCAACTTACGAGAGTAAAACTAATTAATGATGGTTCTGTATCTCTCATCAATCAAAGTCATCGTATTACACACGGCTCGATAACTTCTCCGGCGTAAGAATTGCAAGGATGATTAAACTTAGGCCACGTGCTGTAAATATTCAATCTTACTCACTTCTGTGGTTATTTTCTGCCACTTTTGTTCTCCATCGCCAGTTCAAAATCGCAAGCCAATATCTTTATCTTCAAATTAATTCTCGATGAATATTTATGACTTTTTCAATTCGGTTTCCTAAGCCCTAGGTACAATTGGGTTCAATAAAAAAAAATTCTTCAAAATCAATTCGCTTAACATTAAATAACATCATTTTGGCCATAATTATCTGTCTTGCTATTGCCACTAAACTCTATTTACTCGCATTCTGCATTTAAGCTTGTGAAATCTACTCTCCCGATGGTGTGATGGAATATTTCATACATCCGCCAAAGAGCTTGCTGTTCTCAGCTGCGAATGCTAATTTGATCCCCAATATATGAACCTTAAGGGCGAGACTGCCATAGAGACTGCACAAAAAAAGCAAAAAGAAAAACGAAACCATCCTCGATTGTACATCATCAGATTAGGTGAACAGATTAACCCGAGTGACACTCACGAAAACGGCGTATGGGTAGCATGCATGGACCAACCACTTCACCCACATCGTCGAACGTTAAACCTTGGAGCAGACTACTCACGCCCCATTTGCACGTTCTTATTCTGTAATCACATCACGCGATGACAGCCGGCGTGGAAACACAGTGAAAGATCCTGCCCAGGAATGTATAATGTCGGGGTGTTAGTATCACCAAGCGTTGTGCTTGCTTGTTGTATACAAATTTAATAGCACTCGTCTGGTATTAGAGTCCCGCCGGTCCACTTCAACCTTCGGACTACACACACAAACGTTAGTTCCCATTGCCAGGACTCATATGTGCACATATGGATCTAAGAGTGTCCGCTTATGAGGGTTTTTTTTTTTTCTTCTATTAATTTTTTTTTCGTTTTCCGTCTCATTCTAAGCCAACTCAGCGGACTAAGGTGGAGGTTCTTGTGCAGCTTTCATCGGATTATGGACTTTGCTACGCTAATGACATGTGGTTATTATGCTGTAATTTCCTCTTTATTTTGGTTTTTACGGATCTATTTCTTTTAGCCTTCTCGTTCCCGAATGATGTTTCAATTTAGCTGTTGGATTATATCCTCCGAAGAAGATTATCGAGGAGCACAATTCCCATTGGTATTAATTATGAGCTATTTATAATTAACACATAAAACTTAACTAGGTTACCGCAAGCTGTAGGTATTTGATCTACGTCATTAGATTTCAATGGATTTTTACACAAATAGGAATTAGAAGGCTTTAAAGGGTACTTCATACTTACGAAGGAAGGTCCAAAAGTAAGGACATTTCCTCTCGTGTGCGCGAAATCCTTTTAAATAAAAATTTTAACCGGGACCTGATCTGCAGACAAGGAAAGGCTTTCAAGAAATTTCAAGCCCTTTTCTCGAATGGCAGCCATTGCTATGTGAAACGAAGCTTCAGTTCGAAGTTCGCGACCCCCTTTTCCTTGATTACTTCTCGATAATTTTTACCTCTGAGGCTCTAAAAGTGGCTCCCTTTGGCACTCCAAAATATGAACGCCATAACCTGCGCTGAAATTGAGACACTGACATTTTTCTGTGCTAGTGAAGATGATCTTTTCGCGGTCATATATTGCTTTTTTCGCCTCGGAATCAAACTTGTGGATCCAGGTGTAACGCCTCAAAAATCTGTCCAAGTCAGCTCAGTAGTTCTTAAGATTTGCTCTTGAAACGTCAACTCGTTTTCCAATTGCACCTTGTAAAGTTCGTTTTGATGGATACTCTGAACACTTCCAAAAATGACAGATGGTCACTTTAAGATCAGCTTACACTAAATCTACAAGATTTTCACTAAACTGCACTGTGATAAGTGGATGTGACAATGTTCACAATGCTTGTCTTTTTTTTGATGACTCTTCCTGCTGGGCAAGAGGCATAGTGGATCATGCCATGAGAAGGCTCCTGAGAACTTTCGTGGGTGGCTGACAAACGTCACAACGTCCATTGTGCCACGAGCTGTGTGTGGGTTGCATCGTCTTGTTGGAACTAAGTGTGCTCTTGTCCTAATTCATCAAATTGCGGCAGAAAAATTATTTGATCATTGTTCTGTATCGTTCAGCCTTAAAGTAATCGTGTAAAACACGGTATCGTCGTAAAAAATCCAGCACGACATCTTGGGCGATCGAAGGCGAGATCTTGCTTGCAATAGACTTTGCTTTTAGTTAGGGCTCCAAACTGCATACCGAATTATATGTTCCGCATGTATCACATTTTATTAGCCAAATTGCATGTTATGTTGGCCAAAGCAGAAAGCGCTTTAACTAAAATACAGGCCCTACGTGGGGTCTAAGCTAACTCTTGGACTCTATTTACTCGTATATCTTTCAATACAATCAGATCTTTTTATTATAACTTATTTATTCATAATAAGTATACGAAAACGGCTTTTAATGAAACTTCGATTATTACTTGAATTGTCTGTGTAAATTTTTCGTCAAAATACGATGCATACCCCTTCTTGAAATGTCAACCACTGTCGCGCACTGTCAGTCGAGCCTCATCTGATACCACTAAGTGCACTTCCTTTACCAGTTCTCTCCAAGCCGGCCAATGCGATGTTCGTCTTGGCAGACTATTCGGCCTCATTCCTAGTCTGAAACCGAATATATAAATGAAGGACGAATCTCTCTCAAATGCAAGTATTGTATCCTATTTTTTTATTTTATTGTGGTCAATTTCCATCTCACAAACTCACTGGAAGCATACCCTGCTAAACACTGCAAACTTTAGCTGTATTGCGTAGATGGCCAAGAGCCAAGAGCTAGTGACCTTACAATCCTTCGAATCCTGAAAAAGATCAAGCTTTGGAATTTGATCCAGTCACCATTTGATGTTAGAATCAAATGAACTGCGCAATCATTGGAGTGATCAACCAGCGATAGTAGCCTGAGTGGGTGATCTTGATACAGTGGTTGGTGTGTCGGCTGCTGTAATTATAAGTTCGTGTTGTCTAGAATAATAGTTAAAGTAGATGATATGTCATTGGCTTTGCTGGGCAAGCATAACACTAATAGGAGTGTGATGAACCAATGAACCAATTTTTCAAACCAAGATAAATCTGAGTTTGAAATCACTACCAAGTCTTTCCGTTCTTCTGCTGATAGTAGTCACAATCTCTTGACAGAGAGCAAATTATATTAATAAACCTTATAAGGTTGGCAATAAAAAAGTCGCCAATTATAAAATGAACGAAGCAGAATAAATAGTCAGCAAGGAAAGGTTTAAAGCAGATAATTCACTTAATGTTCCAAACAATAATTACCGAAGTCAACACATTAAAGTGTTCTTGCGCGACTATGCCACGTCATGACCATGAGTTCCAGGATTACACCAAAAATATTACTTAGTTACTTATCAGCCCGTCAATATTTAGAGAACTGAGCTTAGGTTCATTTACTTTCGATCCTTCACGGTATTTTCTGTGTAAAGTATTTAATTGAAATTCATTGGTCTTTCCCAGGTTTTAACATGTTGAGAAATATTGTTTATTGAAGATCTGCAGACCCGGAAACCACGTTGGTATTGTCCGATTTGTGGGTTCCGAAATGACTTTAGATGCTTCCATAATAAATTCGACAGAATCTTGTTAGGCAGGGAAATGCCACATTAGTTGTCGCAAGATATAGTATCGTCTGTTTTGTAGGAAGGATGGACAGAACCGATATTCCACAGATTACTGTTTTCTCACCTCACTAACTTGTTTTTCAGTGACTAGGAGAACTGTTGCAGCAACTGGAGTTGCATTTTCCTAACACCATATCATTCTCTTGGTTGTATCAGGCCCTGGCTATTTCGGTATGCTGGGGCTTCAGTGTTGAAAGTCCTGATTGTGCAGCTTTATAGCATTTGGCAGTCGGACTCTTAATCGAGCTGTGGCTTAAAAATCAGTATCGGGCAGTCTGTTGAGTAAGGCTAACTGAACGTTTGTACATACAGAACGCTTGACGAGAGATCTTTCGTCAATCAGCCCGTGGACGATTTTGTTAGCATTATCGCCAAGTTGAAAAAGTCAGGTTAGCTATGTTCATCTCTTCGCCATTCAACGCGTTCCTTAGATTGTTATCTTCTATCCAACAATCACCGTATGCTAATAATAAAATGTACTCAAACACATCTTACCTTACTTATATTTAAGCATCTAAAAATCAGGCCATTTTATAAATCTTTATTACCTTAATTGCGTTCATAAAATGTAACACTTCCTCAATTTCAAGCAGAAAAAATGTTTATTTTCAAATCGACTGGCACAACGATTACGTTTATGAACTCATTTCATAGTCATGATCCTGAAAGCGTCTTCTGACCTAATCCCCTTATGTTCTCAAATATGAAAACAAGCAATTTTACGCCGGATCACATCCAACTAACGATCCAGATATAATTATCTCAAGATCAACCAATCCTGTTTTCAAAGTGCTATCAAATATTTGCCAAGCTCTCTTACATCCCCACATAAACATGAATACCCTATAAGCTCTGTTTACCTCAGAACGTGCAATAAATGCAGAGATAATATCTTGGGCTCAAAAGCCAATCGACGATGCTGCAAAACAACAAATGTTATCCCTCAGCCTATCATCGACTTCATCATCGTCATCGTTAGCTGCAAAAGCATCATCCACAAACCAAATTTCCTCTCCACAGATTATTTCTTGTTAATTTGAATCTATCGACACAAATCGTATACCTCCACCTGCAATTGACCCCCAAAATTGGATGTGAAAAGAAGGCAACGCACGTACCGAGGCACAAAGCGTTCCGACGCTTAATGAATACAGCGAATGCAGCTCCCCTCCTAAGTGAACTTGGAACCCACTTAGAATTGAATATGAACAGGAAGAAGTTGTTGTGTACCAAAGGGACTTTGCAACGAGGTGAGTTTGAAAATACAAACCTTCCATAGCCATGGGTTTGTGTGTAGCAACCCTTTTTGACCCACAAAACATATCTTAGCAATAGTTGACTTGTGGTCAACCGCTTGCCAAACATAGTAACAAGTCATTTTATGCACCATTAACAAGAGTAAAATTTACACAAACCCCAAAAACCCATTACCATCACCACTCGTAGGCCAGGCTAGCTTAGGGCCACTCTGGCCTCTGGATTTGAGTGTCCCCCGGAACTAAGATTGGCCATAGCCCACTGAGCTCCCTTTTCGTTACATTGTTTAATCTCTTGATTTTCATTCAGGTTGTTATATGCAGTAAAGTCATGAGGACTATACTCTAAAGTGCCTCTTTATTCACAATGAAGCTGAATGGTGGGGTTCTGGCAAGGACAGAATATGGGGTCGGTAGGTGTATCTACACACACAGATATATAACAAGAAGCGTAAGAAGCCTTTCACTTTATTTTTGAACTTGTTTTAAAATACACCACAGTGTGGCCAACAAGAACACAACACATCTTGAAGGTTTAAGTCTGATCCTTAAATTGAATTCGTTGAGTGAGCTCTTTTTGGGTTTGGTTAGCAATACGGGAGCTATGATATATGTCAACCATTTAATTGCTCGCATTAAAGAAAGTTAAAGACTTGTAATTTGAAAAACCTTGATCCTTTTATTCAGGATGCGCTTTAGATTTCTTTTATCAATGCAGTCTTAGGCAAGTATGCTTGGCTACATATATAGTCTTGGATAGGTTACCAATCTATTGGCGGAGCGTAATCGATGAAAATAACCGGATCTATATCTTCCCCATGAAATTTAGAATTTAAAGAATTAGATCGTTGGAATCTAACTGTTGCTGATATAATTGTTCAGCAAGCCGCCGTCCTTACAGCTTGCATTTCTGCATGAAACATACTTGCAGGAGTTTGAAATATCAGGTTTCCTTGAAAAGTAACTAAACTACCGGACAAGAGAATTTTTTGTTTCATTGTCATTAGGTTTAGTTCAGGAGTATAATCCCTAAAACGCAGGATCTTGGCTTGTTGTATCAAAGTTTCAAAAATACAATTCCAATTATATGTCACACTAAACTTTTCGTATACAACTCTTTTCCTCCTCACGTCTGAAAACGGAAAATGTAGAAAGACCTTCACCGGCCTAGAGGTTGGCACGGGGAGTTGAATTAGACTAAAAGACATTCCATCCATCAGAACGTCTCTAGCGTTCAAATATCCTTGAGGACATTCTGCTGTGGGCGACTCTTTGCAGTAGACTTTCTTAACCGTAACCTTTGGTGGAGCATCACACTTGTAAATGACCCCAGAAACTTAATCTGGTATGACTCAAAATGGCAAATGGGGTAGGAGCTGGATTTCTTTACATTTCGGAAAGCATTCAGGTGTTTTTCAGGCCGAACTTCAAGCTGTCGAATTCTGCGTCATAGAAATATTGCTTAAGACCGAAATCGGGCCAGAATTCTCATATATTCAGACAGATAAGCAGCGCTAAAGGCATTTTCAGCCAATCTAACGGAATTTGTCAAAGACTGCTATGACGTCTGCAAACCCTAGCCCAACGTTACAAAGTTATGTACGGATGGGCTCCAGATCATCATGGAATTGAAGGCAATGCAATTGGGGACGAACTAGCCAAGGCTGGCTCCAAAGCTTAGTTCATAGGTCCGGAACCTTTCTGTTCCTGATAAATAATTGGAAAAAACAACTCCGAATTGTCCACTGGAGAAATTTACCGGGGCTTAGGCAATCAATATTATTGATCTGTCCCTTCCCTTACAGAGAGATCCTTAAACTAAAAAAGAATTACACAAGAAAGCTCGTGAGCTTCAACCAAGTTTGGAATTTTGTGCAGTCATTGGGTGCCGACTCTTTTTGGAAGACGACAAATCGGCAAAAGCATTACATCTATTTTAATCTATTTGTGTTACTTCTATTCTAACTATAATCAAATAGACGCTATCGGAGACGTTAAAAAAAGTATTCATATTTTACTCAATGGAATTGTGTGCGCAGATAATAACACGAAGCATGTTTCAAGGGAAAGTTTTGAAGTTTTTTATCGATATACAAAAAAAACAATCGTTCGTTAAAAAGTTTTAAAAAAAACAATGATTTTACTCTAGAAATGTGTGAATCTATCATTCTGAATTTTTTTTTTTCAAATTAGTTCTCAACTTTAGATATTGATTATAATTTTTTTGAAATAGATAATTAAAGTCAAGTGTTTCATGTGATTCTTGAGCGTACACAATGTAAAAGCCCGAAAATGTGTTATTTTCGGGCTTTTACATTGTGTTGGATGGACATATGAGTGCATACAATTATCTACTGTTTGTTTGTTCGTCCTGTATTCTCTGAGTCTCAAATCTCAAAACATTCTTTATATTCCGATTTCGAGGGCAATTTCATGACTTTAAGATATCGCATACTAAGCCAGCAAAATCGATATTCAGTGTGCGGAACGCTCTTAGCACCGGTTGAGTACTCCATTCTTGTCATGTCATCCTACATGCCATGCAGTGACGTCAGTACAGATAGAATACGTAAATTCAGTTGACCAAAGCTCGAATAAAAGACCTAAGAAGCGAAAATTTAAAGATACATTACAAACAAGAGCCGCACTATGAGTATTGAGTAAGCCTGAAACTTCGCAGATTTTTTATCCCAGTATTCTTAAATTATTCAATGCTGTCAGAGTCTTCTGCGAAAGCTATCGGTAACAGTTCTAGACATTTTTCGGAGCTACCGACAATAAAAAGTCATCACAAATAAATGTTATTATACAACTTAAATAATAGTTAAATAGTTAAAAATAGGAACGTTTCTACGCTTTAGATCTGCAACAAAGAGCCAAAGCTGCTCGCGAGCTCTGCAAACCTTTGAACAATCAACCAATTAAGGAGAAACACCGTCTATTCTATTCAAGGATTTGAAGCCACTCTTTACTGGAGCATTGCTGCTCAATCGTGGTCGAGCCATTTGATATTTGAGTTCTGGACAAGGCTCACATCTTTGCCCAACTCATGTGGTTTGCGGCTGTCCATTCTCCTCCATGTGCCCTTGTCGCAAAGAGGACCATATATCTGTCCGTTAAGAACAAGCTGATTTTTAGAGCTTAAGTTCTGACTTAGAGTTATATGTTTTGATCCCAGCAGTTCGGACTCAAAGCATGTAATTTATAAAAATTGTTCCAAATGCACATCCAGTACTTGAAGAACGCATAGACACCAAGGCTTCTGCGCAAAGATAAATCCCATCCACTACAGAGAAAATACGTATAAGCTTTGCTCAAATGGCCCAGAAATTGGAGAAAACCTTAATCCAACTTCCAGCTGCTGCTCAATCTAAAGTTTGAATTCAGTCTTAAGTGGAAACATTTAGGAGTCATTGTAAAATATTATAAGCTCTCGAGATATGCATCTGACCAGCGTTTAGTTAGCCTTGCTGGGGAGACTGTTTGTTGTGCGCACAAGGCCACTCTCGATGCTCGCCCATAAATAGCACTGAGGTTAAAACCATTTTCACGCTAAGTGGAAAACAATTTACAACCCATGCACTGCAGCAGTACGAGTATTCATCGAGATACACGTACTTGCACTTCGGACATGCCCGCATACCACCCTTCGCAACCCGGTGTGATATTTGTCGCACCGCAGAGCAAATGTGAAGGTGCCTGTCGAACGCAACGGCTATAAACGGTGGTGTTATAGAAGCTGGTGTTCCCTATACGCTGTGTGCGAACCTAGTGGTAACTCCATGAAGTATAAATTCCAAAAACCGAATCGATTGAAAATTTGGTCAGGCTTGAGTGTTTTCGGTTAATATTGGCCGATTTGATTATGCCATTAGGTTAATTCGCCTTTGAGTTAAGGTAGTGGTGGTAATGGTAACAGTCAAGGCGATAGACGCAACGTATGCAGTGGTGCTCCCTTCTAACCCGTGAATTGGCATATGCTTTGGAATCGGCATGCAAGTCCATTTAAATGAAATGTGGCTGCCATCCGTTAATGGCTTAATGCAACGATTTAGACGCTCTCAGCATTGTGGTGGCAAGGCTGCAATTTGCCTAGGCTTTGTGGGAAATTGCACTGCATTTTACCACTGAACAAGAACGAATGGTTGAACAAATGCGTACGGCTGGCCAGTCAGAGCGCGAACCTTTAAAAATTGAACTGGGCAATGCTTTGTCTTTATCTAAGTGGAACATGGCCTGCATTGTTTTTTGTGTTTTAGAAGTATTTGCGACCACAGCTAGAAAAATGCTTTTGTAGGTTGATCTTTGGAAAATGAAATCCTTAATATTTCCACAGTAGTTTATTGATCAGGCACAAGCAGTGGCTATTGTTTTAATTAATTTAATAATATTTAAATAATAATATTATTATTATTTAATAATATTTAAATAAAAAATTGACATGCTATCTCACCTAGTTTTTAAATAGTTCTAAGTCGGGCACAGCCTTTTCACCAATGAGGTATGCCGGGAAGTGGGGAAAAGATAGAGTCCTTTTAGAATTTTGCTTACATCAACTAATAAGGCTCTAATGTTTTTGAACTAAATTATGGGCCGCCGTCAGCTATTTGTACGCAAATACAACCCTTCACCCAACTTTGAATTGAAGAAACTGTGAAATGCTTCCAAACGTATTCTATTATGTCCAATCCAATCGACTACTTGTCAAATTCGAGCCGTATTGAATAAGAAACAGTGTCGTCTTATAAAACCTTAAAAAATAAGAAAACACGTTTTGGGTGAATTGAATGAAAAAGAAACTTTTTTATAGAAAAATTGTTGAACTCAAAAAGTTCTTAAAAAAAGTCCGCGATGACATACACATAATATTAAAATTTGAATAAAAATATATTCAAAATTAATTTTTATCCGTCAGTGGTTATTTATGTGTTAATGTAAAATTCTTATCAAATTAATTTTGCTTACACATCATTGTTTGGACAATTAGTACGCTTTGGTATCAGCGGGCAGCGAATAGACTTCTCTGAGTTCTACAACTTTTTAATGTACACGAATTTCACGCAGGCGACAGCTAGTATGACTTTAAAAATGCTTTTATACGAAATATGGACTCTTCTTGTTTTTATATTTGGAAAATCTGCTGTAAATTTTCTCGCATCCAATCTGTCTCAAATTTGATATTCATTCAAAACTAAAGCTTAACTTCTTAGACTTTGCTTATGCATTGACTGACCATCGTGCGAAGCTTAAAGTTTTCAATTTGGTGTGAGCCCTTCCTGCCATAGAAAACGACTATGGGTTCTGTGCCTCCCGTCGCGGACAATGCACGACCAATTGTGGCGGGCGTGGAAGCACGATTTCCTCCTCCAACTGACAAGTTCTACAGAGGTTCTCTAATTGTAAACCTAGTCTTTTCGGTAGTAAAAGTGCAGGACAGTGTATAGCCATCTTGTAGACTCAGTGGAAATCGTTAACATCTGAAGAGGCCTTTGGCTCTTATAGGATTATAAGTTTATAAGCAGCCAAGTTTATCAGTGGCCAAATCGTCTCTTTCGTGATTGTTTAACTCGTGAACGGAATTCGCTTATTTGGGATCGTGACATCCGTGATCGTATAGTACGTATCGCAATTTAGTATTATTTCTACAGTGAACGAGTATTCCAGTTCGTGAACGTACTCTTGCTTTCGAAATATCATTCGATCAGCAAAGAACAGACGTATTTTTTGTTGACAAATGATAGGTGTTCAAATAAAATGTGAGTTATTGAAAACATGAATATTCAATCACACAGATAATAGTATTAAAAAAATGTATTAGAGAACGAACATAAATAAAATTAATTTGACACAAAATCATGTTGGCAGTATTCATAAAAAATCATCCTAATCTATTAAAATTTATTATTACGAATTGTACAAAGGGAAAACCCACAGCGATTCGGCTAAATTAAATATCGTAGGACCTTCGGTAAAAGCTTAAACGTGGCGAAAGGTATTTTACAGTGTTTTTGCCGCAAAAAAGCTGTAATTTTTCCATTTCGTTAATTTTACAGGTTTACGCTGATCAGAAGTATCAAGCTAAGAAAAAACTGTCCTACAATAAGGCTTTGAAGAAAAAGAAGGTGGCAGACCATATGATGAGAAATTTTAGACCACAGCCGTGGTTTGGAAGTCGCTGTAGAGGGCCTCACACAATTTAATACATTTAGGCAACCCAACTTAAGTTGCACAAGACATGTTAAATTGCATCCTTATATAGTCGGAATCTTTTTTATGAATCTGCAAGCATAAAATCACATAAAGTCACATTTTAAGAGCTTATTTGTTTTATTCTTACGCATTTTATGACAATGGCAAAGGGTTGCCTTTATACCTCAGGAGTCTCCGTTCGAATTCCTCATCAAAATCGCTTTCGCCTGAGCTTAAACAAAACAATAAGGCCGGTTCCATGCTAATTAATTTTGAATAACACAATAGACACCAATAGAGAGTTTTCGATAAAGTTTGATCTCTTTGACATGTGATTGTTATTATATTGGCATAAAATTTTATATTTTTTCACATTAAATCTAGAACAATTTTTTTCATTAAACAAATGCAACTACGTTCCGTGAGCAATCGTATGCCGCGATCCCAATTCGGTTATTCGAATGTCGTATCACGAAATTTTTATACGTACGATCGGCTATCCGTTCACGGGAAATATGATTTGGCCCAGGTGTTTTCCACCAACAACTTGATATCGACTCCATTTGATAGTGTTCTGGTAGACATTGTGGACCCCCAAAGCAAATATTATTTTAATTCCAACTAAAGGTCGAGTGGTTATCTGATGGCATAACTCAACAATAAGTGGACAACTCCTTCTACATAAACTGGTTGCGCTTCATTCCTCAAAATTCGCAAATTTTTAAACATATGACATCGTCTGACATTAGTGTCTTTGACTGAAATAGCGACGAATCTCTTTTTCAATGGATCAGAAAATACTTTTTTGGATCTTTCAAATCCAGTAGTATTGGACGATTATAAATCTATAGTAAGGCATGAAAACTAGTGTACTCCAAGCTTAATATGCCTTTTCTTAAATGTTTATAAATGGACTGTTGTCGGCTACACTCAATCATATTTATTGATCTTTTTCTGATGACAATATCCACTGTTTTTGATATTAGTTCGCAAATCCTCATATTCGGTCCAGGAAAAAAAGTTAATTTGTTCAATTTCACGAATTTTTATTCGTTAAAACTGTGCACGTAACAAAAATGCTTAAACAATGTGACTACGCTAAACGTACTTGGGGATCCCCCTCTTTTATTCAGCAAGCTGCTGTTAGACAGTGATCACGTTTGTGCTAGGCATTTAAGAGTCTTTCACGTAAACGTTATATGTTGACTCTGGCTAGTTCCAGTATGCTGAGGCAAACAATGTTGAACGTTCTTATTCTTGACTGGTGTAGCTTTCTAGTTTTGGACCGTCAGTTGGATTTTAATTTGATCTGCTACCAAAACGTGGTTAGAGTCGAAATTTGAACATTCGCACATTCATAATATTTGACGAGTTTTTTCCTTCAATCAGCACGTGGTTGACTAGGTTGGTCATTCGACCATCTGAGTATAGCCAGGTTGCTGTGTGGATCTTTTAGTGAAGATATCTTGAGGTAATGATCAGCGATTTATAAGCCGTGGTAAATTCTATATGTTTGCATGTCTCCTTCGGACAGGTTCATAGGTTTCTACTACTTCCCGGGACTTAAAGCGTACATAGCCACGTGGAGGCCTTATGTCAACTCGAGTTGCACAGGGATTGTGCCTTCCTCGTACCTTGTTGTAAGCAATCAATACTCTACCTAGTTTGTACTCTTTTAAGCCATTGATTAAGATGAATACTTCAACTCACACAAAAATGGCCCCCGATATAATTTGCTAACACTTTCTCGCACCTAATCAACGTTTGACTCATAATGAGTGTAACGCCGCCTTGCTGCTAAAAACGCTAATCCAATCGATGCATTGTTACAGTATTTTATCTTTGTGCCAGAATGATAAAAAATAAAATTAATTAAATTTTCTGTGCTGAGACTTGCGTTTGTTAAGCGCCACCCCAAACAAGACGATGCACCTTCAGTTCCATAAAAAAATAAGCATCGTCGCTTTGGATAAAAAATCTTCAAACACATTCACGGAAACATAAAGATGCATGAGTATTCCACTTCAATTTTCCAAGTAAACTCTTTCTCCAATTCAAGGCTTTCTGCAAATGTAATTCAAATGACTTCAAAAACATCCCCTGATAGACTATTTCCAATTCCATTTGCAAGCCGTATTATTTCCAACTATATTCCTATCCACAAAAAACAACAGACCCTTAACCATTCCAACAGTAGCCTTTGTCCATTTCATATCCAATACCCAATCATTCACCCATTTTACAATGGTTTTTAGAGTTTGGTGTCCACATTCAAAGGACATCTAAATTTGGTGACCAAACTAAAAATTCCATTATACGAAGCGTAACACCCTCAACGTTGAATGCCGAATTGTTTTGGCAATTTTATATCCCATTCTGCAATTTTATTTTACATTCTAAATGGGCATCTGAGTACCACTAATACGATTCGGCTTCACGTTTGTTGTGCGTGGCTATCCGTATATCCCGTCCCTTTTAAGGGATAAATGTCATCGTACGAACAGTGTCGCACCATATAACCGACAACCGACAATCGATACCGAGATACTTTATTGCAGTTGAATTGCGGACTATGCATTAAAATAATTCTATTTATTTTATTCAAAAAAGAATATAAAAATAAGAGCACATTTTTGGTAGTGTTTCGGGCTTGTACAGCGGTTGAGTATAGCACATGCAGCCTCCCT
Organism: Orthonevra nobilis; assembly: GCA_963555765.1. Classification (NCBI taxonomy): domain Eukaryota; kingdom Metazoa; phylum Arthropoda; class Insecta; order Diptera; family Syrphidae; genus Orthonevra; species Orthonevra nobilis. The sequence goes on along the minus strand of OY743225.1, from coordinate 22,589,683 downwards.
CCAGATGCAACTAAAAAAAAAACATAAATTTTGAGGGGTTGGAAGGCAGATCGTCCCGCCATAGTTTCGTTGCAATTCGAATTCAATTAATTCATCGGCATATACATACAAACACAATTTAATTTTCTTTTTTTATTGAGTTTACTTTAGAGCCTGTAATCCTAGCTCAACAATGGGGGGCTGTAAACTGGCCTTGTCGCCTAGCATATTGTTTGGGGGTGACGCTATGTGTGGTCGGATTTTGTGGACATTTTCCTTTTATTTTTCGCAAAAGGCGACAACAAAAAACTGCAATTAAAATAAGCATTTGGATTTTGGTTGTTGGTTTCCGATATGCGCCGCCGCTGCTCATGCATATTTATTAGACGCCGCACTCTTTTACAATTCACCGTTTGGATGGATCGCCTTTATGCCAGCCACACACTATCAGCAGCCATATGATGTGTCCTTACCTGTTTTTTTTTTCTGCGGCTGGGATGAGAATCGATCAATATCAAAAATTTAGAGATTTTACACGAGAGATACATTATTAATTCGGGAGCTTTTGATAAGAGCCAAATTCGGCGAATGGCGAAGAATGAAAAATTAAATTTTGCGGCTGGCCAACAGGATTCTGAGGCGTGTTCGTATTTTGCGCGGAGATTATTGTTAAAATGAATAAAGTTTTAATTTATTTGCGGTGTGTGATTTGTACTTTGAATTTTTTGGCCCTCTGGTTTACCATACCATTGTATTGGTAGTGAAGCTTTAATCCGTCAAACGTTGTTAATTAATGCTTTGGTGGTAATTGTCAAAGCATTTTTTTTAGGCATTTTAGAGCACGATAAATTTAGATTTAATGCAAATGAAAGCCTGCCAGGGGGACTTGACTTTTATCAGGGTGCGGCTTTTGCAGTGGGACATATATTTTGTTGGACGATTACATTGGATTTCGGATGTCAGATTCTTAAATGCATTCTGTAATTAGTTAAATGTGAAACTGGTAATTTTTAGAAATGCGCAGTAAGAGATATGCGCAACGCAACCGAATGGTATTCACGTTTGATGTGGTTTTATAGTGCGTGTTTGGTGGTGAGTTGCAACAACATGTGGCGGTTTTGAAACAAAATATTTGAAATAACAACAAAGCTTGGGATTGGTTTTAATTGGAAATTAATGTGCGGATATTTGAAGATAAGGATAGCACTTTTGTAACTTTAGTCGTTGCTTTCAGCAGCCGATGATGCTTTAATAATAATGGCTTAAGGGACTTATCTATTGGTGGCTTTGGTCATGCATTGTCGGGCTTAAAATGTTCAAAGAACGTCAGTGCTAATGCTTCCCTAGGTTTGTACCTAACAGGAGAAAAAGATAAATTTTTGCTAGTTCTGCACAACTTCATCAAAAGCATACCAAAATCGAGATTTCATTTGATCGTAAAGGTTTGAACGGAAAGCCAAAGGAACGATATGAAAAGTGTCATTGAGGTTAGGGATAGGTCAACAGAAACAGCCTTAAGCAAGTGCAAGTCATGCGGTCTTATCGAGCTGAGTAGCATGTTCGTCAAACGAAGCAGTCACGGAAATGTGATCCAGTTTGACCACCAAAATTGGTAACGAGTTGCATGATACTCCGGGTTAAGGATTGAAAGGTGATCCTTGGAGAGGCGATCATATGACACCACCGATTTCGAAAATGAAGAGGGTTGACAGGATATACAAACATGTGTATGCGACTCCTTTATACGGATCTACTTGGAAAAAGATAAATCGTTAATTACTCCCTGACCACACAGGTATGGGATTGAAAGGCATAATAGGTAGCTTTTTAGTGAGTTTGAAAGAGAAAAGTCACCGAAGGTTTTCTTCAAAAGAAAAGATGACTTGGGCATGAATGTTTCGTCTTCAAATCATGCCGCTTTTTACGTGTTCTCATTTTGCAATTGCTGCGATAAGACAATGACCTCTTCGGGCCGTCGATGTTGAGGCATGTCCGGGGTATCCATACGTTGCCCGACGTTTTGGATTTCGACGCCAAGTGATTTTGCAAGTTCTTCTTGCGTTTGTGACGGATCTTGAGCAATGCCTCCAATTCATGGTCATCAAACTTTTTCACCTGGCCGGGGCGTTCTTTGTCTTCGGTGTCGAAATCACCATCTTTGAACCGCTTAAACCACCGCTGACATATTCTAACGTCTATTGCATAGCCCGGGTAAGCTTCGGTAAGCAATTGATGCGCTTCGTGTGCTTTTTGCTTTAAATGAAAGAAGCATATTAAAACTTCCCGCAAACGTTGTTTTGGCACGGATATATATTTTACGGCTTTACAAAAACTTGTGTGTTTCGACTAATGACCATTAACCTAGACTGAAATAATAAGACAATGACATGATGTTTCTGATGTGACAGCTGTCATGGTCAAAATTCACCTCAGAGTGATAGATATGAAGTTGTCTGCAATAACGACATTTTCAACAGGTAGTCCTATTATAAAATTGCCCGCGAAGGGCCAGTAAGTTAGTTAAATAAAATTAATTTACATAAGCTAGTTTAAGCGTTTTGTCTGGTGTCTAAGAAGTTCTAATGAGAAAATAAAAAAATGCATTCAAAAGTAAGTAATGTAAGGTGAAATCGGGCCTAATTTTTTCACAAACGCCGTGGATACGGTAACTTAAATGTAGAACCGTGGCGTGGGTGCCGTGGCTCAGTGGTAAGTTCGTCTGCTCTTTGCACCGTGAGACACTGCGCCTGAACGGACTTATTTCGCCTGAAGCGTTGCTTAATCTCAATAGAAAAGGGCTGGTCTACGATGGATAAGCGGTGCCATTAATCTTCCACGTGGCACGAAAACCTGTGGACGGAACTACGACCAAGACATCGCAATAAGCTCAACGGAGACTCTCAGGTTTAGTTTTAACTGTTGTCGTAAGGCAACACTTTTGGTGACTGGACGGAGGTTAAAAACTCTGTCTTAATATATTATAATACCGTGCCATATCAGACTGCCTGGCACTTTGCTTTCAATATTCAATATTTTTTTAACAAATTTATTTTCCATATTGAGTATATCAAATACAGACCACTTGCGTTGTTTGCATGCCAAATAAAAAATAAATATGCACATTAATTTTTTTAGGGTTTTGAAAAGTTTTTAGCTTAGCTTTAAAATCTAGTTTAAGGTTTAAAACAAGTCCATTTATTATTTTTTTTATTTAAATTATTATTTTTCCTTATTTTGTATCTTTATCAAATTATCAAATAATTATTAGAATTCAAATATAATAAAATAGTATTTAGTCGAAATATATATTATCAATTGGTTAGACTTAGCTAAGAGCATTTTTCACGACTTCACAAATGCTAACTGTCAAGAAAAGCTGCTGGGGCCGTTTGGAGTTGACAATAAACAGTTAGTCCAACACCCGCCATTTTCGGAAAATGTAAAACGCACACACAAATGGTGAAGCTATGCGATGGCTCCCAAAGGAGCTGTTGTTCCATCAATATTTTTTCGCTTTTCCCATGCCGCATAGTCCAACAAGATCGGCTTCTTTGTTTGGAGCTCTCTCAAATCACAGGTTTATGTGAACTCTGGAGGCTGGCTAAGAAGATTACGACAAAAGGGCAGAAAATATTCCAAAAAATGACTTGACCGAAATCTTCTTTTTTCAGATATAGCATAAAATATCAGACGAGTGTTTTTGGACCACCCTATATATCTGGAAATATACTACTGTGTCCAAAAAATAAGGTGACATATGAATTTAAACTGCGCGCGTCGAAGGATTTGGAAATTTTTCTTTCTTTTTAGGTTGGTAGTACTGTCAGTGACATCTATGTGAAATTTCATGTCAAAATATATTCAAAGTGAGTTTTTCGTTTTTTGCGATGTCGAAATTTATTGAGCAAAGAATTTGCATTAAATTTTGTTTGCGAAATCAATTTTCTGCTGCGGATACGTTGAGGATGGTGCAGAAAGCCTTTGATGATGAGGCTTTGTCTAAAAAAAATGTTTACAAGTGGTATAGTGATTTCCAAACCGGCCGTGAACGCCGATGAAGCTCACGTCCAACAAATCAACCAAACAAATCAAAGATTTGGTGTTGAATCAAGCGCGTCAAATCTCGACTGGTACCGAAAACATTGAATTTTTTGGTAAAAAGGGGTCGCGTTGAATTGTGTGAAACACTGCTTTCCGACTACCAGGATGTCATGAAACGCATTATAACTGGCGATGAGACTTGGATCTATGCTAACGACCCCGAAACAACCGATCAATCGAGCGAATATCGTGCCAAAGGAGAGCCGAGACCAAAAAAACCGGGCCAAATTCGCTCAAAAATCAAGGTCATGTTTTTTTCGATTATCGTGGTGTTGTGCTTTATGAGTTCCTTCCAACCGGCCAAACAGTCAACAAGGAATATTATTTGAACGTTATGCGTCGTTTTCGTAACGCTATCCGCCTAAAGAGGCCGGAATTGTGGAAAGACAATTCTTAGTTTTTACACCACGATAATGCACCATCCCATACCGCACTCGTAATTCGTGATCATTTCGCCAAAAACTCAACCCATATCGTTCCGCAACCACCGTATTCACCTGATCTGGCGCCGTTCGACTTCTGGCTGTTCAACAAGCTCAAAAGACCGCTCCGGGGACACCGTTTTGATACGATAGAGAAGATTCAAGCCGCAGCGAAGACGGAACTGAAGGCCATCCCGGAAAGTGACTACCAGCAGTGTTTCAAAGATTGGAAAATCCGTTGGCATAAGTGCATTGCTTCGGGAGGGGACTACTTTGAAGAGGATGGAATTGATTCGGAAGAATAAATAAAGAATTTTTAAAATAAATACAATGTCACCTTATTTTTTGGACACAGTAGTATATGTTTATGGAGCGGTATATATTGAAAGACAAACGTTCAACCTGAATTCATATCCTTGAAAAAATTAAGGTTCTCATGATAGACCAAACGCACTTTTTCATCTCGAAAGCTAATGTCTATGCATCACTTTATAAACACTTAAAGTGAAGTGCATAAAATATTCACACTCGCACACTCCCCCAACTGACGTTATTGTTTTTCCTTCGATAAAAATATCTAACAACCAACGAGCACAGGTAGTAGATCTATAGATACTCATAAGTACTCAAACATTTTTGGAACTCGGAAGTCAGTAGCTAAGCTGATGCCAAAGCCAAGTCTACCTATGTACGTAGCAATCTTCCTGTTGTTGGGAGTGTGTGGGTGTTCTTTCTGGTGGCGCTATAAAGGGGCGTCGTCGGCATTATATTGGGTTGGGTGGTAAACTCAAAATAAAGCATCAGGAAATTTTGTAAATATTCATGTGAAAGTTCTTATGGAATCCTTTTTCAATTTCCCCCGAGGTATCCCGATCAAACAGGAAGTGCTTAGAGTTTACGTTTTCGTCTTGTAAATACATTAATAAAAGCATAGGAAGGATAGCACGGGCGTTCCATGTGCCCAGCGGGGGAATGTGTTCGACTTAAGGATACCTGCGTTGCTTGCTCGTATTTTTTTTTTAGGTAGTATCAAGAAGATTGTTGCTTCTGGCAGAAGAAATAAATGGAAGAAACCAGGAAAAACAAAAACAAAAATACTTTCACTTACAAGGCATGTTGTACTGGCAACGCTTAGGAAAAGTTAACAAAGTCGTGATTGATAAATATTTAAACTTAAAAGATACCAACAAAGCGAATTAATTGAAATAAGTGAAGCGTCTCGCAGTTCATAAAATGACGACGTTGCCCCCAGATGCCAGCCTGTTCGATTGTCTGATGGATGGCTAGGGTGGCAACGGAAGCAGTGGTGCGTATCACGCGCTTGTTTTCTAAATGAGACAAAGCAAAAAAAAAAAATTTAAACGCACTTGAGACAGTGACAAAGGTTGTTTAAAGCATGGGTGATGGTTGAGAGTTAAGCTGTCAATGTTTTAAAGGCGTATACTTATGGAAGGATGTCCAATTCCCCAGCTGGTATTATAATGTATTCCCAATGGCGTCTTAGTTTTCTATTCGCTTGTTTATATAAAACTGTAAAGCATGACATTCGAACGAGGTCCTTTGTGTTTGAACCAAGTGAATAAAGTCCGCCAAGTTGTGCGTCTTGGTGTCAACAATTTGTGAAGGGGGTTTCGGAAGTCACGTGTATCGTAGCTTTGCTGCGTGAAACTGAACTTCAGAAGGATGTTCATACATATTTAATAAATGTTTAAGGAAGATATGAAGGAAGGGAATGTCCCCAAGTGTTTTTGACGGAAATAAATTGCAATCGACCGATGTTTCTGTTTTAAGTGAAGAAGCATAGTTTTCGAATTCATTTGCGCACTCATGCGATTAGTTTTTCTACATTTCAAAATGGGAAGCTTACTGTTCCATTCGCAAACTTTAACGAGAATGCTTTAATTTTTTTCAAAGTCAGAAATGATGTTGTTCGCAGTGAGTGGTTTGATTTGAAATTTTTTATGAATTTCAACTTTCAAAATGAAAATTCAATCAAACCGTGTATAAAAAAGTTTGTAGAGGAAAGTAACTATTACGTTTATACGAACCAGTAACGATTATTTTTGGTATATTTTTTTTTAAGTACAACGTCAAGTTTATTTCGATCAAAAATTTCGAAAATTCGCTGTGTCTGTGATCCGAAATATGGGCTATCCAACGGATAACAATCGCGTCTTCACCTTTGACTTCCATGCTTGTCGACGATAGTTTGGATTCTACCGCAGCTTCAGTCTCAAGATTTTAAACAGAAAATGCTCTTCCGTTTGAACTTTCAACCACCTGATGTGAGACGCAAACAGAAGTAGTATCTACATCTAGGACTGGACATACGCCACTACGAATAGTAGCGAACCATCCTCTTCCAGAATTGATTGTAGCAGCCTGAAACTAGACATAGGTCATCTAACAAATAAAATCAGAAAAACATCCAATAGGGGTAGAAAGCTAGAAAGCTAGAATATAATAATTGAATAAAATACGAAGAAACTAGAAAAAGAAAAAAGAAGGTGAAGAGGATATCTCCTTATATTCGGACACCGAACCTGATCCGAAAATAGGCGAAGCTCTGCAGATACAGAACTACATATGTTCGGCGAGCGATTTTTTTTTCAGAGAACAGAATGGGAGAACTCAGGGTTTGAGCGTCGGGCTCATTAGGCGCTTAATGACTAAACCGGGACTGAATTTGAAACATGGTCAAGTGATGTTGTCAAGAAAAATTATAAATTTCTGAAGATTACCAACATTTTTTGACCTCTTGCTCGATACTCGAGTCCATATTCATAGCCCTTATTTGAGTATCTGGTCCATATATGAATTGTTAAATGCTTAATTTGATAATATAGCTTATTCATAAAATATAAGACTTTTACTGTGTTAAGTAAAAATATGTGACTGATTGATAATACATTGATAAAAAATTAATTTTTAAATTGTTTTTTATTTTTCATCCAAAAACCAAATGGAAGCCCATATTAAGTTACTTTCCCCTATGTTAGGCAACCTTAGTTCTGGCGGTAACAAATATGTCTGAATGGCTTAGAATGGAACTTTTTATGGTTTAGAGTATAGGCGATAGATGGAACTTTCATTACGAGCGACAAGGATAAAGAGAAATGGTTTTAGTGCAAATAGATATGTTAAATGTCCATATTGTCAACTTCACATGTTGAAAAAGAATTAAGTTAAAATTAATTATAAGAGGCTTGGAAAGATTGAGTGATGAGTGAACACAATTGTTCTTACGCCGAGAGCATAAGGTCCATTGTGATGGCCTGCTTTCGAAGATACTAGAATCCGCTCAAACGTAACAACTAGCTCCTGTTTTATTAAATGCCTATTGCCGAACAGTGATGAGATACTTAAGGTGGATTCATCTTGCAGGTTTTGCAGATGTCATGGCATGGGACTTTTTCGGTGAACTTGCATATGGCCGACTTTTCCAACGTCACAGGTACAAACAAAAATAATTAATAATGGAACTACATCATACTCAATTTTCTATCGTTTACAATTTACTTACTATATGTTGTGATTTTGTTGGGGGTAATGATATTGTCGATATAATCGTCTATCTAAGCGTATTATAGAAAAAGTTGTAAGTTTCGAAGTTACTGGTTCTGCTACAGATGTCCAGCATCGAAATGCACCCTCCACTGAAGTGTTGAAGCTGTCCATATCTATTGATTTGACGGCGAGCACAACATTTAGGCTTCTCTTACTTTCTGGCATTTGGATTGGCATGTACCAACTCCATAATTGTTGCCAGCTGACCATGGAACGCGTATCCTCCATCATTGTTAAAATGACAAACAACATTTCAAACAGCAATTTCTTCAGTCATGAGTCTAATTTTTCTCTGGTTTTAAGTTGGCAAACTATAGTGTCGCGTAGGAAAGTGACAAGCCACATTTAACTGGCGAAAGACTATTGCTTTTTGGATTCTTGGCGTAGTTAGTTCATATTTCTTTGGAAAGTGTGATCAGCGGATTTAAAGTCGAAACTCAACATCTCTTCATTGACTTTAAAATTGCATATGATAGCATTCATCGTCTTGAGCTCTATATGGCGATGGCCGATTTCGGGATACGGCAAAATTAATCCAGCTGTGCAGCGAGACGCCGGAAAGTACAGGGTTGAATGTGCAATTTGGAAAAAGTTCCTCCGAACTATTCATCGAACTATGGTATATGCATCGGATATCGGCATGGAGATGCGCGGTCATGTGGCTTTCTTCAATGTAAACACGGAAGTTACTATCTTTAACAAATCTGTCCATTGGCTGGGATATGCAGAACACATCGACATCATCGATCGTTCCAGCGCGCCGTCCCAAAGAGACTTTGACGGCAATAAAAGTACAGGCAAAATGAGTTGGCATTGAAGTCAACCGTATAGGACAAAAAGCATTACTGTTTGCAATAGTAATTTCGAGATAGTTAAGGAGTTTACCTTTCTCGGAGTAACTATCTCTTGCACGAATGACACCTTAGTGGAGATTCGGCGAAGACTCGTCTTATGAAACCGCTGATACATCGGTTTTGCGAAATTCCTTACTCGGAAGACGAAATACATTCTCTACAAAACTTTGATCCTATCAGCTCTGCTATATGAAGCCGTGTGCTGGACGAACACTTTCGAGAGAAAAATCTTCGTCGAATATTTGGTCCCGTATGTAAAAGGAGGTCAAATGGAGGAGAAGATATGACCACGAACTCTATAAGCTGTATCAAGATGTGGATGTAGTCCAAAAAGCCTAAAAACGAAGACTTAACCATCTCGGCCACATCGAGCGAATGGACAATTATGTGACGCAAAGGAATTGTTTGAATCACAGCCCCAAGATTTAAGACAACAAGAAAGACCGAACTTCCGTTTTAAGGATCAAGCTATCGCGGATGCCAGAGCGCTATAGCTCGGGCGGCCTTGGCCTTGACAAAAAATATATAGCTTTACTGTTAAAATATAGATATTGATCTAACCAGATCGCAAGGTATCTGACAATACGTCAATTCGCCAATGGCTGCCCGTTTTATCCAACAATAGAGAACATTGGCCAGTTCATTCTAGTATTTCTAGAAGCCTCAGACAACGGAGTCCTGAACAGAATGGTCTCGCACTTTTGGAAAGTGATCTTCAACTTCCAATCATAGCAATATCCCTAAAGCTTTTCGAAGTCACGTTACAAAAAAGTTACAATAACCTCGTTCTTCGGAGTTGACCTATACGCGATCAAGTCGTCTGCCGATAAGAAATTGTATGAAGTCAACGATGAGCTCACAGTCAAAATATGGCGTTGTCAAAACCGGAATCCTTTCCTTGGAACTTGCTCCCTCGTTGAATCTTATTTCGCACGTCATAAGCGAGTATAATCCTGATCAGAGTTATGCCTGATGGTTTTTACCCTAAAATTGAATTGGATACTTAACCAAGACTATACTATCCTTCGATTCGCTTGTGGCTTTCCGTGTTGTCTAGATAGTTTTGGCAGACAATTCAGTCCAAATTTGAATGGATTCAGACTTGTGGTGGTTAAATTTACAATGTGATGACTTCGGTATTCGGTAAAGAATAAAGAGTGGTGGTTTGCTTTTGTCAAACATAGCTCGAAAATATATTTTTGAATTTCTTAACTAACATAGAAGCTTAATCTTGAAAAACAACCCTTCATCAACTTTTTGAAGATATGTTTTTTAAAAGATACTATACAAAAATGGATACGAAGCTTCCGGTAGTACTTTGGCAACGTATTGTTCATTCTTACTTTCAACCAAAAGAGTCTTTGGCTCAACTCTGTATGCAGTGAGACACTGTGAAGAAGCATTACTAAAAACTGAAAGAATTCGTTTAACATTTTTACAAAAACGGTTGTAGCAATTTATCATACTGCCTTCATCTTCAATGACAGAAAAAAAGTACCGAAAGATTAAAGAATAAATCTTAATCGCTTTAGTCAACCTTATAATAGCATGCCAAGAAGTCAGAAGATTTTCTCAAGCATTGAAACTTTCTGGAGCTTATGGCTATACTCATTGTGGGAATTTCATATCAAGTTCGATATACATATAAATTAAATTGTTCAAGCGTCCAATTTAAGTAGATACCCTTTATTCTAGTCGAGAAATCTCCATGTTATGTGCTTGGAATTTTTCACTTAAAAAATTAATTAAAAAACTTGCACCAAAGACCGCCACACAAGAAGAAAAATGGCGCCTAATCCTTGCCGCACTTTTCACTAATGAATGTATATGAACGCAATTTTCATCTTCACGGTCCAACAGTGCAAACTTACCGCGTAATAGAAACTTTTTTGTCGCCACCAAACGACTTAAAATTTTCTACCATTTTGTATGTAGTTTTTTTTTCTCTTTTTGAAAATGATGGCCTTTTTGGCCCCAAAAGCCCAGAATAAAAATGCAAAAATACAACACAACGTCTCATAATGTATGCGAAAAGAAAACGCTTAACGCTGCTCGCAGAGTTGTTCGCTTTCGCCATTGTTGGTCCTCCTTTTTCCCTGATGACTTTGCAAGGACCACATAATTACAAAAGGTTTTTCTTTACGTTCCTTTGCTTTTGTATCCTTTTATTTTGCATGCACTCACTTTGAGTCTATCCTTATGTCCTCATGCCGTAGGTATATCCTCATTAGGGATTTACGGGGAAAAACAAAAAAAAAGAAATCGAAAAATTACCGACGCTATCTGTCGCTTGAAAGGACCTTTGCCATCGAATAATACAATACACACGACACCGCTAGAGGGTTTTCTTTATATTTTTTTCTTTTCTTCGTAAATCCATTGAACCCTCTTCTAAAAGGCTAGATGTAGTGGAAACTTGCCTTCCAAGTGCTTTCGTTCTTTGGTTTTCCGGTTTTACAGTTTTAACCTCAAAGTTGTTCGAAACAGTAGTTTCGTATTCCATAAAGAGAGCAAATCCTTGAATTAGAGTTTGAAAAAGAAAATAATATGCTTAGTCGTTTTGGGCTGGCTGGCTGTCTTGTTTGGTCAGAAAAGAAGCTGAATCTCAGTCACATTGCACCAGGACAACGGGCACATTTACCTTACGTGTTGCAAATTGGAATAAATGGTGAGGATGTCGCATTAGGCACGCAACATAAAATGGAACAATGGCATGTATTCTAATTAAAAATTCACCGAAAGAGGGTGAAGACGAAAAATCCAAATGAGGAAAAATGTTTTAGTAAAGGAGGTAAAGGAGGGCATGGGCAATGAGTGAGTTAAGGTGGCTGTGGCCTTACTCAAGGAACCTTGTAATTAACATACATTAGCACTTTGAATGCAAAATTGCAGCTTTTGCTGTTTAACTTTTCGGGCAAGGATTTCTATCTCTCAGTACCGACCTGTGTATTGTGCATGGCATTTGAGGGACAACGAAAGGATTTTCTGTCTATCAATGTTATAGCAGGTGTTAGATTAAATCTTCCTCATTTAGGGGTGCTGCTCATGTTGGAATGGGACTAAGGGTCGGAATGCATTGGGTAATTACAAGATGGAGACATATAGTAATTACCATTCATTTGTGATTTGGTTTTGATAGTGAAGGAATTTCTTTCTCTTTGATTTCGTTAAAAAGGCTTTTGAACTGAAAAGGATTTGAAGAAAGACTACTTTTGTCAGACAGTGCCACTCGATTTTAATATTTAAAATTACTGAATTTAAATACCAAGAAGCTTGTTTCAAAACATCAGTGTTGTTACTTCGTTCACTCTACAGTCCAAGTGGACATCGGCCCCAAGAAAGGTGGATGATGTCCACCGCTTTTCGTAAAAACTACAGCTGGTGTTTTGCAAGTTTGTGAAGAGATTTCGTCCGATTGGTATGCTGATTGAAAATGTGTCAAAAATTAACGCCTAAGCTAGAAAATTTTAACGTGCCAAAGGTCACAGCAATCGAAAATCTTGTCTGAGGTGAACAACCCCTCTAGTAATATCGTCTGCGTATGCCAAGAGCTAGAAACAATTGAAACGGCCTTAACATTAAGGAAACAACACGACAGCGCATCGCATTGCCCGAAAATCGGTGCTAGTCTTGAATAGTAACCGGGTTGAAAGCAGCACTGGTATTGGTCAATTTATATCATTTTTTTTTATTATTGCACGAACAATGTAATTCAACTTTTGATTAGACAAAATAAACATTTTTTTAATTGAACAGAATCATAATTTTCAAGAAATATTAGTAAATTTAAGTTTCTTCTTTCAACATTTGGCTTGATATTGCTTCTGACTTAAGGTTACAATAAATAATTCATAAGATTACAAATACGCATAAAATCTTGGAAACAATAAATTTATTTGTAGTGTTTACCACAAGGAAGGCATTGAAGCATTACAGTGAGATACATTCTTTAGTTCCAGAACTAGTATCGAGACGATATAAAAATAACATTTTTTTTTTTTTATGTTGGAAATCAGTCTTTATATAGTATGTATTGCTCTGAATAATAATTGATCTATTTCGTTGAAATCAGAAGTCAACAGCCATTTTAGTATCTCTCAATTGGGTGTTAAAATTGATCGAATACAACGGGCTGCAGGAGGTTAAAAGTAAAATAATCTAGCTGCTACTGATTTGTGGAAATTAGGGATTCCGTGAGCAAAATTGACTTTTAAAACATAATTTTTTAAGAGGAAAGTATTTAATCTCCAGCTCAATTAGTTGCCAATATTTAAGCACAGGTATCTTAAGATAGATACCTGTTCAATGCTTAAGCATTTGACAGATCATTTCATATCTAAATTCCATGTTATAGAACTGTTTTCTATATAAGAAGTATCAGTTCTAACTTGCAGTCAAAGCTGTGTGTGGTACCAATGCCTCAAGACTTCTAAGTCATGGTTAATATCCGAAATCATATCAAATAGTGAATCATTGGAATAGGAGCAAGCTGTGTCATCTGCAAATCTATTTTGAGGCTGCTTTAGATTCTGGCTAAATATAGAGTTGATAAGTATTAAAAATCATAAAGGTCCAATCATTGAACCTTGCGGCAAACCGGTCCGAACATCAAGGCATTCGCTATATACCGATTTGTTTCCTTAAGGAAATAATCCAGCAATCCAATCAAGTACAAATCCATGAATTCCAAAACCTTGCTCGTTCCATACATTGATTATGCATCAGCGGTATACAGTTAACTCGACTACCTATCTCAACATATATTAACTGATGAATTACATGATATGGTCAGGTATGTATATGGGCTTCGTCGGTACGACCACATATCCAATTACCACAAAAATGTCCTAGGATGTACACTTCAGCAGTTCGTGACCATTAGGTGATGTGTTTTCTTGCACAAAATTAAACTCTTCGTGTCTTTTCTTCGTCTTTGCCACCAGAGTCTGGAATTCTCTCCCTACAGCAACAAAGCAAATAATTGGAATCCCACAATTTAAACAAGCCGCTTTGGCGTACTTCTCTTAAAAAGCAACTACCTCCTGCTACCCCTTTCACTCCTTTCCTCTTCCCACCATGATTTCTTCATTGCTTATCATATATTATGAAAAACAAATTTTATTAAGTATAGCTTATCTATTTTTTAGTTTCATCTTGTTAATCTTTCCGTATCTGTAAGAACTATAAAATACTAATTGTAAGTCTTACTTGTACATTAAATTAAAAAATTGAAAATTAATACCAGCTTTCTCTGACTTTATTAATATAAATTCATGATCAACAGTATCGAACTCCTTGGTTATATCAACATAAATAATAATATAAAGAGCAGATGTAATTTTTTTGTTTCCTAAAGTTTCTTAAGGGCATTTTCTAAAGACCAACCCGATCTTAAACTATAATGATTAAGATAAGAAAACGAGCATTTACCTAATATAAAATAACCGACGATTCTTTTTTAAATAATTTTCAATAATTTTTGAAAGGAGATAGGCCTGTAATTTTTCGGAACTTTTCTGTCCCCATTTTTGTAGATTGGTTTAACTTCCACGATTTTTTAACTTTAAGGAAACTTCCCGCTACAAAAGCTTTTGTTGAAGACGTGGTCTAAGATATCAACAATATTGAAAACAATATTTTCAGAAAAGCCTTAGAAAAACCTGCGAGAATAACCGACATAGACTCGTTTACTGACAACAATTTAATAAACCTCGAAAGACGACATAGATTCAAATATAAATCTATTTTACCGTCCTATTTCATTTCGAAACCAGTTAAGGGCGCAAAGATAAGGGGAAGAGTCAAAGCCTCCATCGAGCAGGATACTGGTGAAAAACTCATAGAAGACCGTTACTTTATCCACAGAATCTATGACTTTGCCATCATTCGAATCTACACAAGCCAATTTGGCATCAGAAACATTCTTATCAAAGAGCTCATTAACAATGCCCCATTCTTTTTTCAAATTCCCTTGAGCCTTTTGATATTTTTCGTTTTTTAAACTTTTTAAGCTTAAACTCAACAAAGAGAATATTATAAGGCTCGTGAGCTTCCTCTCAGGCAATTGCCGCTTGAGATCACATCTAACCAAAGTAGGACTCAGTACAATAACTGAATGTTGACACTGTTTAGAAGACGACGAAACGGCTTTAAACATTCTTTGTGAATGTCAAGCTCAATTTCGGTTTCTCCCTCAAAGAGCTATGCTCCCTTTTGGACATTAGACAATCCAATGCTTTAGATATTCTGACATCCATCAGAAGGATGGAATGTCTGTAAGCCTAAACTAATTCCAACACTTGGGCAGAGTAAGATAATTAAAAAAAAGGCCCCCACGGGGTAAATCCTCTCAAGTCTACTTCTTTCGTTCATTAAGGTAACCGAACATTCTTCAACATGCCCATTTAAAATGTTCAGGAACATATCAAAAGCTGTAGAAGGGTTGTTTTCCCTAAAGACATCCGTTCAACTTAGACTGATAAATATTATACGATCTGCTGGCGTAAAGCGATTCGACATTTCAAAACCACTCCAGTACTTCGAAAAAAAGGCATGTCGTACATTTATCGGAAATCTTAAAATCAGAAATTGGGCTAATTAAGGATGCACTGCCATTACGATCAAGCCTTGCAAAAATATGATCAATACATTTTTAGTGTGTGATCGTCGATTCTATTTGGTTCATAAATACAAGATGCCAGACTGTAAGGTGAGGTAAAAATACACAGTTGATGACCCACACCATAAGTCTTTGTGGGCTCTGCATATTTGGTGTGCTGAGATGTCCAATGTTGAATCTTCTTGCATTTAGCAGCATCGGAATTGCTACTTAAAAGACGGTTGAAATTAGCTCCTTCCAATGTTCGCACATCAAGAATATTTAAAGAGTTATTTCGGTCGATTAGCACGTGTCTAACTGTGTTGGTTAGTTCGCTATGTGAATCTCTTTGTGAGAAAATCCGTAGCTATATATATAGTATGTACATATATCACCGTGGTACTAGTTGCCGCGAAGCCTATGAGCCGGAAGCCGCCATCTGTATTAATTTCGCTTAATATATTTTCTTTACCGATTTCAGAATTGAAGTCCCTCACTACGATTTGACGTAAGACTTCGTAAAATATAAATTTATAAGAATCTTCAGCTTCGCCTGTACGATAGAAATTGGTGCGACCAGTTCCTCTTCTTCTGGGTTCTGATGTCACAAAACAAAAATTTCTATCAACAAGACATTGTTATCAAGCTAGCTAACACTTTTAATATGAGAAGGATGAAGGATTCCTTAGTTTTTGCAAACAATCCTCACTTTTTGGTCCTTAAAGATAATGTAAATCTGAGTCCTTTTCCGTTCAACAAATTGTACAGCAAAGATGATCATTATGCTTAGGCCGAGCAAAAAACATCAGTCAATAAGTTCTGAACAAGAAAGTGCACAAAAAAAATATCACAATATCCCTAATCGGCGATTTAAATACAGAAAAACCAGATCAACCGGATGATTCGCATAAATTTCTTGATTATTCTGAGCCCCAGTTCTTTCAATATCATCTATGAGTCGGCAGAAAAAGCGCATAAATTTGGCCCCAAACTCGGAGGATACAGAAAACTCCCAAAAGAGCACACCGCTGTAAACCATCAAAATGCAAATGGCGAACCCTGAAAACACAAAAAAATAACGAAGCCTTTTCCCGGAATTCATTCGACGAAAAAGGGACTAGCGGAAATTGTCACACAAAAAAAAATGTATACAATAAAGGAACAACGGACTGAATCCGAATAAAGAAAAATGTTAATTTTCCAAATGCATCAATTTATCTGTGCGCGCCGGCCGGAAGGATTTTGCGGTTGAATCTATTTATTGTCTGCCGATAGAATTTGCGGCGCTTTTATCTAAGCCACCCTGTAATTATGAACGGCGTAATTGCGTCCGGTTGGGATGGGCTAAGGCTTATCCTCAATATCCGTGGAGCCAGACAATAAAAATTTAAGGACATTTTCGTTAGAGGAAAGGATTAACGACAGGAAAGATTGTTGGAAACATTCACTGAAGATGAACGTTTTTGTGGCACAATATTGACTTGGACGATTTTTTACGTCTTTAAATGATTTAATAAACCGTAGTTATTAAATGTTAAATGAAGTTAAAATCGTTTTTATTTAGAAAACTTTAAATTAATTAATTACTTTGTCAGGCTTCGCAACATCACCCGATTCAGTGATGGCGAAGCTGTAAAGAAAAAAAAGAATAAATCTATCTTTTTAAACGTCTGAAAGTGGCTTAAGAGCACTCTGGTGAGCATAAATGTACATTCGGATATTTCGGTGAAGAAGCTTTGGAGCAGGAATTCAGGTGGCTTTTTCGACGGATCACTGTTTATAAAAAAAAACGATGAACTTAGAGAAAGGCAGAGAACATTGCCTTGAGTTAATTGACTTCGCAATATTTTTGTCTTCTTTAAGCTTTATCGCTCGATTTCGAACCATGTCTTGAAGATTTACTTACAACAAGTGGGCTGCATTCTCGACAAAACAGCGCTATGCCAAACTCTGTCAAGCACTTTTGAAATCCGAAGCGTTAAAATCTGACTTTCACCTGAAAGAAGCAGAGATTGATTCCATTTTTCGGTGACATATGTGACACAAGTTGATGATTTATGACGTTAGTGCAATGGGTTGACCATTTCAGGGACAAGATGAATTGCTTTTTTTATGTGCTGCAGAAAACTGTTTCCCATTCACTCAGAAAGAAAGGAAAGTACATGTGAAGCTTTAGAAAACGTTGGACATTAATTGAACTTGCTCCAAATAACCTTGATCAAAGAGTTCCAAAATATAAGTTTATTCATCTTAAAATATATTCTCTCTTCCTCTCTATCGAGTGCAACACACTTATGCCAGCGCTTGATCCAATCATCTTAACATTTTTTTTATATTCGGGTTGCGGTATGTCTATCAGTGCTTCCTGTGATATTTCTATTACTTCCTCTCGGCTGCTGAAAGGCGTTCCCCTCGTGGTAAGCTGTAATCAGATTGGCTTTCTCCAGAGATCTTTCAGCATTAATGTTATATTAACGAGTGTTAAGATCGAAAATAAGCCGCAAGTTTTCTGCGAACTACCAAGGATCCTTGCAGCTTTTGGGACAATGTAGCCCTTGAAGAAGTGCGACCACTTATATATCTTAAATGAATTTTCTAGTCATCCCAACCAGCTGGTCTGTGTGTGTGGAATTTTCTGACAGAAGGAACCAAGTGTTTAAAACAAAAGTGACGAGAAAAAGCGTGTTAAGAGCGTCGCAAGGTATGATAATATTGTTTTGAAAACGGCTGCAATTGTAAGAAACGCTTTATTAAAATGAGTCTCTATTGTGAATTTAACAAAGGGTTTGTTGTGTAAGATAAGATATATATTGATCAATGAAATAAATATAATTCTGAAATAAATGCCCATATTTTTCGGGGAATATCAAATTATTAAAATTATTCGCCAATATACTACGAATATAACTCAAGTCCTTTTTGAATGCCCAACCATTGAAAACTTGCAATGGCAGCGTGTACCAAATGTGTTTCAAAAACATTGGTATCCGACTCCTAGGAACAAGGAATGTGGTGATATCTAAAACAAGATTTTAATTCCGAAAATTGGACCGAATACCTGAACTTTCAGATGGGAAGTTAAAAATAACTAAGCTCCGCAAGCATAATCATATCTGCATCCATTTACGTCGTAGGTCTGTTTTTTTTTTTTGGTAATACCTGAATGAAACATTTATGGAAAATAGATTTTAGCAGAATTGTCTCTCAAAATGTTGCAGCAATTATTTTAAAATAAATAAATTGAACTTTCTCTTTGTTGACAAACTTTTTATAAAAGTGTTTGAAGTTCTCAGCAAACAAGGAATTCAGAAAAAAAAAATAGAAAAAAGTTACGAACTTGAAGCCACCTTGTTGGAATTCCTCAGAACTTTTTTTGTCAACGCAATACGGACCAAAGCAACAGACCCATGTTTTTAATTATAGCTTCATACATGAAAACCATCATGGTTGATTGGTCGCCGTCGACGTCGATGACCGTCGGAGACATTTTATCGGAGTGTTATTGTAATAATTTTGGAGATGAAGAAGTGAATGAAACTGACGCTTCAATGTTCTAGATGGAATAAAAACAATTTCAGAAGAAGAAGAAAAAGATAAAATGCTGAAGATGATGATGATGAAAAAGAAGAGCAACAGCAAGGAGATTTTAATTTTACAAAATAATTCAGGACTTTTCAAAACAATAATTCGAAAAAGCCTATTAGATCACGCAAAGACTCCTTTCCTCCTTTAAAAATCGAGTGATGATTTTTTTCCAATCAAACATAATTCGATCTTTATGCTTAAGATTGATCATTTCATAGATAAAAAATTAAAATTAAGATATTCTTTAACTATATTCCACTGTATTTTTCTTTAGACCAGAAAGCATTGTGAACATTTCACACAGCGGGGAAATTAATTCGATTGATGGAAACCCATGCTTGCGGCTATAATTTTACAGGCAACCATGTGCTAAAGTGTACAGAAGAAAAAAATACTTTAAATTGGTATACAATTCATGGAAAAAACACGTGGGTGCAAATTATGAAACTAAAGGTACCTGATTACACCTAGCTGACTGAGAGCTGGCAGCTCAACAACACCATTTTTTTGTTCCCCATACCTTTTTTTTCAATTGACATTGGATTTAGTTGAAAAACATGTATGCGCAATTTTTCCTTCCCATCTCAAGATAAAAAAAAATGTAGGTGCTATTATATTTTCCGCCACCAACAAATTTCATTTGTGTTTTGAAAAAACCATTCATTCTCTAGGCAAATGCATTGCAGACAAAAAATTAGATACATATTTCTTTAAGCTGCCCCGTAGGAATATATTTGTTTTTGCATTTTTGAACTAACTTAATTTAGTCAATTGGCTAATTTATAAAACTTTTGGAATAAAAGCATTGTATATATTTATACATATTTTTGATCTGGTTAGGTAATTGTAAACTACAAATTTAACCACCCTGTCAAAGCTTTTCAGCTGATCTTCATGCGTACACGCTTAGAATGAGACCAATTTGGATTCGATAGCTTGACCTGTTCTCGAGTTGGGCTGTTCAACGGAATCCGACTCCTGGGACCTCGAAACGTGGAGATATGAAAAAAAAAATTAATAACGAAAATCGGACCAATTACAAGAACTTCCTGATGGGAAGTTAAGAATATTTAATTCAAAACAATTACGGCTAAATTTTACCAGGCAACCCCGCTGCAATCTTTTCTTCTTTTATGTATCAAACATAAAAATTAGGTTTTATAAAAAACACAGATACCGGCAGGTTTAGGAGAACGAGTACTAGATTATTATGTTTATATCTTAAATAAGGAGAACAAACGTTGCCATCGAGGTAGAAATGCACTTCGTCATTTCGTCAGGCTATTCTATAACGCAAGCTGAGAAGTAATTATGGAGATTGTTAGTGAATATTTCTAAACCTGAGGGTATAGGTGCACACCTTCGGCAACAGCTGCAATATTTCGTTGATCAAACAGGGCGTATACGGGAGTGCGTTCGGCAATCAATCAGCAAATCCGTCTTGTGAACTTTCTTTACAAACCGTCATGCACCAGCTGGATATTGTTCGATGCAAAACAACATTAATTTTGGAAGTTACTTTTCAATATTTCCCGACGCTGTTGAAGCGTAAATCAATGCACTTCGTGTCGTGGAAACATAATACTGAGCGCAGTGGCGGATTTGCCGCAAGGCCCAGTAGGCCAAGGCGCCCAGATATTAGGGGCGGCCAATTGTGGCAAAAAATGATAGCAAGATGCGACTCAAACTAAATATTAAAATGTGTGATAAAGACGCTCACTCGCTCGCCAGCTCTTCGGGCGCACGAGGGTCTTGCGTTGCATTGGTCTTTCGCTTGCGCTGGGATGGTTTAAGAACGCTGTCAGCCTACCGGCGCAGCGCCGTCCCACCCCTTGACAGTTTGCTTATAGTCCAGTCATTATGGCATAAAAATTTTGAAAACCTATATAGCATTACAAGTGAGTGGACGAAAATTTTTTTCTAAATTCATAAGTTTTTTCGCAACGCGATGTTTACAATATTAACAAAGCTCGAAAGTTAGTGACTATTTTACAGGACAGGAGTGTTATGTGGCAGAATGAGCTATGGATGGAATGAAAAGGTTAAGTTGGGCAGCAAGCGGGCTTATAAAAAAAAAGTACTTCGAAAGTTCTGGCAAGTAGAGCAAAGGCAGAAGCCTAAGAACTCTCACTAGGACCAGGAGTATAGCCCAATTCGGACCAAACCTGTGCAAAACCAGCGGTGATACAGTCAAATGGACAATCGAAAATCGAGCTCATCTCATACGGATCCAATCAAAAATTCAAAAATATTTTTTTCCCCAAAGAAAGTGCAATCGATATGAAAACTGTTATTCGAATTTATTGCGAAAGTACGTGATGTCTTCTTTTTAATAATGGGGAGAGTCAGTTCGACAAAACGGAAGGTACGAGAATCTCCCAACAATTTCTTGTGTTATTTATGTAGTTATATGAGCTAACTGTATGATGGAAGCTGAGAAACGGTGGCTTGCACTACACGGCCTAGGGCGACCAAGACTGCATATCCACCCCTGACTGATTTCCTGAACAAAATATAATTCAACGAAAATAAAGCTTCACTTCACTGATGGAAATTTCTTAACTTAATGATTAAATGAGACTAAGGAATTTGAAAGATAGTCAAACCAAATCTTACACAAACTTAATAAATCAAATTCCAACTCATTTTTTTTTCTAAAAATCCCATAAACAGAATTTGCGAACAAATGACATTAATATATATATTAATATTAATATCTATTTTTCATTTGGCAAAGAAGTTTTTATTACTAGGCACTCGGTTTACCGTAATTACTTCCCTGCTGGGTATTTAATCAAACTTTAACAATTTATTTTTTTTTTTTTGGTTAATTACTCAGAACCATTAAGAACACTCACATTCGGATGCAACGATGCATGCAGTGTTTGTCCTGATGTGAAAATTAAAACAAACTAATCTCTGTACTTTTTTCCACTCAGCCACAAAGTAATCCCTTTTTTTCGGTCCTTTGTGCTCTCCCGTCGCGTTCGTAGCCTTACATATGACGTGTGATAAGATTAATGCACCGCATCACTCCGGGATCATCAAGCAGCAGTGGCTCTAGACCAAGTACACTACTAGCTGTGTTGAGTGTGTTATGCTATGCTCTTCTTGGTGGTATGAAATTAAGACATTCAGTTATCCTTGCTAATAACTTTCATGGTTGCTCTCGTACACTGCCGGCTGCTGCTGCTGCTGCTGCTGCCTTGCATGCACGTGAAGCATAATATTTGAGAGTACAGTTCGCGCAAACACCATCCAAGCAAGTTAAATATCTTAAATCAGTAGGAAGCCACATTTAATCCCAAGTGGATGGATAAAATGATGAACAAAGGCAACCAAGAAGCCGAACAGTAGCATCAACATCTACTCAGCGTAAAAATGTTCCATTTAACCGCATGAAGTTTTTAAGATTTCCATCACAACCAACAACCAACCAGCATCAGTAGAACTTCTAGTTCCATTCGTCTGCCGCCCACAAAAATCCATTCCTCTCGTCTCAAGATGACAGGATAACAGGATGAATTGTGAGAGATTGGAGTTTTGCATCGTCGTCGGTTGAGCTGGAGATGAGATGTTTCGGTGGTGACGGTCGATGTGGTTACAGTGTTTATAGCATTTGCCCACACTCTTGTTCCCCATGCGCACCCAACCCACTCATACTAGCCACCCTGCCAATTCTGTGAGTGAAATTCTCAAGATACATGTGGGTGGATGGAAATTAATCGCTCGTTTATCTCGTGTGGCGGGTGAGTCTTAGAATGAAGGGAGAGGACTACGGTGATTGGGATGAAACGTGCAAAAGACAGAACTTCAAGATTAACATCTTACGTTGTATAATTAATATTCTTTTGGCACTGGAGCGGGTCCTGCTTAAGATTCCGCAGGACCATTAACTGATTCTAGAGGAGGTTGCTTCATACGAATTAGTCGCCATCAAGTAAAAGTTATCGTGTGCACTACGCGCGCTCACAATGAATGGCTGCAAAGGGAATATAAATCACATCAATGCGACGACATATTAGTGAGTTGTCCGCAGTGAATTGTGAACTTACTTACGACGACTGAGTGTCGCTGTATCCTTTAATTATTACCTGCAATGACGGTGCGAGAATCCTGGGCTAATGCTTAATTAAAATTAAATTTACCTATTTGAGCAGCTGCAAGGCATTTGGGAGCACCCCGTCAGACAGTGAAGCAAGTTCGGGAATATTTTAACTTAAATATTAAAGAATGAGTGTCTTTATTTTATTCTTATGTTTGGAACGTTTTCGTAAGTAAACTTTTATCTGAAAACTGGGCTTTGGCAACTTCTATAAGAACAAGTCTACCTCAAACAAATTTAGGCGAACTCAAACCTACTAGCAGCTAGCTGAGATTCAAGTTGCGTTGATGGGGTTGTTTATCCACTTCAATTGCATCTTTCAATAGAGTGCTTGATTTCTCATGGTTTCTTGACTTTCGGAATTAGTTTGGTTTTGCGCGTATCGGTATCAATAGAAAATTTCGTGAAAACTTTTGAATTCCTAAGGACAAAGTATCGAACTTCCAGAAACTCGTATAAAAAGGCTTTAATAATATGTGTTACGTCCTGAGTGACTTCTCTGCAAAGAATGAGTGAGCCTAGAAATGCTTCCATGTCCCAACTGATGCAATAATTTTCGCTCGTACATGGAAAACATTACAAATCGACCACTTCAAATTCAAGTTTATTTGAACGTGCATAAATGCCTCCGAAATGTTATCGGTGACAGTTCAAAATCGGTGGCTTAAGTGAGTTCCGATTCATGATCACCCATATTTAGTGACCGACCGAATATTCCGTTTCGGTTTCGGCTTCGGTTTCGGCCAGATTCGGCCTAAAAATTGGTTTCGGCCACAGTTTCGGTTTCGGCAAAAAATCGGCCAAACTCTGTCTTCCACAAGGTACACAGCAATTTGACCCATTGTGATACCGCGAAGGCTATGTGGATAAACGTATATACCTATATTGGGGAGTAAGTTAGAATTGAGAGGTTTTCCTCCCGGACGGTTAGGATGGAGAGGGTGGAGAAAACTAGTTTACTTCTCAAATGAACTGAGCGAGGTCTTTTGGATTCGCTTTAGCAAGTTGGGACAAGTAGCTTTCTGGTTCTCTAGTTCCAGATGCAAAATAGTTGATGTTTTTATTTTTTATGGTTAGTTTGACCGCAGCTAATGGTATGGCATCTGTGAAGGTGCATTGTACCTTCACAGATAAGCTCATCTGCTTTGCACTTTCCGTGCATTTCCCTATGTCCTTGAACCCCGTTAAGGTGAACCTAAAAAGAGTCTGATATCTCCTTAAGGGATACCCGGCGTTCCTTGACAAGTGTAAATGACGTTTTGGCAGCTTGTCGGTCGGAGTGAATATTTCCAGAATATTTCCGATTTTGCGGTCGTGGTAAAAAATGGAAGGGGAGTTCTCTACTATGATTACTCAAAAAGATAAACTTCCACTTTTCGTTCCAATTTTGTCCTATCGGTTTTTATCGTGATGGAGCCGGCCGATATCGGAAAATTTGTTTTTGAGAGTATATAGTCTACAACTGTTGGAAGAGAAATCTACTCCAAAGATTGAGGACTGATTGAAATCAAATCTGGTGTATGGCGAGATTGCATTGAGTTTTACCAACACAAACTTTGTTGATTGACTTCATGTGAGTTTTTAGTCCGCGTGCCGTATTTTTGATTTTGTTTATTTTCTCGTGCTTATATGACTTCGGATGAGATAACTTTCTGTATGTGTAAAAATATACTTGTCTAAAACAAGTTCGGTTTCGGCCGAAACTTAGACCGAGGCCGAATGTTCGGTTACGGTTTTGGTTTCGACTGAAAATCATGTTACCCATATTGTATAAACATTTTAACTTCATTACCATCTAGAATGGTAATCTTCGAGTGGGGAAATTACTTTTCGGAATAACTCATGCTTTTCAATTGCATGAATCCGCCAGACTGCTGTATTTTTTTGATAGTCCGAAGCCTTCAGATCCTGCATTTGTCCAAAGTCCGTAGAAAGAATGGAGTCTTCGTGCAACCCACTTATATAGAAAACCTCATGAGGCAGATATACCATAGAAGTGTGACCAAAGTTCCAAAAACGCTTTATAAGGCTTGCCATCCAATTTATAATGAGATATTATCCAATTTTTAATTTTTCTATATATCTTAGATTGTCTCGGTCCCCATGAAAAGGAATGGCTTCACCAATATTTTGCTTAGATGTCTAAATCGTCTCGCCGACCAAGAAACATCTTCAAAATAAATGATTACGCGATTATGAAAATGAGTGTACAATAAATCGATTGTTGGACGGCTTGTGTGGCACGTAGCCTCAGGCTACCGCAACCATAGCTCGGCCAAGTCCAAACTCAATCAATTATACCACTGTTCCAATTACCAATGCAAGCAGTTAAGATGAATTGGCTTCTCTTTGACTATATGTAAATTCTGCGAGCTCCAAAGAGCAAAGAGCATTTCTGGGTGGTAAATTACACCATTTTTGAAATCTTTGTTTTGGGTTAACGTCTCCGGACTTAGGCCCACACTTTAGGTAAGAGCCTTAATATTCCAATGACTGCAGAATATTAACAGTATATTATAATAATAAAGAGACAGTGATTCGAAGAAAAAGAAGTTTGGTAATTTTGTTAATTTAAATTTTTCATCATTATTAGATTGTAAAACTCTGACGTCTTTTAATTTAATGTTCCAGTTATATTTCCTAAAAATTTAAAATATAAAATACATGAAAATAATACACTAGTTAAAGACTATAAGAGAAAAATAAAAGTAGCTTTTATTTTAAGTTCCCTAAACCCGTCGCGTCATTTCTTCGTCCTTGCCACCAGACTTTGGAACTCTCTCGCTACTACACCAACAAAACAAATTATTGGAGCCCCACAATTTAAAAATGCTGCTTTGGTGTATTTCTCTTAAAAAACAACTACCTCCTGTTACCCCTCTTCAGTCTTTCCACTCCTCTGATGGCTGATCCTTGGGACGGTGCGACCCTGGATGACGCGTCCGAAGTGTTAGTGTAAGGAATCAACTTAGCTAGGACTCCTTAGGTAGTATTAAGTTAGTTAGGACATAGCTTAAGTCTATATCTTTTTTAAGGTTATTTAGGGTAGTAAGACCAGTTAATTAAGTAGCCAGGATAGATTTAAGGGAGATTAGGATTAGGTTAGTTTGATCCATTTTGTTAGTTAGTTAAGCATAGGTATAGCCATAGGATAGCTAGGGTAAGTTGATCCCAGGTTCTTTTACTATGATCCCCGTTCAGAAGGAACAGAGGACAAGGACTACCCCGTCCGACGAGCTCAGCAGAGCAACCACAAGGGTCCCGCCGTCCTCCTGACCCACATCAAAGATGCCTCCGTGGCCTTCCGTAGTTCACAACAATATCTAGCAGCAATTGGATAATTTTTATTCAAGATGTTTGAATTAAATCGTCATGCAGCAAGTCACAAAAGTATAGGTCGTAAGTGGCTATCTTGTGGTACTCCAGGAAAAAACGGTTTCTGATACTTTATATTCCACTGTATGAGTTGAACTGAAATACTAAAGTTATTAAATACCCGGACTAGATTTTAGGCACCCTGTAAAAAATGTGCATATCCCATGTGGTGAGTGTACCGTATTTTATCACAAAATTTACTATATTCGGAGGCGTGGAATTTCCTACAAGCGGAAATGAAAATTGACCAGTTAAGTAGGGCAAGTTCGGGCCGTAAAAAACAAGATGTTGAGCAACAGCACTTGAAATTCTGTTGACTTGAGAATTATGAGTGCTCCTTCAGAGCCAAATAAAAACGCATATCCCTGACGTATAACTATGAGAGTGTATTTCAGATAAATTGGTAGTCATAAAGCGATTAAACAAAATCGAATATGAAAAACACTTAAAGCACAATGATTTCTAGACACAGCAACTCGCCAGCTTTGAATACAAATACAACTAAACCTCTTTATATTTCTTGTGAGACTCTGTACCATAACCATTCTGATCATGGATTTGGATAGCGTCTTACAAATGTATCCGTGCAAATCAAATGCGTATCTATTACACGTTAGCACACATCATTCAATAAAACATGCAAATTCTCCTCAACCATCTGAACGTGTTTCCATTTGTAAAACGTGCATACGTCGGCATTATTTCTTTATTGAATAGGCCTGCCAGCAGACTACCCAAATATAGCTGTGCAATCCTTTGCCCACAAAACCCCTATTTATTTGACAATCCTTCGTACAGCATTCTAATATCTAATGAGTTACTCAGCCAAGTGATTTCAAAAACAAATTCCATAAAAATGAACCCAAATCGTACGAACACACAATCCTAACCGCTCTTCGTGCCGCTTTTCTTTTTTTTTAAAAAAATAAAATAACTTGTGTGGCCAAACATTGCGGCCACAATCTCAACCGCATCCTTGCGTACTACACCCGTACAAAGAAAATATCACAATTGCAGCAAATACGATAAAATATACAATTTTAAGGCATATTATTACCTCGAACAGGGCACGTGCTTCGCATGCAGTACGAGCGCCTATGTATTGGATTGGAGCAGATATATTTAGGAATTCCCAGGAGGAAGTTGCAATTCAGCTGACGGGCTGCTGCGGAAGCTGTAGAGCTGGAAAGCTGAGGAATATGGCTCGCATTAGCGCAGCATAAGGAATTTCTATTGTTGCGCTGCCGAGCTATGTTCCATTTGGATTGATGTAGTCACGTCGAGATTGAACTTTAATAAATTGAATGCCGCATCTCGAATGCGGGATGGCAGTGCGGTGCTGTGCGGTACGGTATGGTGGGGTTTCCTTTTTATGTTTTTTTTTTTAGAATCATGAAAATGAAATGAAGCACAAATGTGTGGTGGTAATGTTAAGACGTTAAGGATATGTGAAGCGATTCACATGTGAGATTTGTTGTGAATAAATTATTAAGAAGGGGTGTTAAGAGCCCCCAAAGAAAATCGGGTTGTGCCTGTTAAAGGAAATTTACCTTTAGATTGATTGACTGCATTAATCGAAAGGCTTTTGAAATACTCGACATGTTTCAGCAATGTGTTCGCTTGAAATCAAGGTTAGTTTTTCCACGGTCGTTCATTCAGAAGTTCCTTATAGCGTTAATCTGAAACTTTCTGTCAGCCATGCTTTGACTGAGGAGAAACTTTTGAAGAACCTCAACACCTGTTTGAAGCATCTGATCTCTTCGAAAATATGCCACATTCCTTAAAAATTTTGAAAAAGAAGTTATAGAAACATGAAAAGTGTTAACATGCAATATACTTACTTCAACTTCGATGAAGGAAGGATATCGAATACTTAAGAAAGCCTGCAAGGTTTCGGAAACGCTTCCGGAAAAGCTTTATTTATTGAGCTAAGCAGACGATACCAATATCAGCGGTCGCACACAGCGCGGCAACAAAAATGATTTTAGAGAAATCTAAAAACATGTAAAAAAAATGCGGCCCAGACTGGAAAATATCACCATCTAAAGGAGCTAAGATACCTCGAAGTGAATATCAATAACAAAGGACTTCAAAGCTACTGGCGCAAAAATCATTGATACTGTTGGGCAAATTTTTAAAAAGGCCATTACTCAAAATTACAACAATTTTTGTTGTTCTGAATGAATAAAGCTTTCCGACTAATTATATGATTTATTTCTTTCAAAGGACTATTACGGCTATCCTGTCAACCCAA
Organism: Orthonevra nobilis; assembly: GCA_963555765.1. NCBI lineage: Eukaryota > Metazoa > Arthropoda > Insecta > Diptera > Syrphidae > Orthonevra > Orthonevra nobilis. Next base: position 22,560,843 of record OY743225.1, on the reverse strand, counting down.
TACATTTGCGATGGTTTTCGACCTTTTTTCAAGAATAGCTTGACCAATGTTGCCCTTTAGTGATTGTCTCGTCTATTATTTATTCGTATAACATTGATTTTCAATGGCCACAAAAGGGACTTCAAGAGATTAATTACACACTTATTATGTTTGGTGTTCAATAAATTTATTGATGAACGTCCCATCTTGCAGGAACTATATGCCCAATTCAGTTCCTCAGTTTCTAGACAGAAGAAAAATGTTTATCACAACTCGATAACGGTCTCTATTGACGATAAAGTTCCTTTGATTACCGTCTTAAAAGAAAACCAGGCCAATAATGTTACCACTTCAAATAACAACACGATATTGTCGTTTTTTCAGGATGTATTTGTTTCCTCGAATACGGCAATTTTGTTTGTATCCGTAGCCGCCAAGATGAAAATGTACTTCATCTGAAATGATGATTTTTCGAGCGAAATTGGCGTCAATTTAGAACTGCTCTCATATTATTCTTTAATTTTGAGTCACTTGTAAAGAGCCCTCCAATAGAAACCAGATAGCCATATTGTTAAAACTACATCTGTCAAACCGGCTGTCATTTATTTAATCTGTTTTGCCAAATCACCATGGATGGACATAGTGCTCAACAACACGTGTAAATAATTGTTTTATCAAAATGGCTGTTCCCTTCGGGCAAAGTTCCGCTCGCTTCGCCAATTTTACGGTCGCCATAATCGTTTATCCGTTTATCAGTGTGATGGATAAATTTGAGTCCACTGGTTAAGTAAACGGTCCTCCAACACCCATTCGTCGACGAAACGAAAGATTATCCAAAAACATCGCCGCTGTACGTGAAAGTGTGGAGGAGAATCCGAGGCACTCAATTTCGCGTCGCTCGATACGACAACGACGTGTGTTCGCTGAATGGGCTCTAGAGCAGTTGAAACTGACCCTAATTTTGATCGAAAAATCACCTTAAGCGATAAGGGCCATTTCTGGATGAATGGGTACGTCATCAAAGAAAATTAAAGAATTTGGGACGATACCGATTCACATGAGAACCAGGAGCTTCCACTGTTCAATCACTGTTCTTTTTTTGTTTCTTATAATTGACTCGCTCTTCAAGAGGATGTGAATACTCCTATAATGCGTAAAGCACAGAGCGAGCGGAAGAATTAGGAGAAGAATTAAAGATTATGTAGTGGTTTGAGAAATTCAGATGTATTTGGTTTCAACTCACTTCCTTCAGTGGAGTCCGAAAAGAGCCGGAGGATTTTTATGTCGACCTATAAGCTTTCGCCTAATTCCCAGGATTTTACTCGACATTAGTATGATGCATGTACTTTCAAAGTGTAGAAGATTTAGATAAACACGCCGCTGTCAGTTTTATGCTTTCACAACAGAGCCATCTACACACAATCTAGACAAACTACTATTTTGACAACACGAACTAGGAATTAAGCCGATACAACAGCCACTACAACAACGCCATCCATTAGTCAGACTTCTAACGCTACTATCGGTGGTCGACCAATCCAGTGATAGTGCCATCAACTAGATCCGAATGACAAATGGTGACTGGACCAGAATCGAAAAATTAGACCACTCTAGGAATCGAACCTGTGACCTATCAATTGAATCAAGGCAGGCATGCAGGCGCTCTACCAACTTCGCCATCTGTATGGGTGTGGATTTTGGGCTAGCAGCGTCATCGGTCCATATTTTTTTGACCTGAATTGGATCACATTGACACCAACGATATGTTGTTTCAACAGGATGGCGCAACGTGCCTCACAGCTCACGCCATATTGGAAATTCTGCACGAGCGATTCGAAAAGCCACACATGATGTCATCGAAAGGCCTTTCAAACCAATAAAAAATTGAAAACAAAAATAAATTTAGGGATGGGAAACGCTTAATGAAAGACTTGTGAACGAATAAACTCAGATCTTTACGCAAAATTCTGCGCCTGATTTTAGGTGCTGACATTCTTGATGCGTTTAGGCTCACTTTTTTCAGCTGCAACGCCGATAGTATGAACGTGGGAATATGGCCGGTAATCAATGATAAAACCAGTCAGAGATATGTTTCAGTTCAGAATCCACTTAAGAAGTAATTTTAGAGCATTCATTTGTTTTAAATTTTTATGATTAAAAAAAAATACCATCCTTTAGAGTAACGTGAGAAACTTGAATATATTTAGTTCATAATTGATAGTTATCTTAGAGTGTTCAGCCTTCGTGCCCTCATTATTTCAGTTCGAAGTAAAATGTTACATATATATATGCTTTAATCCAAGTCTACTCAAGAGCTTTATAGATGGATGAAATACGATCCGGTGACAGACTTATTTTAAAGGTTATTTACAACTCTTTCCTACAAATGAGAGGTCTGCAAAAAAGTTCACATGTTTAATCCAACCTTTTGATTTCCTTGCTCAAAATTGATTTATTGAATAGTGAGGAAATTTATAGTAGCAGCTCCTCAATATAAATTTCTATAAGCAATGAAAGTCCAAGAACGCATCGCTGAAAACCTTCAGCATTTGTTGCTTTTCAAACGTTTATCATACCGCAAAAAAAAGCTAATCACCTTACGCACAAGCATCAAAACTCTTAAAGTCCCCACAAACCAAACCATCCCAAAAAAGTCCTCATCCTACCATTACCAGTGCACAAGAGAAATTAATTTTCTCATCGCACATTACTTCCATGCCATTTGACATCCAATGACTCTTAACCAAATATTTCCCAACATGTATACACGCTCAACTGAATTCAATTAACAAAGATTAGAAGGAAAAGGAGAATAAAATAAAAGTGCGTCCTCCCCCATCATCTAAGGACATATTGTGATCCCTTAGCCATTCACCTGTAACACAAAAGCCCCAGCATTGTAACATCTCTTTTTTGTGCTGCTGTTTATCACCCTTAGTGAGTGGAGCCATTAACCACTAAGACACAACAAGGATAATTTTAATTGCATCCAACACAGAAATTTACTTAATCCTTTCCCCCATTGTTGTAATTTTTCTTCCTTCCACTCAACTGAATAAAGGACTATTGTAGTATAGTGGCGCACAGCAGTTAGCAGCATTAGAGGGGACAACCAGGCCCTTCGCCTTCACTTCATATGCCCAATGATTATGATGAGAAAAATACGCTACTCTCTTCAACGAAGGTGGGGCAAAGTAGAACAAAGCCAAAAAAAAAGAACGTTATTGTTCTACCTCATGAATTTTCTCATTATGTCCTCCGTAGGGTAGGTAGGGCTCTATTGGTATAAGGACAACAGCAGGCCTATTTGTTGCATTGTTCGTTTGCGACATGACTTCTCTCGACGTTATCTTGCTTAACGAGAGATGAAAACGTGGATACTTAATGAAACATTGACGTCGCAGTGGCCGGTTTTTATACGCTTTTTTTGGTTTTTAAATGTTGGTGACATTGTTTTTCGGTCAAACTTTTGAATTGTAGGTTATTTAAGACAGAATTTTGAAAATTGTTGAAGGAATTTTCTAACAGAATTTTTGTAGAACCTTCATCTGAATGCTTTGCTGATGCTTTTAATTCAACTCGTCAGATTCATTTACCAGACCAGATTTGAAAGTATATTCAATGAATGGACACTCACCATCGTTTGAGAGCCTCTTCAGTACAGAAGGACAAGTCTCACTAACGTCCTGATATCGTTTCATATCAGCGCGATCCACAATCAGTGAAGTCTTCATACAGATTTCAGATTTTTAAAATGCGCAAGAGTTCCAAAAAGATACTTATCCACCTCTTCCTCGATTTTACGACTGAAAATGACAGCTTTTTTGAGGTGAGGTATATAAAGTCAATTTTTGTTTTGGCATCAGTACATTACTCGCGCAGAATGAAGATGGTTGTTCCACCAAGGTCGTATTTAAGTTGTCCGCTTCAAAATTGCAAACCATTTTTCTACCACTCGTTAGTATTCGATTGATCTGAAATTTTGCATACGCCTTAAGATCTGGTGAAAATCAAATATGAAATACTCAGTATGACCGCCGTTCCAAGATGGTATATTCCTTTTTTTAGCCCCCTAATATGGAGGTTTTTCCAACGATACTGTGTGTCCGGTGACAAAACAATCACCTGGTGGTGAAATTCTGGTGGTTCAGGCTGTATCAGTTCCACAGGACTAATTTAAATGACTTGAAACTTTAATAATAATTAAATGCTGAACTTAAGTATTATACCTCGGCTTCATTTTAACCATAAAGTGTTGGTTATAAAAAGCCTTTAAGGCTAAATGTTAAAAAAAATGAATACGAAAAACATTCTTAAAAACAAGGGTGTATTTATAAAACAAAACGTGAACTAAAACGACATCTTAGAGTGACATCTTAAATTTCAAAGCTTGAGGCGCTTATATTGTTGTAAAGTAAACCTGTATAAAGGATAGCGTTCAAGCTTTTAAATTGAAAACGTTTAACGCTTTTTTTTTAATTAAGGCATGTTTTTCAAAATGTTTCAAAATCAAAATCAACAGCTTAAAAATTGACATATAATATTAAATCTTCAGGTATCAATTTACGACTGAACATTGTTCAGAAATTTTACTTCCAAAGTGTACAATTTATAAGCAAAACAAAAAAACGGAAATTTCGGTCAAAACAATACTTCGCCTTTGCCCAGTAAGTATTTACCTAGGTGAAGATAGTTCATCAATCTAGTTTGGTCATTAATAACAGAAGACATGTGTTAAACGAAGGATTTTGAAGCTGTTGCCAAAAGTGTTTGTCTTAAACCGTGGACTTCAACGGCACAAAGATCTAACCAACTGAACATCATTGGCAAATGGAATGCTAACTCTAGTCCTAGAATTATAGAATCATTTTATTTCCCAAATCAAGTGGTTATTGCCAATTTGTGTATTGGGACAAAAATTCAACGGTCGCTTTCTTCACATCAGTACCAAATTGGCTCAGTACCTAGATGGTTCAGGTGAAACTATCTCTGGTACGCGGTACCAGAGATTTTATTTCTGCAGCTCAAATTTATCATGCGGTACTACGACTTAATACGCCTAAGCTTGTCTCATACCGTTTACATAAAGTTGGCATTTGAAATGTTATGTTAACGTTAACATTTCTGTAATTTGAAAAGTTTCGTACCTCCGTTTTCCACTTTGTCGTCGAAATTCGTGTTCGTTTATTTGAAATATTTAAATATCTAAATATTAAAAATATGTTATTTGAAAACCGAAAAACTATTCGCAGACTATAAAGCCGCCGCTTTTTAAAATCATGATCGTTATCGTTTCACCGATTCACAGGAAATGGCAAAACTATTAAAGCAGCTTTTCCATCAGCTGTTTAATGGGTAAGACCAAGAGAGAGTGATAGGGCATGATGAATATCCAAACCTGGTCAAAGAAGAAGAAGCTATCAAAAATGTGAAGAACAACAAGGCCGCTCGTACAGATACATTGCTGTCTGAACCTCCTAAATGTGGTAGGGGATTAAAGCATGTCCGATTTCGACAAACAAAGCAGCTGAGCTTATATTATAGGAATATATTCGAAAGATAGTTGGTCGTTCCAGCGACGATGGCTAATAGAGGTGAAGGTAGAGTTGCTACGGACTCTACGAGCTGTGCAGAGATGTGGATATAGTCCGGAAGGCAAAACTCTCACTGGTTCGGTCACATCGGGAGAATGGACAATAATGATCCAGCCAAAAAAGAAGTGACAATAATGCTCCAGCCAAAAGAGTCTGTAAATCCAAACCACCGGGTTCAAGAAGAACGGAAAGACCAACTGAAAGCAGCGTATATAATATAATAATAAGTAAGTATTAGGAGGTATCGTTTAATTATTCCTTATGATTATTCTAGTCAGTTAATTTTTGTAGTCAAGACTCATTTGACGATACGTTATGAAGAAACAAGAGGCAAGACCAGAAAGCGCCAATGCGAAAAAAACGGAACCAGATGGACAACTGCGAAACATTGGAAGAGAGTGACGCCGAGTACCTCTCGGAATTCAATACATTTCATTTTTCAATAGAACAATAAAATACCCTCAAAACAAACCATTTGGCTTTGTGACCTCAAGCCAAATGTTTTGATGAAATTTTTCAAATTTTCCTTAATTATTTTTCTTAAGAATTTTTATTGGACAAAAGCTAGACGTAGACGTATCATCGTGAGGCTTGCGAGGTTTTGGAATTTCAATTATTTTTGCAAGCCTTTCATGAAGCCGGAAAATAGTGCAATTTGAGACACGCTTTGCAAAAAGGAAGTCAGGCCACTGCGAGGAATATACAAAAGAGTTCTGAAAAATGTTAAAATAAAATAACATCATAAAGTTGAGGTATGAGATAAAGGATCAAGGTTATTTTAAGATGATTCTACCAGATTATCAGAAATGGTGAAGTAAGATGTTTACTTCCTTTTTAGAACTTCGACCTGATCTTAACAAATGATAAATATGTGACCGTCTTCTTTGAGGACAGGAATTAGTTCTGCTTCATTTTGGATTACTTGAGCGATGTTGCAGAAGCACAAGCGACAGACAAATGAAGCTCTAACATTAGTTTTAATTGAGCCCTACCAAAAACGAATCATTAGCGGTGACTTAAAAAAGATGTCAGCTAAGTTGTTAATGCACACTTACTAAGTCTTAAGTGTACCAACGATGTTTTTATAGTCAACTGTTACTTAGCTGCATATTTTAAAAGAATCTACAACGATTTCCGTCAGAATATTTGTTTGACGTTTTGATTTTGCATTTGAATTTATTTTGAAGAAAAATTTCAGTAAAACCGCATTCGTGTTCTGATGAGGAAACGCCACGGACCAAGCGCAGTGCCGCACTTTCAGAAGATATCATTGTTTTGGTAGCAATAAGGTATTTATCAAAAGGCGCATACCAAAGTGATGTCGGTAAGCCGAAACCATTACTGCATTGTGTATATTGCATAATATATCTAGGGAGCGCTTGAAAGGTAGGTGTTGCCAATATGCAGATAAATACGTATTATTATTTAAGCGATGAGACTGAAATTTCATCCGACCAACAGTCCGATACCGAAGACGACGAAATCCATGAAAGCATCAGTGGAAGCTCATATATGGCACTGTTTATAAATAAACACTTTTCCTAAAATAAAAACTTAAACAAATGCAATGTAATTATATTTTTATACATTTGTTTACATATTTTTGGTCACTATTGTGCTTTCTTTATTTGGATATCAAGTAGCTGTATTTCTAGTTTTTTTCCGTTGAATTTGTTTTTTTAAGTCGAGAATAATTTTAGACTTTGAAAACTCATGCTCTACTTGTTCTAAACGTTTCTTGAATAACTCTACTGACGTGACCGTGTAGGAAAAGGCCGCTTGCATTTGCTTTGTGTATAAGAATGCGGCTTTCTTGGTGGAGCACTTGAACAGGAAGGTTCTATGGAAGGTTCCATTGGTGGTTCCATTTGTGATGCCTTTAAGGAAGGTTCAATGTTTGGCGATTCGTTTTCTCTGAAAAATGAAAACCTGAATTAGCATACAATTGAAATAGCTAGAAATATTTTTTTTCATTGACAAAAAACACCGATAAATAAAATATCGCTTTTACCATATCAACTAAATTCAATTAAAAGTTTCGCATAATTTTAGTATTTGAATACCAAATATAAGTATAAGTACATTGGCATCACCCAGTTCTTTAATGTCAAACTATTTAGAATTAGGCATGACTGAGCTGATTATTAAATTCGTTATTGGTACACACATTTCTGAAAGTGTGCAGATTGTTGTTAGTAAGGCTCATTGTGTTTAAGTTCATCGCCTTAAAATTGAAATATTAAATTTTATTTCAAAGTCTACTAAGAAATGGTAGGATGAAAAATCACTTTTATCCAACGGGGTAGAGAAGAGCTATGGAGTTCCTGTGCTCGTATATTTCACCAGCAGTTTGCCCGAAACCAACCCCAAGGTTGATGTCAGCCAGTAAGGTCTCGTCATATTTTTCGATTGCAATTGATACAAGGATGAAGCCAGATGATAACCCACTTCGTTGTGTCTTCTCTGTTTCGTTTTCAGAGCAGCTCCTAACTGATGACAATTTCGCTTTAAAATTTATCTTTTAAGATGAGGCATACTTCAAACTCGATGGAAACATAAGCAAGCAAAATGTCTGTTTTTGAGAGAAGCCAATGCGTCAAATATGTTCCGTGAAAAGAGCTACTGAGACATGAAAACTGATTTTAGCGGCCAGTGATTGAGGATGAGGATTAGGCTATGGTTCCAGCAAGATGACGACACGTGCCACATGAGTTGCCCAGCATTCGATTTAATGCACTTAGATCATGGAGCTGCGACTTGACGCTGTTGGATTTTGTTTTGTGGAATACTCAAAAGCAATATTGCTTAAGATTTTCTTGAAATAAGTGTCGAAACCATCGGAAATGAACTTTTACGTGCAGAAACTTATGAACTGCAGCATATTGAATTCCATACGTTTCTACTCCGCTCGTATTTATTATAAAAGACGGCTTCTTGAACTTTTGCCGTGAGTAAATCTGCTTGTTTTTGGAAGAAACCCTGTTTTACTTCATTTACGCTTAATTATTTACAAACAATGATAAAAAGCAACTTTTTTCTTATCAAACAAAACACCCTAGCAAGGTTACTTATCCTCACAACCTATCTCGGTCAAATTTCCTTTTCGTGGTGTATCTAAATGAGCATACAAATTAATTTTCCATAGAATATTTGTCTATCATGGTGTGACCACTTTTTCACATCTGTTCAAACATTACCCCTACACGCGGGATTTCAAAATTGCCCTAAAACTAGTTAAGAGAGCACATTAACAAAATTAACAGAGCTTGATATGAGCAAAACTATAAAATCTAAAGAGGACCACAACTCTCTACTACACTCCGTTTCCGCTTAATGTATGCACCTCACGTTCTGTTGAACTTTGAAACATTTCGTTTCAGTTTGGGTCAACAAAACGGTGGGTTTCAATTTACATACCAACAACCATTCATCTCATCTCCGTGCAGGAACTAACATCATGAATGAGCGCATACCTGTCCTATCTGTTCAGCCTAAACGGAACTCAAGTCTAGGTATGGAAAAAGAGTTACGGACGTTAGTATTGCCGCTATCCGGCGATCAAAAATTCTTCCATCATGCGACATTTCATCGGGTGGAAACCACAAAAGGACATGACACGAACCAGTCCCGAACGCTGGTAGAACCTTGCTGTTACAGCGCTATTTTATGCACCAGCAGCAACTGAATCCGTTTGGTATGCGTTTCCTTTTTCAAATACAATAAACGGTTGAGTGACAACGGAATTCCGTCCATCTATCTTCCTGGTAATGCAAAAAAAGGACTTATTTTAATATTGCATTCTGCTTGCGAGGCTTTTAGGAATTTTTCCATTGGGCGTTTGCTTTGCAAGTTTTTTTTTTCATTCACAGAAAAGTCAAAGGCTGGCTTAGGGACTAAATTCGGCAATAAATAATTTCCCTTTTTACGCATTCGAATTCCAAAAAGGATACATGATTTTTCTTTCGCCAGAAGAGTGGCCCGCAACTTTTAATCCTATAAAAGATCTTGAATTCAATAATTTTTCTCTGCTTGTGTGCGAAAATTCGCCGATTTACAATTATCACCTGGACGGTAAATTTGTTGTTTGTTTATTATGTTATTCTCGCTGTTTATTAATGATCTTCCCGACGTCGTTCGCAATTGCCACATTCACTTGTACGCTGATTATGTCCTGGTTTACATTTTTCGCTAAACTGGCTTGACGGATGACTGCATAGTGAGGTTAAGTGAGGATTTGAATCATATACTTGCCTGGTAGCGATATAACGGCCTAAATCTTAACCCTGCTAAATCACTTGCGATGTTATTCTCTAGAATTGAACTCAACTCTTCTGATTCTTAAAAGATGTCAAATACCTTGGATACAGAATCAATAGCTATCTAATCTGCTATAGTGCAATCATCGATTGTTTTAGAAAAATATATTTCGGACTTTGTTCGTTGAGACCTTCTGCAGGCACGTTGTCACCCAGAATGAGGAAACTCATAGTTAAACCACTATTCCTCTTATAATTGTTGCGTGTATCCAGTTCTCGATAGTGAGTGTAAACGCAAGCTTAAAGTGGCTTTCAACAACTGCATTCGCTTTATTCACTCTATTCCTCGGTTCTCCAGTGTGGCACAGTTGCAACATTCCAACTTCAGTATGGGACTCTAAGAATACTTGAAGTTTAGGTCAATTCTGAAACTCCATAACATCATCTACAACAGGTGTCCTATTTATTTAAATTAAACACTCCGTTTCGCCCACTCGAACAGGGAATTGAAGTTAACATTGCCACAATATTGCAGAACGGTCATTTAATGTATCCGCAATTCGTTTGTGGAATAGACTCCCGGACGAACTGCAAAAAACTCTCTCACCTGCCGCTTTTAAGAGGAAACTAATTCTGCACTTTTCGGCTACTATTTCTTAATTACTACTGCAGTAAGTGAATTGTATTAACGACTGAACAAAACAAATAGTTTTGACCAGCGCTGCGACTTAGTTACTTGTCATATTTTTTGGCTGACTGTGTATTTTTTTTTTTCTTGCCATACTATTCAATGAGTATCCGAATCGGCATCTGCGCTTCCAAACTTATCGAGCAAAGCCCCAATTCACATTGCTTATATTCGGCCATCTGAGGAACTTGTACGCGAGACTTTAGAAAGACTTATGTCCACATATAATCGTATAAATTTTTTGTTTGTATAAAATTCCTCCGACTCGAGCTCGAACCGAAGAAGCTAACGCTTCTGGAGACATAAGTTGGACCGAAGACCAAATTTATCACCTCAGCAATTCGGACTCTGCAGATCAACTTAACGAAGAATGACCTCAGCTTGCACCTTTAAGATGGAAAAGACGTACGGTCGTAGGATGCGCTTAAAAAACCAACAAGCAGTTGAGCCGAATTTTAACCGCGATATCATTATAATACAATTTTTAGAGTCAGCACAATCGTTATGGGGCTGTCAGGATTCCATTATACTTACATACATACTATTTTTTTTATTATTTGCTCGCTCTTCAAAAGGATTTTAGTACTCTTATATTTTGCGTAGCATAGAGCGAGCGGAAGAGTTATGAGAAGAATGAAAGATTTTGTAACGGTTTGAGAAACTCAGGTTTCAACTATCTTCCGTAGGTGGAGCCCGAAACGGGACGGAGGATTTTGATATCAACCTATTAGCTTCGACCTAATTCGCAGTATTTTTTTGGACATTAGTTTTGATACATGAACTTTGAAAATTTGTTTGTTTATGCCTTCACAGCAGAGCCATCTACACACAATTTACACAAACAACTATTTTGAAAACCCGAATTAGGTAGTAAGCCGATACAACAACCACTACAACAACGCCACCCATTAGTCAGACTACTATCGCTGGTCAACCAATCCAGTGATAGTGCCCTTAACTCGATCTCAATGGCAAATGGTGACTGGACCAGACTCGAAAAACTAGACCACTCTGGGAATCGAACCTGGGATCAATTGAATCAATTGTAAGGTAGGCGCTCTACCAACCAGCCATCCAGCTGTTTACCAGGGCATCAATCCCTGAAGGTCGTGAGCTTAGAGAAAGCTGTGTTTCATTCTTCATGGTCACAGCTTCCAGCTTTCTAGCATCCGCGATAACTTGATCTTGGTGTTACCTTTCCAGAATTGTTATCGAGGGGTTTTTTGCTGTCCCGACAAGATCCACATCATTGATCAGCTCGCATTGTTCGCGGTTGTACCTTCCCCTCCATTCGTCCTCCTACCAGATAGGATGGAGCATCGTTCTACTGTCTTGCTTATAATCCAACATTCGCGAAATGGCACGTTTGGTCCTTTCAGTTAGAAATTTTGATCCAAGCCATTTGAACCACCCGAATAAGGGAAATATTGCAAAGTCTTGAAACACAAATTTCTATTGGATGAATTTTTTTTTTTATTTAACATTATCAAATGAAGGTATTCTTTAAGGTCGGCTCTCTGGTTCTGATGGTACTTCCCATATCCAATCATGCCACTCAACACATTCTTTCTTGCTGTCAAGCCATGCTGTCCCATGGGAACATTTTGCTTCCTTGGCAGGTTGACCCAATACTTCACACACCCAGTAGGTAGTTGGATCCCAATTGTTCCTATAATTCACAACTTGAAGTTCAATCTCCGTTTTACATCCGGGTTGACCATCATCGTGGATGTGACCACACCAGGCAAGTCCAATAAAAATTACAAGGAATGCAACTAAAGATCAATTAAAAAAAAATTGTGTAAGGAAAAGTATCTTTTAGGTCTCGTTTGAACGTACCGATAAATTTCATTTTGAATCAAGCTAATAAAATGAAGCTACTGTGGTGTGCAGTGGATCAGTTGCCTTACTTATAGCAACGGTCGTTATTGGTTATCTCTCAATATTTCTCAAGTGCTATTTGCTTTCATTAAAGTAAGCAAGTCCAAGATTAGTGAGATTTAAAATAAAATCATATAAAAAGTGATGAAGGGTGTTTAAGAATTTTAAATTGATTTGATTAATTAAATAATTTAAAAAGCAAGTGAGGACTTCTCTGAGTCCATTCCACACACATGTAGACCGGAGATGATTTTTAAAGGTTAAGAACTTTTATTATTATTGTACGAAAAATGTTAATTATGCAAGGAATATGTCAGATTTGGCGATCGAATCGCTTAAACGACATTTGATGTAATTTGAAAATCTTATGGCACCGTTCATAGGCTCGCTAGTTTTATGGCAATTCTAGTCCAATTTCGCATCACTTTTTTCAAAAAAAGCCGGCCTTATTTCGGTAATGCGCGACTCGCCGAATGTTGGCTTCTTAGTCATCAACCGTAGATGCTTTATCAGCATACACGAGTGACAAGACATATCCTTATAAAATGTAGCCCAAGCTCCATGCACAGGACTTCAAGTTGCGGGACACAATCATGCCTTGGGCTCCACGGTTATCGAACTTTACAACGATACATTTAGTCGACGGAGTACAGCACCAATCACCAAACAATTCAGGTGCCCCAACAAAATATCCGCCGCGAAATTGCCATCATTGATCGAACTCTTTCCTCTCACATATTCAAAAATAAAAGAGTCCGATTAGAAGAGAATCGTTCCTACGAGAAAACATATTATTTTATTTTCGATTTGATTATTTAAAAAACGCTCCTTCCAGGTAAACTTTATAAATTTATTTTGCATCAGAATACAAAAAGGCTCTTTGCCGACAATGTAGCTTAAAACGCAGTTCTTAGCTGGAATAAACTTGCGTTGATTGAAATTTATTTTAAATATATTTTTAATATTTTTGTGTATTAACCTTAGCATTTAGAGATATGTCATCGTGGACTTTTTTAAAGAATTTTTTGAGTTCTACACTTTTCTAAAGAAAATAATGAAATGTCCTTTATTGTTAAGCCAGCGCAGCGTTCGCAAAAAACCCATTCGCTTTTTCATCGACTTTTGTTATTAAATGGTCGTCATAAAAGGCCCTTTAAAAAAAACTGAAAATCCATTCTAAATACTGGTGAACATTTTTTGAAATCGGATAATTAGTCTAAAAGTCTACCCTCAAACTTTACCTCTTTATAATATTAGTATTGATGTAAAGTTTAATGATGGATTCGTTATTCAAAAATACATATATCGGATCGCATTGAGCGGCAAAGTAAGTAGAGAACGAATTTGCACATGACAATTTATAGCAAAAGCGAACCTTATCGCTGAACGTATAAAGTTATATTAATTGTGAAAAGTTTTGCTCTAGACGGATTAGTTCATAATTTTTCAATTAAATCAAAAATAATCAGTGTGGTCCATAAATAATGTTAAAATTGTATGATTTACTTATTATGAAATGTTTATTGGATTTGTGCGGCACTTTCACTAAAATGTGAAATACAACAATTTTCAAATGGCGCCCTCATGTCCGAAATAATGCTAAAATAAAGATTCAAAGAACAAATTAGTAAAAAGGGCCCGAGATTGAAGAATGTGCTAGATTAGTCTGGGATAAGATCTTTCCTCAAAATCTTCCATTTTGTAGATGCGCAGATGCTGGGGTCGAAACGATAAATTTTGGTCCTCGGTCCCACTCACCTCACAGAATAATCTCGCTCCGAAAAAATACGATCGATAAGAGTATACTAGCCATAAAACGATAAGTATTACTAATACGTTATTCCGATAAATGAGATCGACGAAGATGAAAGATAAGTCCGACAAACTCAGTCATTTTTTGACGCTAAGGTCATCCTTGTTGAAACAAATCTCTCGAGGTTTTAAAAGGAATGAGCGCTCGCTGTCATTTGCTTTCAATGGTTCATCAATAGAAACGATTTGGGATCAACTCCTCTTCCTTTCTGTTTTGTGGCTATGGGTAGCTGAATAAAAACCATTAAACGACCCGCCAAAAAGCACACAAAAAATTACATCAAAATCGGTCAGATCGTGTAGGAGGGGTTCAGAGATATTCGTGCAAAAAAATTATATATGCATACTATATATAAAGGAGGTTAACATCAGATATTTACAGACAGCATTGCAGGAGCCTAAGATACTTCCAGTTGCCTAGACCGAGCGCTTTGATACTTAAAACGAAAGTTCAGTTTAAGGTGTTGTCTCGAGTTTGCTGGCTGTAATTCGAATACCATTTTTGCTGAAACATTATTGCCTATTCACTCGATGTGGCCGATACAGTATAGCCGACGTGTGTTGCTTTTTCTACTGTGAATATTTTGAGACGAATATTCAACGAAAAATAATTCTCTCGAAAGTACATACGAGTATGACATCCAATATACGCTCTGCTTAATCGGCAGGATCAATCTTCCAAAGAACCCATTTATTTCGCACTCGCCCGAACCATGCCTCGGAAGATCGCATCCTCGAACGCAACTCTAACCTGCTATATGACATTGAGCACTGGCGATCGGAGATCACCGGTTTTACCGTGTTCAATGACGATAATTTGGCAAATGATGTCATCGCCAATGAAGGGATTCACCCTCCGTTCATTTCAAACGAAGATTTCCTGGCTATCTTCGGTTCACTGAGAATCGTGGGAATCGACAAAATACCAAACATTATTCTTAAACACCTTCCTCTAGAAGCGATAAACATTTGCACTATCCTGTTTAACAATTGGCTGAATAATGCACATTATCCAATTCCTAAACGAAACAAAGACACATCCAATCCGACAAATCTCCGCTCGATAAGTCTTCTTCCTAACATCAGTTAAGTATTTGCAAAATTGGTCAATAGAGCCCTGACCGCGTTCGTTGAGGACAGTTTATTGTGAAAAATGACATTGTGACGTCTGCTGGGGCTTTTGAAATTAACAACGGTCTACAACAGGGTGAAGTTATTTCGCCGATTATATTTACGGTCTTCACAAGCGATCTTGTAGGATCTCTCTGCCACTCCATAGCGTACGCAGATGGCTCAAGTCCGATGATCGAGGTCATCACAAGTCTTTTGCAACGTGACTTCGAAAAGATTCACGGATATTGCGATGATAGGAAGTTGGAGATCAATTTCCAAAAGTGTGAGTCCATTCTGTTCAGGACTCCGTTGACTGGGACCTCTAGAAATACTAAAAAGAAGTGGCGAATGTTCTCTATCGTTGGACAAAACAGACAGCCACTGCTGTTTCGATACCTTGCGATCTGGTTAGATCAGTATCTGTATTTTAACAAATATATAGATACTGCTCTAGCCCGAGCCAAAGCGGCCTTTGCATTGACAAGGGGACTGTTTCACAGCAGTCAACTCGATGCCAAGGTTAAGGTGATCTGCTACATGGCCCTCATTCGGCTTGCCTATGGATGTCCGTTCGGTTCACCGTCGAACCAAGCTTAGTGGAAAAGATTCAGGTTTTTGAGAGACGATGGCTTAGGGCTTACATCCACTTAGATAGAAATCCAGAGCCTGAGTACAAAAAATTCTACAATAATGATGCCCTGTACTAAGGGGCAAACCTGATCAAAGTGTAAAACTTTCTGATAAAGCTTTTTCGTCAAAGTCCAATTGCATGAGCAATGACTTCGAACAACAACAACAAGTAAGTGTTATGGCAACATCGACACAATTGGTGACTGAACGGTGAGTAAGGCTCTGTCGTTTGTTAAGTATCAATTTTAAGTGCCCTCAAGACTAATTGGAAAGCATGTCCTGTTATTTTAAGTAACTAAGTTTTTTGAAAAAAAATACATTTTTTCTTAATTATTAAATATGTTATTTAAATCTAAAAAAAAAAAATAATTTAAGTCAAAAGACATAATTTAAATTGTAAGGTTTAGCTTAGAGCGCCTGCATAGGGCCAGTAAGATAGTTATAAATATGTAAGATAATTAAGCTAGCTTTTTTCTAGCATGTAAGTAAAATTAATTTAAGAAGTTAAAATGCATTGAATTGAAAAAAATAATTCTTCTATGCGGTTGGCACTTTTTCCTCCAGATCGTCCCGCCTGTACTCGCCGGACTGATTTGTTTCGTGCAAGCACATGCTCCCGCCCATTATCTTTTTCAGGGAATTAAGTCTCTTTGTTCTGTCCGCCCTGTAGGGGTGGTATACGAGGCTTTTCTTATTTTTTCAAGTTATATGCAAAAAAAAAATCATGGTCTTATTTAATTTAGTAACGATGTATGTTAAGTTAATAAATTGTATACTATATGTGAATATTAGGCCGCTCAAACCGCGGCATTTTTCTTTCCTTTAAAATTTGTATACCCGTAATCAGCCTTGATTGTTAAGCTATTAAGTTGAATAAGGAACCATATCATGATACGGTTGTCACCATCTTTCAATTCTATCCGTGTTTTGATTAAATTAAAATTGATTTGTATTAAAAGCGGTTAATGTGGCTTAAAGTATATAGTTTCGCTGAACTTTTTGTGAGTAATGATAACTACATACTATAAACATGTAGTCCTTTATATGTAGTATTTGTAGCGCATGCCAAATAACGACTTTTACAGACAAATTTTTTTTATACCCAAGGTAACGTTTTTGAGTTAATCGCGTTCAGACAGACAACGCAGCAGCGAACTTTGTTTTATATTATTAAGTGCAGTGATTAGCAACTTCTACCCGTTTTAACTAAACTTTATCAATTCCTTGCATTTTATCTCACCCTGTAATGACATTGCAATTTTATCACAAGTTTTTGAGACTTTAATCTCATTTTTTATAGCTTGCATTTACGATTTATTTTCAAGTTCTTCATTAATTCTCAACCTTTTATCAAAGTCCATAAAGATAATGCGTAAAGGTACTTACAACATTGTGCAATTGAAGTTGAAGGGCAGAAAGCTTGATCGTGTTTACACTTTTTTTTTTCAGACGTTATCCAAGCAAAACAATAACAAACATCTGTTTTCTTCTCCGGAAATTCGTAAATTGAAGTTCTGAAGTTATGTGAAGTCCCAGTTGGAAAAGAAGCTGCGTTTCAGTAAAGTATGCCCGACTACTCCGAGAAGTCAGTTTTGAGTGTAAAGTCGCCACCATAAAGAATAGCTTGGCTAAGTTTGAGGTAGCTCCCTCTAAGAAACAGTTCGCTTCGGTTAATAGAACAAGAAACGATCTCTACAGAAGTTCATTGGGTTGGGTAGACGTATGAAGTAAGCTTCCTATTGAGACTAGAATGAATACGCTTGCGCCAAGCTCCGAAGTCTGCAGTTTAGTGACCAGCAGAGTAGCTAACTATTATAAGCATTATTCTACTAACGAATATTGCCTAGCGGCAGGTAGGAGTAACGATTATCTCTCAAGCTGGTGACGCGAGTGAGGGTGTAAAAATTTATTAGTGCAAGACATCGCAGGTTAAGCGAATCCTTACAAAAAAAATGTGTTTAGATTAAAAATAAGACAACAACGTAAAACAAAATAGCGAAAGCAATCGCCGAAGGAACACACTCACATTGCGCAGTGGATGGTTCCTTATCGTTGTTTACTCTCGACAGGCAGAAAGGATCGCAGCTGCACACACATTATTTTCCTTCATCCCGTTGAGATAAAGAAGGGGTAGAAGGAAATTTAATTGACAATCGAGTGTGTCGCATTTTGTGTGTGTGCTTGCAGGATCCTCGCCGATTCTGAGCTCATTCAGTGTCGAACCGTCTGAGTGAGATAGTAAAAAAGTGAGTGATATATTGCAAGGAAAAAAAATACAATTTAATATAAAAAAAAGCAAAGAGTTAAGGGTGAGTTATTGACTGAGCTTACTGTGTTGTCGTTGTATTGTTTTATACTAATTTGATTTGTTTGTTGTTTTTTTATATACATAAATTTTGAGCTTTTATTTGTTTTTTTGTTGTTATTTTTTTATACATATTTTATTTGTTTTGTTGTGGTGTTTTTTTTTTATTGCTTATGGAATACGATCGAGTGGTGACGTGAGAGTGAGTGGAGTAATTTCTTCTTGTTGTGGGTTGTGGCCCAGTGTAGTCTAGGAGTGAGGTAATCCAAACATCTGAGGAGAATAGGGTTGCGTTTTCCACCCTGTTCAGTACCGGTGAGTTGAATGTTGCCCTCCTACTAAACACTTTGATTTCGTCGGCTCGCTGTGGTGTTTCCGCTTGCCTGACACTTTTTCTCACACCCGGAGATGTGCGTTTTCCTGCTTCGGGTGTAGCGTACGCTTTAAACTACTCTCACGCTCATCACTATATTGTTCATGACATAAATAATTTATCAAACAGAAATAAGACAAACTGAGCTGATGTGGTGTTTTTTTTATTCATTCACAGTTGATGCTGACGGACCTTTTACAACCTGACCGGCAGCGACCTCGTGCTAAAATTTTCTTTTCTTCTAAAAAGATAAAAAAAAAATAAAGTTTAATATTAAAATCCTCAATGAAGTGTTTCATGTTTTTATTTTTAGCTGGTCAGGAAGTCAAATTAAGATTATAAAGACTTCCATATATGTAGGCCCAGGAGTCGGCACAACGAACCAGGCAAACACATCCGTAGCACTTGAAAGCGTAACACGTTCTAAATCATATGTTTGTTAAATAAAGCCGGTGCGTTGGGTATGGGTGTTGATGATTATATAGCCTGCTTATACCAACAGCTCGACAGATTTAAAAAAAGATATTCGGTTTTATGTTGCGAACTGCGAATATCTCATGACGAATTAGGTTGATGAAATCACGTTGAAAAGAATATCTGTACCGGAATCCCGTGCAAGTCTGGAATAATTTTGAGATACTAGAATATTATAATGCCTCATTGCGTGAGGATCACTGTAGTAGTTGCTCTGCTCTGCTCTGCTCCTTTAAGAACAACTGTTTCTGGTTCGGTTAGCTTAAAATGGGTCGTACAAGCACCGAGGATGCACCTTGCTCCGGAAGGCCAAAAGAGGCTACAAATGCGAAAATCATAAAGCAAGTGCATCGAATCATTTTGAGTGATCAAAAGGTGAAGTTATGCGAATAAGCTGAGGCGCTCGTATCTTGAACGGGCGGGATACATTTTGCACGGTGACTTATTGTTAGACATGAAAAAGCTATGGGCGCTGCGTCGACCAAAAACAGTAGCGCGCTGATGATTTAACGGTCGGTTAAGCCTTGTCTTAAAGCAGTCTTCGCGTAAGCCCTAGAGGCAGTCTGCAGAGACGCTGGAAAAATATCGTGTTGTATTCCTGCCCCTACAATGTTTTGAGTCTTGGAGGCAGATCTTTTTTTCGCTGTCATTATTTCTCTTTTCTTTCCAGCGTCACCTTGTGTTTCTCATCTTTTACATTGCCATCATAAATCTGTTGCAAAGCCAGTTCTGAAAAATATACATATTCATATTTACTTTAAATAAAAATATTCTTTATGTATAGATTCTTCTGCGGTGAATCATCTCGAATTTTCTAGAAACACTGTCGCTAGAAGTGACCATCGCCTCTTATCTTAATTAGAAGCTTGCGCTGATCTTTGCCATACATTTGAACTATCTCAATGTCAGATAGAGATCATTTCAATTTCTCCAGGTATTTGCTCATGAAATATGCCAACTGATTCAATTGCGTAATGAGTGCCACGTCACACCAGTTGCCCGGGTAGCTCAGTCGGTAGAGCGTTGGACTTTTAATCCAACGGTCCAGGGTTCAAGTCCCTGCTCGGGCGAACACTTTTTTTTTTACAAATTTCTACACTTTGAACTTATTTTAAGTTTTAATTTTAAAAATTTTCTTTTAAACAACAGATTTTATAAATTTTATAAACATTAACAAATAAGTTATTTAAAATCCGCCTAAAGGTATGCATCAACAATTTATATTCCAAATGATATAAATTTTCTGTCTACAGTGATAGCGACAAAAACGTCCTCCTCACTAGCTGTCATCAATTTAGTGCAAACAAAATAATAAAAAAAGAAAATAACAATTTTCCAATTTCTCTTTTCGGTGCAGATGAAGAAAAAGTAAGAAAAAATATATAAAAAAATAGCTGAGGAAGAAAAACACATTCGCTTAGGTAATAAAGAGGAAAATATCAATTTTGCTTTTGGTACTCGTGCCGAACAACGAGGAAACGAACGGGCACAATCTGATGCAACACATAGAACGAGTGTAATGAAAAATTAATAAAGAGATAAGAAATCAACACGACTCAGCACATTACGTTCGCTTTTGTGTTGTAAACGTCTGGCAAAGGTGTTCTTATATTCTGTCGTTGCTTTGCTACCTTCTGAATCATAGATACACTTCGCATCTGTATCGGCAAAGGAAAATCTATAAGGAATTTTCCTCTAGCATTTTCTCTAGGTTTTATTTTTTTTCTGCTTTCGGATATACTTGATGACAAAGTTAGCTTTGAAAGATTTTATGTTCTGTTTTTCTTGTGAAGGAAAAGAAATGACTTTGTATCCTTGCGCTCCAGGTCATCTGATGAAATCCTTATTTTGTGTGTTGAAAGGATATTGATAAATCGGATCAGAAGAGGGTGTATTTGAAATAAATGTCCTCAAAAGGGTGAACGAAAACAAACTCTATGGGACCGCATAAACATTTGTTAGCAGGGATTTCATGTAAAGATGACATGATGCTCAAAATGTGTCGACGATCGGCAACTAATTTTTTTTAAATTTATTTGGCACATGCTTACTGTTCGATTTTAAAGGATAATGTGTATAAAGAGAATTGCATCGAAATGTGATAAAAAACTTATGCTACACCGATTTTTTTTTTTTTTTTTTTGTTAACTCAGATGGAAGATCGAATTGTCCAGCTTGTTCTCTTTTTTTCGAGTATTCCCCGAATTCAAGTTGGCAAAACTAATGCTCGGTAATCCAATCCTTAATCAGAGAAAAAAATTTTATATATATATAACAGAGAATGGGTGTAAGTCATTCAAGTTGTGGTCGATGGTGGAAGCTTAGAAAATGGAACACTTTGAAACCAAATGAGATCTGCTACTCCTTGATACCGAAGCTTGAGTATAGTTTTCATATCTGAAGCTATGTATCCAGTCATGCTCTTGATTTACTCGACAGTGCGCATAAATGTGCGCTTCAGTCATTGAATCAGCTTTTTATGTTAACAGATACCACCAATTCTAATTGAGGAAATCAGAGTTCCGTACTCATTGTTTGGAACGTGCTAAGCGAATATCAACTAAATATCAATTCCGTGGCAGATCACAGAACAGAAATGTGTAAACATAGAAAAAAAAAAAACATTAAGACATCTGAATGAGTTTTTCAAAACACAAATAAATTCGCATAGGGCCTTTTCGGGAAGATTTTGCGAGCAGATCATTTATCTCAGCAGAATCAGTCGCTTTGTGCAAAATCTACAAATAATATGCCCAATCCTCTAGTGATCTCCGATGACTTTATAGCACTCGTGGCAAGATTGGTTAAGGTATCGCCTTAAATAACGCGAGCTATTCTCAAAAAAAAAATTGAGTTCTCTAATATGCTATAAAGCCATGTGCTGTCTGTCACCTGATACTAATTGTTAGCGAGACAATGAGACAACTTTCACGTCGAGCTCTCATGTCAATTTTCCCCATAAGGACCTTATTAGCATTGGTTATTTCAAACGAAAATATGAACACGATATGGAAGAAAGTTTGATAGATGTAACTTGGAGCTTAGGTAAAGTGAAACTCATTTTGGAATCCGCATAGCCGATTTATTGGAATCGATATCGTTTGTGAATTCCTGATTTTGATCAGAATTAATCACCAGTTATGCGTGGGTAAGAACAAAAACCTGTTGAAGCCATTTGTGTGGCGCCTTATAGTTTTCGACCTACAGTTTATAGCCGACTCTGACATACGTCGCCCGTACGCAGGCTTGTAAATCTTGATAGTAATATAAAAGTTAGCGCCGAAAATTGCAAATATACCAGTCTCTGCAGCCGAAGAAATATGTAACCGCATTAATCGGTCAAAAAGACATTCCAGTATCTTTTTGTGTTTCCACATCGATCGAATAATAAAATGCGCTCAGAAGCCACGGATAGCCACCAACAAGAATTTCTACTGAAAACAATATTCCAAAGACTTGAAGATAACATTTAACATAAAAATATTGAAAAAATGCTCAATGTTTTGACGCAACTAGTTGTCGATCTGTGCACTATTCTGGCCGCTACTGTTGAGAACGCATCATACATCAAGTACGCCTTGTACTTATGCCACATACGCTAGTGTTTGGGCGGCAACCGCAAAAAAGCTTCCCTGTACACGATCGCCCGTCGATATACATTCGAAAAAGCTTGGCTTTCGAAGATCTTTCCAGACTTTCCGCATGACTCAAAAGAGAAATCAGTCGCACACAGCTCTGAGCTCTCCCCTTTTGGCATTTAATAAACACGTTCTTCCACCCATCGTCTTTTCTTGTTGTCCTCTTCCCATTCCCTCACACATAATATAATTCCCTCGAATCACACACCGGCAGCAGCCGCACACAGTATACAAGACCATAAGCGACAAACAACTAATTGAAAGGAAAATAAAAACCAAAGAAGGGGTAACAAAAAAGGAACAAAAAAAAAAAAAGACCAACATTCGTCGAACACTCTCTCAGACAAAACGCCGCATTGGCCTCTCAGATTATTTTTATCGACTTTGCAGAGTGCTACGTTCCGTCATTTCGTCCGAGTATCCGCCGTTACCTTGTCGAATTGTCAAATACACCACGTCGTACATAGTTTTCTCTTTTCTTTAACTTCGTGTTCAATTCTATCTGTATCCGCAGGAATTTTCAATTTTCTTCCCCGGTCCAAACGAGGTAAAAACACTGTTTCCATACGCAAAATACCAAAAACCTTGTTTGTTTTAACGCGCTCTAAAAAATAATCGTGTTCGCGACTCCGACAGTAGAAAGTGCGAGTTTTTCTTTTCCCAAGTGAAATTTTCCGTTCTCGAACTCCGTGGAACAGTGAGGAAGACCAAAATCCCAAACCACAAATATGAGGGAAATCGTTCATCTGCAAGCCGGCCAATGTGGCAATCAAATTGGATCAAAGGTTCGTATCCTTGCACGTGCATTTAGAAAAAAAAAATCCTCGCAATTTCTGTTCGGGGCGTATGGCAAATAAAAAATTATAAAAATGCCGTCATAAGTCCATTTTGTGTGTCACCATCACCGATTTGCTTGGTGATTATTTTTCATCGGATTCGTTTCTCTTCTCTTCTTGGTTCTCCTTCTCGTGTGGATCTGTTCTATTTTCGAACTATTTACACTCGTTTTCGACATTGTTGGTTTTAGTTCGTTGTTGCGCCGCCATCTTCCACGTGGTGTGTCGTTTTGTATGCGAAAAGCGAGCATGGAAAGCTTTTGCCGCTTTCAAAAAGGCGACTTGGCTAAGTCGCCAGTGGGGGCAGGTGTTGACCACCACCGCAAAGTTGCCTGTCTGTCGATATATTACATAAGAGGGGGCAGTTTTTATTTTTTTTTTTTATTTGTCTTCTGGTGGTGGCTACCCGTCATCATTGTCGTCGGCGCGTCGTGTATAACCTCGTTTTGTTATCACATTCGACGCGCGAGAGGGCGCGCAAGTAAAGCTATGTACATATTTACAAGGTGAATAAATGGGGCGCCTGTTGTTGTATCATCATCATCGTCATCATCAGCTGCCATGACTTGTGTTTACACTAATTCCAGCCGGCTAGTAGCTTGCTTTTCCATTTGCTACTCACTAATTACCGTTGTGCAATTCATTTGTTAGCTAAGCAAAGCACGTCTAGAGGTTATCTCCCATTTAAGCTGTTCCACTCGAGAATTTTATGTTTGTGAGACCGGGAAGTATCTAGATTCGTTTTAATTGGTTTTTTGTTATTTTGCATAATTAGTAGTATTGTTAGCCGGTTCTTTTAAATCGTTCCTATAAAACCGGCTGTCATTGACCTTATGCAGCAGTTTATGAAAACGATGAAGAATTCTTGAAGAGAATGTGAGCCGTGCTTGCGGAACCAGTTCTTGGAGTTTGGAGTGCCCCCAAGACATCCTACGCTGCACTCAATTGAGGTTGAATTCCCGATATCGCAACACCTTTGGCAATAGTTTTAAGATATCAACCGAAGCTCGGAATATCTTTATTTCGTCGTTGTTGTCATGCAGAATTAAGTGGGAAACAATTTTGCGGAGGAAATGACGAATTGTTAGTGGTGTGACATCATAATGCGATCATAAAAAGTTTGTTAATTTGGCTTTTTAAGGCGCGTTTCTTGGTCATAATTTCAATGAGACTGATGGTTAAACACTGATTCGCTTTTTAAGTGTCCTCTAAAAGGTGTGTTTTAACGTCTAACTTTAAAGAGCGAACATTTTTAATGATATTTTATTAGATGTTAAGTTTTAAATTTGCAGCTGTTTAGCGAGTACATAAGTGATCGTTGTTATGCTCCTAACATAATTTCAGTGAGTCTTATGCTTTACTGTGATCTAACAATAATTTTTCTCATTTAAACCAAATTACTAGAAAATGAAGAGCCAAATAAGCGCCATGTTTACTCCATGAAAACTTAATTAAGCAGTTTTCTTTATCGCTTGCGGTAATTTAATTAATTTGCTTGCTATGATTACGAATGCCCTTGTAAAGCATTCGACACCGAGTCGCAGATGGAAACTCATGGGTGATGGCCGAACGCAGTCCAGGGCGGAGAATTTATTATGTCCTTATTTCCATTCGCTCAATTCACAGTATTTAATTCGCCATAAGATGATAAACATTGATCATCTAGACAAATGATGTTGACTTTGAGCTCCAGTCTACTATGGCTTGTGGACCACTTCAGTGATCTTTAATTTAATTCCAACGGCACATGTTGACTAGACCAGTCCCAAATTCATACGAAGCGATTCGTGTGCAACAATGAATAGACGGGAACAGGGACGATTTCCAAAGAGAGATGCAAGATCAATGTGCCGGATGTGCATGGGTAACGTCTTCGGGCAATTATCTCTCATTCATATTTTTTGAGTAGGGATTCTCCTGATTTCGGCTTCGGTTATACTGAATGATTCCTGGGAAAAAAATACCTAAGTTTTATCTGGAATTGGTATTTGAACTATTATTTAAAGATTCGAAGTGGAACAATAGATTTTTCACGTAAAAGGTTGAGTTTTGCTCTAATTTTTAATCGTTCTTGAAGAAGGTGAGTGAGTTATGGAGTAGAAAATAGGTAAAGGAAATCATAGCTTAGTACGAAATGAGGCCAAATATATGTCTATGTATATTGATAGAATAATTAGATGCAAGACGTTGCAGGAAACAGTGGAATAATCGGTCAGCTTTAAAAGAATATCCGTTCAAAAATCGAAAAAACAAAATTGGTTCAAACTTTTGTGCTGCAATATGTTAAAATTCCTGAAAATCTAAATGAGGAGTCCGCTGAATACCCCGACATAGATTCCAGCAGTGATAAACCTTCATTAGAGGAATTTTCAACCTATTGAATTTTTGACACACTTGCAAGCAAACATTAAATCTTAAGTGCCTTAAACTAAAGGCATCGTATTAAGTGTTGTTAAAATCCTTGGTCTTATCCATGCTGGAGCCACAGCCTTTAAGCCAGACTGTCCAAGTAAATGATTAATTCCCTGTTCGTAAAATTGTTATTTGCAGTTTTATTTTCGAAATGATTTTATTGACTCTGCAGTGCAGTTTGAGAGGCTTATTCAAACTATCACCATTACTCATACACATAAAAAATTCAAAAGACCAAAAAAAATATACACTTTTGTTTCACATGCAAAAGTTATTTATACCTACATTTTTAAAAAAATAATATGAATCACTTTGATTTTGTCATCGTTTCTGCAAACAAAATACTCGCGCGAAATCTTCATAATACCTGTTCTAGCCATAATTAAAAAAAAAAGGAGAAACAACAAACAAATCTTTTGTTGATAGCAAACCTTATGTCATAAAACGAAAATAAAAGAACTCAACACGAGCATTGAAATTAAATAACAACCAACAAAATGCCAGCAGCATTTCTTGACGTCCAAATTTGACTACGCATGCGATCCAAATTCAAAACTTAAACAAGTTAAATATGCTAAGGATTTGTATAGCTAGAGCCAAATACATCACGTTGTTTGCGTTGATCAGACTAAACGAAAAATACAGATACGCCCAAAAATGTAAGCCAACGATGGTCATACTTGCATTACAAAAGTATGATTTTCAAGCTGTGGGCGCTATGCGCGACATGTTGTCGTGATTTAAGGCACTTAACTTTGCAATAAATTTCTGACTAACATGATTATTTTGATTAAAGGTGACGTGATTATTTTTGTGCCATTTCATTTGAGTCGCTTTCATTGCCAATCTGGTTTGATTGAAGTATTCTGGTGAAATTTGTCTTACGAAATGACTATCGTCACGATTTTCTTGAAATGAATTTGTCAGCCTATTGGCTTCACTTTATAGATCAACATTTGCATTCAATTAACGCGAGAAACGGAGTTAAACTGACAATGGGTCATATTCCAAAAAAAAAAAAAAAAACACCAAACGTGTGCTGTAGTTTTTTTTTTCACTTTGATGGATTGGATATTTTTTTTAAGCTCTAAAATGTGGAATGATCGCGTTTAAATTTTTTGTACACTTCACTTTTGGTTGGCGCCCAATTGAAATCTGAAACTGGGTCATTTTTGTACTCACTTTTTTAACGTGAGAATGTTTACGAGATGGCTTCCTTGAAAATCTACAAAAAAATACATAAAAATGAGTATATGAAGGCGAATGTCAAGGGTATTCATGACGAAAAGATTTTTTAATCATATTTAAATGAATACTTCAGATAGAAATCTAAACTTGCACTTTGACAGTTTGTTACCGCATGCTTCGCAAATCTTAAATTATTCTGTAAACTTAAAAAAAAATTTGTTTGTCTGTTCCAGAAGGGATTTTAGCCAGGAACACGTGAAAATCGACTACCAGTGAGGCTGTTCTCACAATTAAAATATAATTCTGGTCTCACCTACAGCCTTGGAATTCCAGTATTCTAATGTTTTTTCACACGATCTGAGGGCACAGATCCTTATATTTCAAATCACACATTCAGAATGGCATAAGAATATGAAGCTTAAAATCTAAAATGGAATTCCGGATTTTTATCATAAGATAGTTAAGAAACATTCAACAAAACATGCTCTTCTCTTTCTACCTAAAGAACATAATTCTCACACACTTAAGTCAGAAGAAAGACTCAGGGAACCTTAAAAAAAAATCTTCTCAACAGTTTAGTACAACGGGCTTTTTCCGTGAAGAAATACAGTCAGAAATACCACAGGATTCCATAATTGGTCCATCTCTTTTTTACAATAACTGAATCCAAAAAAAGTGATATGATATGCTTCAGAAACTCGTCTTAAGGGGGACATCAATGTCCTTCGATTAGAAAGTAAGTGCAATGGTCGGACTTGACCAGAGATCAAATAGATCACTGGTGTAGAGGTAAAGTTGTTGATTATTGAGTTGTGGAAGTTTATAGTGAACAGTACAACTTATGCGCAGCCACTCAAGATAACGTTTTCTAAATATGGGCTTTTATCTCAGATAATCCTTATGAAGTCATTTATATTTAAATTTGGAACGGTCGATATTGAAGGCACCTTGCATATTTGCATTTCCAGTAGCCCTCTGAATAGACGTGCTGCACTTTAAATAGAGGAATTCTGACAAGAAGTTCATGAATATGAAATGTGCTTTCAAAATATTTAAGAGCTTCTCAAGCAGTGGACTTCGCTTTCCTGATTGTATTCTTGGAATCGGGCTTCCATTAAATCACATAGGTCGAAAATCAGACAAACAACATTTACTCCTCGTGCAGATCGTTGTTTTCGTTTAAGCTGGTTTAAGTATAAAATTGATGGTTTCAGATCATTTAAATATATTCACTAGAAATTTATGTCCAGAAACAGTTGGGAAATTCGTTATTTGTCAATGAAAAAAATAGAGTTGGACCAGTGACGGCTCCCTGCGGTACACCCGCCGAAGCAATAAATCAGTTACCACTGATTAAATATGCCCGCACTTATTGGTTTTGCAATCGAAGGCTTTCGAAAAATCGAACAAAACTTGTATTGCAGTACCATTGGACTCTAAACCGGATCGAAGATCGCTCTTCAAAACCCCGAAGTATGCTGATACAAATTTGGTTGTACAATTTTCATTGATGATTGTTAAGACAACAATAAATGTGACGGTATTTGTAAGGGAGTATTCACGGGAGAAGAAGAATTACCTATGTAACAAATACAGTTTAAACAATAGTACACTTCCTATTTGAACAAATGTGTATTTGTGACCTCAATTCTGTGAAATTCCTCAAAACTAGTGTCATTATAAAATATGGTTTAGTTTTTCCCCGTCAACACCAACTCTAAACCACACGCAACCGTCACTTCTATTCACTTGTCAAAAATAATTTGTGTATAACATTTATGTACATACATACTACAAAGCACATACCTACATACCATGTTGACGTCATTTGTCAACTCACCTTGTACTGGATCAAATAACATCCCAACCATATCGTTGGCAAGGGAATTCATGCCAACAGCAACAACAGTGATTTAGTTGCCTGTTCGCTCCACCATATAAATAAAATAATTTTAAAGCCAATTAACTCCACTATTCATGGCGTGTCTCTATGGCAATCTCGGTTCAGAGACTGTGAAAAAAATACTGGTTTTCCAGAGTTCAGAGTTGTCACATAATCCACATTTCTAGGCAAGGTTTGGTTCTTTTGGATCGGTCCATGTTGACATCAGTATGCGTAGCCATGGACAGAAAAAATAAAAACCATCTTAAGTCGTAATGCCCGCATGTATCTAAGAATTCCACATCTAGGTACGCATTTTTACCCCAAAAAAAAGAAAAAATTACGTACGTTTACCAGTCGCGAGTGAGGAGAACCTGTTCCACAATCAATTTTGTGCGCTTGATGAAAGAAGCGGATATACGAGTTTGTTCGTTTTTCATAGACGTCGTCGTGGATCTTTGGAAAATTTTAATAGGTCGGCCTCAATCTGGCTTTTTAGAGAGCGTGCATGTCTTTTTTTTTTTGTTTCTTATTATTTCTTCTTCCTCTAACTCACACTTTCTAGACCTCCAGCCAAGCCCCAAAAGGCAATTAAAATGGGCAACTTGTGAGACGACGTCGAGAAAGACTGGCTTCTTCTAGTTTCCTTTCCTACAGTTTACATTCACATCAGCCAGTGAAGTGGAGCCCTCTATCTATCTATGGTTATGAATCGGGATTCTAATTCAAATGTCATTGACCTAAATTTATGCTTAAATCAACTAAAATTTCTTCTGATATTTGAAAGTAAATTTTTAAGTTAAATTCGCTATGAGATACGTATCTGTGGGTATTAAATTTTAAAATAATGACCCACGCAGGTGGTTAACATCAATGATGCTTGGGTACTAATTGAGATCTTCCTGCTCAGGTGCGTTCTTATGAGGGAACAATAGATTTTAGTTCTTTTTGTCTTGTAGAAGCTCATTCATAATATTTCTTTGTCGCGTGAGAAGAATGGAAAAGTACCTGCTTCCATAGACATTGATCTTGTCCGGCTTCCTCATTTACATTAATATATTCTCGCAAGCGTAATAAGAAGCGAATATAGCTTGTGCGACTGTAATAATAATTATATTTTCTATGATCTGAATAAAAGCGATGATCTGCATTCCTACTGATCTGCATTAAGAGCTCGTCGATTAGTTGGTCAATTTATCAACAGATCTCCGTCTCATAATTGAGGTCTCACAATCGGGACCGGAAAAATGCTGGAATTTTTGCATTAATGTGATTCAGGAAATTGTGATCTTGCCTCCGACGTTTGAAAGATCTCTACTTTGGACTTGTTAGTTTTTTTTAAGGTTCTGTAGCTGAAAGGGAGAAACGGATTCATTGTAGCATCACTGCGTTGTAATTCTGTCTGTCACCACACTTTTTCTCAGAGACGCAAAAAGTTAACAAAATGAAAAAATACACCAATACTTATGACTGTGGACCATTAAAGGTGTAAAAAAAGAAATGACTGTTTATGCCATAGTTTGCTACTTGCAAGGAATGGATGATGGACGAATTTTTAACATACCTACGTAAGTTTCGTTGTTCGAGTCCGATTCCAGTTTTTTTTATGATTTGCATGCTCTCAAGAGACTATGACTACCTACTTTAGTTTGAATAACTTCAAGGATGGAGTCCGAATTCAGACAAAGAATTTTATAACGTGTTATAAGCTTTCGCTTAATTTCAATATCCTGCTGTCAGTGTCATGTCTATATATCACCGCCATTGACAAATCATCCAGACAAACCATTGCTTTTAAGAACACCAATCTGGAATTCAAGTAACCGATACAGTTACCACTAGAGTAAGCGGCCCACAGAGTTAGGCTTCTTATCGCTGGTTGAGCACTCCAGTGACAGCGCATTAATTTGATCCCAAAGGCAAATGGACAAGATTCGAAAACAAGATTAAAGTTCAATATATGTTTATGTATGAACTCTAGGATTCGAATTTGAGGCCCGACAATCGATCCAATTGAAAGGCAGGCTCTTAACCAACTGTGTCCATACACAATGAGCCGGTCGCCCTAATTTTTTCCTGATTCAATTTGGTCTTGTAAACGAATATTCTTAGATTTTTAAACAAAATTCTCCTCGGACTAATGTTAAGTATTGCTCAGTTTTCATTAAAATGAAAAGAGGCGGCGACTTTTAGTACTGATATTTTCCTGGCGCTTAAAATATGGTTATTGTTATACTAATACTTAACGTAACGGAAAGAATCCTGATGGTCCAAATACCAAAAGACCAATATGCGTGCTACGAAGTGCAGATAAATTTTACGAAAAAATCCTAAAGGACAAAAATTTAAATAATTATGATGAAAACAACATCAATGTACAGTTTGGGTTCCGATCTAACTGACTTGAGGCAAATGTTGTATTTGATCACAGCACGTCTTCATTTCAAGCACTCAATCATTGCCCTTTTGAATTCTTTGGTTTATTAACAACTAAACAACTATAACAACAGCCCGAGGAGATTTTCGCATAAAGATCTCGGAATATTCGATTTTTGTTTGAATTTAAGACCAACTTTAAATTTAAGTTTTTAAAATTTATCTTTGGCGTATTTGGTGCTCGGAAAAAAAGTAGAAGTTTAGAAGTCAATGCATTCTGAACGTGCGGTTTTTGGAACTGCGGGCCATTTTTCTACCGAATCAGCAATAGAAGAAACCTTTAAGTCAATGGAGTACGCTATCGAGGCATGATTACTGTTTTTTAAGGACTTGCATTTGAGCGAGCTATGTTTTCACCAAGGAGGTTACGTGCTGAGATTTTATGCCATTGGTCTTATTCGTTTAAGTGTTCTCTGATATCCTTTCAAAATGAAATCAACTCTTACTGTAACAGTTTATGGGACAGGAACATTAAATTGAATAATTTAATGCAATTCAATTGTTCGATTATCTCCCGTGTGACATGCGATTAAATTCATTTTTTGTCCTTAAGAGTTAAGAATTTCCTACCTTGCGAGAATCAAAGGAGTTTTTTTCAACGGAATTTACGGTCATATTTTGCATCATTAATGACATCTAATCGTTGCTCTGATTGATTTCGCCATAAGTCATTTGGCATAAAACAGAATAGGATCTTGTCAATTATTTTTAAATTACGTACGTTATGAGGTTTTATCGAGAAAGTAGAACTTGAAGAAATCCAATCGATTGTTGGTTGATGATTTCCGAATAAGCTAGGTACTTTCTGTCAAGTTATCCCGCTATTTTCAACATGGACGTCCTTAATCAGCAAGGCATCGAAGTTAAAGTCCATGTTGTGTACACCTTTCGGACCGGAGTGTTTATGTTCTTTCGGGGACATTTGCTGGTGACAGAACATTTGCATCCATCCAAATTTCTGTTACCTTTTTCACTCACCTTTATCATTTCCGCTTCTTTTTTGCTACTTGCAAATGCAATGTCAGCCGAACTTTCGAATGATTTCAATAAGCTGGACAAAAAGGCCAACTTGATTCAGATTCATCATTTAACTTTACAGGTTATTGCAATCTTTTCGGACTGCACCCATGAAGTTATCAAAAACCAAATTCAATTTTTCTTTTCGCTCTCCGCAAAATGCCTTAAAAGGGTAGTCAATGTCCCTTGAGTGCGAGTAGTTAATTCAAAAAAGCAAACTTTCTACAAAACTGTAGCAATCAAATATTTGTCATGAGAAGGACCTGGGGTGAGCTGTGTTTCTGAAATTTTTTTTATAATAGTCAACAACTTTGCTGAAAAAAATTGTGTCCGTTTAAGAAATTCGGACCATATCCTGATTTCTGCATTTCACACAAAAACCATGGAATAACACAATATACGCCATAGGAGGGGATCGCAATGTTGCCTTTTTAGGATCTCAATTTTTTGTAGCTGGCTTGCTTATTTTTTAAGAAAGAGGATACTTGTCTTCTTCCGAGCGACTATTAAAGAAGAGAAAAATGAGAACAGTGGGTTTCAGAGCTTCCTACCTCCTCTAAAACAAAACACACTTTTTCCTGGTTAAAGGGCGGCAACAATTGGTTCATCTCAAGCACACTCCTTAAGCAAGCAAGTGTTTCGACTTACTAATATTATAAAGAGGTAATGTTTGTAAGTTTTTATGTAGGAGTTTATGTTCGAAACTACAGATTCGACCGAAAATTCCTCCACCAATACTTCCAATGGACCTTCGGAATGAACATTGGTTACTTTTAAAATAAAGTGAATTATTTAAGTAATTAAAAAAGCAGTAGTGTGCGTGCGCTCTCGTTTCGGTAAGAGATACTAACTTGCTTTATAAAGAAAAGTTTTAGAACTGAGAAGCTTCTTAATAAAAGTCCGCGGTGCTATATCGCTATACTACTGTGTCCAAAAAATAAGGTGACATATGAATTTAAACTGCGCGCGTCGAAGGATTTGGAAATTTTTCTCTCTTTTTAGGTTGGTAGTACTGTCAGTGACATCTATGTGAAATTTCATGTCAAAATATATTCATAGTGTTTGAGATACGCGTCGTTTTGTGAGCTGCTAAAAGTGAGTTTTTAGTTTTTTGCGATGTCGAAATTTATTGAGCAAAGAATTTGCATTAAATTTTGTTTGCGGAATCAATTTTCTGCTGCGGATACGTTGAGGATGGTGCAGAAAGCCTTTGATGATGAGGCTATGTCTAAAAAAAATGTTTACAAGTGGTATAGTGATTTCCAAGCCGGCCGTGAACGTGTCGAAGACGAAGAGCGTTCTGGGCGACCATCAACCTCAACCGATGAAGCTCGCGTCCAACAAATCAAAGATTTGGTGTTGAAAAACCATCGATTAACGATTAGAGACCTTGCTGATGAAGTTGGCTTATCGAACGGCTCTGTCAATACCATTTTGAAGGATGCTTTGGGCCTCAAGCGCGTCAAATCTCAACTCGTACCGAAAACATTGAATTTTTTGAAAAAAAGGCGTCACGTTGAAGAGTGTGAAACAATGCTTTCCGACTACCAGGATGTCATGAAACGCATTATAACTGGCGATGAGACTTGGATCTATGCTTACGACCCCGAAACAACCGATCAATCGAGCGAATATCGTGCCAAAGGAGAGCCGAGACCAAAAAAACCGCGCCAAAGTCGCTCAAAAATCAAGGTCATGTTGACTGTTTTCTTCGATTATCGGCCAAACAGTCAACAAGGAATATTATTTGAACGTTATACGTTGTTTGCGTAACGCTATCCGCCTAAAAAGGCCGGAATTGTGGAAAGACAATTCTTGGTTTTTACACCACGATAATGCACCATCCCATACCGCACTCGTAATTCGTGATCATTTCGCCAAAAACTCAACCCATATCGTTCCGCAACCACCGTATTCACCTGATCTGGCGCCGTTCGACTTCTGGCTGTTCAACAAGCTCAAAAGACCGCTCCGGGGACACCGTTTTGATACGATAGAGAAGATTCAAGCCGCAGCGAAGACGGAACTGAAGGCCATCCCGGAAAGTGACTACAACGAGTGTTTCAAAGATTGGAATATCCGTTGGCATAAGTGCATTGCATCGGGAGGGAATTACTTTGAAGAGGATGAAATTGATTTGGAAGAATAAATAAAGAATTTTCAAAATAAATACAATGTCACCTTATTTTTTGGACACAGTAGTATGTTAAGGTTTATACACAAATTGTTAAAACAGGACTTTAAAATATATTTTAAATTAACTTCAATCTGTTGTGGTAGCTGCAAGTAGATGTTACAAAAGGTTTATTACCTTTTTGAATCCTACAACTTTTCTACACCGACGAAGTTGCTGGACACGGCTGGTCATTGAAAAACAGGCTAAAATAACAAGGTAACTGTTGTATGTGACAAACTTAACCTTCCTTTGGTGGTTTGCAGTCAATTTTCCGAGTCTATCTCGGGAACCGAAAAAACATTTGTGAATTCCAGCATTTCTTTGAATTGCTGCCCGCTTTAAGGGCGAATCAGGGATTTTAAACTTTTCCTGGAAAATAAAGAAATAAAGACTGAACAAGAACAAGAAAGACAGGAATAATAAGAAAAAAAAAACGGGGAAAACGGAACACCAAAGGAAAATTAATGTAAATGCGATATGGAGAAGATATCATGGAAATATATTGCAAATGGGTCAGGCCATGAAGAAAGCAATTTCCATATTTATGACACGCGATTTTTTTCACCCGTCCACATCCCCAACCCTAACCCAACAGGGCATTTTCATGGGGGGTTTGTATCGTTTCTATTTTAATGTGCATCGAATAGCGCGAGTCCCGAACCTCCATACAGAGTCTTTTCACGTAGAGTCCGTTGCAAACGTTGCACACTCTTATGTGTGCATATCCCTTATGCAGCGTCACATAGATTCCATTATTAAGGCTTTGCAGAGCAAAGATAACTTGTGTTGGGCTTTGGTTGGTGCGGGGTGGTTTGTATGGGGAAATTAAAAATGATGATGCCTTCAAGGAGGTGTTTCTTTTTTTTTCTATGTATAATTCCTTACATTTATAACCGTTGTGTAATTTTTTTTTCCTTCTGGGATGAGGAAAAGGATGTGAACGGTATAACGATGCAAAATTCAATTGTTGTGTGATGCACAAACACATAGGGGATGAGCCGTTGAGCCAACCTTTAATGTATAAATATAATGGCTGCTCACCCCGTCGATTTCGATGCGGCAAAGATAGAAGACACCACTAGTGCTCACAATATGGGCACCGGAAAGTGATTTAGTGAAAATTGGTTTTTAAGTAAATAATGCATGATAGGTGAAGGAATTTCCGCTTCCTCCTTTGAAGCGCGGGCGAAATTGAAAAATATTTTTCATGGTATTGTCTGCTTGTTTTTTTATACGCCCTGAATATGGGGGTGTGCAATCCACACTCACGTACCATGGGGCTGAGAGCTTGTCGTCGACATACAATCAGCATAAAATAAACTTGATGATCTATAGCGGTTGGCAGCGGTGCTTTGTAGTCTTCATGTGTTGTAGGTTCTGGGTTAAGTTTGCAACTTTAACCTGATGGACTGGAAATGCATTCAATGTGGATGGAATAGGGTGTCGATTTCGTGCGGTGGTTGTGGTTAATGCTTTGACATTATAATGATTGCTTTTAGCGGTAATTTCAGCCTCGGTGCCTGACAATATCAGGCTTTATCTTCCCTGATCCGTTTGCTTATGCATTGTCTTGGACTGTTTTGTCATTCACATGCAAAATTTTCACAGTATTACAAAATTAAAGGAGGGTCTGCTTAACCTTCAATGTCTCTTTCTGAAACTCTTCTTCGGGTTGCTTTTCTAAATTTAGTACTAAATGTATATGAATGCATTTGCCCTCACCGGGATCTTATGACCTCTTTCCCGAAACCTATCCGAAGTACCACGTGAAGTTAGTTCTCAGAGCTTTGGTGATAAGTCCACACACCAACAAATGATAACAACTTTTTTTCTAAAGCTGGTGAGAGTGTGAAAATGACCGCAGGATTTCCTCATAAAATAATTTACAAAACAAGCTGACTATCCCGGGCGGTGGAACTGCCAACTTAAACGACCACATACTGAGTAAGACGTAACGTACAGCGTAAGACTTTCGTCAAACACTCGATGTGTGAACGTTTTATTTTTTAATAGTAATTCGATTCAAAGTTCGAAAGTCAAAAACTTAACATGGAACAAAAAAAGGGGTCCGATACGACGTCTCAAAAAACCAGAAAAAGCCAGCATAAAGATCCTACAGAGAGGTGTTGTCTTCAAAGAGCATAGATCTAGACATGATAAAAGAAAGGATGACCGCAAAAAATTATAAGAGCTGTTATATATAGCCAGAGGAAGGAAATTTTCTTCCGTAGGATAACATTTTTCATCTTGTGTGTTGAGAGGTCTCTGAGCTTACAACTCGGCAGTCGAGGTTGAAGGCCTCTTATTTCTGTTCAATGTTAGAAAAGGGGGTGTAAACAGTTGTCTGGCGGGTTTAAAAAAAAAATATTTTAAATCTGAGATTTTGCTTTTATGAGGATATTCAGTGGGGTGTTTGATAAACCGGCCCAGTTAAAATTAATACGAAGCCAAGGATAATGCAGATGTCTTATGGTTTTAAATAATTTTAATTCGGAGGTTTTTGTTTATTGACAACTTCTCAAGCTCTGATCTTCGAACGTTGTCATGCCACTAATTAGAAATAAGTTTTTGAATACGCCCATTCAAATTTCACTAAGCCTTCACTTACTGATTATTAATTTATTATTAGAGGTTACCTCGACAATTGAACTTATCTGCCTCATATTATGACAAAGATACACATTTTTCAGTCAACGTTATCACGCCGCACTTTGGTTCACAATTTCATCAAACCAAATAATTACGAGTCCGTCCGTGTCGGTATGTCTTATATTATGTTTTTATACAACTAAAAATTTGAAAGTAATGATGAATAGGTTTTCAAAAGGATTATAAAAAATGTTCTCATGCTTGAATAAATGTTTATCATGAAATTTGAAATTCTGTTAATTTAGTTCATATAAACCCTGGGAACTAAATACTACCGTGATAAGCGTCAAAATAATGTCCAAGAAAAAGAGATAGTGTCAATTCATTTGGGACACAAAAACGTGTGATATTCAAGTACGTAGACAGTTTCAGCTTCAATATTTACCCAGTAATGTTTGCGATGATAAAGTCATGGACGGAACTCGCCTAGAAGGCTGGTTTTACAACATTTATGGGCTTGTTTTTTAGTCATCGTTGTTGAAAAACAGTCACTAACATGTACAACCAGAGTTTCTGTGGCTGTCTTTTTTAAAGTGTTAAGCCTTTGAAGAACCGAAACAAGATTTGAAAACGCGTGACTCACCCCAAAATGTTCTGATTTTTACGACTGCTCTCCAGTCAGGTGTAAGATTTGCATAACCAATTAATTCAGTGCTCTTCCTGCGATACAAAATGAGTCGATTAAGGCTTGAAAAACTTTTCAAAAGTTATGCAGACGAAGTGCAAGTCTATCTATCGAGAACTATCGGACTTGTAGAGTACCTTGTCTCTAATTAAAATGAGAACTTATCAAAGATTGAAACATGCGGTGTTGTAGGTTCATGCAATAAATAATACAGACGAAAAATTATCTTAATCCTGCTCGTCTATTTTTTGTCTTCTGTAGCAGTCTTTGGAATTCGCTTACGAGCGCCGTTAAACATATAAATGGAGTCAGCCAATTTAAAAAATACAATTATGATTACTTTTATAATAGAATAAAGTTTATGCATACTTTTGTCTTTTAAGTACTGCCTTTTTATTTCCTTCTCCTTCTCCTATTCTTTTACTGTTTTCTACAACATTTTCACTGATTTAAGTTTAAATAAGTGCTGTACAATTTTTGAATTTTGTAATCAATTTTTATCTTTTCCTTTCTATGATCCATCAAGAAATGTATTATCAATAATTAAGTCTTCCTTTAACACATGAATTATAATTTAAAATCGGATCTATGAGTTGCCTGCCATTTAAGATGCAGAACGTTACTTACATTCTCGCTGAAATTGCATACTACACGGTTCAACGCTCTTCATAAAGTGTGGTCTCGCAGGCTGTAGTAGGCTGGTTTCGTGTGACAGTATGTCAATGAGGTACTCCACCAGTAAAGTTTGTTCGTGGAGAACAATTCAATGACCAGCCCACTCACCAGATCTCGACTCTTTCGATTTCTTACTCAGAACAATTTTTAAGACATTGTTTATACAGGTTGGCTGATGAATCTTACAGCATAAAGAAACTCGAATTAACTTATTTTAAAATACATATTATTAATATTTTATTTCATTTAAAATATAATAAATTTTTATTTAGAATTTTTAATGGTTTTTAAGAATAATGGAATCCACGCTGAGTACGCCATCTTTTTTGAAGGACACATGGCGACATTTTGACATGAGACATGAAATCGAAATTCCTCAGAATTGAAATATCTTCATAAGAACAAAATCAGTTACAGTCGGGTCTGGAATCCTGAGAGGCCAACAAAATGTAGAGGTTCTCAAAATGATTTTTTCGTCGATTTTGCTTCGCAATTCTGCGAAAGCATACCTTGTAACATGTGAAATAACTTCATCATGTTGAAACTACATAGAGCTCAACGGAATGAAGTATTTTTCGATTCGTCCTCTTCTACCATTTAGAGCAGCTCGAAACGGATAGACAAGTCTGCGGATTTAGTATGTTAATTTTTTCAACCTTGTATGCCAACAAATGCAAAATTGTCTGCAATGGCTGTCTACTAAAACCCATTTGAACAGTTAAGTTCCTTGTCGAAAAATATGAGTGTTTTGTATACAACAGTAATTGTTTCTTGTGTCCGAACTTAAGAATTTCAGTGGTAAGCCCTTCAGGTGACTGGACTGGTCATCATGGTTCACATACTCTTAAGCGTTCCAAGAAACCTGACTCAAAACGTCCTTTGGACGGCAATGATAGACTATAGGGCATGAGATCGTCGCACAATCCAAATTCTTCTTCCATTATCCCAATTGTCAATTTGAAAAACACTGAATTAATAAGTCACTGAGAATAATGTTACAGAAAAAAAATGTCGGTACAGTTGTGCAAACAATTTAACAGGCGTTTCAAAGCGTTTGTTGGAAAATTCACTTTAAACAAAATTATTATTTCAATTAATTATTTCTTTAAAGAAAAATCAATGTGTTTTAAATAAATTTATTTTTTATGCAACTAAATGATCCTATAAAATAAGGACTAAGAATAGTTTCACTTCCGTACCAGGAAATTGTGGTGTTTTATTTTTACTTTGACTGTATGTAAAAAATTGTAATTGCAAATATTTAACTCTTTATCAAATTGTCAATAAGAGAACACCCGCAAATATATGGTATCAATAAAAAAGTACTAACTATACAAATACTTAAAATATAATTTTTATTTAAATATTTACATAAAAATATAATAAATTTTATTTTTTATCACATTTCAGGTAAATTTAACTCGGCAAAATTAAGGATTTTTCTCATATCAACGCACAGATGAGAAATATAGCCTTTAAGCAATTTAAATGATATTTATCCAATTACACATCCCAATCGAGGCACGGTATGTTGATTTCAAATATGCCATTTATATGGCAACATGTTTTATTTATTATTATTTTACAATAAACACGGCAAAAAAAAGGAACCAACAGAAAAGTGTCAAAAGAAACATTAATTCAATAAATCAATTGTCATCATTATGCGCGATATCTATAAATGCGATAGTGAAAATGCATGGCCTGAACATGACCTGACTATGGCGTAAAAAGATCGCATGTCCCGACCAGAATACGCAATTACTATAGTAAACTGAAATTCTTTTGATATGAAACTAATTAAAATTTCCCATTGAGCGCGCTTGTAATTTGAACAAATATACGCGTATTTATTTATTAGTTGAATGCGTGATTAAAATTTAATATATTTGTGTTTGTCACAGTAAAGAAATTAAGCATTTAAACTATAAACAGTGGGAGGGCTTACGAACCAACAAATTGAATGCGTATCGGGGTGCATCTATTGTAGGCTCATTGCTGCAAGTAACTAAAATTGGAAAATGTTCAATAAATTTTTACGCATGCATAAAAGAATTCCGGGTAATTAGAGTTTTCTGTTCAGTTAGTCGGTTGAGTAGGTTTAATATAATCACTGGAGAATGTGACCTTTCTATACACATACATACTATGTATGTATGTATTTATTTTTTAGAGCAGATAATTGTTAATGATTACATAGTTTTAAATTTAATTATTTAAATTGGTGTAAATCCTCGAATAATGCTCTGAAGGACACTCGTTTTAGCGCCCAACGTAAAGTGGAGGTCGGCCAGCTTTAGCCCGCAAATGAGACCCGCGCTTAGTGCACTTAGACGCTAGTGCCAAGAATGAAGGAATGCAAGAAATGGTTCAGTCAAATGTCTAAAAAAGTTTCACTTTCTTAGCGGTTTCATAAAACCACACAATTTTTTTTGCATTCGTTCGATTCGCAGTATTTTATTACCGAATACATGGTTAACGTGGAAGTGAAATTTTTTGTGTTTTGAAGATTGCGTCATCATTCTGATGTCGGGGTAAAACCTTCACAGAAGTGTCAATGACGGATAACCTTACCATGGAACAGCATCGTGACAAAGTGATAAAATGATCACTACCACATGGTTACCCACTTAGTCATACCACTATACCACTAGCTACTCGTTTATCCATTGTTAAACTAATTCC
This sequence comes from Orthonevra nobilis, assembly GCA_963555765.1. Lineage (NCBI taxonomy): Eukaryota > Metazoa > Arthropoda > Insecta > Diptera > Syrphidae > Orthonevra > Orthonevra nobilis. The sequence continues at coordinate 22,519,519 of OY743225.1, read as the reverse complement.
GATTGAAAATTTTGACTGGCCTGGAATTCTCGTAAAATTTTAAGACTTGCTCAAAAGAAAGTTATTACATTTGGCGGGTAAAGTTTCATTGTTTTCGAAGGGGTATGATTCTAAGTTTTAAGCCTCACACTGGTCTTCCAAACGGAGATGATCCCAATTGGTGTATATTCTGTGGTCAACTGGGTTCCACTATTCTGGAGTGCGTTGAATTTTAAGGGTATGAGGATGTAGTTGGAAATCCAAATGTAAAAATAGGTTCACCACTTAGATGAGGCCAAAAGGAACGAACGCGTTAATTATTTAAGAAAGTGTTCGAAAGTATACTTTTCTTTTAATATGAAACTCAAATAGGCTCCGAATAGACTTTGACAGCGGCAGAAAAACGAAAAACTCCGTCGACTGAGAAATAGCAGTCAGGCTAAATAAATGTTAGACCGCAAAACTACTAGCCGAAGCAACAGCATCCCGAGAAAAGCCGTAATTTCCGAATGAGCCGAATTAGATCCAAAAATGGGTTGTCAGACAGTGAAAACGTAAGCTTGTTTTGTTAAAAGTGCTCAAAAGCATATCGTAAAAAAACATATTGCTTGGAGTAGTGAATGAAAAAACGTTGTTTTTTCGGATGGAAGCTTTATTTCTGCAACTTAATAAAAGAAAAGCTAATTTTCTCAAGACATTGAAGCCGTACAAAAAGTGTCATGTTGTTGGAAGCTATCACCTACTATGTCCCAATCGCATTGGAGTTTCGTCCCACAAAAATTTACAGAAATAGCTACAAATGTTTTCCTAAACTTTTACTTTGACAAAAAGAACATCTTTTGTACTCTGCCTTGAACTATCCAACAAGACAATGCCCCCTTCCACAAATCCAGAATTACCAGAACCTGGCTAAGGCATGTCTGTCTCCAAAAGTTTATGAAGGTTATAGATATTTGGAAGATAATGAAACCACAATCAAAGCTATCCATGATGCTCGGCATGAAATTTTGCTTGATTTTTTAAAAAAAAACAACAACATTTTCTATCAGGTACAAGTTAACGCCCTTAACGAGTTTTTTTCCGAGCGTTGTTTGCTAGAAAAACAATTTTTTGCTCGACCATTTGCGCAAACGATTTGTTTTTTGCCTTCGGTCTGCAGATGTCCCGAAAAAAACACTTGCTGTCGTACATGGTGTTAACTTACACATAGCGAAGTGATTCCAGGTGTTTCTCCAAATAAAAGGGTGCAAGATCGCATGTCACGGATCACAATATTATTATTTTTGATAAAGTATATAAACTTGCTTAATATTTTGACTAATTACGATCTTGAAAACTTTTATTTATATAATCATAAAAGAGCAATTTGCTTTTTCATATCAAAAAGTTGCCCTCGCAACATCATATCTCCCGATTAGATACCACGAGGAATTCTTTCAAATTGAGGCTCCATTATTTTTGATACGAGTGTGTCTAAATCACATACGCCCGACGAAGCCTACATGCAATACCGGGCGTTCACTCTCAATCGATATTTTATTACACAAAGGACCAAGTGCGGCTTTTAACATAATTAATTATTGAAATGTGTATAAAAGTGCATTTTAATACATTCGAAGGTCGTGCGTAGGTTGGGAAGTTAAAAATAACAAACCAACCAGCCTGTTTTTTTTTTTTTTTGTCGCTTTGGTAATGGGTGGTGGATGACAGTATTGTATTGCGACCGCAGAATACATGATCATGAAAATGATAGCATAAAAACCTTTTGGTCCTTTGAACTATGTCCGTACAAGCATGGGATCCATTTGCAAAGTGGTGGGCATATTTACAATATTAAATCTTAAATGAAAACCATGTGGATGTTCTTTTGTATACAGAGCGGAACGGGCAGAGAGCGATGCTGAAAGGATAACAATGCAATTATATCCGCACTTACTTTTATACTCTGCATTTTTGTATCACTTACAAAAGGTGTTAAAAGTTGTGCGAGAGGGTGAAACCGACACCCTCGTGTATAACCTGGACATTTTTTTTTTCAATCGTTAAATCTGTCGATGGATGAATCCTGTTAACATTGAATGGATAATCACATTTTATTTCATAGTACTTGACGGAGGCATTCGCTTGGTTTTTATTATCAAGGCTTTCGCGTTGTGGGCCTGGTAAGGACACACTTTGATGAGTCATCGATGAAATATAAAACATGGTGTCACCGACCAGATACTCGTACACATAAAACGAAAAATTATCCGAAAGCGGATACATAGGAGATAGGAGGACGTTGCAGACTGTCGAGAAAGGATTTTTTATCTGAATAAAACATCAACCATGATGTCTTTATCGCGGGATGGCGATAAATTGTATTATGTTCGCGTGCGTGAGATCTAAATTAAGGCGGTCAACTTTGTGATGAGATTCGTTGGAAGTCTATGAAGTTCGCCTTCGAATGAACTAAAGACCAGAATGAAGTGCTCGTATCTATGCGAATCAATAAGGGAGGATGCTGAGCATTTAAGTTCATTTCCCTCGATATACATACGTCAGACCGAAAACCTCCGTTTAAATTTATTTCTTCTAGTTTTAATTCAAAAAATGCTTCCTTACTGATCTATTGGGAAAGCCTATAAACAGGACATTAATGGAATCTTTTAAAAGAATTAGGAACTTCAACCGTAAAGTGGTGATGTGCATTTAAATAAAGGCGATTTAAATGTAGAGGACAGAAACAGGCTTACTAACTTGGCTTAATTCTTCACGGTTCTGGGCACATTGCTCCCATTTAATTCGACCAAGCATCGTGGCACCCAAAATAAGTTGATTTTTGAACGCAAGTTCGATCTTTTAATTACCATGCACCTGGTGGCTGGGATTCGAAGCCAATCATAGCTCGAACATTGTGCCTGAGTCATTGTAGTCGACAGGTTCTTTCACGTGTTTTAAGCGGTTTTGCTTATCGTCTAATATTAAGCTTTGATCCTAGTTATTCTGATAAACCGATTGCCTTGGACGAGTCTTGATCGAGTCTCCACCATTGTATCGTTTGTGCAGTTGATATTTGACCATGGATAGATAAACTCCTTTTCTGCCTCAATTTTTCTAAAATGCGTTCAGAGTCGCGCATTCATAATGTTTCACTTGTGTCTTGTTTTGATCAGCACTTGGTCGATAGGGTTTGCAATTCGACCGTTTGTGTGGATTTCTTTCTAAGGAAATCTTCTGCTACTAATCACCGCATTACTAGCTGTTCGTCTTTAATTGAATATTCTGTTTTTTTCGATTTGTATGTCGGCATTCACTAATCGACTTATCGATGGTCCTCCTTCTCAGCATGGGACAAATCCGCATTCTTGTATGTGTACCAATCTTATATGAATGCTCCTGTTTGTGTGGCATTCTTTCCTCTTCATTGATCCCGATTCTATCCAACGTACTTTCTGGTTCGTAGTTTAATTCGTCTTCTACCTCATGAGGATAGCTTCCAAAGCTTCCTTGGTGCTATGTCGTCTTCGTTGTTGGGGTCTGTTTGTATGAGAGGCCGCTGGCTTCCTCATAGCCGGGTATGTTTTACTTGCTTTGGATAACCCAATACGGAGTCGATATCTTTGTGGATTAACTGCATACATTAGTTCACCATTTAGAGGTTGATTTGCAATAAGCACTTTACCCTTTTTTAAACTGATCCATGTACTTGGGAGAGTGAAAAATTGAAACACACACGAAGGTGAAGGTGATGAGAAAGACACTCTAGCAATTATGGCAGACTTGAAAAGATGAGTCTTCCCGGTATTTTATAGACTACAGATTTAATAATGTGTGTTTAAGTGAAACCTAGGCGGCATCATATCTAAAAGCGCTCTTTTAGTGTTTCTGTATGTAACCGTTTACGCGATCAGTAACAAATTTTCTTGGTAAAATCTGAAATCAATGCTTAGTTCATTCTCTCCATTTGATCAGTGCAACACCTACAACTCCGCCCATCCTCATTTTATATGATGCACCGCCTTTCAATCTACTCACAAGGGAATCTTATTTTATTTTCGAGTCTACAATTACTTTTGAATTTAACCTCAAAAGGTAAACATCAAAAACAAAACCGCACCCGCTTTTGTTATTGTCTCTCCTGAGCGCTTAAATAAAAGCTCCTAAAAAAATTATGAACAAGGTTTGATGTTAAACATGAACGACTACACATCCAACCTGCACTGAGCAACCCTTAACCATTAAAAAATATAAAAACAAAGCCAGGATGGCTCTACTGACACCAACCGAGACTATCATAGCAATATGTATTTTTTTTTTATACATTTTGATCCTCCACCTACTGCCATATTTTTTTTTTTTTTTTTGTTTTCCAACCTCCAACGTCAACACTCATTTTCACTTTATTTTTTCGGTTTTGATATTTCCGAGTCTGTTTTTTTGTAATTTTTCCTTTGGCATTAAAAATTGATGAAAATGCACTTTGGATAAATTTAATTCCACCACCAACCACCACCACGGTGTGAAGAGGTGTGAGATTGGACTGACTGTTAAGCCACAACATACGAACCATGACAGGACTCTCGTGGGCTAGACAACTAACCAACCCTCAGGTGAGGCGGTAGAAGATGGTTTGCATGGTGAGGATGAAGTCAGAGTAATGTTGTTGTGCACTTTTTTGTTGCTGTCCCGCCTCGTTTCATTGTCGTTCTTTTAATAACATCATAAATTTTCACAGACATGTTATGATGAACAAGGGGGCTTGGGTATAGTTAGGGGCTGTAGGTGTTCAATAGACACGCGGGAAGTCATAAAAGCCAATTGATGGTTGGTGGTTGGCCATTTCAATCTTGACGGTTGATTTGAATAATGAATAAGATGTGGCATGGCAATTGAACCGATTACCACAGTAGGGAGGCAAGCAATCAAAGCTTAAGCAGCTTAATTGAGAGTTGAGTTGGTTTAACGATTAATGTGCCTTTATGATTATCCTGCCTACAGATGTTTTTAGTTCGTTGAAGGCTTATCTAAAACTACCTTTCAGAAAATTACTGTCAAGGCAAATCTATCGATAAAACGTTAAATTAAGGTCCAGTGTCTAAGAAAAAAAATTGGATAAGCAGTCCCCAGTTTTGAAGCCGAACTTGGCACAGATTGCTATAGTGGCGTAGCCTTTTTTCATGGGCATCTCGATTTCAAATTCTAGCAGAAACGCATGTAATGGTGCATCATCATTGGGGCATGCATCTGGCGAACAGGGACTTTCGAGCAGCCCTCGCTGGGTAAAAGTGCTAGTTCAGAAAGTTACAAGTGTCCTACGCACTGAGGTTGATTACTTCTCGAATGACTCCTGATCCACGAAATGGCCATTATCTTCTACAAAGCTCCCAAATCTTAAGTGTACTCTAGGTTTTGGATTGAGGTGTTGCAATATAATGACAACAGTGACTGACTGACACTTGACATGGGGATATAACGCATATACTGTGTAAATTCAAGGGTATACCGCAGAGCTGTAAAAGATTTCATACAGAATGATTTGAAGTCATTTCGCTAAAAAAGACTGGGATTTGAATTTGAACCAATCATTTAATTAAGTCAACTGATTGAGTTTTTAATGAACATAACTCAATTCACTTGATGTTAACTGAAGTCCGCAGTGTATTCACATTAAGTCAATTGAAGTCACTGATTTAAGTGGAAAAATTTGTATTCTTTTGAACTGTGTGGAACGAACCGAGATGAATTTTTTGGCAAAAACGAGCAAGTGAATTTGATGTGTGTCGAAATAAGTTTGCGGTGGTGTGTTGCGAATTCAACTTGTACATGTTTCGCATAAGCTGACCTTGAAAATGTATGTACTTCGATCAGATGTACGGTATGGTTTGATTGCCATACAACTTGATCAAAAAGCTCCCGGAATAACCACCGGAAATGTTGGAAAAGTGTTCAAAAGTGTTCGTGAGTCAATCGAAGATGATGAATGGTTTTCATGGATAACAACGGTGTAGTGCTTCAATGAAATTTTTGCCAGAAAGCCAGACAGTTAGCAAAGAGTATTATTTAAGGGTTATGAGACGTTTGCATGAAGCAATTCGACGAAAGAGATCAGAATTGTGTGCAGAAAACTCGTGGATTTTGCACCATGATAACGCACCGTCGCACAATGCCGGTGTATTCGTAATTTTTTGACGAGAAATGCAACAAAAACCATCCAACAGCCACTGAATACACCTGCTTTGGCTCCCTGTGATTTCCTTCTCTTCAATCGAGTTAAACAACCATTCCGGGAAACGCGAAAAATCACAGGAAGCACTGATGGGCATACCGAAAACCGAATGTTTCGAGGATTGGATCAAACGCTGGCATAAGTGTGTTGCACTCGATGGGGACTACTTTGAAAGGGGCAATATTGATTATGATGAATAAACTTGTATTTTTAATTTTCTAAAAAAAATCCGTGAAATTTTTGATCAACGTGGTATGTACATTGAAATTGTGGGACCTTTATACGTATACAATAAAAAACGAACCCAAAAGGCGGACCAGTATGGATGCAGAAGAGTGTCAAGATCCCTCTTGTCCCAATCACGACCTCGCCGATAAATGAGGAAGAAGATTGAAAGACCACATAATTGAAGTAAATCTTGAAATGAATTCTAAAAATTTTAGTTTGTTCAATACGTTGACTTCATCTGATTAAATGTGAATTTACTAATGACTTCAACTCATCTTACGTGAATTCAATTGATTTCCGCATATGCTTTCGTTTCTATGATTGTTTAAAAATGAATGCACTAGTGATTAGCCTAAAAAAATGGTGATTTAAGCCTTTTGAATTCTCAGTGTTTTTGAATTCATTTACATCAGTCAAAAAATTCAATTCTTTGATTGAAATTCCGCGTATGCATTTTCCTAAAACTCTGTCAAAGCCGAAGCATTCGTTTTTGTTTTCATCCAAGAGAAAGAACGATTCGATCTTAGACTTAAATGAAAATCTTCTTGGGTATTATGAAAAGCGGTAGCGCATGCTGAAATTCGTACTCACTTAAAACACCTCCTATAAATGTGGTACTATAAATATGTTCGCTTATCATAGAGTAATTTTACACGGACCAGTCTATTTAATTATAATTGGATTCTAGTTTCCTGTATGATTGCGTCGGAAAAACCTGCTTCAGACGCACATGCGTAGTTCCATTTTTTTTGTACCTTTTAAAACCGTGATTGCTTCCGCGACATTCCACTGGCTGGCACGTGCTGAATTTATTAGAAATTCCTGTTTCACCTCGAGGATTTTTTCAGTTATTTAATTGTTATCAGAAGCACTTTACATTTTAAATCCCTTGATAGAGCTCGATAAGCGAAGCAGTTTTAATTTTGAATTCTGGTTAAAAATCCTTCTGAGAAAGGTTTCGCTGGAATCGCAATTAAGTTAAAATTGTTCGGAGAAATTCCTTAACACTTCCCATCCTTAAATTGTGTAAACATGAATCATACAATAAACTTCTTAAATTGAATCAAAGTCCTTTTTATGAATGCAGCTCAGCTTCGTGTCACCGCTGTTATCCCTTTAAATTTCAATTTTGTTACCCAACTGCCGAATGCACCCTCCTTCATTTCCGTTTTAATTCAATTTTACGGGAACATGCACATGCTAATTCTGCAATCCCCTTTCTTATTATGGTCGTTTTATGGAATTCGCGTGCATCTTTATTAAACCGCCGCCGCTGTCGTCCTCGTCAACATTTGTTGCATCTGCAAGAGTTTTTTTTTTTTTTTGTGTTGGAAAGTAAAAGAAACTTGTGTTGAACTCCCTGTCGTGTCCTTTTGCCGACAAAAGGTTCTTTATTGGATGACAGATCCTACATCAATGCATTGTGCACGTCATTCAGCGCACGCTCTACACATCATGAGGGCTTAAGTCGTTGTTCTCCACTAAACAGGTCATAATTGGCTGGGTCTTGAGCCGGATCTGTATATATGGAATATCCTTGTGTGGTATTATGCAAAGTGTAAAGTTGAACAGGCACGCTAGGGTCTCTCGAGTACTATTCCAAACTCTAGTGCATGTGGATTCTAATAGTAAGATAAAAGTTGCTCTCACACTCAAGTTGTAAACACTTTAAAAACGCTCTCGAAATTGTCCTCATTTATCGTCTACTTTTCTTAATGTCGATTTTATGATTCTAAAAAGTCTTTCCCAACCCTATATCGTCACAATCCTGCAATGCTAACATCTCAGCAATTCAACAAATTGTCGGACGAGCGAATATCCATTAGGAAATTGGATGCTATGTCCCATTCAGAAGTATCCTACATGTGTACCGATGCCGAGGACTCTCGCCCATGATGTCCTCGTTTGATGGTGGCGTTGACTATCGACGGTTATATTTAAAAGTTTCCAATTTATTTCAATAAACTATTTGATGGCATTCTGGAGCTACTTCTTCTGACTCCTCACTTCACACTTCACACAACCAACACCAGAAGCAGCAGGAGCAGCAGCAGCCGATGATACCACTCGGAGTGGAGCAGTATCATTCGTGTCATAAAAGGGTGAATGTATAACGATCCTTCAAATACGAATTGACTCAATAAAAAAGGTTCCTTTTAACAATCACTATAAAAAAAAAGCCTGCCTTATATTTATTCGTCTTTTACACCCCCATCACCGATCGGCAAGCGGCCAGAGGATGGGTCGTGTAGAATCAATTCATTTTCGAATGTTCATCGACAGATGTGAATTTTCGGATTATTTTTGTCTCCTTCGTCGTCCTGTTTAAGGTTTGTCGGGGGGATGTTGTGTTTTTGAAATATTATAAAAAAAAAAAATTGTGGAGAGTGGCAATGAATATGTGAAAAAGTCATTTGTTGAATAAGCACATTGGGATCAGATGTATCTGAATCTATACTGTGACACACGAGCACGTGTGGATTGTGGTGGACACGCGTTATCATTGGGGGAAGCTTCTTGTTCGCTGTCACTATTGAGATACATGCGCAGATATTGGAGTATTGGCAGCAATTCGAATATGGTTTTTATACCGATTATTGATGTTTGTTATTTACTCTGGCGATGATGAAATGAGCAATGAAAAGCGTTTTATTTTGAGTTTGGATATCGTTTTTATTTTTGTTGGCTCATCTTACTCGAGTAAACGCTCCATTAGGTAAGTAAATATGTAGTGAAGGATGAATTCGGACAGATGATTCTTACAAAATTTTATTTTTGTTTTTAATTTTATCGAAAAAGTGGCTTTGATGATTGGTTTGGAATTTTTTAGATCAATTGGGTACGAAGAAATTTATCTCGGCTATTTATGGCAATGATCAGCTACTTTTGGTTGGTATTTATGACCCACTTATTTATCTGAAGCAAATGAAACGAGGAAGTGAATTTCAGTTGGCAGAAACAGTCAACAATCGTTTCTTTGCTTTTAGTTGAACCAATACGCATCTGCTTGCGCGTAAGGCCTGCACTGTATCAGGATTTTTTTTTTTATTTCATAGGTTTAATTCGATAAAAAAAAAACACGAAACAATTTGGCTGTTGATGATATTTTAGCCTTATTTTTACGTATGATTTTTCTATGTTTCTATTTATTTTTTAAACACGTCATATTATTTGAAGGAATTTTCCGCGAAAAACCTTATTTGACATGACTGTCATCTGGCAATATCAAATATTCAGCTTTTTTCGACGGATTTCGAATAACCCTATTTTGTACGTCTTTAAACACAACGCCTAGCAAAAGTACCAATGCACATTTTTCTTGATTTGTGTAAGATTGTCATTAGCGGAAAAATGTGCAAAATGGAATATCCTTATTTAGTTTTGTGACATGTTCTTTGAACTTAAGCCTCCTTCCTCATATCTAACTTCTATGCCAGATATATATTAGTTAACATATAATTTCAGCTGACCTCGTGGCTTACCATGACTCCCAATAAGGAGAAGAATGATCATTTATGCTGTTTTATGATAACCATTTTTTTTAATAATCGCTTCCGCAGCAAACAACCAAAAGTACCAGCACTGCATATAAAATTTAATAAATATAAATTTCGCTTCATGCATTATGTGCAATAAATTCAGATTTAGTTTAAACAAAAAAGGACGTAAGTGTCGCTATCCCCCGCCAACTATAAGACAGCAAAGTGTTTTTATTTAAAACAAATTGCCAAGTTTAATTATAAACATTAAGGGCCAGTTTTTCAGTGCGATATCAACTGAGTTGTGGAACAAAACTGTAGTTAACCTCAGAAACAATGAATTTTAATCCTGAGTTTACTCAACAAATTGATTTCATTTCTATTTTTAATAATAAAAATAAAAAAAAACAATCACCAACTGAGCAGTTAGAATTGAAAGATTTCGATAGTTTTTTGACAACTTAAATCATAAAAGGTGGAGTGCAAATAAATGCTGCATTGAAACACAGCTTCATGAGTTAACTCTGGCTTAATTTTAACCCAGAGTTAGTTAACTCAGCACTGAAAAATAGGGCCTTAGAATATTTAAAAATCCTGACGTGATGGAGGAATTCTTGAGATTCCTCAAAGTTTCAAACAAATTTCGTGAATCTCATAATTGTAACCTATTAACCCTGAATTCAAGAACCAGGTTTTCAATTTCGTGGATGATTATTTCGGGATTTAATTTAAAAGAACAAACCTTGCTTGGATCTTAGAACTGAATCGGCTATGAACACATTAGCTTTTTTACGTACCCGATGGGTTACTAGTTCTGCGATTTCTGTCGTCTAACATCATCAGCTTCATAAAGTTTTTAGTCTTAAAATCATAGACGTGTAGTTCGTTTCTTAAATTTAAGAAGAAGAAGAAGAGCTAAGCCTGAAAAAAATATTTTAAAGCCAAAGGCGTTATTTATTTTTTTTTAATACTTGAAAAACTTTCAACACAATTATGCTGCTTATCAAGCGCACTTTGTATCTGGCTACGGTAAAAGTCTGAATGAGTTCAAACTACTCATTGATTAAACCTTTTCGACTTAAAAGATAGGAAAACCTATTTAAAAGGTGGGAAAATTATTCAATGAAAAATAAAAAATAATCGTTATCGAACGATATCACTTTGGTATATTATTTCAAAAATGTTTGAGAATCGGCTTTTAAAACGTCTGCAGTCGATTTTTGATGGAAAGCGTATTATTTCGTTCCATCAACTTTTGGAAAATTATTCACACTCACAGAATACCAAGTAAATTGAAAAAGCACGAGAATGCATAATAGAATGTAATGGTTCGATGCTGGACGACTCTCAAACCTTTAATGTTTACACTACGCATCCTCAGAATCCTTCAATGGCATTGTTAAATGCGAAAACTACTACTCTGTATTTAAAGAAATTTATGCCAGAACTGAACAAAGATCCGTACTCACTATCTAAGGAGAAGTGTTCCTCGAGATCAGTCATCATTGTTGTTTCAATTAAGCTATGTTATGAATCAGCTAAAAAAAAAAAACAAGTCAACAATATTTGAAAACAAACGTGATTGAAAATTCTCATGGGGGTTTGTCAGATTCTGTTGTTCGATCTCATAGATACGTGACTTCAATAAACCTCAGACAAAGATCTTGCCAGCCCTGTCAAATCGCCGAAACGAGAAATAAGGCATCCTTCAAAATGGACAATGGTTCTGTACCTGTCATGGTGACCGTGTTTCCATGTTATATAAAATAATATGCGTTGTAATCTGCAAGAACTTGCTTCACCTCTTCGGTCACATTCCGTTCCAGTCTCCTCGCGGACAGCGGCTTAAGGTGAACTGTGTTTGACAACCTGCGAAGGGTGGATGGGAAATTTGCGCACAAAATCACGAGTAGTGAGTGATATTAAAGAGCATAACGTTTTATGACTAATTCACGTGTATTCAGTGCCAGTGTTCTTCATAAATATCGAAACAAGCAATACAATTGTCGTCAAGTGTAACATTAAGTTTTTAGTAATGAGTACTTCCTTCTGAGCGCTGAATCACTTCAAGTAGCCTGCTGTGTAGAGATGCATAAAGTGCTGTCAAATAATCTAGCAAAATTTCGGACCATGCTCATTTTATGGCTTCAATAATCTCCTTCGTTTCATCATATTGCCTTCCTCCTTCGTAGACTTTTCTTAAAAGCCAACCCCACACGTTTTCCATGATGTTCAGCTCGGGTGAATATGGCAGGCTTACATTTTGTTTCCGAATCCGAGCTTTTGTTGTCCGTGCGGTATGTATCGGTGCATTATCTTGTTGGAAAGTCCTTCGCCGTTCACCAAATGTCTCCGGAAACTTCGGAAAAACTCTTTCCAGTATCGATTCATAAGTGATTGCCGTCATTTTGGAGCTTTGGAAAACCGGCTCCGCGGTTCCATTATAGCTTATTGCTCCCCATACCAAATCACCACCTCCTTTGCTTTGCTGCCTTTGAAGATGTGTCCATCAGGTCCGTCCACATTATATTTTTTTTGGCAAATAAAATTCATTAACTATTTTATGCATTTCAAGTGCAAACAAACATTTATACTTAATCACATGGATAAGTTTTTCATTTGAAATAAAACAAAAAAGCACACATGTTAAAACAACTGCACGGAATTCAACTGAAAAACGTGCAGATATCCTTTATGCATATTAAATAATGATTTTATGCTTAATATCCTTTCAAATTAATTTATTTCATTTCCCCGATAGAAATTGAATAACACTTAGAACCGATAATCACGAACGCATTAATTGCCAATATTCAATATTCAGCCGACCAGAGTTGATATATTCTATGTACTGGTTTTCATTGCTCGCAGGACGATAAGTGAAACTATGGGCTTGTTCAAAATTATAATATATATGTAATTGCTAATTTATTTATGCTTACGTGAGAAAATTCGTTTTGTTCAATAACAAAGCGAATGACTGTACTTGAATCAATCGGAATGCCAATTACTCTTGCCAGAGAATGTGTCGGAGTTGGTTATCAATTGGAAATTAAATGAAATTTGAATGGGTTTATGTTGTAAAATATAATTAAGTATTAGATTGCCTTGAATCGAATGAAAACACAATATTAAATTTAACACTAAAGAAGATTATCACAGAACAACTCCGTTGAGGACCAGGGCCTAGCTTCACAATTTTTGTGTGTGTCTATAATTTTTCGCAAATGGGGGGCCAAATGTCTTTCTCTTATGGACAAAAATTTAATCCAACAGCGGGAGTAAACAGTTTTGATTCCTCATTTAAAAATTAAGAATTCCAGAACATTGTCAATTTCAACGCCCATTACAAATGTCATCCGAGCTGTCAAAATTCTAGGCCCAGAACGCTCTTCGTCTTCGACACGTTCACGGCCGGCTTGGAAATCACTATACCACTTGTAAACATTTTTTTTAGACAAAGCCTCATCATCAAAGGCTTTCTGCACCATCCTCAACGTATCCGCAACAGAAAATTGATTCCGTAAACAAAATTTAATGCAAATTCTTTGCTCAATAAATTTCGACATCGCAAAAAACGAAAAACTCACTTTTAGCAGCTCACAAAACGACGCGTATCTCAAACACTATGAATATATTTTGACATGAAATTTCACATAGATGTCACTGACAGTACTACCAACCTAAAAAGAAAGAAAAATTTCCAAATCCTTCGACGCGCGCATTTTAAATTCATATGTCACCTTATTTTTTGGACACAGTAGTAGACAGAGCAAAACATGGGGTATAAGTGATCAGCAACGGTAACGTCGGCAGTAATTCATCTCAGCAGAAAATCAAACGAATATTTCTGGTTTGCCATTGATTAAGGTCCTTCAACGATTCAATCGGATTCCATCGATTGCCTATCAACCCTCAACAATTCAAAACCAATGTGTACCGGTACCTCCAATTTCTTCCTCCTTTTTTCATTCTTCTCGTGCTGTGCAAAATAAATCATGAGGGTATATCGATATTGTAGCATTAGGCTCTGAGAACCTAAGAAAATAATTTGAACAGCTTCCGCGCCATAGAAGTCACACCTGCTTCATTATCACTGGACTTGTCATCAATTTTGTCCAAAACATCATCTTTTAAGAAGAGACACCTTTCCATCTCAGCGGATATTTTAAAAAGCCAAATCGTCGTATTTGGGTTTCGAAAAATCCTAAACTTGTCATAGCGAACGTTGTCATCCGGATCAGTTTGGTGTGATTTTTGGAGTGGCGTAATTATTGGCCCGATTTACTTCCAAGAGGACATTCGATGATAATAATGGATTTTTCATGGTCAGAAATTTAAAGGTTGGGTTGACAACCAGCCGAGGTGACCCAATGAATGTTTGTTAAGAACAATTAAATTCAACCTCATCCCTCTTCCTCTGAGGTATCGTAACGTACGTAAGGTCCTGAAAATATTTCACTTCTTATTTTTCATGCAAATTAAGCCTGCACAAGACCAGGTCGTAGTTAGATGAAACTCAATGAATTATATAAACAAGAGCATTAGCCAAAATTAAATAGAAGTAAAGTTTAATTCTTTCTTTTATGTATTTAGAAAATGTGTTCCTCAAGCCGGGAGTAGCTTTAATTTCTATTATTATATTTTTCTTAGAATTCTCAGCCATTTGCATTTGCATAAAGACCAAAATTTTTCTCATTAGGGTTAAGTGAATGTTAATCCAAATATACATTATTGTGTTTGTGTGTGAGTGTGTCGCGTGTTCATTAATACAAAACACATTCTCATCATCATCAGCAGCGTTAACCTCGTCATCGTCCCTATGGAACCAAAAACGTCACAGACAACAAAACACAAAAAAGAAATATTATAAAAATGGAAACTTCCTTTAGCCAAAGTTGATCTTCCGCCCTCCTTTATTTTATTGTACAAACGTTTGGGATATTTTTTTCGTCGGGATTTCACTTTCGCCATAAGGAGGAAGACCAAAAAAAAAAAGAAGGGGGGAAGCAAAAATGTTAATGAGACTAAATTTCTATCTTTTTGTCCCGCTGCTTCTGCTTGCACGAGTTGCGATAATGTAATTTTATGCATTTCCCTCATCGTAGTTCTCGGAAAAGGCGGCTCCCCGTGGCCTAAGTTCTGTTATTATTATTATTTTTTTTTTTTTTAACTGCATCTTTTCTTAAGTTGCAACCAGCGCCATACTATCCTATGTCGCCTGTTATCCTAGCATACAGCTCTAGAGACTGAAAGGCTAAAATAAAAAACGCATTTTGTTCCTTCGAAGCTCAAAAAACACATACATTAACAGAAATAGCAACAGCAAGTGTGCCCCCACAACGGTTGTGGATAAACGACAGCGACGGATCGAGGACCCTTATTTTAATGATGAGAACGACCTCGCGAACGTTATGTATGATTTTTCTTTTGTTTTTCTCTCATTTGGCATTTTTCTTCATCATTCTCCTCTTCTTCGCCTTTTCCAATGGTTTTCATTCTTGTCATAGCTTTCGGGGATAATTTTGTAGTTTTAAGTTTTCCCTATTTTTTTTTTTTTTAAGTTTTGCCGGCTTGGAAGCGCTCCAGGAATTTTAATTTTAACTTAAACGTTACACATACACATACTTAACTCGGAAAAGAAAAGTTTTATCAGATTCTTTCTTTGTTTCTATACTTTCGTCATTTTTCCTTTTCTTGGAACCTTTTTTTTTTGTTTTCATAATTTGGCCTCAATCTCTCGTACTGTGTAATTAATTTTACCTAATTGTACTCGAGGACGTTTATTATCCAGGGATGTCCTGACTTTTTTTTTTATATTTGTATCTCGTATTGTATCGCTGCGAGTAATGGCCACAATTTGCGGTGTTATTAACATTTAGTTTGCGAAGCTAATTATTATTTTTTTCCCTTTTTTTTTTGTGTATGTTTGTTGTTTTTTTGTGTAAGCTTTCGGTGGTACGTACTGTTACACAGTTGTTTCACATTGTAACACACACATAATGTCATCTCATTAGTGTCCTGATGTACTGCGAGCTGATGTTGGATTTAATATTCTTTTCTGTCATAGTCAAGAGATCGGATACAATGCATTAGTAAAGGAGATATAAAAAGTTAATGAAGCAAATATTTGAACGGAGCGATAGAAATAGAAATCTGTGTGCTCTCTAAGGGGTGGAATGTGTAAATGAACTCTTTTTGGAACAAGGTTAGCACTACTATGCTATCGGTGATAGGGTGGAACTTATTTGTTTGGCCAGAAGTCATTTGGTGTTCTGTCGACTGAATGGATCGAGGGACCACCTTATGTTTGTTTTATTTTTATGAACGACCCTAAAATGCGCTAGAGGGCAAAGCTCATCTTGGGAATGAATTCATTGTTTCATCAAAATGAAAGTGCAAGCTCGGAGACATCACAATAAATTTCTTAATAAGGGGGACTTGGTGAAAAGGTCGACAATAGAAAATTCTCCAGAGAACCCTCGTGCTTTAGCAAAGATGAAAGATATTTTCTGTCTTTTATTTGAGAATCCAATCCTATGTTTGTTTAAGGAATTAACTTTCACAAAATGACCTTTGCACGAATATTTGATTACAAGTGCTACATTAGAATCTCCTGACTGGTTACAAAATCGTTGGCTAGAAATTTGTATCTCAAGTAGAACGGAATTTGTATATTTTCAAGACATCTGCGCAACCGAAGCTTGAAAATATTTTTGGAAAACCTCAGGGTAGTAACCTAGAACTTGTACGTTGTACCAAAAAGTCAAAAGTAATGCTCTCAAGCCGCAATGTTTGAAGATATGATCCGACGATTTGACAATCGATTTACTTACTTGGTTCCAAAAAAGCGAAACAAAAGCAAAGTATGAATGTAAACAGCATTGGACAGCCATGGACACATAAATAGCACAAACAAAGATAAAAAGTGGATGCGCATATTTCTTATCTTATAAAGGATATGCATCCTTTTTTATTGATGATGCAGCTAACCCTTATCCTGCTGCACTTATCTGGTACACAAAGGTACCGTTATGAATTCCATTTGATGTGCGAAGTGATCATTTGGGTTGGACATATAAATAGTTGTGCTTCGTATTTACAATTTACGTATTTACAATTTCTTCGCGAATTATTTAAGTGTTTCATTTATTTTTATAAAACTAACTTGCGATAATTATTTCGTCAGTTCATTATTTACTAAAATGGGAAGAGGTGTCTAGAAAAAAGAAAAATTGTACAAAGACGGTAAAAAGCCAGCTGAAATCGCTGAAATAATAGGCAGTTCGAGGAAAATGGTCTATAATGCCATTAAATTGGTGGAGAAAGACGTTGTTCATTTAAATGAAAACAAAAATAGGAAACCGAAACCAAGGAAAACGACCGCTTCATTTGATGGAGCCATTGTCTGAAAATGCATGAAGCATCCTTTAAAGTCATCTTGGCAAATCGGAAATGAAATAAAAGAAGAATTTAGTGTTGACGTATCGAGCCGATTAGTTCGAAGGAGAATAAACGAGGCCAAGCTATTTAGACGTGTAAGTAGGAAAAATATTCAAAAACGCCTGAGTTTCGCAAGAGACTACCAAAATAAGGACCCACAGTTCTGGAAACGGGTAATGTGGAGTGATGAAACCAAAGTGAATACAATTGGACCGGATGGCAGAACAATTGTACACCTTCCAAAAGGCCAAGCTCTGAATCCCAGATACACTCAGAAAAATGGTCAAATTTCAATATTTGATATATTGAAAAAAATGAAAAATACGATGGAATCCTATACTTTCGAGTTTATGCTAGTTAATTGGATGAATATCCAATGCCTCTCGCAAGAAAACATCCATGTTTTGGATTGGCCAGCGCAGAGTTCCGACCTTAACCCTCTTGAAAATTTGTGGAATGATGTTTATGTAAAAATTGGCCAGCAAAATTTTAAAAATAAGGACGAACTTTGGGATGGCATAACAGAAGCTTGGTATTCTATCCTAAGAGAAATGAGTCAGAGACTTGTTGAAAGTATGGGTCGTAGATGTTTTGCAGTAATAGAAAATGCTGGCTTTAGTACGGAGTAGGTACTGAAAAGGTAAAAGGTGAAACAGAAACATTTGAAATAATATATTGGAATTTACTTATTTTTCTTTCAGATAGATAGTGTCTAGCCGAATTTCGTGTTCATTGTTTTCTTTCTGTTCAGCTTTTTTTAATGTATAGTAACACGAAATTTTCTTGTAAATACCATTCATTATAGACAACATTTTCAAATAAAATTAAGTTTATGATTATTTTTAAAGTACTATTTGATTAAATGACTCTTTCATGTTGGTAGGTAGGTTTGTGCTATTTATGTGTCCATGGCTGTACATATGTAGATAAAGCAAAACAACATCGATTGATTGCTTTTGGGACTTGAACCTAACTATGGTGACATAAATGCACTGGATAAGGAAAACCAAAGCATCGATTCGTTTTAAAAAGAAATAATGAACAGCCCATCACTGTTGTGATGGAAGACATCAATCACCATTTTCACATAAAAGAGTTGAATATTAAGAGTTGCTTGGATTCATTACCTGATGTAAAGCCTTTTGACTATTTCAAATTTAAGACCAGTAGACCCCCAGAACTGTTAAATACTTCATTTCCCAAATCACAAATATTTCATAACATGTTAACCAAAGGAATTGAGATGGGAAAAATTTATCACTATATCCCTCTCTTTTGTTCAAGACTGACATCCTTTGAAGCCAGAGGACAAACACCAGGATTCTTGCAAAATATTTAAAAAAGTTTATCGCACATCAACATTTCAAAGTCGATTTTAATACAACAAATAATATAAATACAAATTCGTTCCATTTTGTCAGATAAAGCTCACGTACACATTTCTGCAACAGCCTCCTTTTTTATTATTCTAACATATGACTTCAAGGATCGGCCTCTATAACCACATCGTCCACTTGAAAATCCCAAAGAAAGCCCTGTGTGGGTTAAAAAAAAAAAAAAAATATGGGAAGGAATAGAAAAAAAAATCACTGTATACGAATCCTTAGCGTAAATCTATGAATTTGAAAGTATCATTCACACACTGTTCTCAATCGGAAAACATTCGTCCTTTTTTTCGTTTTGCTTTAAAAGAGGCCCCTTTTTGGGCACCATTCGTAATGTTATTGTTCTACTCGTTCCTTGATAATGTTTCACCCCATTCTGTATGAATATTTTAAAACTAAGGTTTGCGTATTCCTAGCGAGTGAAGCGAGCATTTCGCTCGTTAGATTCATTCCGGGTGATTGAGGATAATCAAAGAGAGCGTTATGGATAACGTTTGTGTCGTGCTCGTGTGCTTTTATACATATGCTTCTCCTTTCATCGGCAATGCGTTGCCCACCATTACTTCTGGCTGCGGATATGGGTTTCCTTTTTTTTTATTTTGACGGTGGAGTCCATAAAAAAGCATGACTTTCGATATGTTTGTGTACTTTTGGGTTTTGCATTTTCTTTCGATTTGAAAACGGATTTAACTGGAACAACATCTGAATATTGAAATGACTTGAAATCTATTTCAATTTGTTGTGTCTGTGATGTGGCGGATTGTGGGCGAAATGCCTTACATAAACTCATATGTATGTCGATTCTAAAAGGATCTTTGAAAATAAAAATTTCATTCGAATGATTGATAGTGATTGAATGCAGTGGATTTCCCGATTTTGTTTGTGGGTAAGGAATAGGACTTTGTCCAAGGCATTTGTATTCATTAAATAGTATTTATTGTGCCGTAAATTTCGTGTAAATGAAACGTAAGGAAGTTTTGTTTAAAGTCGTTCCTAACTAGCTTCCTAAGCGAGAGGAACGGATGCGAGAGGTTCCCTGACATCCACATAAGACGTGGGTAACTCTGGCGTAGGATCTACATGGATGCCTGTTTTATAAGAATTCAATGCCCTAATCTAACACCACAATTTGCTTTTGTGATTTATACCTTGCCATTTGGCCTTCAAAAGCAAAAAGTTACTGATGTAGAACCATTTATGGTCAGGTTGGCAGCAGCATCATAGCTTGGTAAGTCACCTTCGGAACTTTGGCAGAATTTTTCTTGGCTGCGCATCGTAATGGCTTGAAATAGTCTGACTTAGTTGTGATTTTGTGAAAAGCACAAGCATTATGCGACAGAGCAAGAGCGGTACCGGTAGCGGGACATATAGTAAAATGACAAAGACAATTGTTGCCAAATTGACTACATACTCCTTGCAAAGAAGAAATTCAGAACTTTGTTCTGAAATATTTTATAACGACGTCAACAACGAAGAAGACGAAGATACCCTCTTTAAGTTTTTTTTCTTTGTACCCTATTAATATAAATCTAGACTTTTGTTTATCGAGTTTCTTTTTGAAGACAATGCACCTTGGCAGCTTTTGTGGACATCGAAGATGCGGTTAATTACGTCATGGATGATGCCACAAGATGACCTCAATCCATACTTTTAATAAACACAATCGTTACCACTAACAAAGACATATATACAAAGGTACTTAATTAGTAGCATCTGCCGATAACTTAATGTTCAAATAGACTGGAGCGGAGAGCAATACAGCGATATTCCTAAGACCACGAGAGGAGAGCAAAAATGATGGCTAGCCAAAATACAACAAAAAGCGAGAACATATCCATATTATTTTTTTTTTTGAAACACATTTTGTGAGTAACAATGGATCCTAATATTCTAAATGTGGACTAAGCAGAAAAGCTTGGCATTTCCTGACACACGGAAACAAAAATGATGGAATTCATGTGATTTACCAATCGTGAGGTGTTCACGGTAAAATTCATTATTTTTCCGAGAACTGTGAGAAGGCCGCGCAAAACTCCAAAAATATTTCTGAACTACAATCGATACCTTGAATTATTTTCTTGATAAAATTGAACACAAGTTGACGCGGAAATGGACAGATTTGATTTGAAGCCCAATCGTACCTGCTGAACGTCTTGAAGTAAATTTAAGGTTAAAATCCTCATCTTTATAGACTGTAGTTAGGAGTTTGACTTTTTTCCAAAATCAAGTCAAAGAATTCCCAATTTCATCAGAGGGAAGTTAACGCTTTTGGGTACCTAGCTGATGTTCCTGCAGTCACCATGCATGAAAAGCAAAATCGTCCAATAAATCATTTGGAACGGAACAAACTATCAAAATAAATCGTTAGTTACCTCAGGCAAACTTTCCGCAGAACATGGGGGCTAAAACTAATGTTGCTGGAACAAAATGCTATAAAACCAAGAGCCATCTTCACCCACTTTTTGTCTAAAATATATATGCCTACTGTGTAAATCTGGATCTTTTCTATAGAACAAATTTTCCTTTTGATAAATAAACTAATAAATTATTCACATTCATTCTGCAACCACCCAAAATCTTGTGAAAAATCATTGTACACGTGTTACGTTTCTTCGCTTTGGTCTTTGATCTTGCTGGCTCTTCGATTTCACTCAGAAATACGCGTTGGAAAAGTTTACCCTTGCGACAGAGAAATAAGTGGCCTAAGTGCCAATACCGACAAAATAGATTTTGTTTTCTACACGAGGAAATAGAAAGTTGAGAGCTTCAATACAGCGAAGCTAAGAGAGATCTCCCTGAAATTTCCCAAGTAGCTTACTATCTGAGTAAATATATTCGGAGGTTAAATAAATTAAGATGTTTTTACAAAGCGCGAATAAAACAGTCTTTCTTTTAGACTTTTTTAGAGGGGATCTACTGTCTGTTTGAAAAGAGCAGAAAATGTCGACTCTGCCAAGAAACTTCAACTGTGTGGATATAATAATTATCCATAAGGAAAGTCTATAATCGCACTCGAATGGAAACAGGAGCATGAGCAGGAGAATTGTGGAATAGATTGCGAACGAAGTAAAACAGAAGGCGGTGGTCAACTGCATTAGGACTCTTAAACTTTTGCACTGCCATATCACTATATTTGGATACCTTTCCGAAGAGAAATCGAGGTCGTCGTCCTGACGGGATATTGCACCATTGGCCTTTTGGCCGTCAGACTAGCTATCATCTCAAACGACTGGAGATGAGCTATTAAAAGAAAGATCTACAATCTTTCTAGGGAGTAACAGCGAGCGGAAGGATTGGGATTTGAATTGAAAGTTTGTGTCGTGGTTTGAAACTTAGATGTTTTTTTGTTTCAATTTTATTTGAATTCATTTAGTTCGCAGTATTTTATTCGACATTAGTCGACTTATGCGAGAAAGTTGTGTTCTGGAAGATTAATAACTCACCTTTGAAAGCCTTTGAAAGATCATCTATACGAATCATTATATTGACGACACGAACTTGGAATTTCAGCATAACAAGACGAAGTCGTAATCACTACAGCAAGGCCACCCACTTCTCAGACTACTACCGCTGATCGATCACTCCAATGATAGCGCTGTAAACTTGATATTAATGGTAATTGGACTAGATTCGAAAACTAGACAAGAACTTCCTGATGGGAAGTTAATAAAATTTCAATTTACTCTTGGGGTCGAACATGTGAGCTATCTGCTGATCGAACTGAAAGGCGCTTAAACAACTTCGTCATCCAGCAATATATTGACCATTGCGTTACATGTTATTTTTTTATAATGTCCCGGGCAGCCGGCATATTAACATGGAGTAAAATAAAATTAATTTGGCCTTCAACGCTTCTAAAATGTTTTAATGATTGAACGTTTTTGCCTTTGCTGACTTACAACCTTTGTCGCATCAACACATCATAAAATGCATAACGTTTGCCCTTGAAATCCTTTAAGCTATTTAAAATATTCCCTTTGTCTATCTATCAAACGTCTCGAATTTCAAATACCAAAATAACTTTGCTTACAAGAAAAATCTCAACTTACTACACAGTTAACTTGTTGTCGTCCTAATTTTCTTTTCCAACAGGAATTTGCTTTCAAACTATTCCCATAGCTCAACCCTCTAGCTGCTACACATATACATAAATATATCAAAGTTTCCACATTCTCCATCAATTTTCATCTTAGAAACACTTCAAGAAAATTAAATTCACGTAATCGCTTTGGCAAAACTATTTACAGGGTATTTACTAATTGAATTCGTCTCGGGTGCGTTCCTTTCAAGAGCACCTTAACAGAGTAATTCTCACTAATAATAATAATAATAATAATAGCACACACTAGCGTCACCCCTATCTGGAGGTTGTAAGGCAACAACTAGGCAGGCACTCATTCATATAAGATTAGATGAACAAGTGAAAAATGAGACGTTCCGACACTTAAGCATCTTTTCAAGAGTACACCTACGTACTCGCACACGTTTGGTATGTAAAGCACCGCCCTTGATGGGGTATGAAACGCTGTCACCAGTACTTGAAGTTTTTTCACCAGAACGACAGAAGATGCTCTGTCGTCATATTCACATTGAAGGCGCGAATTACAGTGATATATGCTTCTTTGAAATACAACCTTCAGAGTTAATCCATGTTACACGAGACGTATAAGTACTTGCGGAATGAAAAGCTAAATTTTGTTTGCGGCAAGAACTTCACTTTTTCTCCACAAGTCGGGTGGTTATATACTATACATGTGTCTACCTGAAGAGAGATTCTTAAATCTTCAGATTTGAGGAGGTTTTACTTTGGATTCATATAAAGACACAGTGTTGGAATAAGTTGATGAAAATCAAAACCAAAGCAACGATAATTGCTGCGATTAACTTGTTGATGAGCACATAACATCTTTACTTACGTATGTAAACGTTTGTTTAAGTGTCGAAGCTTACAAAAATAAACAGGATAAAGATGAAAAGGCTTCATTGTCGAGGGTGTTAAATACTGTGAACTTAAAGACAAATGGAATACGTGTTCGTCACAGAGCAATCTTTTTTCAAGTCTTGCATATATATATATAGGCTCTATATTAGGGGTAATAAAAAAGAAATTTAAATCGATACGTGTGGAAGCTAAGTTACTAGTCCAAAAATCAGTGAAATATGACATCATCCTATAAAACTATATTCATAACTCCCTCGTCGGTAATACCTGCAAAACAGTTGAAACGCAACAGGCTTTGGGAATGTGCATCCGGATGATCTGCTTATACCCTGCACCTCCTATACCATAATCGGACTTCAAGGTGGTACCGTCATCAGAACATCGATAAAAATTTAAGACCTTGGAGTTCATTTCGCTGAAAAGCCAAAAATTCAACCCGCGCATCGAAGGCATTCTTCGGAAGAAACTTTAAGAAACTGGCAACCTTCGAGAAGTAAAATTCTTCAAATCTGTACATGATAACATTGCTTCAAGAGGACCTTTTACATAGATCATCACTGGATAAGAAAACTTAAGCTGGGTAGAATACGTACAGAAGACGAAAGTAGTTTAAGACGCTCATTCATAGCCTTCAGCGGACGTGAGCGTCATGAGCTTGAGAAAGAATGACCATGAGAACGGATCTCATATGCTTGCAAAGCGAACTTCGCATAAACAAAGTGTCGGGGGTTTAGGTACCCAGAATGTTAACCGCCAAACAAAAGAAGAGAAGAATTGATATTTTTGCCAATTGATCCTTATACGAATGAACATTCTATGACCTGGAAATAATTGCCTTCACCGGAACGAAGAAATTCATAGTAGCAAGCTTGGCGTAAAATGTAATGGTGTTCGCTTTTTGGAATGCTGAGAGAATTGTAATGAATAATTACTTGGAAAATAAAGCCACTTTCGCAGGTTCTTATTACACAGACCAAATCAAAAAATCTCGGGAAGCTATCAAGGAAGACATGCGGTGGGAAATTGGCCTAGCGAGTTACGAAATCCTCGGCCTCCCAACCTTATTCAGAACTGGCCCTCAGCTACTTTTATCCCTTTCGACGGTTTATGAGCAGCCTAGCTAGATATAGTATATATGAAAAAGATTTTCGAATTCATCTCTTTATGTCGTATTCGATAATCTAAAAGAATCAAATTAACACCGACTTTTGAAATGTGTATGTAACTGATAATTTACATTATAATTGTAATAATTTTTTAAGTATACTGTAAAGTAGAAAATGTAAATATCGTGCATAATAAATTTACGATATGATAATATTAACCATTTGTGAAAATCAATAAAGAAATATTTGTTATGTTTCACTTTTTCGGTCGTGCGACGTGTCCTCTTGTTAGAATAATGACCGAGTCCAAGAAAAGAAATAATTGTTTGCCGCTCATCTTTCGACCCACAGCGTTGATGGCCATGCAATCAAAACTATACAAAAAAAAATATTGGTGACAAAATAATTAAAAAAAAAAAACTTCAATTCAAGAGCCGTGGATATCCAAAACAAGCTGCTTATCTATCGGAGAAGCTCCCTGAGTAGCGATTTATATGTGTACCTCGAATTCTGAAGTACCGCAGGGATCTATACTCTCACCACTGAAGTAGAGTTAACATTCAGTAAGAACTTTAGTTTTATTATGTTAGTAATATTCATCTCGAAAACCATGACGGTGTCAACCTCAGAATTTGTATAGAAAGGTTTATGGGAACTCAGTAAACTTATCAATTTATTCAATTTTTAGAAGAACTATTTTTCTTTAGTACCATGATTTCAAATCTAAAAAAGGTATTAAACTCAATGAGAACAACCTTTCTTAAGTACAACAATTTAGTTTTATATAGCAAGGGAGGACAAAATCTCAAAAATTGCTATATCAGCGGACAGGAAGATGAGTTCTGCGATTCTGAGATAGGACTCGATTTTATGAGTTCGAGAAAATTTTGACGCCAATTTCGGGGTCTCTTTTAACATACTGCTCTTAATGAAACAAGGCGCATCATACTAAGTTTTTTAAGTTGCCTTAAAAATACATATTTTACAAAGGACGGCTTATATGGAGCGGAAAACTATTTCAGAGATGTAAACGCTACTTTCCAGACATCAACAAAAAACCTTCAAAGTCAGTGCAGCGCCATTTTCTTATTAAAACGATCGAATAAAGAAATTTAATCCTTCTGTCGTCTTGGGTCTGCAGTGCCATTAAAAAACATACGTAGTAAGATTCATCTTTTGAGGGCTTTGATTACCACTATGAGTATGAAACTACTGCAGTTAAAATTGTGAAAGTCCTTGTCCGAATTAGTAGCCGATACACATCGACATCTCTCCAGTTTAAATTCCTACGCGTAAACGCGAGATAGTGAGACTATACTCCGCTATCACTATACAATAAATCAGGAAAAAAGAGAAACTCATTATTCGGTTTTCTAAGGCTGCAAGTGTTTGCATTCTCTCGCATTAGGCTTTCCATGAAATCTGGGAGAAAATGCAAACAATGCCTCTTTACAAACGACCGGTGATCATTTTTTTTTGTGAAGTTTTGCTATAAATTCGGATGGTCATCTTGAATGCAAACATTTTACACATTTCTCCTAGAGCTCAATAACATTGATGCAGTCCAAGGATAACGTTCAGCATCTTCATTTAAAACCTTAATTGTCTCTCAAATAATTAGATTTAAAATTTACCCGTATTTTATGTTTTCATAGCCACGTTCCAACATGGAATTGAAAAAAAAAAAAAAAAAAGGAAAAACTCCTCTTCCACTGATGATCCTTCAATTCCATGCTGCGACCAGGTTAACACTGAAATTTATCGGAATAGCATAACCAATTTTAAAATGAAATAATAACACGAAATAAAAAAAAAATAAAAACATTTATACAAATGCACGACATATTTCAATCTTTTTTTAAGCCCTCGAGATCTAACCGTAAAAAAAAACCCAGAACGGAATTCATCGTTCGTTTTCCATGTTTATCAATATGGATTTCGAAATTGTTTTCATTTCGTTTTTGCGCATCGAAATACTACAGGTGGACAATTTCATAAATTTCCCAAAGCTCTCCATTATTTGCATTTATTCATGTCCTGAATATATTTGCCTTGCATCTGGACATTTTATCTGAAATCTGCATATGGACGAATGGCATTTGCATTACCAGTGTTCGAAGGACATTTAATGCTATCCCGAAAACATCGTGTTTCGTTAAGGAAATATTAGGATAGGATTATTTAATTTCGACACAAGGAAGATTTTATAAATCAACTTTAAAGTAATTGTCGCTGAAGGTTTCTCAAAACAGATTTTGGTTTTTAAAAAATTTTTATGCAAGGACAATTTGAGTTTCCTGCTATTTTATGAGAATACGCAGCTTGTTCTTACGAAAAATTTATTTGAATGTCAGATTTGAAAAGTTCCAATGAAGAAACTCATAAGCCTTTTGAAAAGGCGGTTTGGACGGCCAGTTCACAACGTCAGAACGGAAAATCACACGGCCCGAAAATTGGTGACTGAAAATCTCCATTGTTGCCCGACTAAGTGTAGAATGGCACCGTCCACGTCGAACCAACAATTCTCGAGACTGAATTTAGAAACCAATTCCGAGGGGACAGCTTTCTGTCATATTCGGAAGCATCTGAAC
This sequence comes from Orthonevra nobilis, assembly GCA_963555765.1. NCBI lineage: Eukaryota > Metazoa > Arthropoda > Insecta > Diptera > Syrphidae > Orthonevra > Orthonevra nobilis. Next base: position 22,492,158 of record OY743225.1, on the reverse strand, counting down.
TCTGTGACTCACTTCCCCGAAATATATGTATCACGAGATATAACGCCTTAAAGCCTTTATTTCACCAGAACCGTTCCTCTAATTTTAATCTTACAAGTTGCCCGGAAAAGTGTAAACAGCCAACTTTGATACAATAGAGATGTTGCGCGGCGCTCAGGGCGAAATTCTTCTGTAAGTTGGGCGATTGTAGATCCTGACAAAACAAACATGGCTACGCAGTATCAACAGTTTTGGCTTTTAAGAGAAGGAAACGAGGCTCCATCGTTGATGACGTCTTATGGATCCATTATGGCACAAACCTGTCCGAGTTACATATGGCGTTTTTCTTTTTTCATTCAATGCAGAGCTTGAGTTGTTAAAAAAATGTCGTGTTTCTCTTTTAGCTCAGACATATCAGAGCTCTTAATTTGTTTTTCTTTTTCCGTTCGGAGCAAGCTCAGAGCGCACTCTATAAGCTCAGAATAAACTGACCGAGTATTCAGAGCAAAAAGTTGAACACGACCTTTTTTTATGTGACAGGAGTTTCCCTCCTCCAAACACAAATAAAATCCAAAATAATTTAAATGCAGAACTAAACTAAAATTAGCTCATGTTAAGGTAAAGCCTCAGACAGTAAAATGAGAAATGAAAAAACAGTGGCGGAGTGCACACGAAGGGTTCCGTACGAACGCACAATACACTACCTATATTTATAATTTAAAATCTCTCATGGCCTACTTCTTCGTTATGCAAAAACAAACTTGCGGTCTTCAAATTTTTCCCATAACTTGTGCTATAAAAAAATAACTTCTTGCCAAATTTCATGATTCTATGTCAACAATCTTTTGATGTATCTTTTGATTGCCCCAATTTAGAAGTTTGACTTTTTACAGCTGTAAGGGATGACAGTCCGACGGACAACGAAGTATTCCTATAAAGTTTCGTTTTTCCTTTTGAGGTACGGAACCTTACAAACTTCTAACCTTCAATACCTTAATTCACCCCATTTGTCTTAATGTAAATTTCATTCCTTCTTAAACTCACAATAAATATTATAATGATTATAACAAGACGATTTCATCTCGTCATGCATCCTTTAATCAATACTAATCGAGATTTTTTTTTTTTATAATTTCAGTTCTGGGAAATCATCTCCGATGAGCATGGCATCGATCCTAATGGCATGTACCATGGTGAAAACGATTTGCAATTAGAACGCATCGATGTCTACTACAACGAGGCAAACAATGGCAAATATGTTCCGCGCGCGATTTTAATCGATCTGGAACCAGGTACAATGGACTCGGTTCGCATGTCACCATATGGTCAATTATTTAGGCCAGACAACTTTGTTTTCGGACAATCTGGAGCCGGTAAGTGCACTTTGATGTCGCTGATTTCCAGCCTCAAAGCAAAAATTCAGTGCTTGACAAACAAAGAAACGTTCCATGTTCATTTCCACCCAAAAACACCATCATCACCGTTAACGGAAGGATAAATCGGGGATCAAACAAAAAACGAAAAGAAAAAAATTCTTGTAATTTTGGTCATGTATACGAGGAAATTTTCAGGATTGCCCACCTTACCTAGGATGGATAGTAGGAGACCATAGTCTACCCCAAAGGAAACTCGTATAATGACCATCTATGAGCAGGACAATAATGCCCCTGGTTAGTTAACTTCAGGCAGTAAACTTGTCCTCTGCAAAGAACATGGCAGGACAATTACATTGTGTGTCTTGTTGCTTGTTTTGTGTACACATTGTCCACATCTGCTTAGTAAGATGAGGACATTCACGTTTGGACGGTCGGTCTGTGGTCTAGTCGTCCTGGTCTTGGACGTTACGTACGGTTCGGTGATGGTGTACGGTGGATATGAACATGTGTTTTGTTAACAATGCAGCAGCATCCTTCTAAATGAAGACCCCAAATTTGTCCCTGTCAACATATAGAGGCAAAAATTTGAAATCTTCAATTAATTCTTAACAAACTGTCATGTAGTGAATGGAGATGTACCACGTAAGCATGGCAAAATACTTGACAATATCAATATCCTTTGGCAGGTAACAACTGGGCGAAGGGCCATTACACAGAGGGTGCTGAATTGATTGATTCCGTGTTGGATGTACTGCGTCGTGAGTCTGAAGGATGCGACTGCCTGCAGGGCTTTCAGCTGGCACACTCACTAGGCGGAGGCACTGGATCTGGTCTGGGCACACTGTTAATATCGAAAATACGTGAAGAGTATCCCGATAGAATAATGAATACGTTCTCTGTTGTTCCATCCCCGAAGGTGAGTTTGCTAATAATTTCAAAAGATCCCCCTTGTACTCGATTCGTTGAAAATTGAAACAAATTGTTTATCTTTGATTATGGTTCGACTGTCGGTTGGTCGATAGCTTGTGTTCCAGCATTTTAAATTAAAATTCATTTCAAAACAAACCTTTTCGATTGTGCTGTATTGTTAGGGGGTTTGGGGTTGCTTAATCAACGTGGGTTTTCCAGTTGTTGGCTTTGTTTTAATTTGAATTCAATTGTGCCATGCGAGAGGCAAGCACTTTAAAAAAAAATCATACTGAATAAAACATCAAGAGACTAGATTCTGGAAAAGGTGAAATTGACATCACCTGGGGTAAGAAATTCCTAGGTTACCAAATGCTGCCGTATTTGACCGGATTATACAATTTTTTTTCTGAAAGCAACAGCTTTGTTTTTCCATCATGCACGAGTTCATTCCGATAGCCTTGGGGACTTTTTACAATGAAAGAAGGACACTCAAAAAATAGAATAATACATTTTTTTTTGTTGATTTTTGCGGACCCAAGGTAACAATGCCTTAAGGACAAAGTACAGCGTAGGAGGGCCGTACCACTGCCTCAAATTTGATAATATTATGTTCCAATGTGGATCAAGTGTACATTCTTTTAATTGATAGTAGATCACTGAACTTAAAGGATGCCCTGTTCAAATGTTAGTGCTCTATTATCTCTCTTACAATTTTGGTAGTCCCATTTTTTTTGTTACTTCGTGGGGTCCATTGTTCGGTAACAAGTTGAAATTCATAAATCATTTTGAATGAGATGAAAACAAGCTCGAATAAGAATTCACTAGTTCACCCAGAGATGGCTAAATTAGTTTTTCCAATAATATCAGGCGAATGTAAAGCTTGAGGTCTGTCCAAATAGTATCCAGTCATATTTAGGCAGTGTAAACATAGGTTAAGGTGCGAGGTTAGGTGACAATCAGTGCCTTTATTCATTGATTCAAGAAAAAACATGTGCAAGTATTTGTCATCGGGATTCAACGTTGGAAAAAATTCAAGAAAGTTTAACAAAGTAGCTGCATAAAATTTTGCCTAAAATTTTGGAATTCTCAAGCGGAAATACGCAATTTGAACTAAGTTTTTGAGAACGAAGAAGATACAAGAGTGGCACAACTGTTTAAAGAAAAGGTCAAGTAGGACCCTCGTGATTGGGGATCGCCAGATAAAGGTCACAAAACTAGCTGTCGAGGTGTGCAATAGTGTCGGATGCACTCGTTCCATTTCAACAGAATTTGCCCGAAAGTTTCTGAGAACTAAAGAAGATTGCGAAGGACATTTTAGAGACTGTGTAAGACAACCTTCAAATCGATCTTGCTTGCTGTGTGTGAATTTCGATATAATATAACGCAGATTGCAACGGAACACCTCATATCAAAAGCTGGAAATCCATCGTTGTTTTCGGCAGTGACAGAACCTTTGGAAGATTTTTTTTAATAGCATAAAGGAACACGTTTGAGGGAAATTTGCAAGACAATAAATTGTCTGACTTTATAATGAAATTTCTCACTGAAGTAATCTACGGCGCAATAATCTGCCGCCAGGAGGCATCATTTAGTCTTTAGTTAGTCTTTGGAACTTATTGATTTTTTTTGGTCGGTACTTGTGATTCTGTAAAGTGAAGGAATGGCCTAGTAGTGGTTATCATAATTGGCCTCAGTTGATTCAAGTACTTAAAAATAAAGTCGATGAATGAAAATTCGATAGAAAATATTTGTATGCAGAAGGATCAGGAAAAGTATGGAAATACTGCGTAGTGTTTTTTTTTAGATTTAAAGCTCGTTGCATCACTCCATTGTAAGTAATATTCTTTTTCAGCAGAAAAAATATTGACATAATATTTTCAAGTCATTCTTTGACTGCCACATGCGTCAAATGCGAATGGTGCAACTACCAGGGCACATTCACCTTCTTAATCAGACTTAAATCGTTTTTCGAGTATAAAGCTTCTGGATGGAACTACTTCTTAGAATGCCAAACAGTATGAGACAGTTTTATAAGAGATTTGGATTCTTTTTATTTCTCTTAGCTGCTCCGTTTTAATTAGATCATTTGACCCGTCTATAGCGGGTCATTTGCCATCAACGGCTGTAATCATTTATTCGTGCACAGTCTTGTAGGGTACTTTACTCTTATTGTATTTACCATGGTTCTATGTATGAATATATTTAAGTAAACACAGCTGCATTACACACTTCATATCGAATCAATCAAATCCATTAGACAAGACACACTCACAGCCCAACCCTAACAAATTGAGAAAAACTAATATTTCACCGAAATCATTTGGTCGTCCTCCTCACAAAATCAAGTCAGGAACATTCACTTCCAATTAATATCAATAAAAAAACTGGTTGCCTCATCGAAAACTACAAAATGTATTTGCCTCCACACTGTGATGGCAAACAACAATCTTCATTCTGACGTCAACCAGTCAAATTTGAAACTACCATCGAATTAAATGTTAGCCTTCACAAACTGATCTTTGATCTAGCTGATCAATCTTACGCATGAAGACGTGAATGGGAAGCAAAAAATAAAGGTCACTCGAGCAACTCCTGAAAATAACACACAAGCTCTTATAAGAGCCTCGAACTATAATCTACGCTCCATTTCCTAAACTGCAACCTATCCCTCAATTAACCCACAGCGTACACTACATCTAATTGAATTAAACGATGATTTATGGCCCTCCACATACCGAAACACCGGATAGCCCCTGCTCCACCTCCCTTGATGCGATATTAGGTACAACAGTATTTAAATATCCAGTTTTATGAGTTGCCATTGAGAAGGCCTTAAATTGATTGTGTCACGATTTAAGCAAGACCCAGAGTGCCGGCAGACAGGAAACTGACAGCCAACCAGCGGCTCAACATTAAATCTTACAATTTGTGATAAGTTAATTGCAATTGATTTATGAAATACGCAACCCTTGCGTAACCGCAGGACAGACCGTCTTGTGTCACATTTCGATGGAAGGCGGGCGGGAGGTGGACTCAGTCGATGTCTTTATGTGCCCGCATTTGTGTCAATATTCCTCGGTAATGACCAATCGATAGGCAACCAATAAATTAGGGTCAACATACAATAGCACCCTGCTCTAACGCCACTGTTGGTCGCCACCACCTGTCGTATGAGATTTAGCGTCAACAAATTTTACAATTACCAAACACATTTGTAACCAATGAAGGGTGAAATGCGGTAACGCTCTGCGACCCACATAATAAATCATTCAGCAAATCAGAAATAAATACACACGTTTACGAGGTCGGCCTTGTTGTTGCTGCTGCTTAGCGAGCCTAAGCCCTTCTATTATCAATGGAACATAATTCATGTAATGCTAAACATGTGATAATTCAATTTCAAAGATAAGCATGGAACTATTTGAAAAAAAAACAAACCCTTGAGCTGCTTTAGACAAGAAACATAGCACTTGACACCTGACCTTTGTGACAAGCAAACTTTGAAATGTGAATGGATTATGTCGTTAGACTCAAGGCAAGTTTGTTGTGGACTTGTGCTCAGACGGAAATAGAAATGACGAGGCAGATGATTGCTGATAAATGCATTAACACACCACTACACTTTAATGCTTCACTGACGGAATAGATCAGCGGTTTGTCAGATAAAACTACACTAAAAGGTGCTAACCGGGCCAGCTAATTCGTAATGAGTATGCCACTAATGCGTATCTTCATAAATTTCAGTTTGTTGTTTTCAAGGGGATATGAATTCCCCTTTAATTTTTTTTTGTGAAATTGAAAAAGTGGTATTCCTTGTTGATCGGGGCAAGACTGAAGGAGCCACCTGCAGAGTGATAAATCTAAACGTCAACTATGAGTTTTTCTGGCGCAAAGCAAACCGGTAAACGCATAAAGCCATTTCAAGAAGCGTTTTGCTGTCCATGTCAGTGTGATTGTAGACCCGATAGTCCACAATCAATCAAATATTTTTATTTAAGGATTAATGGAGCTGAAGACCAAAAATGTATCACCCATTCGGAAAGTGCTTAAACTTGTACGAACGGCGGCAACTTTTTTAATATAGGCATGCCCTGAATATCTTGAGATACTCAAGACAAATTGCTTAACGAAATAATTCGTGAATGGATTTCGGCGCAGATTTCCGGGCCATCGTTCTTAAACTGGTCAAACACCAAGGCGCCTCGAAGAAATTGTAACAACACATGTCAGAAAATGTACCGATGCGTAAAGAATAAAAAGTTGGGCCTTTGGGTAACTCATTTAAGAAGCACCATCATTAACATCCATTTACGCTGGAAATGCTTTCGGTACTCAAATTCTCGAGTGTGACTGGTGATCATTACAGAATCCTGATAAAATAACTTTTATTGCGAAAAATGTATGAACCGGAACTGAATGTCATGTGGCTTCAACAGGACGGTGAATGGATCGAGGGGGAAAGATTTCGATAGAATTGTCTAAAAAACAACCTTAAAGTGAGCTAAAAAGCAATAAGAAGTAGAAATTATAAGCGTCAAAGCCGATTGTGTGGATGTGTACATCTACATCCCTCGGAATGTCGAAAATGCGTTTTTATAAGTTGTTTTTTTTTTGCCTAAAAGCACTCATTCATTTTAGTTGCGTTGGATATATAAATCTGGTTTCAGTTTTGACCCTGGCGAGTGACGTTAATATATTGATTACTGTACTGGTTCTGGTTTGTCTCACAGATTTTCCGTATCAACAAATTTTACTATCAGGAATTTCGAAAATGAGAAGAAGATACGCCCAATCAGTGGGTAGGTAAAAACCTTTATAGGCACTATGAGGACGGGCCGCACGTGTTCCAGACTACGAATAAGATTCCTTAACAAGTATTTTAATTTACTTTAGGTCATCGCGTTTGGTCGCTTTGATGTAGAAGTGGAGACGAGAACGAAGCTACAGAGCAGTTGGTGATTTCATTAGACACGGTAGCAACTCCCAAATCTCTGTGAATGTCGCTATTTCTTATATACCATCGAGCATTCACGATTGCTCTTAATGTTTTGTTTTAAAATTTTTCTACTATCGATCTATTGCTTGCTCTGGCACAAACCCATAGTTAATGTATTTCTCTAAGCCTGGAATGATTGTCTCTAAAACCAAACTGGTGGTTCGGTATTATTAATCGTCTTACTTCAATTACCGGTTGCTATCGTTTTAGCCAAAGTTTTTCAAAGACCTTTAATATTATCGGCAGGAGCGAAATAAGCCCATCTGATTTTTTGTCGTTTGGAAATTTTCCCGGTTTCGGAAGCATTATGACTTCTGCTACTTTCCATTGCCATTCTCAAGCAAGCATTTGCAATATACAAAAGTTTGACTAACGCTTCAGATCAACTGAAAAAATTAGAAATCATTGAATTCTATGAAATACAAAAATAAGAGAATCAGCAACAGAAAAATTGCGAAAAAATTCGGAATTATTGTAGTAGGAGTCAAGCTCAGTGAATTATTAAATCCAAGGTAAATAAAGCAATCTGAATAATTACGGACTTTTTACCCGAAATTGATCCAAATCATCGCGTTTGGATATGGAAGTTTATCAAAGGTTTCAGTTTGTAAGGTCAAAAAACATCCCAATTTCTGTACCATTTTGCAAACGCAGGCATCTAGGGTTGCTAGATATTGGCAGTAAATGCTTTTAAGACCCCAAACAGATGGCTTGAAAATTTCGGAAAAGACATTGCATCGTTTTTCAAACTTTGAGCGGGGAAGGAGCTGATGTCAGTATGGAGACTTTTGAAAACTAAAAGGAACAATTAACAAAACTTTACAAAAAGAACAAAATTGTTCTTCTTGGATAACGAACCATGCCATCAAGCCTTGAGCGAACATCCTCTCAAGAACATCAAGCTGAAGTTTCAACATCCTAACTGTTCATCACACGCGCAGTCTTTGAACGGAGACACTACAGAAAGCTTATGTTGAATCATCTAATAACAACAATTGTTCAAAAAATAAGATGACATATGAATTTAAACTGCGCGCGTCGAAGGATTTGGAAATTTTTCTTTCTTTTTATGTTGGTAGTACTGTCAGTGACATCTATGTGAAATTTCATGTCAAAATATATTCATAGTGTTTGAGATACGCGTCGTTTTGTGAGCTGCTAAAAGTGAGTTTTTAGTTTTTTGCGATGTCGAAATTTATTGAGCAAAGAATTTGCATTAAATTTTGTTTGCGGAATCAATTTTCTGCTGCGGATACGTTGAGGAGGCTATGTCTAAAAAAAATGTTTACAAGTGGTATAGTGATTTCCAAGCCGGCCGTGAACGTGTCGAAGACGAAGAGCGTTCTGGGCGACCATCAACCTCAACCGATGAAGCTCACGTCCAACATATCAAAGATTTGGTGTTGAAAAACCATCGATTAACGATTATCGATCGATTAACGGTAAGAGACCTTGCTGATGAAGTTGGCTTATCGAAAGGCTCAGTCAATACCATTTTGAAGGATGCTTTGGGCCTCAAGCGCGTCAAATCTCGACTGGTACCGAAAACATTGAATTTTTTGGAAAAAAAGGCGTCGCGTTGAAGTGTGTGAAACAATGCTTTCCGACTACCAGGATGTCATGAAACGCATTATAACTGGCGATGAGACTTGGATCTATGCTTACGACCCCGAAACAACCGATCAATCGAGCGAATATCGTGCCAAAGGAGAGCCGAGACCAAAAAAACCGCGCCAAAGTCGCCCAAAAATCAAGGTCATTTTGACTGTTTTCTTCGATTATCGTGGTGTTGTGCTTTATGAATTCCTTCCAACCGGCCAAACAGTCAACAAGGAATATTATTTGAACGTTATGCGTCATTTGCGTAACGCTATCCGCCAAAAAAGGCCGGAATTGTGGAAAGACAATTCTTGGTTTTTACACCACGATAATGTACCATCCCATACCGCACTCGTAATTCGTGATCATTTCGCCAAAAACTCAACCCATATCGTTCCGCAACCACCGTATTCACCTGATCTGGCGCCGTGCGACTTCTGGCTGTTCAACAAGCTCAAAAGACCTCTCCGGGGACACCGTTTTGATACGATAGAGGAGATTCAAGCCGCAGCGAAGACGGAACTGAAGGCCATCCCGGAAAGTGACTACAACCAGTGTTTCAAAGATTGGAAAATCCGTTGGCATAAGTGCATTGCATCGGGAGGGGATTACTTTGAAGGGGATGAAATTGATTTGGAAGAATAAATAAAGAATTTTCAAAATAAATACGATGTCACCTTATTTTTTGGACACAGTAGTATAACTCCGAAAATAAATGCACTCGACGGTTGCCGGTGGCTAAAGAAAGCTTGGGATTATGTAAGTGGGAAAACCATGCTTTCGATTAGCGTCAACTGACTCACAATTATCACTTTTGATGGCGCATAAACAATTTCCCGAATTGTTTTTGGATCCATTATCTTCCTAGAACAATAATGGAAGAAAAGTCACAGTCTATGGGACTAGTAACCGAGGCGTGAAGACTTTTTATAGTCAGAATTTGATCATTCAGACTTCGACGAGCGATGGCTTCAGGAAGTCTTAGTTGAATAATCGTGCGACCAGTAGTTTTAGTTATGGTGTTTGGATTCATGGAGCTATTGTACTTTTTTTCTGTGTATGCGATAAAGAGCGGCTTCTTTGCGAGCATTCAAGCACCAAGAATAATATTGGTCAAGCTATTCGTAAAATAAACGCAGAAATAACTTTAATTCAGTGAAAAGTATTCAGAAACCAATCGATCGGTTAACTTTTTTTATGCAACAACAATAGTTGAACAATATTGAACAGTGTTTCTTATATAGTCAATTAAAAATAAATGACAAGACGATAGAGTTAACACTACAGAACAGCTGGTCAAATACCGCAGCTAAGTGTCTTTGCCAAGTTCGAATACAAGATTAAAATTTATGAATGTCTGTATGATTCGTACCTGCGACCTTTCATGTGATCCAATTGAAGGGCGGTCTTAATCAATTGCGCAAGCCAGCCTTTAGGTCTTACTTAAGCAATGGCAGGACACAAAAACAGAATCAAAAAGTCATTTTCAAAACTACAATAGAAAAGACAAAAGTTTCAATAATCAATAATTTGTTTAGTTTAATTTCTATGAAACAAAAACGTGCTCTAAGTCTTCTGATAGGTGTGATTCGCGAAAGGGCCAAAATACGTGTTAAAGTTCCGCCGCTTCCAACAGATTTGACCTGATATCCTTCCGTGAAAACTAATTGCCACTAATTCCCTAACCCACGGAATTTAGAAAATATGTCAATTTCAAATGGACGCTTCCATAAAGTTGACATTTTATAATGCAGATTCCAATGCAATCATTCTGGTCAATATCCAGTCGACCGCAGCATCATAAACAACATACAGAAGCCCGTTCCTTATCGGCGGCGAGGCCTGTACCCAATGCAACATAAAACAACACTCACATGCACAAAACTGCAAATTATGCAAAATGCGGATAAGCTCGATAATTGAAATTAATTACCGTAGACATTTTCGTTACGTGCGAATTGAATATTTTATTCTTTATATGTGCGCACATAATTTAATTACGTTATCTAAATTGACCGCCATCTGTGAATGAGTGGCGCGGTGGCATGCTTGCGGATGGTCTTCATTGTTCTAAGCAGGAGTAACCCCATCCGCACTTCTATGTAGTTGTACATCTCAGATTTTTGTATTTAGTTCAAACTATTTTTTGGATGAACTCAGTCACAAAGAGGACATATTGTAGAGGGCGTGCTGTTATTTTCTTTTGTAACCTAATTAAATAATAATTTATGAGGTGAAATGCGTGTGTGTTTGGGGGGCGAAGATTATGTCACGTACTACGCAACCGATGCTTTGTTAACCACAACCACTGGACCAATATTTAGTAATTTATTAAAGCAATTAGAGAATGTCAAATTAGTGCAATTAGTGATTTTGTTAAATTAAATCAAATCAATTGTAAATAGGATTTACACGGATGTGTTTTAATTACAATTTGCTGACAAAAACGAGCTTAAAATGTCGGGTGTGGCTACGCGTAAAAATCATACGTGCCACTTTGTTAAAGTTTTTTTTTAGGTTAGCTTATTTGATTACGAATTCTGTAAACCTCTTATTGGGGGCTCATGATACAACGTGCAATATGAAGGTGAATTACGGGAGTAAGTTTGAGAAACATTTTCGCCAAAATTTTAGACTTATTTCAAGCTATTTATCCTGAGCCAGCAATTAGATTCTACCGCCAATATGCACTTAAAGTCATTGGCCGCGTTCAGAATTCTAGGCACAAACTAGTTAATCGGCTCTGATTGGCCGAGAGCCCGTGAGTTTGACAGCAAAGCTAGTTGACATATGGTGAGAAGTAGACAGGATTTGCAGTTAAAAATATTTAACAGCTTTTTGCAGTTGATTGATGAAATGTCAAAAGTCAGCTGTTAATTTTGAAATCGTTAATTAACAGTTGAAGTTTATGAAATATGAAAGTGGTAATGTTATATTTAAAAATTAATGAATAACCCAGAATTTCAGAATCTTTAATCGAAATGGGATCCAAAGGCAGTACTTTTGTACTCGTCCTGAAGTGGACACGAAATTCTTCCAGCGAGTACGGAGGAACTTCCTCAAAGAAGCTGGGATTCTAGTTGGCCGTACAATCAATCCAAGGACTGCAGATGGGCTCTGCAACTCGCTTCACACAATTCACAAAACAAAATTATTCCAAGTACAAATTGAAAGTAAATTTCCAAAAATAATATGTTTGACATATGAAACTGTCAACAGTTTTCTCGTTCAATATTCTAGGTTTTGACTGAAATATTTTTCCCTAGAATTCTGAACGCGGCCATTGTCCGTATTTTTCAAAGATGACTGGGAACAATGTTACCGTCAACGGCATCTGCTGTTCGTTGATTACGGGTGACCTGACCGACTTGTGGTTCCTTAAAACGGCTGTACATGCCACACAGCACAAAAATCCATGAACCAATTGAGAAATGAGTTCGTTAAGCAATATATCCTATAATGACTTCTTGTTTTTGAACCGTGAATTGGTCAGCCTGATCGTGCGTTAAAACACCTTTAACATTTTTCAAATGGGGATAGACAATACAATCGTTTATACCGATAAGCCAGCGTCAAATACATGATTGGAAGCCATGAATATCTTATAGTGGTCAACATTTACATCAAATAATCTTTAAAAGGAAATGACATTTAATACTCATTGAGATAGTCCGTATTAAACTTGAAAACGTGAGGTCATAGTAAATTCTTGTTTTTTTAATTTGTCAAAAAGTGACAAAGAAGTTTATAAAATTTTAAAATCAGAGTTCGGTGACAATGTGGTGCCTCTGAAGACTGTTTGCGAGTGTTTTGAGCGATTTAAAAGCAATTGAAAATGAGCAACGGTCGGGTCGTCCTTCGATCAAAGACAGAGTTTTCGTCGTTGCGAAATGGTTCGATCAAACAGACGATTGATGATTCGGGCACATAACGTACCAGATGGAACCAATGTTTTCTCTCTTCGTCAGCGTGCCAAACATCGTTTCGGATACGTTTTTTTTATTTTCGGCAATTGGACCAAGAAGTGTTTGTTCTGTTTGTGTTTTCTCAATTTCTGGTAGCTCAAAGGGTTTAATTTAGGTTTTTCTTGGCCAACATGCGCTGATTTAAGTCGCATCTGCAGCCCAGATTAATCTTGGTTTTCGAAAAGAGCGTTGAATGATGACAATTTCAATATTCATTTAAGTGAGGTACCTCTTCAATTTCTATTTCAATTCCAAATGGACACATTTTGAATTATAACAACACACTCCTTAATCACGATTCATCAAATATGTGTTGAAATGTCTCGACAACTGATGCGTTCCCTTGTTTTACAGAAGGCATGAATCATAATTTATTTACAAGCCTTGTTTGAACTTTACATCGCATTCATTTCAAAATCTATTGCACTCATATTTTAAGTTGTTCAGTATTCATTTATGTTATACGTTCATATACACTCGTATGCATATTTCATGAACAACTAATGCTGTATCCTTTAACACCCCCCAACGAGAGCCGTACACGACATCTTAGTTGCATCATATCACGTCACTGGCTAAATGTACAAGTATGTATGCAAACTTATTCAACTGTCCTCTGGCGGGGGGTAGGCGATCTCTCTCAATTAGCAGTACATCGACAAACACGACGACCATTAGCAAATTATTCAAAACTTCATTCTAGCATTCAAGGATGTGATGTAGTCCTGTTGATTTAACACACACTCAAACTCTAATTATTGTAGCACACATGAATGCCGCCGGATGTCCTTTACACACCCTGGCACAGGCGAACGAACGTCTTGCAACATTGTTTGTTTTACATGAATGCGTTGAAATGGTTGTATCAACAAATTGGCAGGTGCAATTGATCAATGATCCTGCAAGCATTCATCTTGGAATCTCAAGACGAGATAACAATGTTCAACTCATTAGGTGGGGTCATGTAGAATTGATGGAAGTTGCATCCAACCCAGTGCAAGAATTACAAGCGCTGATAAATTATAACAGCATTCATTGAACTTTGTCTACTCGGAATGAAGATGTATCGTTTCTAATCCTTTACAAATCCATTAATATCCTTTGGCTGGTGCTGGTTATATTTGAGGGCTCTCAATATACGAACACTTCAGAGTGTTGTTAAGCGTGTTGTAGCGCACTATAAATGTTTCAGTACGAATTCGATAAGTCATAAGTGCAGAGGTGCTGATTTATCCTTATTTCCTTGGAATAAAAATGTTAGAATATATTAACATGGGTTCTCACGAAGAATGTCTGAATTTGAGTTTGATGAAATAGTGCCCAGGTACGATATTAAAAATTGGGTTGGTCTGTTATAAGGCTCAAAACTGTGTCCCTTGCTGTTTATTATTTTACAACTGAGTTTCTTCACAACAAGGATACATTTTGCATCGTTGTAAAGCTTAAATGTCTTGTTACCAACAATACAATAAATGCACGAAGTCTTTGACAGGCTTTCGAAGTATTTCAACCCCGTCACAGCCAAAGGTTGTAATTCGAAGGACGTTTGCCTCAACTATGCAGTCGAAGTGGTTTTCAAAAAACTATGTTTTTGGAAATATTTAAAAAAAAAAACACACTATTTCTGCTTGAATGTAAAGTTTTATGGGAAATTTGCCGGCAAGCTGGGTGTCGCATTTACTGATGGTGGTTCAAAATCTGGTTCCGCTGAAAATTTCAAAAGTCTCTTCGACTCTAGTCAAGTGAATTTACAGGCCGGAAAGGTCACGGCAACGGCATTTGAAGAAGAAAAATACGTGCTATTTCATCAACATAATGCATCGGCTCATTTATCCGCAGCGCAGTCCTCATCCAACCTATTCCCCAGATTTGCTTCCGTTCGATTATTTCTTGTTTTCTAATGTGAACAAATGGCTCGGCAGAAAAATACCATATTTTAATAATTTTAATAATGTTGGGAAAATTGTATTGAAAAAAAAAGTCGAAATCTGCCTGATTCCGATCTTTTGTTAAAAACTCTTCAATTGCTTTGAGATGTAATAGTGTCTTATATCGGCTCTAAAAGATGTGAACAAATTTTATTCATTTAAGTCCTAAACAGATCATCAAATGTACAAATTGTTTAGATAATCAGAAATATGTTAAATTTAGGATAAAAAGTCTACTACATTCCTTTGCACAAAAACAAGTTTCAATACAATTATTCATTCGACGTTCGAACGATGTAATTTATACACCATCCGAACTCTTCTCCTTACATGCATTTATCAATCCCATAAATGATTGCTCTGAGGTGATTTATGGTCATTGGTACCGCTTACCAATTTAAACGACCCGTCAGTTCATTGCCATTGAGTTTAAGTGATTGAAAACAAAAAAAAAACTTGAATATAATGACAGCGCTCTTTGATACTACTCCAGGCTATCCAACCATCGAACATGTTCATACACATCAAACGTCGCATGGAAAAGCACATTACCCTAAATAGAAATGCGATAAACCCGTCACCTCCTTCTACGAACAATTGGCTTCCAAATGCATGCCGTATTTGTATTTCAGAGACGTGTCTCTATCTGAAAGCTTCATCACACGTTCGTCTGTTTTTACAAAAAAAAAAGACCGCTCATAGTTAACGAAATTCTAAATTCAGCTATGAACTCATTTGTTTTGCCATTGTATCATGTTGAGCATATGACAAACTATTTATCTTTTCATGACTTACAACTGCCAGAGACTTAAAAAACATTGTATGAACGTGTCCACTTGATAAGATACCAAACTGATAGTCAAAAATAACTAGCTAATGCAATTAACATTAACTATGTCACCTAGTCGATTCGTGACGACTAATAAAAATGAAATAACTCCCCCGAGGGTAGCCGTGCAATCTTTTTCAGGTCATCAAGCAGCCGCATACATATTAACACGCAACAGCGCGTCATTAAAAAACTGATAATAATAAAAAAAAAAAAAACGAAAAATTAATAATAATAAAAAATATTGCAAAGCTTTAACTAACCCGCTCTTTACTGATTACAGGTATCCGACACAGTTGTTGAACCGTACAATGCCACATTGTCCATTCACCAGCTCGTCGAGAACACCGACGAGACATTCTGCATCGACAACGAGGCTCTGTACGACATCTGCTTCCGTACACTGAAACTATCATCGCCCACATATGGTGACCTCAATCATCTGGTCTCGGTAAGTGATAAAACGAAAACTCATTACAACTCTTGTGTGCTTACTATTTGCAGGTATCCAAAGTGATTGTCGAACCGTACAATGCCACATTGACAGTGCACTAGGTGGTCGAGACCAACGACGGAACTTTCTGCATTGACAACGAGGCATTGTACGATATTGCGTGTGACCACCCCTCCACCTACGATGATCTCAATCATTTGCTGGCAGTAAGTTTATCTGTGTTTGACGTGAGGCTCTAAGTTCTAAACTGTTGATTGATTGGATAAAAGTTTTAAAAAAAAATACAAAGAAAATTTTGCATTTTTACGTTTCGGCTTATTTTGAAAGATGTAATTTTCTTATAATTCCAAATTCAAACTTAAAAACAAAATAAAATAATTTCATTACAGCGGTATTTTTCAAAATATGTGTAGGTTTTTTTTATAGCGATTGAAAGACCTAACGAGCTTTTTTTTGTCATATGCAGTTAGCGTCATCTACATGTCTTATGGCTGACCATGAGCAATATTTACAAACGAAGATTCTGCAGACAATTTTATGGGTTCTCAGATAAAGAAAGTCGAAAGTTGAGGAATGGATTTTGCTATAAAACAAAATCTTGGAGTAAATAAGGTGGCTTTAATGAGGTATCTGTTATCGAAATTATTTTTTTGTTTTTATGAAGACAACTTATATAACCCGTATTACTTGGTATGCTTACTTACTTACGAGGCAATCGAGGCCCTAAGTCTGCTTCCAATTGTTAAGACTGGGCTTCCTTGCACTCATGAGGCTCTCCGGATGGCTTAGATTCGAAGATACTCATAGCTTAATCATTGTTGTCCATTTGTTTAATGTTGGCGAGCGATTGCTGTCCACGGATTTTGGCCTTCCAGTATGTAAAGGGTGTTTTTATGTTTGTGTCTATGACATAATCTTAATTTAATAGATAATTTTATGTCATTACTGTTTAAAAATGAATTCGGGCAGATCCGCGCCATGGCTATCTTAAATAAAGCGCAATCGTGAACTCCATTTTTCGACAATTTAATAGAGAAGCAATGACACCCAATGTTGACTCCCAAATCATCCAACGTTGATGATCTCTGGTTTATAAGCAGAGACTAATTACTTCACATTCACACAAAGAAATATATCAAAATGTATGTGTTCACAGGATCGTGGGCGCCAGTTCACCCTCGCCTCGCGTGGCATGTTGGGCCATTTCATTGAAACCAAAGCTCTGTCACATCAAAGCGATTCAACTGAGGAACCAAGAAGTCAGAAATCATGTTCCTATAGCGCCCTAAATTGATTCTATCCACCACACCAAACAGTGAGTTTTAATGGATGAAAGAGCGTCTCGATAAAGGCTTCTCGGTTTTCTCCACTCCAAAATAAGCAATTTTGCTGTCAACTCGTACATAGCCATTTAACCAAAAATGGGTCTCACCGGAGAACAAAATTTTGTGTTGAAAATGGGGATCAAGCTGAAACGACACGAATAATGGTCACGCTGTTTTAACTCTTGCACAAGCTGGACCTTATAAACTTTTAAGTCAAGATCGTTCCGTTAAATCTTCCACAAAGTGGACAGGCATAGCTCCAATCAGTGTACACTATGGCGAATCGATTTATTCGGATTCTCCTCAACACTGTGCTTCACAATTTCTGTACGCACTGTATGTTGTCTTTGGGGATGCGTTTTATCCACCAGAGTGTTAGTGGTACGGAAATGATTCATCGTGTTCCGAATAATATGCTCAGATGGATGATAATGTCGACCTCTAAATGGACTTAGCCCACGATAAGTTAGACCAACTGAACCATGGTTAGACTAAATAGGATCTCGTAAGCGACGTGCTAATTACGGATACGCCTCGAAACCCCCGTCGGAATTCATTTTGCGTCAAAATCTCTGTCGAAAAAGTCGCGATCTTGAGGAGTCTAGGAAAACCGACTCGTTTTCTACTTCTGTTTACTTCAAAAATGTCAAAACAAAACTGACGACATTTGCAAAAGTTACAGCTTGTTCCGATATGGTGATACATTCTGGGACACTTTGTCAATGTATTCGTATATAAGACTTGGATTTATGAATTCAACCAAAAAATTACTGCATTCCTTATGACTCTCACCCATGCGCATATCCGTGGCTGAATTTATAGCGGACCGCCAAGGGCATCGAGTGACACTTGACATAGTTGGTGAATTCAAAAACCGGCTCTTATTCGACTAGTTTCTATATTTGAACACGCATATAGATGTTGCTTTAGCCAGACGAAAAGCAGGCTTTGCTATGACCAAAAAGTTTGTTTTACAGCAACCAACTCGATGTCAGGGAAAAGGTCTTAATAGGAACGTGATTTCGTCGTGCACCGTGTGGTTCCACTTAGGATCAAGTTCAATAGAAAAGATTCGAGTATCTTACGAGCCCGAATACAGAAAATTCTGTTCCAATGAGGTCCAATAAAAGATGGAAAACGAAAATAACGTTTTAAAAAACGATTCTGGCAATTTAAAAATTTTGTTTAACTTGTTTATTTCCACAATAAGTTTAATAAATTTCTTAACGATAAACAAGATAAACCCTAAAATAATAAATTTACATTTTCGTAAATGGCCAACTAGAAATTGACTCTCATTACATAAATTTTATAATAATAAGACTAATAACTAGAACATATTGTTTTGAGATATTGTACAATTTATTATTTTCTGTTCGAGAAGAAAAGATGGAGGCAAGATTTACAAGTACAAAAAACAGAAATAAATAAAAAACGACTTTACGACTTAGCGTTAGCGTTAGCTTCTACCCAATCTAGCCACCAATGTTTATTTAAATTTGACCTATAGTCATAACTTATATTTATTTATCAGGTATGTTCATTTATTAATTTATTATTTCCGAATATTGGTTTCATCCTTTTAGTGTACAGGCACACGGAGGATTCATTTGTTTGTAACTCTTCTGACAGCATGATATATAGTATGATAAGAGACATCCACATAAAGAAATCCTTCATGTGGTATGCTAATAAATGAATTTCTAAAATACCCAGGGTTAGGATAAAAAAAAAACCCGATATGAGCTCATTCTCAATAACATTAGCCGACCGCGCGCAATGATTTCTTGCAAGGTCTTACATGATATAATCAATTCTAGTCCCGCCGGAAGCATTCAGTAGTCTTTTGAGAGCAACGTTATGCCGAAAGTCGGAATAAGAGCTTCTGTATATTCCCTTGCATGCTCATAGGCATTTCCTCTCAAAAATTCTTTACTTCTCCACATAAGATGGGCTTATGTTTCACCATACCGGACTCACATGAGTCAAAATTGGACGCGCAAAAGCTTGGTAGCAAATGACCTTCACATCCGATCTCAAAAAAGTTGGAATAAAAAAGTTTCTTCAGCGACATAAACGCTGCCTTTGATTTTTTTAATTGGATATTTACATGGTCATTATAATTCAGGAATTTAACTAAGTAAACTCTTAAATATAGTACCTCACAACAGTTTTTTTGAAAATGTTAAAACCATATTGTTCCAATTGAGTCGCAAGTCTGAATTGCCCTGTCCTATTGGGGTTCGGCACAGTATGGTTTCGCATTTAGAGTTGTTTATTTTTAGTTGCCAGTCCTGACAGAATCTATGGAGGGTATCAAACTTCAGTTAAAGTTCGTTTTAAATTTTGCAAATTTTTGAACCATAAGCATACAGAGTGACGTCTTCGGTGAATTGAGCCAACCAAGTCCATCAGCATTTTAGAAACGTAAATATTAAATAGTATTGGTGCCGATACTGTGCCTTGTAGCTGACCATAAATGGCTTCCAAAATGTTTGCCGAATTTCTTTTCGAATCTCAAAAAATGGTTGCCCGTTTTTATACAAAATCCTTTGAAGTGTTTGTCGGATGATGAAGTATCAATGAATTTCTAATAAAAATTAAAATATATAAGAACTATAAATAGAACAAACACTTTTGGACTATGCAAACGTATGGAATAACTTTAATTTTTCGGTTTCAAAACAAAAGAAAAAAATATATTCCTCCTTTTTACTTTTTTGCAGCTCAAGCATCATGATCAACTTACTAGCAACAGCAAATGATAAACTAATATCTCATCTGAAATCACCGACTGCAACGCAAATTTTTAAACACACAACTTTTTGTATTTAAATTGCATCTATTTCTCCATCAAGCTGTGTTGTTTTTGTTTTGTAAAGTATACAAGACTTGAGCCTC
Organism: Orthonevra nobilis; assembly: GCA_963555765.1. NCBI lineage: Eukaryota > Metazoa > Arthropoda > Insecta > Diptera > Syrphidae > Orthonevra > Orthonevra nobilis. The sequence continues at coordinate 22,471,897 of OY743225.1, read as the reverse complement.
GACATTTTATACAACTAACTACCTTAGTGACTGTGGAAGTCCTCGCTGCAGCCACATTTATTTGTTTATACTTTTTTTTTTTGCGATGGTATTTAAACGTGTTGGTGTTATTGAATAAAGTGGTTGACTGAATGATTGATTGTTCAACTCAGTGAAACAAAATGAAATTGTGTCAACACACAAGCCACAGGACACTGGTCGTCGCATCATTAACGTTGTAATACAACAAGTATCGTTCGTGGCTCATTGGAATGGCTTTAAGGGCTTGTATGCTGCAAAATAAAAACAAACCACTTGAAACATGTGTACATATATTTTTTGAATCGCACTTAACTTGATAAATTGTTTCGTTTAGATCACAATGTCTGGTGTGACAACATGCCTTCGTTTCCCTGGCCAATTGAATGCGGACCTTCGGAAATTAGCCGTGAATATGGTTCCATTCCCACGTCTTCATTTCTTTATGCCAGGATTTGCCCCGCTCACAGCAAAGGGATCCCAACAGTATCGGGCTTTGACTGTTGCCGAATTGACACAACAGATGTTCGATGCCAAGAACATGATGACCGCCTGTGATCCTCGACACGGACGTTATCTTACTGTCGCCTGTATATTCAGAGGTAAGTGTAACACAAAGACTACGAGTACTCCAACAAATCAGTCAAAACAAAGAGATTGTAATTAATTGGGTGTCGGTCGGTGAGACGGCTAGCAGTTTAAGGGAGAAGCCACCCCTTTGGTTGCTTGCCGCATGGCGGACAATTTGCCGTTTCGGTAAATTTCATTTCACTTCATACAACAAAACGTAAAATTGTCATTAATTTCCCCCTGATTAATTAGCGTAATTTGGTTGATTAAAATCTTTGTTTTGTGATGGCTTACACCAGTCAGCCATAACCCACCACCCAACGTTCATCCGACTTAACCCTTTACTTGCTCGCTTCTTTCAAAATCATCTGTCTCCGGTTGAAGGCAAAGGATTTCTGTCCCCGACGTCTATCCTGTTGCGTTGCTTTTTCGTTTTCTTGTGTTTTCCACATTTATATTTTTTTTTGCGCCTCGCGCACAAATATTTATCTCACGGCTGGCATCTTAGCTTGTTTGCTAGGTAATTTATTGTAACGCAGCGCGCCTATGCTAACGACTTGCCTCTGTCTTCTTCCCTTGGCGGGTCGTCATCGGTCGACTGACTGCTTGGCATTCCTATTGTACAATTGTCAACAGTAGTGGCGTTTATTTTTTCATTTCTCCGGTTCATTAATCATTTTGTATTTAGGGCATGGGAGGTAACAACCCAAGAGGGCTTTGTGGCACGGCTTACGCCCTTGCTTGCTCCCTCAGGTGGATACGCACTTAACAATTTGACTCGGTGATGATGATGATGACCGTTGTGGTGGTGAGGCAGTGCCATTGGGTGGATGTCAGGGTGGTAGTTGTAATGACCACTATGAATTGGAGCGTGAAAAATAGGAGCGCGAGAGCGTGTAGCCGTTTCAGGCTTAGCACAACTAATCAACTTGAAAGAAACTCGGTTTTGGTTTCATGCCTTGCCAGCACGGTGATATTGTTTTGTTAATTAGAGAGAAGTTAAGGCGCATTGAAGGGGTGACAGTATTGATTGTTGTCGTTTGTTAAATGTCATCGTATCCTCAGGTGGCACCTTTGTTGGGCAGGAGGAAGGCGCCTGAAAACATGTTGTTTGTCTGAATGCGGAAATTGTGTTTTTCGCAATTGGGAATTGAGAGTTAAGGAGCTGGAGGCTTGTGAAGGCACAGGAAGTCATTTTTGTTATGGTTATTTGTCATTAAGGAGGACATTTTTCTAAGGTTGATTTAACGGCGTTCATTTGAAAGCATTGTTTAAAAATTAGGTTATTTGAAATTGAATTTGAATAGAATTGGTCCTGGTATGGTCCGGAACCGCGTATAAAGATATAGCCAGAAAATGTGGTAGATTGGACAGAAGGTGTAATGATCGAAATTAATTTGCTTATTAAAATACAATTTGATTTCAATAAAATAGCTTCAGATCTTTTGTAAAGATGTGAACCAAGTGCCTCATCCGGATATTAGGAAAGGTCATTGAGAAGTTTCCGCAGTCTTTCTTCCCTGCACCATTCAACGATCTTGATCCTAAAACCTTCACTTTCAATAAAGAAAATCCAGGAGAGTTTTCCTCGAAGTATGTAGTTCCATTATTGCATTGAAAGTCTTCTCTTTTATGCTGAACATAAAATGTTTAAGCTTGCCATGCTGAGACTAGTTGGCAGCACACACAAAAAATTGAAGGACACTCTGTTTGAGGTCTTTCTCTGTTCTCAAGCACCTTTTGTAGCAATTGTTGTTCAAGATCGGGGACTGACGGTTTTAAATGTATGTGAAAGTCAACAAGTCTTGTAAGAAATATCATGATAGAGCTCTCAATTTTGATCTTTGCTGCGACCCTCTATCCTTGTGAAAATTGCAGTCAAGGAAAAGCGTGATCATAAAGCTTCTGTACATTTGGACTAGAGAGAGTTCTTCTGCAGTATCGACAGTACGTCGTTGATTATGCCTTTGTTAGATTATTTTGGGAACCTGGATGTCCAGAAATGGAAGCCAAAGAAACTTGCATATAAGCTTGCTAGAAATCATTATCCAAAAGGTAATATGTCAAACCTTTTTTGGGCTCGATAAAGGCAACAATTGGGATTAGTAGATTTCAGATGATGATTTCCTTTTAAGCATCCATCCAAACATCAATTGTTCGTTGCACGGACGTTTGATCCCCGTTTATGAAGGATTCAGTGTCCGGATTTGTTCATTGCAAAAATACTGTAATAAAAAGAACATTGATTTCTCTGGTGTACAGTTGGAATGCTTCTGTGACTCCAAATGTCTTTAAAAACATCGTGTCCCTCGTCCTTTTTGCACAGTAAGAAAATTACTTACCCAGAACTGTTGGATCTCATAACTTAATATATGCGAATTACGAACTATAGACCCATTTTATTTTAGATAAGGCGTGTTCTTTGAAAAGTGCAGCCCTCAATAAAATGTTTGTTCAGTCCGTTCTTGAGCACTTCGCGAGATGATTTTCTTTTTATAAACGGTTTTGAACCCATGCCTTCTTCGCGGCTCATGGGCAGCTTGTTTCATATCAGAAGCCAATGAACATTTTTTCTCCAACTCCCTTAACTTTATTTGAATCTGTACGCACGTCTTCTTGATGAGACTGTAATCCACTTCAAGGAAAGGTTTTTTTTTCGAAGACCACTTTCACCAATCGATTCGATACCTTCTCTTCTTCATCTTAGCGTTGTTTCATTTTTGTGTTTCTAACATTCTTTTCAAATCTTTCAATTTTCAAAGTAAAACCTCACCAATGTTTTACTAGCATTTTTATCGATGGGAAACAATGAACGAAGAACAGTACTTGAAGTTATAGTATGTACTTAAGCACCAAGTTTCTATATTTACAGGCAATTATACATAAAACTTCGGCATTCAATGTTTCGAAATAAAATCCAATCGTTCGCATTATCCAACTTGTTTAATAAGTACATGCAAAGGGCTTCCTTGCTCTTCCAAACACTCTTTACATTGATTCAAACACTTGCAACGTGGTTGACTTCCCTTCTCAAGATGGCTTCGTCATTACCATTCAAGGATTACGTTCAAGATACCACTTGGTAAATTGATTTTTCCCGGTTTAACTCTGAGCATCCATAAGACTTAGAGCTCTTATCTACTGTAGTCTTCCCTGGAACTGTTTAAATCTTTCACGAAGATAAAAACACAAAAACTGAGGACAAAAAAAAAGGAATCCCATTCCGACAAATTCACTCAAATTCATGAATGATAATAATTCTTCGATTCTTGCGCGCGTGTAATTTCCAGAAATAAGAAAACCTCCATTCACTCCATCGCTGTAGACATCGGTAAATTCAATCGCGGCAAGGGATGTCGATTCAATCTTGAAAATTGTTTACCTGCCCGGGTGCACGAGTGTTCGGCGTTCTCGTCTGTTCCGGGGAAAAAGCAGACGTCTGTCGTAGGACACAATGGAACATTGAAAGAAGTGGAAGGCGCACACAGAAAGAAGAAGCAAATGGAAACGACGATTTCAATTTCCACCCGAATAAGTCAATCACAAGTTAGACTCTCAATTGAACTCCTAGCCTCGCTTGCCCCCGCTCCTAAAATATAAGGGAAGCCTGCCATCCTTACCCATCTTGGCATCGGCCATCATTTAATATGGTTGACAACTAAAAGTGTGTTAAAGAAATGAACTTTCCAACGGCGCGCTGAAGAGGGCGGTGTTTGTCGTCTTCGTCTTGTTGCGGATGGTGTCAGGAGATGTTAACCTTATGGTTCGTAGGAGGCGCTATTGTACCCTTCCTTCATAACGACCTACGACTTCATTCAATGCGATAGGTAATTTCTAGCAATTCGTCTCAGATACCATTAAAAAGGTTTTCAATAGGAAATATATTTTCCTTCAAGTTTCAAGATGATTTTGTTTTTTGAAAAAAGTTATGGTGTTGAGAATGGATATGAGTTTGGTCATTTAGATTTTCATTGTCCAGTTGTTTTCCGAGTAGGTCTATGTGTGAATATTTGAAACCTATTTTAAGCTTATAAACGAAGGAAGGACCATATAATCTTCGACAGATCTTAAGATTGTCCGCAGAGATTCACCTCATGCAATGCCATACTCCGTTCCATAGAAAATGAGACCTAAAGTGAAGTCTGGCGCAAAGAACTCGAGTGTACATATGCCTGCCTTATAAGTATGATTACATAAAAATAGGTGGCTGCTAGATGACAGCAATGTCGCTCCAGGGGTTGTCGTTTTCTGTGATGCTTATATGGTTCTCCTTAAGAAATCATCTGCCTTTATTGAGGAAGAAAAGCAATGGTAGAGCTTCAAGCCTGTTGTTGTCGTTATTCTTGTATGCCTTAAAGGGTAAATTTCAGAGTAAATGACAAGATACGAAAATATTATTTTGGTTTCAGGCACACAACCCAGAGACAAAATGCAAATAGACAAGCTATTGGAAGTAAGTTTTTTTTTTGGTTATAGGAATGATCGAATTCTTAAGAGTTGAATGTTAAAGGGATTTAAATAATTACCATTGGTCCTTTGTTCCGCTTAGGCTCTTGGTACCTCTGCAATTGAAATACTTATTGTTTGCACTGTACCCCATCTAATCCTCACTTTCGTGAGCGCCATCGAAATTGTGGTGCAGAGAGATTAGCATTTGGTTCGTTCTAGAATTCCAGCACATTGGGAAATAGCTCTTCATTAAATATTCTCCTCTGGGAGTCAAAATTTGCACGAGCAATTTTTCATCTCGGTGCAACCAAGATCGTAGAATCAAAAAAGGTCAGTTTAGTAATCCTACATGTGGACTTATTTTTCAAATCCATTCATAGCACGTAGAAAACTTTTACGAAGAGTAGGTCAGTCTATTGTGATGTTTTCCTATACATCTTTTTGGTTTTCTGTCTGGTAAGCATCCGTAAAATATTAAAAACCCTACACTGTTCTTTCTTTCAATTGTAAATAGAAGCTATCCGCATTCTGTAATTCATTGTGAAGAATGAGCTCTTCAATTCCATCGCCAAGTAGATGATAATTATTCTTTGTTTAGAAATTAGGTTTTCCTAATCTTAATTAATTTCAAGGCCGATAATGGATCTTAAACTACAAATAGTACAAATAGTTTCGCAGTTATGTAATCAGCTTCTTTTGTCCGCTTTAAATTATGGCCAAAACTTTGAAAAGACTTTTTAGAACTTATTTACAGACATATATCAAACTGATTTACAGCACTTTTGACAAGCTTAATATTTGAGAGTTTACCAATCCATCATTCCCCTTAGAACCGCTTTAATGCTGCTACTAAAGTTCCATAAGTGCTTTTAAGAGCCCTCAGGAATCCCATTAATTATAAATTAAAACATTGATTCACCCCTGTTTGCCAAGCATACAACAACCCCTATATATCTTCTTCCGCATTCAGTCGCACTAATCCTTTCGACCTTTTTTGTTCGTGTTCGTACAATGGTGAAAAAAATCTTTTTTATATTTTCCACTGGGATAAGGATTGTCTCAGACTTTAAGGAAAGAATTCCGAAAATCGTACCGTACAGCACAGAAATCCCTGCACAACCGAAAAATAATTAATCAAAATATTTAAATTACCTTTCACAAGAGTTGTAAAGGACATTTTTAGGGCCTCCTGTCTAACTTTATGTATATGTGTGTGTGTGTGTGTGTGTGTGTGTGTGTGTGTGTTTGTATGCCTGTTGCCTACGCCCATCGAACGAATCGGGTTGACGTCTTAAATTCCAGAGATTTTACTCGTGACATGGGCCATAAAATACGGGCCCTTTTCTTTTTCCTACAAACGAAAAATATCTTAAGACAATTTCACATGCCTTACTTTAGCCCAGGATCTATGCATTTCCTTGCGCACACACACACACAATCGGATGTATTTGAAAGAAGTTAAAAAGAATGCTTTAAATAATTAATGAACATTTTTTGTTGGTTTTCGATCAGTTGGCGGGCTTTTAATTAAGATGTCCTCAATTAGTGATTCATGTAATACTCTGTCTCTATTCACAGTGCACTCCAAGGACACCCCACCCGTATTTTGTTTCATATAAATTTATAACACTTATTTTTTGGCGTATTATGTTCGTGGTAGGTGTGGATAAGAATTTGCTGGAAGAAAAATATTAATAATTGAAAAACTATATAACGACCGAGATGAAAAGGCAACGCCTCAAGTCCTTCACGACATAAAATATCTATTGTCCTTGTTAATCATTTGACAGTGAACAGTTTCTTTATATTAAGAAGGAACTTTGTGAAGTCATATTAACTATATTTGTTTCCAAAAAGCGTATTGCTTGAGGCTCGAGAAGGAAAACAATGAGGAGGCCTCACTGTTTGTTTTCAATTGGCTCCGATTTCATTATAATTTATTTCAAACATCTAGATGCTGGGATAACACGTGTAGGATTTGCACGCTCTCTCACTGGTAATTTAAATGTTACCAAAGCGACTTTGGTTTTGCGGCTATTTTGTGAATTCGAACAAAACAAAATTTGAAGGTTAAGGTGAACTTAAACCGAAATACATACAAATACGGTTTTTGAATTTTATTCTGGTTAAATGGAGCAGTATTTTGAAGAGACGCTTCGCCTCTGATGGATTTCTTTTTTAAGAGTAAATTGCGTAGGCAGGAACCAGAAGAAAATGAAACGAATGAAACGAAGAAATGTTTTGATGAAGTGAACTGAGAAGCTCTACTCTTTGAGATACAAAATCATATTCATAATCCTGGGAAGTTTCCGACTTTCCGTAAAACTTATGACAGTTATAATCGTGAATTCGTCGAAGAGTATTACTATATGCGGATGGTCTTTTACTATTAGCAGAGTCTCCGGAAAATTTACAGTTGATGATTGATGGCTTGGAGGCATATTGCAAAAAATGGGGGCTTACTGTTAAAACCAACAAATCTAAAATAATAAATTTTTCACAAAATACACTAACTTGGGAATAGAGTTCAACCTGACTCTGGACTTTAGAAATCACCTCAACAAGAAAGCTGCAACCAGTCATGGAGACATGGAGAAACATTTTTTTTCTAAAGAAAATATCCTTTTCTCGACCGAATACAAAACTCCAAACAATGTGTAACGCTGTGGTAAAGTCAACAGTATGGTATGCTGCGCAAATTTGGAGAATAGATGAAGAAATGGAAAAGTTCTACATGAACTTCTTAAAAAAGATATTTAGCCTTCCCCTTAAAGCACCTAGCTACACGATATATCTGGAAACAAGACTACCAAACCTGCTAGCAACTTGGATACGCCGCTCACCAAGAAATTTTTTCTTCTTTGCGAAATTAGAAACAGACTCTGGTGGATGTCGATATAGATACATATTGGATAAAACCATGGACTTACCGCGGATATAGATACAAGTAATTTCAGTGTTCTAAAAGAGCAGCTGTATAAAAACATTTCAACAAGAGCTAGTTAGATTTTAATTATTTGGAAAATAACTATTTTCGGGACTCTCCGGGTTATAAAGAAATCTCTTCTATTTTTAAAGCAAGACGCAAAATCCCCGGTCTTAATTGATTCGAAAAATCGTGAATTTTTATAAGATTGAAGGAGATTTGAGCATCGATTCCTTAAAAAGCTTAAAGAAGTTGCCAAAATAATTCATAAGGTTTGATAAAGGTTTGATTTTGGTATTCGATATTCGCAAATAGCTGTTTTTGAAGTTACTAATTCTTCGGCTACTGTCACTATTGCTCTTTAACTTCTAAATCTTACAATTGGAGAAATGATTCCTCACATCTTTAAAAGCTGATGGGTTCGGACTTGTATGATGCGATATAAACTCACAAAGTAATTTAGAAAAATGCATTTTTTGAAGAAGAATTGCTATCTTACAAATGTCACGAAAATTCTAAGGCACATCTGCTTCCGGGTTACTGATGAAATCAACAACCTAAAGCTGGCTTGAATCAATACTGAATCTGAAATCGATTGATTATACTACACTTTACTCCATTATTTGATTAAGTTACTTATGAGGCTTTTTATGGCATTCAGCGAAAGACAACTTGAATATACACCCATTCTGGTACACAGTCGATCCGCTAAAAAATCAATTGTATCAAATATTTAAAAAATTAAAGGCTGTCGTGAATGTCGAGAAGCTCTTAAAAATATCGGCCAACATAACGTAGAGTTTTGCTGCGTTTCTGGCCAAAACAATATCTAAGATAACGAAACTACGGATAGAATTAGAAGACAAGCAGAGAAATGGCGCAACGAATTTTTCATACACTAGTTAAGAACACGGGTCAACTACCGTGATGACCTCATTCACCCACCATTCTCTTATCTTAAAGAAGGTTTAACTGAACATTGATTTTTGGTAAGAAATTAGTTTCTCATAAATTAGAAAGATGATGGTGTTTGCTTATCGAATCGCATTCACAGCATATATTTTGGTCATTTTATTTCGCAAAGCTTATGTTTTTTATAGTTCATCTCATCGACTTGTTTCCAATTGCACAGAAATGAAAATTTGTAACTTTAGCTTTCAATCAGAGACGCTTTTTTTTATTACAAACTCCAACTGTTTGACTGATTTTCCGCTCGTACCAGAAAAGGAAATCTCCGTTCGCGTGCTGTAGTCATGTTGCCCAAACAATATTATCGATTTTTATTTCAATACAAAAGTGTAATTTTAATCATGATATCGTTTTTCTTTTATAGGTCCAATGTCAATGAAGGAAGTTGACACTCAGATGTTCAACATCCAGAACAAGAACAGCAGCTATTTCGTTGAGTGGATTCCCAACAATGTTAAAGTTGCCGTTTGTGATATTCCACCACGCGGCTTGAAAATGTCAGCGACATTTATTGGTAACACAACCGCTATCCAGGAAATTTTCAAGAGGATATCGGAGCAATTCACTGCGATGTTCCGTCGCAAAGCTTTCCTCCATTGGTATACCGGCGAGGGTATGGACGAGATGGAGTTCACCGAAGCCGAGTCAAACATGAATGATTTGATTTCGGAATACCAACAATATCAAGTAAATTAATTCATATATACAGGCATTTGATTGCAATCTCACTGATTCAAAATTATTCTTTGCAGGAAGCGACAGCCGATGATGATGTGGAATTCGATGAAGAACAAGAGGAAAACGATACTTTCGCCGATAACATTCAAAATGGCTTGTAAATTGGCCAATTCGTATCGGTTCTTGCTCAATTCCTAGCTCATACTCGTTATTCCAGTGTTCAGTGCGTATATATCCTCCACCGTTTTATTTCGTGTGCGTAAGAGTGTGATACGAGTTAATAGTCCTTAAACAAAAAAAAAAAGTAACAACAACCCACTTTGTACCAGTCAAAATTTTACTATTTTCATAACTTCTTTTTTCCTTAAAATATAATCGCAGTTACCTCAATCAGATGTAATTTATAATAGAAATCAAAACCAAGACAATAGAAAACAGTTTCTAAAGTGGATTATCGAAAGAGAAAAGTGTAAAAAAACAAATGTTTCTAAGACATTTTGTTCTTATTTATTAAGTCATAAAGTCAGCGTACATATCCCTTGATCCCTTCATTGTAACCTCCACTTCGTACAATTGTCCAAAACAATGTTTTTCTTTATTTAAAGCAAACTGTTACTGTAGAATGGTTAAAGTTTAAAAAAAAACTAATATTTTTTATTATATGACAAGATATAATGGAGCAAATAAAACAAATTTAAAAACACATCTAATCCATCTTTTTCGAAAAAAAAGCTTTCTTTTCCAGAAATTTTGAACAGATTACCACATAAGGTTTAGTTTGTCCAACAACGAAGCGTGTCGTAAATTAAAACCAAAATTTATTGGACTTTATAGATTGTAAATAAGGTTGATTTGCCTGTACTGGTTTATCCTACATTCATCTTAAATCCGCTCAAAACGTGTATCCTATCATTACAGAAAGAAAATATCTTTGCCAGCACCGATTGATTCATTCTTGTAAGTTAGAAGATGAGAAGCAAGAGCAATCGTCCCGTAGTCCCATCTTCATTCAAAACTCACAGAGTATTCTGTCTGACTCAACCACTTTTCATTCTTCGATGTACTACTGTGTCCAAAAAATAAGGTGACATATGAATTTAAACTGCGCGCGTCGAAGGATATGGAAATTTTTCTTTCTTTTTAGGTTGACATCTATGTGAAATTTCATGTCAAAATATATTCATATTTGAGATACGCGTCGTTTTTTGAGCTGCTAAAAGTGAGTTTTTCGTTTTTTGCGATGTCGAAATTTATTGAGCAAAGAATTTGCATTAAATTTTGTTTGCGGAATCAATTTTCTGTTGCGGATACGTTGAAGATGGTGCAGAAAGCCTTTGATGATGAGGCTATGTCTAAAAAAAATGTTTACAAGTGGTATAGTGATTTCCAAGCCGGCCGTGAACGTGTCGAAGACGATGAGCGTTCTGGGCGACCATCAACCTCAACCGATGAAGCTCACGTCCAACAAGTCAAAGATTTGGTGTTGAAAAACCATCGATTAACGATAAGAGACCTTGCTGATAAAGTTGACTTATCGAAAGGCTCAGTCAATACCATTTTGAAGGATGCTTTGGGCCTCAAGCGTGTCAAATCTCGACTGGTACCGAAAACATTGAATTTTTTTTGGAAAAAAGGCGTCGCGTTGAAGTGTGTGAAACAATGCTTTCCGACTACCAGGATGTCATGAAACGCATTTTAACTGGCGATGAGACTTGGATCTATGCTTACGACCCCGAAACAACCGATCAATCGAGCGAATATCGTGCCAAAGGAGAGCCGAGACCAAAAAAACCGCGTCAAAGTCGCTCAAAAATCAAGGTCATATTGACTGTTTTCTTCGATTATCGTGGTGTTGTGCTTTATGAATTCCTTCCAACCGACCAAACAGTCAACAAGAAATATTATTTGAACGTTATGCGTCGTTTGCGTAACGCTATCCGCCTAAAAAGGCAGGAATTGTGGAAAGACAATTCTTGGTTTTTACACCACGATAATGCACCATCCCATACCGCACCCGTAATTCGTGATCATTTCGCCAAAAACTCAACCCATATCGTTCCGCAACCACCGTATTCACCTGATCTGGCGCCGTGCGACTTCTGGCTGTTCAACGAGCTCAAAAGACCGCTCCGGGGACACCGTTTTGATATGATAGAGGAGATTCAAGTCGCAGCGAAGACGGAACTGAAGGCCATCCCGGAAAGTGACTACAACCAGTGTTTCAAAGATTGGAAAATCCGTTGGCATAAGTGCATTGCATCGGGAGGGGATTACTTTGAAGGGGATGAAATTGATTTGGAAGAATAAATAATGTTCAAAATAAATACAATGTCACCTTATTTTTTGGACACAGTAGTATGTGACCGCTCCCCGAGCTGTTTCGAATGGAAATTCCTGGTGCTCCATACTCTGCTTGAGTTTGTTATTTAGACCACGCTTTCTTGCATCTACCACGATAGCTTGATCTTTGAACCAGAGGTTCGGTCTTCCATTTTTTCGTATACCTTGTGGCTGGGATTTGAAAACATTTTTATTTGGAGCATTGTAGGAAATTCACTCATGTAGCAGAGACATTGTTTTCGGCGAGTTGCGAATTGCCCCCCGGACTAGATCCACATCATTGTACAACTCGTTTAGTTCGCGGATGTACAATCTACTTCATTCACCCTTCTCGCAAACGGCACAAAGAAGTCTTCTTGTGAAAGTCGGGGCCTAAACTTGATCACATTATTCTCACGCAGTTTACGGAGAACTTATGCGTATTGATAAAATCAAATATTAGAAGATACCTTAGCTTTGTCGAGGAAACGTGGATCAAGTTGAAGAAAAATTAATGCTATAATGCCCAATCGTCCCGACCTCAAACCAAATATGAGGCGCACTTGATAGAGAGGCTGGAAAATATAAAAACTTTGGGAGACCTTTTGAGTAGCCTGGAGATCAATAACTTTGGAAGTCGTTGATTGATAGAGTGGCTTAATTAACGATCAAAGTGGTGCACCAAAAAGAGGTCTAACTCTATTTAACTAGCCAAGTCTTTTTTATATAAAGTGGCTTCCAATTGGGACCTCCTAACTTTGACAGTTGATAACGGGCGCATTGTTGAAGCCATTTTTTCAGTATGTTTTGTCAAATCACCATGGATGGATATAACGTCAAACAATAAATAATAAAATTGTTTTATCAAAATGGGTGTTCTGTTCGGGCTACGTTCCGCGCGCTTTGCCCATTTTACGGTCGCCATAGTTATCCTTCCGCGAGGACTGTTCGCAGTGTAATGGAAAAATTTGAGTCCAATGGTTCAGTAAACGGTCAACAAACACTCGTAAGTCGACGAAACGCAAGATCTGCCAAAAAAATATCGCCGCTCTCCGTGAGAGTGTGCAGGAGAATTCGAGGCAGTCGATTTCATGTGGCTCAATCGAGATTAAATTTCTATTGAAGGTAAACGACCAAAGATAAAGACGTGTGTTTACTGAATGGGCTATGGATCAGTTTGGATCTGACCCTTATTTTCATCGAAAAATCATCCTCGCCGATGAGGCCCATTTCTGGATGAATGGATACGTCAATAAACTGTCGACAGCGAGCGCTATAGGTCGATGATAACCAAACTTCTTTTGGCCTGAATTGTATCATATGGGCACCAACGAGATGTGGTTTCAACCCAGCTGACGCCACGTTAGAAACTCTGCATGAACAATTCGAAAGCTTGGTCATCTCACGTGGAGGTGATGTGAACTGGCCACCTAGATCGTGCGATTTCTAAAGACGCAGGTCCATGCGAATAAGCCACAACCCAGAGCGGCCCTCAAAACCAGCCGGATTTTTGATCCAGATCAATGGAAAATTTGACATTTCGGATGCGCGCCACTCAGAGAAGCCGCGGCGGACATTTGAACGATGTTATATTCCATACATAATAGGGCACAATAAAAGTGTCGGAGACATCTCACACACAGTGTTTCATTTAAATTAAAAGATAGGAAGCGCATAATGAAAGACCCTTTATAAGGTTTACTTAACTTTGTCACTTGGCTAGATAGACATAATATTGATGAAGCTATTTACAATTAATTTGTATTATTAAAATGTTTAGAATAAAGTGGACGGAAGTGGGTGTTTCTAAGAGAAAAAAATTAAGTGAACCATGTCATGTTTCAAGGATAATGAAAAGCTTGATCTGTCAACGATCTTTAAAAGCATCCCAGAAATCATTTTAATCGCCTGAAAATTTGATATAATGATTTTCTGACCCCGTGAGCCCGTGAAACTGTCGCAATAAAAGTTAAAATATTTTTTTTCCACAATCAAGGCGCTCACAAATTTAAAATTCCCTGATTTTCTGAGAAAGAAAATTGTGAACGGAAAAACGAAAAATAAATTAATTATGCAAAAAAGAAGAAAAACATAAATATGCGGATACCTGTGCATATTAATGGCGCCAAAAATAGGCACGTGATATCTCACGGGGATTTGGCTCCACGGGGTTGACGTATAAATTATTCACACCTAAAGTGCTATTAAAATTGACTTTAAAAAAAAAATTTGCATTTATATGCAGGTCCATGTTCTGTATAATCATGTATGAACAACATTTTTATTCCCATGCCTATTTTCCGTTTGGTTTGTTTCATTTTATAAATTTTTTTCCCGCGCGTCGCTGTTCAATCAGATTGATTACACTAGCGAATCCAGAACGGCCATCTTTTGTGCTCTCGGTTGCAATATCCGGCTGAAAGCAGGGTCATCTCTGCAACGATATCAGCGGATTAAACGCCATCATCAATTTTGCACGGTTAATTTAAAGTGTTAACTCGTCAGGGAAAATACAACAGCAATTTATTATTATTAAGATACACACACACACGCATGCACGAAATGACATCCTGTGTAAACAGTGTAAACTGAATAATCCTTGATGCGGAATATAAAATTTGTTATTATATTACCCGATTAAAGGAGTTATATTACCAAGGATTATAAATAAGTCCTGATGAAGAAAAAAAACAGCAATCATAATTTTAAAATTATCATTAGTATTATTTTTTTTCCAAAATCGGGAATCTGCTTAAAATAAAGCTCATAAGTTTCACTACAGTTTAGCTGCATTTGTGTAATCCAAATGCCAGTTTATCACGTGATTCTTGACGGTACGTCACGCTTGACTTTTACTGAAGTTGTATGTTGTTTTTCTACGAAAAGAAAGGAAAAAGAAGATCTTAATCTAGGTAAGCCTTCAACTGGCCCAAATTCCGAATTCTTCCGTAAAATATTCGGTCTCTAAAAAAAGCCCAACAAAATTGTGGTTCTGTTTTGCTGATAGTCCAGGAAGCGCAGCACAGTTAAACATTCGCTTTTACGTCTTTAGGAATATCATCAGCAGATATGCCATTTTCTAAAGCCCGACTTAAAGAGGAATTGACGGAGAGAATTCTTTGAATTGCTTTGCCAGGACCCTCCCAAAGACTTCGACAAGCACGACAGAATAGTTTTGAGTATATTGATACTCTTGCATAGCTCCAAACTTGTAGAAAAGGTTTTTATTAAAAAAGGTGTCCAGCGAAAAATGTTCAAGTATAATTTGTTACTGCGTGCAGCTGCGGCGTATTAACATTATGTTCCAAAGAGCAATAACACATCACACTGACGAAGTATTTCGAAAACAACTTCAAGCCAGGACCAAAAACTTTAAAAAAAATTTACAAAATTGTCGAAAGAACAAAAATCTTAGCTGATTCAATTCAGAATGGAAATGAGGTTGTCAGAACGTCTATAGAAAAGGCAGAAGCATTTGCGTTGCATTTTGGATCCAAATCCGGGAACATATCCTTACAACCCTGATGTTTCTATGAATTTAGAAGAAACGGTGGGGATGGTTTTAAGTGGGAAGTCAAAAAAATCCTCGGGACCGGATCGCATTTCAAACTTTTTATTAAAAAGTTACATTCCATTTGTTGAAGGAAGCAGATCATACCCAACCATTAATATGGATTTAGGGAGAAGCATTCAACCATTCAACCACTGATTTAACTACACAGCAATATTAAAGTTGAGCTTATCAAAAAGGAGACAACCGTTGCGTGTCTATGGAACATTGAAACAGCCTTTGACAGCATTTGGATAAAGGAACTTATCCTCAAAATTATCACGATGGAATTTCCTCATCACTTGGTTAGTATTAATTACATCGTACGTCTGGTAAACCCGCTGGTGAAAAAAAAACAATATGATCTTACCAAGAGCGCAAGACTTCTAGTTTACAAGCAGCTCAGTTATAGCATGCGGTTGCCCAGTTTGGTGAACTAGATCTCCAAGCGCATACAAGGACTATCAAAACCACCCATGATTCGTGCGTTTTGCACTGAATCCAATATTTTTCAAGCAAATGACAGGCCGAGCACTCGGTTTATCTGGTTTTGCTTAGACAACATGATCCTCCTGACCATCAACGTCAGCGGCGCACAGTGTGTTATTTTTCGAATCTAGCGGAACTTTATTAAAAATTAAAAGTCGTTCAACTGAAATAAAATTGGTATCGTATGAAAGGTAAAACCTCCAGCAATAACATGTTTAAGACAAAAAAAAAAAGAAACAACTATATTTACCGTTCTACAGCATCACAAACATCAGCTTGGTTCAAGCGAAAAAAAATGTAAAGCTGGTGGCATTCCTGGTGTCAAGTTGATAAAAGCGTGGTAAAGTGATTTGTTAGTTTTGCTCATCCAATTTATTTTATTATTTTTTTTTTATATCTCATTAGTTCGCAAGGTAAGTAATTTTTTTCGTGAACTTACAAAATACAAGAAAATGCTGGTGTGTTTGAAGACCTTAAAAGTGATGTTTGTTTCTGTGTTTTTGCGACTTTGTAAAGCCTTTTAAAAAAGTATCCTCATGTATCCATCGTGTAATTGTGCTTAAAATCTCCGTTGGTGTTTAGTGTGTCAGAATTCGTTTGATTTTCTTGCTTCTGGTTGCAATTTTTTTTTTTAATTGACCTATATAGCAAAATGAAAAATTCAGCAATTTTCGATATTTGGAGAATCTGTTCGAAAGAGGATCGCAACCAGAAAATTTCTGATTTTATCATGCAAGACTTCGGTCTGGTGGACACAGATAATGTCCCAAGAGAGTTCCAAACGCATCTGAGCTCATTAAATTCTAAAATACTAAGTAGGTGGGAACGAAGTGGGCGAAATTTTCAGAAATTCGAAAAAGCCAATGATATATGGTTAAATGAGGATGTTAAGCTTCCAAAAGGTTTTATTGAAGGAGTTCCTTCAACAAGTTCAAATGAAAATCGGGGACGACCTCAGAAATCATTTGACGAATGTACTCCGAAAGTCCAAAAACGAAAAATAAAAGAGCTGGTTGACTCACAGACTCCAAGCGAAATCGCGCTTGCAGCTGAAATGAGTTTGAGATCATCTGGTAAAAGAGATGCAGCTAATATTGTCATAATCATAATAATCATAATCATAATATTGTAATTAATCATTTTCGAATTTTGCTTGAAGTCATATCAAGTGAATATGAAATCGATGCAGAAGACGTTATGCAAGCGAAACGAAGGATATTTATCTTCAACATTATTCTTGGTATTATATGCAAATGATTGAAGCTTGCATATTACCACTTGGGCAGTTGTCCGAAGAAGCCCAGGAAGCAAGCAACAAAGAATATAGGCGTTTCCGAGAGCACTTCAGTCGAAAGTCTTCGCGGCAAAACTCAAATCGAGATGTGATAAATAGATTTTTACGTTCCTCAGATCCATATCTTTCGAGCCGAAGTACAATGTTTCATAGAAAAAAGAACCCACTCCCACCAGAATGTATTGCGTTATTAAAAGCTCCGGAAGCAGGAAATTCAACCCCAGATGAAGAAGATGAATAATATGTATAAGAAAAAAATTAAAAAAAAACAATAAAAATAATTAAATGAAAGAAAAACGTTAATGTTTTGTTGTTGTTTTTTTTTTGGTTCTTAGGAGTTCTGAAGATGAAAAAAGTTAAAATATATTATTTAACTATGTTTCAAAACTTTAGTTAAAATTTTAGAAAAAGCATATTTAGAAAAAACTGTTCAAATGAGAGTATTTACAAAGTGTAGCACGTATAAGACGTGTGTAATTAAATATTAAAAACTCAGGTAAGCTTTAAAAACTCACAAAACAACATACAAATATATAATTTAACCGTTTAACAAAAGTAACAAATCATTCAAACGCTCAACGAATAAAGTTCCGCTGGATTCGCAAAATAACACACTGTGCGGCGCCATCATAGTATTTGGGTCAAGTTCGAAGCGAAATTAAACGCAATCCGTGTAAACTGATTTGAGAGATTACGACCCGTACTGTTAAAAAAAAATCAATAATACACTTTATTTTGAAAAAAAAAACTGAAGTTTCATCAATACAGAATTCAAATCACTTCTTTTTACGAGGAATCTTTGCAAGAACGATGCTAGCATTTTTTTTGCACTTCGAAACTATCGGAGCACAATTAATGTTTGATGTCTATGTCAATAAGCCGAACGCCATTTTAAATGCTTGCATTGTCTAAAAACAGTGAAGCGTTCAATTTCTGCACGACGGACTATTGACCCGTTTTTTTTTTTTTTAAATAAACGAAAGACAATCACTGCTGACTGATCTATGAGTGTTTGCTGTTAAGTACCTCAACTGTTTCCGGGATTCTACAGCAAAACGTATCTGTATGGGGATACCACAGATCGAGCATTTGCGGCAACAGTCGCCAAACAATGAAAAATTTCCATGATATTTGCGTTGGCCGTAGAACCTTTAATGTGGTGATCCTTTAGAATATTGAGTTTTAATCCGAGACCTTAGTTAATTGCAAGACGAATGCTTCAGCTTATCCTTTTCTTTCATTAGCCAATTATGCAGAAAACCAAGTCATTAATGCAATAACGCGTTGGAATTAAAAATAGACCTAAGTATACTAAAGTCTTGTAACTTTCTCCGAAACAAATCCCTCTTTCTCTGTCGACTTGAAACGCCTTTTGTCGAACTTGGTTTCAGAAACTGATTATAATGCAAAAAATAAAACTCCCCCGAAATTTGCACGAAAATAGGGCATATAAGATTGAGTTAGTCAATTAATTAGCTATTTCGAGAAATGATCAAAACTTCCTGCCGATATCGTGTAATTTTATACCGCACGACCTATTTCTCAAGCCAATTGATTGCATCGTTGAAAAAGTGCAACGAAAGTGCAATAGTAGACCCTGATGCACAAAAAAAGCTCCTATGGAGAACTTCTATGCTTCTTAAAGACGACATACATAGCCGGGTAAATGATTAGGTTCAGATGACTCATAGAAGCCTTAGAATGCAAACGATTGAAATCTGTGAACCTTACCATCAGGATCGATATCCGGAAACACTGAAGCTTACATAAGAGGCAGGCCAAAAAATCTTGAGCTTCATCTGCCTTATCAAAATGAAAATATTTACATTGCAGTAGATCTCATAGGTGCTTAAGTTTTCGGCATGTCCAACCGTTCCGCGGGCCCAAGATTCACTCGGAAATATTCACTCCTAAAATATTTTCTTTTCAAGGTTCAAGCACCGAGCTCGGAAGTCAACATAATAAACAAATTTGATTTTTAACATCCCATTTTGAGCTTCTTGTAATCGGTCCGAAACTTAAAATTTATACATACTATCTACACGTTTCAAGGTTCGGAGGTCCGATTCCATTTTTTTTAGAAAGATGTCTTTGTGGATACGTATACGTGCGTGCGGATTTTTCATCTCGCATTGAAAACAAATCAAGCTATAGACTCCAAATTGGTTTCATTCGTCATTCGAAGTATATTATGTGCAGGTAGGGTAGTTTAACATAAAAACTGTCGAAAAAAAGGACAATTTAACTTTAAAATTGTGGCAGACACTGCGGTCTGAAAGAACAGGCCTCTAGTATCTTTGGGAGTATGCTTAAGCTAACAGATATTCCATACTTCAGACGAAGTTCAGAATTTCATTACCATTGGATTGTATTATGTCCAAGATACGCCTTCTTAACCAAATTAGAGGTGGACATTCACAAAGAATGTGTACAGTCGTTTTGCCGTCTTCTAAACAGACTTGGCGTTCGGTGGTTGAACGGAGTCCTAATTCGGCTAGATGTGATCTCAAGCGGCAATGAGCGGAGAGGAAGCTCATTAGCTTTCTATTGTTCTTCTTGTTGGGTTTAAGGATTTCTCTGCAAGGGAAGGGATTGATTAGTTATTAAGATTTGTCTGAGTCCCGACAGATTTCTCCAGTGGGCAATGCGAAGCTTGTTTTGTCACTTTTTGGTTAGACATATGGCCGTAGTCACTTTACACTAGTTTTCTAGTGAAAAAAGTTAAAAATCTTTTAAACTATTTAACTAATCTTTTTAACTAATCTAATTGTGTCAATCAAGATATTAAATCGACAATATTCTCAAGGAGACTCAATCAGACTAAGTTTGGGCCATTTCATGTTTAAAGATTTCCGATGGGGTATGCAACTTTAAGTACGAGAAACATCAAAAGACAATTATCAAGCTTCCGCCATGCTTGACTTGTTGTACAACATAGATAGACGCCGAAAGTATACTCTGTTTTTGTCCAAAAACTTCAAATTTATAATCGTTCATTTGCATGTAAATGTAACGCTTTTTCTTCGTTTAATCGACAAAACTCGTACATTAAAAATAGCTCCGTAAGAAAGCTCATAACACCCGAAAATTTATTTTTTTACTACTGTCGTGTTGTCTTATCGTGAACTAAATCCTATTGATCTTACCAGAAAAAGGACGTAGGGACACTAGCTAATGCGGCCTGTGGACAATCATCAGAATCTACAAACAAAACCAGTCTGGATGCGATCCCCTCGAAGCCGGAACCGTTACTATTTACGAAGAAGAAAAAAATACAATGCAATAAAATCCACCTGTCTTGGCTGAAATTATCTGCTTTTGAACCATCTTGACTTCTTACTTTCGTCAAAATTCGAACGTTTTAAACTTATTCTCCTCTCCTGTTCATCATTTCGATACCTAGCCGAATTAAGCTAAATTAGACCTTACGTGCTTCGAGTAGAAATGAGAAGTGTAGGGTAGGTTCATGAATATAAATTTACAACAGTACTGAAGAATATGCGGTTATTATTGCAGTCGAACTGTATTATCACTGCATAAGATTGGCGCGCTTTGTGTTTATAAATGTCAAAAGACAGCATGTGTTCTGCTGAAAGACTGCAGAGAAAAGTTTAATGCAATTTTTTGATAACAATTTTAATAATTGTTTAGGGAAACCAGAGAGCTGAAGAATTGGACAAGAGCCACATTTTTCGGCGGGAAAATGTGAAAATCTATCCTGTGGGGAAAAGTCTTAGCGGAGATCTAAAAATTTCCCCATTATTACAAAAAATAATTTGAACTTGGTGATGTCCTACAAACGAATTAAGAGGCACAATAAAGAAAGCGCGAGGGATGTTCCCACATGAAACCTTTGCAACGAGTTTGATGAATTTTACGGCACTGGACACCCATCGGCTGATCTTGCGTGCGATATATTTGGGATCGACAAAGAAACTTCGACTAGGGTAGAGAAAGCCCAACAGCCCAAGAAAAATCGCCAAACGAACTGACAGAAACAAAATGATGGAATTCCTCGTAAGGGAAGCTGAGGAAGATGAACGATGTCATAAGGAAGTGTTACTGGTGGAACGTAAAAAGATTCAAGTGCAGAATCAAAGGCTGGAAGAAGCATTCTCTTTAAAAGATGTAAAATATGTATTCCGGAGAACAGTAAAAAACCAACTCTAAGTTAAAATAGCTTTATTTGGCTGACACGCCCGAACTTAAAGACTTTCGTACAAAGACTGAAATTACAAAGCAAATGAAATAAGAAGGAAATGAATGAAAGAGAAACTAGTATACAAAGGATCGCGTGACAATGTATGTATGGATCGTATGATGAATTTATGTGTAACAAATAGTATATAAAGAATCGTATGATGATGTTTACGTGAACGTATGATGAGGTTATATGTAAGATAGAAACTACGCAATGATTTTTTCAACAAAAGACGCCTTGCAAAATATTTATTAATATTTAATATTTTTATCAGAGCTGTGCATAGAATTTGTGATGCTTTTTTCATTTCGTTTGTGTTTTTAAGCCTTGCTTTTGTTCATTCCCTCTTATAAGCTTACTTTTTACAAATAATGCTCGTTCTTAAATAAATGTTTTTGGTTTATTTTCAATTGACATGACTTATGAAGAGAACAACATTGCAATATTGTCTATCTTTAGTCAATAATTGAAAGAAATGTAATCTAAATCATTGATATTGCTCTGTGGCTCCTATCCTTCGTCACCGTCCAGCGTTGCTGAAACTTAAAATTTAACATTCGTATTGAAAACGACCCAGAAATAAAAACAATCACAATTCCAACCTTTCTGTCAGTTTATGTCAAATGGTTTCTCAACATTTATGAACGGCGATGCCAGCGCTACTTGACTGCAATTAAACTAGCGTAAAATGCTGCTGTTTATTTACAGCAGCAACTTTGACTTTCATAAAATCAGCCATACTCATCACCCACCCTTTTTATTTAACCAAACGGAAATATTTTTCTTACAATCAAATGGAAAATTCATGGTGTCGGCAGGGCAAATCGCACACAAACCAATTTTACTAGATAAACGATTTTCTCAGAAGGTTATCTTTTACATGTTACGGCGGATAAATAGGGAAATCCGTCTGTGAAAATTATGCAAGAGAAGTTCCAAACCAGAAAGTGCGGTGTGCGCACTTATACAAACTTTCCGCAAGATGGCAAGCACTTTTCTTGCAACCGATTCACCCACCACTTTGAAGCTTTTTCGAATATGTAGTGTACAAATAAACGAGGCAAGTCTTCGTTAAAAAAATATTCTTTAATTGACTTAGAGCGGATAATTTAAGAGAACATCTTGTCGAGCCAATTCCAACAACATAGGGTCGTCGAAGAACTTATTGATTGAAACGTCTTCCGAAAGTCCCTTTCTCCTTCGTGTTTTAATCATGAATTCTCGTGCTAAATGCGAAGCAGCTTGCGGCTCCAAGGGTCGAATGATAATCGATTTGTCCAACGGATCTCCTGGCACAATCTGCCAGTGATGGAATACAGATAAGCAAAACGCTTGCCCTTGCGTATGCGTGCGTAAATCGGTTTCGAAACCAAATGAATCAATGGCAGGAATAAACGCTTTGATGGTGTAGATTGGAGACCCTGAAACTGGTGCGTCCTGGGTCACATGACCTCTGTAAATAAGAAAATCCTGTGTTCAAATTAACTGTGATTAAAAGATAGTTGAAAAGCGTACCTCCTTCGCGCTAGCACTGTGTATACAGCAGAAACACAATCTGCAGGTGCTTGCACTTCAACAAACAAATAAGGTTCCATAAGTCTGGGCGTGGCCATGAGAAATGCCGAATAGGCTACACGGCGGGCAGTTGGAATTACCTGACCTCCTCCGCGATGTAGAGCTTCACTTGCAATTACGGCGTCGAGGATTTTGAATTTCACATTTCTGATAGGCTCTTCACAGAGTGGGCCCTCACGAGTACCCCACTGGAAGCCTTGAACAATTGAATCTTTGACTGAGGTAAGTAAATTCTTATCGACCTCTGACGGAAGAGTGTCATCGACGAGGATGTTTGGTCCAGTTGAATCGGGTCCAAATGCCCAGATTGAACGCGCAGCCAGCAAATCCCAATCGTAGTTGATTTGGAAAAACTCTCCCAAGCGCTTTTTGTTCCAATTGATGGAGACTACTTCATTTTCAATGTCCTCGGCGAGACCCTTCTCCAGCGGCTCCGAGATCATGGTAATTTTATTTTTCTTGTTCGGCGTCTCAGCAAAGCATTTCAGTGAAGATGTTTCCACGACTGTTTCGCAGAACGCCACAACTGGATCTGCGACTTTGATGTCGATTTCCGAATACATTTTACGAAGGTCGTGCATAACGCAGTCTAAATAAAGCTCACCCGTACCTAGGATAACGTGTTCGCCAGATTCTTCGACACGAGTTGACAGTAAGGGATAGGACTTGTTGACTTTCCGCAGCCCGTCGAGCATTTTTGGCAACTCCGAAGGATTAACTGGCTCCACAGCGATTTTTATGATACTCTGGGTATTGAACTTGAGCGGGCGAAAGATGAATAAATCCTCAATAGCAGAGATATCTGCAATCGTTGATGTTTTCACTATGCACTGATCAATGCCCTCGATCAGCACCCAATTTCCAGCAGGAACTCGGTTAAGTTCCACTTTGTAGCGAGCTTCGTAGACCCAGAGACGGCCGACCTGTAACACCCGCGAGTCTTCTTCGTCTTGAAGGGTATAGTTTTCACCTAGAACGCGAACTTCCTGTCCAGCATGCAGTGTCCCACTCACAACCCTGGCAAGGACCTAGAAAGAAATATTGTTTAAATATAAGTCCTCTCTAGATTTCATCGCTTTTGAACCTGAAAGAATGTGCAGTCGTCAGTTGGGTACATTTTGGAACTGTGCACCATTAACGTTCCGGTTTGATTGCAGGTGATCATGTCCCTGTAGATATCGCCCTCCTTTGGTCCAGTGTAGATGTGATCAACCTTTTTCTTTGCATTCTCAAGCGGAGATTTGATATGCTCCACGCACATGTCAACGAATCCACTGAAGTCACTGATAAAGCGATTGCAAACCAGGCGCAGCAACGGACGTATGTTCGTTTTCATTTCCTCCTTGGTAACGCGAACATTCAGCTCGGCTAGCGTGTCAAGAAGTGTTGTATCTACGTCGCCAACAACTTGAGCAATAAGTTTGTACATCGGTTCGAGAATAAACTCAACAAAGCTTCGCTGGGCGGAGCTATGAGGCGGTTTCTTGGTAAATTTACGCCTGGAAATAGGTGCAGATTGGGATATAAAAAACACACAAACATACCCGACTTTTACTTACGATTTGTTATGGAAATACATGTCACCCCATAGACGTTTGGCAAATTCAACATAGTTGACTCCATCGTAAGTATCGGCGTAAAGTTTCGCAAAAGATTTAAGCGTAAAACAGACGCCGTAGAGGGAACTAGCAAAGCATACGTTTCCCAGCGTAGGCGACACCACCACCGCCTCTTCTCCATCGGAATATACACTAAAATAAGTACGAAATCAGGACTGTGTCCGCTTAGATTTTAACAAACCCACCTTAGCAGACTGTTGACTTCCTCAACAATGTGTTTCAGCTTGAAGTAAGCATCCTGTGGAGGCAGCTTGAGCTCTAAGATAAGCCGATCAATCTGAAAAGAAGTAAATATGAAGGAGAATTCATGCTTTCCATACTATCTACCTTATTGACGCAAATTGTGATCCCCATTTTCTCCTGCACCGCATGCTTAAGCAACCGTTCGGTATTCAACATGACTCCCTCAGCGGCGTCGATAAAAACGACGACGCCGTCGCACATTCGCATTGCAGCTGTAGCTTCGTCAGAAAAATTCACATGTCCTATACAAATACAGTTAGCGAGAGAATAATATCTATTATTGATAACCTACCAGGAGTGTCGAAAATATTCATAAGGTAACTCTTGTTTTTTACATCTGGAAGGACCAGAGTTATCGGTGTAGCTTTAATGCTTACGCCACGCTCTTGTTCAGTAAACAATGTGTCCGTGTAGCGAAGTGTTCTCTCCTCAGTTGTATCGAACTGTGGGTGCGTTTGTCGTATCAGACAGTCCACGAATGTGGTCTTTCCATGGTGAAGATGACCAATCAAGGCAACATTCCTTATTAGCGGAGGCGTGTCCATCAAATCTGCCATGAACCTAGCAAACTCTGCATAATTAAACCATTCAGGGGGAAGCCAGTCATAATACTCACTCCATTTCATAAGTAGTCTCTGGTAATTCCTGTTCCTTCAGTTGGAATTTCAATTTCTTCACGGGTTCAATCAAGGGTTTATCCAGTGGCTGAGCATCCTCCTCTTGTACAATGGTTTCCACATCTGGCCCGTAGACCTCAACAGCTGTGGGATAGTACCGCTTGTCTTCATGCAAAACTACGGCCGTGATTTCTTTGTCCTCGTCATTTTCTGGCTCTTCTTCCTCCATGGCGTCATCCTAAGAAAAAGAATTTCAGACAGTTGCCGAATGGACAAAAAATTTTACTCACATCCTGCTCGTCTTGAATATCTTGCTGTCCATATATACTCTGATCATCGTCGTCGTCGCTGTCCAAGTCTGGACCAATATAATTGCCAAACTCGTCATACAAATCGGAATCCATTGCGAACTGAAAGTATATTTCGTTTGTAAACGTTTTTGGCGCACATAAACATAACCAAATTTTAACTCACCACAAAAATTAAAGAACTATTAAGGTATTAGATAAATAACTAACTTGTACTTGTGATAGCAGAGTTATTTAATTTAATAAAACTACTTAATGTTTTATTGGAAGAGAAAATGCTTGCTTTTCTTCAAATATGTGCAACCACACACGAAAACGATGCGAAATATTTTTTTTTTGACAAGAAGTGTTTCTGTCTTGTCACTTTTGCCGGCAGTCAGATCAATGGACCTTCCATCGTTTCCATGGATGACATTTCTCTCTCATTATTTATCGCGGAGGCCATACAGGGTATACCATCCAGAGTAAGTGCAAGAAAAATTTAAATTCTGCGAAAACATTTTTTTACATACTAGCAAAAAATATCACGATTTGTTGTTGCATTATCCAATTTTTTGGGGCACTTAAACTGGCATTCACCCACAAAACTTTGCTAACTTTCCACACTATACAAAGTGGCGCCAGATCTAAGATCAATGGTGTCCGTGGCTCAGTTTCAAATCCTGGATATAATATCTGGCATGCATCCACAGTTTACCGCAAACCAACGTTGATCATTCAAAGATGATTGAAGAACTGCCCATTGTGACATACTGAGAATAAAAACTGTGACTCTTATATGAACGGGCTTTTTTCGGTTGCAAAAATAACATACAAGTAATTAGTTAAACCAATCGTTTTTCATAGATTTGTTGAGCTGTGAAGAAAATGTTGATTTTTTGCCTTGAAGCATCCTGTAAACTTTGCCGTAGACACACGCTACTCTTCGTTATTAATTGGCCCAGAGGAATTCCCTCGTAGCTGATTTACGCTACGCACTGCTGATACGTGCTCATAAAAAACAGTAGGCAAATGTCGTAAAAAGACAAATCCGTTAGTTGCTTTGGAAAAAAATTATCAGCGAAGAAAAGTGTCATATTTGTTTATTTTTGGTTGAGTCAATTTAGCCAATATTGTGTTCCACTTTAATGTTTCAAATGTCAAGGGAACTTTGTAAAAGTTTCGGATGATAAAATTTACTCAATTCTTTATATACCAACGTGTACAATAGTCTTTATTCAGCACTTCAACACGACAGACTTTGCATCAGCTGCTTCGGTTTTCAGTCTTAAAACTACTGAAGCTTTCGCAAGAAGCTGGTGTAGCATTTATATACATTTTGCCGTCGAGAGCTTTCCAATGCCAACGTCAGATGGTTCACTTAATTTCTCCCGTGTGGGACAAGTGATGTCAAGTGATGTTCGGCACTTATCTGGAAGAACTTTAACTGGAAAATGGCAATTTGTGCAACCCAACATTTTAGTGGAAGTATAAGAAGCAAACTTGGTTACAAATGATGTCGTCTGAAGACATGAATCAAATTTCCATTCTATAAATGATGATTCCTTTTAAAAAATGTATATTCGGCTGAACAAAATCTATTATAACATTCCTTTGGATATACTGAAAGAATTAGGCGGAAATTAATTAAGCCACAGCAGTTACACTTGTTGCATGAAAATGCAATGTAACCTGTGAAAACACTTGTGATTTTCCTAAATATAAAACAATCCTTATATTTGTAGACAAAATAATGAAGCTACTTCGCTTGGCTGGAATACAGTCAATGACACTAAACCATTTTCTCGACTTCAACGCAATTCTATTACAATTTGGCGACTATAAAGCAAGCCTTTTATTTAACGTCACATTTGACAACTACAAATTCTAAAAAATACATGTTTTGGGTTCCGTGAAGAAAAAAATTATAATATAAATAAATAAATAAATAAAAAAAAAATCATAATGACGTCCAAAAATTTAAGGCTGCAAAGTAGTATGAACTCAATCAATGCAAAAACAGCTGCCAACAGAAAACAAAAACCAGTAGCGAAATTGAAAACCGTCTTAGCGAATCCCTGCAAACCAAAAACGTAAAACAACACATAATTTTTCCTGAGCCTTCTAATGATATATCATATTTCAGTGAGACGCTGTCGGTAATCGAGGCATTGGAACTTGATGAATTAATCCAAGTTGATATAAAAAATTCGCACTTGTCTGGAAGAAAGTTCGCGAGGAAGAACAAATTTTATTTAGGACTTGGAAGTTCGCTACGGGCAATCAAATACAATAGAATGTCCTGCGTTCTTATTTCTGATACAATCAAACCCAATTTCATTGTCAATCAGATTGCAAGCTTTGTTCGTCAGAAGAACAGAACGGTGCCTGTATACATTGTGACCAATTTGGAGACTATGGTGGAAAAGTTATTTACTGTGAAGTCGTATGTTGTGGCGTTTCCACATAATTTAGCAGGAGCAATCGGCGAATGGGTAGCCACCCGAACTCTACCATGGAAGGAGGCTAAGAAAATTCCAAGCAGCAATAAATTGTTTCATTCAAAGGACAAGGATGGAGAAATATGCGATCTTAATCTTATTTTTTTGCCAAAGGAAACACGATCAAGTCGTTCGTTCATTCCAGAAACTGTCGTAAAATCTCACAAGCCTATAAGGTCTGAAATTAAAGGTCTGGACTGGACGGGCGACTACATATCGTTTTCTGAAAGTAACGATGAAAGGAAAAAGGATAATACTTACGAAATAGAAAAATATAAAGTGCTTTCTGCGTTGAAAAAGATGACAAGTAATATTCAGGTAGGAAGCAGTCAGGATGTGTCACGTAACAGCTCAAAATACACCGGCCTCAAAGCAAACAAGATCCAACCAAATCCTCAAAAAGTAAAAAAGCAAAAGGCGAGACAGGTGAAATAATCGGTAGTATTGAAGTAGCTGCAAAAAAAGTTGTAAAATAAAACAGCTTGGATTAATAGTGTTTTTTACTTAAAGCAAATACCGTAAATATACAAAATTAATTTAGGTTGTTAAACGAAACGTTTTTTTTTTTCTGTTTCTTATTAAACTTCATCACTTGTTCAGAAAGCTATTGAAGCAAAATCAGTAAAAATTGCAGTGGCGTTGCTGTAGATAAACTACTCGTGTATGAACCCATTTTCGATAGACCAATGGTAAGCTTTCCAATGAACAATTTGTATAATTTCTGCGTTTTTATGTAGGTACACGAGAACTAGCACTGTCAACAATCTCGAGCCTTTTTTTTCTACCCACACCAAAAGCGGAACTTCACCTTCACACTGGACAGATTCACTGATAGACACATGCCGATATTATTTTTGAAACAATATTTAGTAATTTATTATTATATTTAATAGAATTTATACACCATAAGCATTGGTATCTCGAACTACATACATTGAGACTGAAGAACAGAATAAATGTAAGACAATTTTTTAAAGAAACCACAACAACAAAAGAGAAGAAAACTTTTCAAATATCAAGGTTAAATGTTTATAAATTGTTTTAATACTGCTTGGCCTTTCATAGTGCAAATAATTAATAAAACGTTGAATCGGTGTTTTGTTCATAAATCGGAAAAGATGAAAGATATAAAATTAGATCTAAGACGAATGACGTAGTAGTAAATAGCTCACCGGAGACTTAGTATTGTTGGCTGGACAGAGAGTAGAACTCTGTCGTCCTTTATTAATCATTGGTGTCCTTATGGCAATGATAACATGTCCTGTCAGCCATGGCCGGTGTATATATATTTGGGGTATTGTAAAATGTTATTATTTCATTGTTTTTTAGGTTTTAGATTCTTTTTTTGTCAAGCTTTTAGGATTAGTTTAATTTTACGCGATTTAAAAAAAAAAAACTTAAATTTCAACCATACAAATTCAAACCATAACGTTTTTTAAGGTACTAGCAAATTTTTGAAGGCAACTATGACACTGTTTTCAAGAACTTTGTTTTCAACTGCATTGAAATATATAATCTGTTTT
Organism: Orthonevra nobilis; assembly: GCA_963555765.1. Taxonomy (NCBI): domain Eukaryota; kingdom Metazoa; phylum Arthropoda; class Insecta; order Diptera; family Syrphidae; genus Orthonevra; species Orthonevra nobilis. The sequence continues at coordinate 22,442,069 of OY743225.1, read as the reverse complement.
ATTTTCCATTTTTGTGTGATCTGCAGAGGGTGTAAAAGATTAGACCTCGAAAAATCCTCATTAAGATTGGGATTTCAGAAACGAAAATTTTCATTAGTATCTTATAAAGGAAGGTTTCTCAGAGAAAATATACCATTATAAATGAAAACAAAAAAGAAAAATCGATTAAAAAAATGAGGTACAAGTTACAAAAGCATCCATTTCTATTGACATGGTCGATTTCGAAACTCGAGTTTTTTACAAATCTAAGGACAACAATCGTTACCATTTGGTATTCATTTCAACTTGATACATCCACGAGCTCCTGAGAAAAAAAGGGGGTAACAAACCGACCCACAACACAGTGATCCTAAAATGGTTCCGTTTATCCTTTTGTGGAACGGAACCTTTTAAATATTTATTTTTTTTTTTAATTTTTATAGTGTAATAGTACTTGAACGAGAAACATTAGTGAGAATGATGCTGGAAAATTCGCTAAGAACAACATCAACAACTGCAGACACCTTTGGACCTTGTTTCAGCATTAGAAGTTCTTCGTCTCTGCGAGAAGTTTACAAGACAATTCAGCAAATCAAAGCTTATGACTTCCCTAACCAACCATCTCACCAACGTTCTCTGAACGTTATACACCCTGTACACCTTAACATAAAGAGAACTAAATTGACAGCTGTCAGTACGTTATCAAATGAGGTTAAATTGAATGTTTTCATAACAAAAAAATTTCCTTCAGACATAAATTAGGTTTAAAAATGCAAATAAATAGATTTATATTAAATTTTAAATATTTAAATAAGTGGAAAGTGCTTTTGGCGCCGGCCAGGTATACTTCTGTGTTACACAACAATAAAGTTAGTCCGTACATAGTGCGAGGTTGCTTAGATAATTCACCAATTAGACATATCAGCACTGGCGGAGTGTTTCAAAAATATATTAAGCAAACTTCTAAAGATGATGTGAGCTGAACAGTGCTTTATTGATTTCTTTATTTAATATGTGTCCATTCCGACAGGATTCCGATAGTGATGATGACAACAATGATCCAGAACTAAAAGACGAACGCGATTCCAAGGTTGTTAAAGTTAAAGTGAACTCCTTGCGCGCGGATTTGATATTACGAGCTGGTCTCTCAATGGCCCGGAAGTGAGTTGTTTATTTTTTCAAAGACTTCTTGATTTTTAATAAAATATATCTTTGCAGTAAAATCGAAGTTCTATTTTATGAAAGTAAAATTCGTGTTAATGGAAAGAAAATTGTGAAGAAAAGTGCCCATGTAAGTTAGAAGGTGAAACTTAAAAAATTGATATGATTAGGAATATTTTTTTGAGAATTTTTTACTAGCTGCATATATGAACTGTTGTTACGCTGTCACATTAACTATCAGCTGAAATGGATACATTGCTGATAAAGCAAAAACATTTCATGTGTTTGGTATAAGGCTTCAAATGCTGATGCTTTAGCTAAGTTTTTGACATGCCTATTTTATTGATCTTCGATTAGAGTATTCATCCGTCCCACAGATCCGGCTAGATAAGGATTCACGCAAAACAATGTGCTTTTCCGGTAAATATTTCGGCGAATGATCAGAGTCGGAACCATTATAGCATTCTCCGCCACATGCACTGAAGATCTCTGTGCGTTTCGCGCTTCTTAATAAGAACGATTTGCATATCTTGAGTACGCATAAACATTTAAGCAACCCTCTAAAAAAACTCCTATTTTTATAATCAGAATTTCGTCCCATCATGAATTTGCTTTCGCGGAGCATGGGACTCTAAAAACTGGGTGAACTTCTAGAAACTGAAATATTTTTCGGCTGATACAAGCCCTATTTGTTGTCCATTATGACCTCGTAAATTGAAAAATGTCTTCCAACAGCCAACTAAGATTCAGGATTAAGGAGCTTCTGGCTATCTGTAGTGTGCTGCGGAATTATCCTCCTTTTTGTTGCCTGGTGTAGTTGTACCCGCCTTATATTGGAGTTGAATCCTAAAAGCCGACATTTGAATTTAAACTTATCATAACATTGTATCTGTGTTAAAAAAAACCCAATATTGATTTAAACGAATTATTTAAGAATTTCTATAAGCTAACTACACATTATTTTCCATTTATTTACTTGCAGCTCAATGAGGGCGATGAAATTGATGTGATAAGAGGTTTTAGCAATGTGAATCCCTCTCACCTTATCGTATCTCGTGTGATAGTAATTTCGGCAAAGGAAAAAGATGATGCCATCAGCGTTAACCTAAGACGATACAAAAATATGCTTATAGATAACTATTCTGGAATCAACACCTACAAATCTTCGGAAACAGTCGCATAAAACAAAATTGTACTACCTACTCGCCACCAAATAAAAAGTTACCAACTATCTGAAGTAAAAACAAGGCTTGCTTGCCATAACACTCGAAAATTGTATGAGTAAATACTCAAAAATTCATTACGAATCTATTTAGGTTGCTTCAACTCGAGCAAGGGCAGGAATTGACAATGTCCTGGTACAAAGATACTCGCAAAAAATAAAAAAAATAAATGCAAAACAATTCTGCTGATCACGTTTGAATGGCAAACTGCTCGTTACTGCCACGATAGACTGGCTATACCTCAAGTTCTGTAATTTTTGTTTTTTCAACCACATTTTTTCTTCTCACTTCATAAATGGCAGGAGTCCCTCCTGTAAACGCGACATGAATAATAATAATAATGTCGCAGGAGGTGTGTGAAAAAAGAAATTGCTATCGATTTTAAATGCAGACTGCGACAGATGAACCAGTAAGGACGACGTTGATATGATTTTTGGCAACAATTTCCTTCACCTAGGAGAATAGGGAAAATTTGCATACAGAATGCATTCGGTCGACGAGGACACGACTTTGATGATGGCTTCATGGTGCAGACTGCAAATGCGAAGTCTTTATAAAGATGGGCATGCCATTGACTTGAGACTTTAAGAAAAAAGAGGAAATTACCACGATGCATTTATTCACGATTATTGTCCTTTGACGACCAGGTATTGCTGAAAGTGTCTATAAAATTGTAGAGAGAAGTGAAAATGGTTGGTATAACGATAGTTTGAAGTGGAGACTCGTTGAGAGGGTCTCTTAAGTTCCCCTCGAAGGATTTTTGCTAACATTTTGGGTTGTGTTTTAAAAAACCAATTCACCTTTAATTTTTGGAAATAATTGCAACTACTTGTTTAAATTTCAACTGATTCCATGCAGTGTGCAACAAAACATCGCATAATGGTTCAGTTGTTTTTTTTAGTTCAGCAGCCCTCAAGGTAACTATGTGCTCATCTCCAGATGAGCATCTAAGAAGCTAAGGACTCCTAAGTTTTGAATCGTCGTCTTGGGGAAGAGTAAAAAGCACTGAAACTGAATTTTTACTTCTTAAACGGTGAGTATGTTGCTGAATCAGCTTAAATTTGCTGGAATTTGTTGGGTTGGATGAACGAGAATGATCAAGAGAGAGTTGTAGGGTTGTAAGAAAAGCCAACCTTGCCCAAGACTGGAATCTTAGATCTTTCCGTCCTTTCACATGTAAGCATAACACTCATACGTACATACATATGTATGCCGTGATCTACAAAAGTCTAGGTACAGTGAACATAGTCCATTGAAAAGTTACATTTTTAAATGTATTGAAAAAAGTTATGTATACAAAATTGTAGACGAAACGATTTGCAACAAATTATGTCCTGACAATTTTTTGTGGGATGTATGGTTCGCGAGTTATAGAGAAAAAAGCGTTTGCACCCCTTTTTCCAATATGGCGGCCGCGGGACAAGGGTTGCAACCCCACAAACTTGGAGTGAAGCTTCTAGTGACCCCCCTTACACGTCCCAACAATAAAATTGCGTCCTCTGAAAAACGCAAGGTTAAGCCAAAAATATGTAACATTTCAATGGACTAACAGCCGTTTGACAGTTTGAGGAAAACTTGAAAACTTTTTATATTCTGTAGAATCGCTACCACAAGAGTACTGTTCCACTTCGTGGAATGCAAGAAATTTTCTACGAATTAGAAATTTTTTTTTTTCGTTTCGCTTAAGTTAATTCTTCCTTTCGTGTCTTCTTTTTTATATAATAATTGAAAAACTGATTCGAAAAGAGCTGATAATCGAACAACAGCAGCTTGTCATTGACTTAAACATCAAACGAGAAAAGTTCTACTCTTAAATAGCTAAGATAGTATCTTGTTCTCGTTCTACTAACCAGAAATTCATTCAGGGCTACAGAAATCAAACTAAATTCTAGAATACTGCTAGATCAGGACGCCCCGCGAAGCTATGTTACAAAGAAAAAAGGAAGATTTGCGCGGATCGTAAGGCAAAACCCATTCATAAGTGCCCGAAAAATTGAAGTTGAGTTGAACAATATGAACACAATATAAGTTCAATCTGAAACTGTACGTCGTGCAATCGTAGAAGCTGGACTATCATCCCGTACACCAAGGAAAAAGCCGCTTATATCTGCAACGAATAAGAAAAAAAAGAATTGAGTTTGCAAAAGAATATGTCAATCGGCCTGTAGACTTTTGGGACAATGTCCTTTTCTCCGATGAGTCTAAATTTTGCATATTTGGACAACGGCCGTCTGAGAGTAAACTCCATCAAAGTGCATCTGAACTAGGAATGCCAGCCAATTTTTTGTTCCAGCAAGACAACGACCCAAAACATACTGCACAAAGGGTTCGATTGTGGTTGCTCTACAACTCAAAAAGACTCGTGACACCACTACAGTGCCCTGATCTGAAGCTTATAGAGCACCTCTGGGACACATTGGACCCAAAAATTGAGAACGCACGTGATTGCAAATAAAAATCAATTACAGGAAGTCCTCCAGCCAGAATGGCAAATTATAAGCATCGAATATACCAAAAAATTGGTACATTCAATTCCATTGGACTACAGTCCGTACTCCAAATGACAGGATTCCCTTAAAAATATTAAGCGGTAGATATTTCTAAAAAAATAATTTATAAATTTTCGATTTTTTTTGAAAATTGTGAATGTGTACAAAGACTTTTGTGGAAGCCATTATACTACTTACAGCGCCGTTCTTTTTATAAACGAAATGAATTTTCAGCTTAATTTTTTTTTGTAAACACGGAAATATCATTTAATTTAAAAAGACATTAATTGCAAGTTTATTTCTAATATCTAGAAAATGACAGTTTAATATCTGAAATCAGAGTCGCTGTACCTACACTTTTGTGGATCACTGTACATCTATTATACCAATGTCACAACTAGTATATTTTCCTATGATAAGAAGAACGAAAAAATTGTCCCTGTTCCTATATCGTCTTGGCCCAATAACTATGAATTCAGGACCATTACAATTCTACCATTTTTCAGAAAATCATGCTTCGAAAAAATCTTTAAGCAAGCATATGCAAGCCTTTTTTGAAGATCAGAACCTTATAACGAACTCGCATGAATCAGGCTTCGGAAGGAAACATAATTGCTCAACAGCCTTGCTCAAAGTAAGTGATGATATTTGTACGTTCTGGTTTCGAAAGGGATTTGCTGTCACTGGCCAATTAACTTTAGAGAACGGCACCTAACTTTCAAAATCGAACGCAATCTGTATTCTGTAAAGATCTCAAAGAGTTTGAATGTTTAATCGGGTGTGAAGCAGGGCTCCCTTCTTGGTCCATTCTCATTCATACTTTTTATAAATGATATCGGTAAATGTATACTATAAAAACTTGTTAGCAACATATTTATGCAGCTTATTAAGAGGTTCCAGAATTTTTGCTTTTAATGGTTTGAAGGGAGATCTTAAAGCTTTTTATATCTGATCGCAACAAAACTGTTTGACTCAAACTTTTCTTAAACTAACTTGAATCGAACTTCGGCAGATATCCGTCTCAACTTCTTCAAATCAATAACACTCCCATCGATTCCTTAGTGAAATTCAAAAATGTTGGTGTTTTTTTTAATCAATATTTTAATTGGAATACTCATATCAACCATATTGTTTCCAAATATATGACCTTCTTTCGTGGTAGGTATGGCAAAATGTTACCTCCCTATTGGAGTAAATTCAACTTTACTCTGGATGTGAAAGTTTTTCCAACTTAGATATTGATTCACCTAGAAAATGAAATGTTGCCTTTTACGACTGTTCCAGGTAAAATTTTTATCTACGTCGTTAAGATCATCATCATCATGCTTTGGCTGCTCCTTTAATGCATTATTTGAAATTTTGCACTGTTGTTTCCTTATCTTAGATCGTCCAGAAGCAAAGCACCAAACTATTTATTCTCTTAACTCAAATTTGTACCATATCAAAGGATATGAAACTTAACTCCATCAAAACAGCGATATTTAGACTTTAGTCGGCAGTTCTTAATTCTTGCAATTCACCTATGGAATCGTCTTACTCTTAATTTAAGAAAGGTGAATACAGCGGCAGTTAGCATGATATCCCTGGTTAACGTCGCTCACAAGATCTTATCGAGACCAAATTTTCACACTTCGTCGAACTCTGGCAAAGACCAACGAAATTCAAGTCGGTACTCAAGATTTATTAATATTTAAAGCTGAATGATAAACAGTTCTATTCTATCATATTCAAAAAGGCAAAAGTCGTTTGATAATTCGGGCATATTAAGCGAATAGACATGAATGCTCCACGCAAGAGTGTCTTCGAAACCAAACCAACAGGCTTATGAAAAAGACACAAAATGAAATGGAGAGGTTAGTTGAAATTTGCCTTCCATTTCAGCATCGCTGGTGTTGTCCTTTTTTGATGATTGCTATGGAATTAAACATTTTATTTTATTTGAAATGTGGTGGTCGCTAAATCACTAAACGCCTGCAGTAACTTGGTTTCTACGCGAACGCAAGTAACAATGATTTAAATCTATTTGGGAATTGGACGATTCTTCCTGATCGAGTCTATTTGACGCTGTCGTCAGGTTTGCTGTCATCAGGTTTTGCAGGAGACATGGCTAAAAAAACTGGTTGTTCAACCTTCGGGCATTGGGTTTGTGTATCGGTGGAAGCACTCAAATGCAACATAACTGATGAAATAGAGTTGTAAATTTGCCCAAATCTGATCGAAAATTTCAATAATTTGGTTGATATTATTCCCAGTATGACTATGAAAAAGTGCTACATTGACTGGAGATGATAGCGAATGATTACCTTATGGCTATATTCCGCAATGCGTAGCCAAACCGAAACCCTTCTCCCCTTCGATCCTTACGTAGATTGTACCATATCTTTCCATAGCCACTGTCTCACCATTTATTATCACTGCACCGATGCATCTGTCCAATTTAAAAACGTCAAACCATCCTGTCTACTGTCACAGTTACATCTCTGCTCGGTACGCCACTCAAGTGTTATTACTTCTCACAAAATTAAAAAAACCATGATAGAGTCTGAGCTTCCGTTTTTTCACTGAAAATTCCGCTATCGACAGCAAAAAACCAAGAGAAAACATTCCTGAGAATCAATTTTACAAATATCAAGGAGTGTGTACTCGTATATAAAAAAACCAAAACTGAGTATACACTACTTCCTGTCCACAAACCGTAGCGGAAAACAATGGAAAGAGGAGGGGAAAAAAAGAATTGGACTCTACATTCCACAGAAGACACAACCGATGCTCCCAATGTCATGGCAGATAGAGAAATTGGTTTCTGTGCCAGGAAATATCGCAATTGTCCATCGGAAGTGCATGATAGAACTTTAACGAGGTTCTTCGATATTGCATCGCCACTAGAGAAACTTTTCGGCCAATGGCATGTAGGTACAGGGCTGTGCTGCCTCACCAGCACCTTTAACGGAGTGGTTGCACTGGACTCTGTCTTCTGATGGAAAGTCATTGGGTTGGTTTATCTATTTGCAATGGCATGCCTCGGATCCCAGGAGAGGAGCGCATTGAGCCAAGTGGGAATATCCTTCGATTTGTCGATGGAGATGTGCATTTAACCTGATTCCTCATTGTTTTCAGCCATCGGGGGGCAACCTTGTGCGATAATGTGCAATGGTAAATCTATCTATCGAGAGATTCCTCTATACTCTTTTTGTTTCAGTTTTTCTTTCTTTTATTATTGAGTCCTTTTGCTGGCGGTTGTCATTGGCGGAAGAATTTTCATCTCTCATTGTTGGCGACACAAAGTTCAGATAGGGACTACGGATAGATTGTTGAGTTGAGTCGCTTGATTTTTGATTGCAATAAATTTGACAAAAGAAGCCTTCGCTTGGAGCAAAAAAGCAATTTCATTTAACAGTCGATGGGTTTGTACTTTTTAAGGGTAATTAAAAATTTTGAGTTTCGAAACATGCCATGATGGCAGCAATTGAATTAAGGCCACTCAATTCGATCCTTAAGGAGTACAATTTTTGTGGGTTTAATTAAGATTGATTGATGATAAAAAGCAAATGACCCCAATGAAGATGACGTCTGCTGCTCATCCATTAACTATTTATAAAAAATTAAAGCAAGTTCATGACACTTGCATCCTTCATCCTTCAACCAATCCGACTCAGTTGTTCGACGCGTTGGCAATAAAATATGTACAGTTCTCTCGTTTTCAGACAACTGCATCACTGTAGCCAATTAAATGCTGTTTTGTGTGCTCCAGGTTTGCTAAGGCTTGCGTCGACGTCTTTCAGACGAGCTCCTTTTCCGTGGTTTCCTTTGCATATGAGATGAGTTGTTTGATGTAAGGACTTTCTTTCGACTTTGTTTTCATAATATTTGTTCATAGTCCAACATTATAAAAAAGGGTTAGTTTTGGAGTACAACTGCAATGTACAACCTTTCTTTTAGTTCATGTGACAGTTTTGGTCACAGACTAAGTTTTTCGCCGCTTAATACACAACACTTCAAACGTGAAGAGTGATGTCGTCATCACAAGCTGCTTAATAATTGACCATGAATCGCCGCCTTTGTGACGACCTTTTGGGTATTTTTTATAACAATTCTGACAAGTTATCACACATTTGGGAGTTTTCAGAATCAGCGCCTTTTTCTTCTTTCAAAAAATCTGACGAAGTAATCTGACGGGGTCAAATCGGGCCGCCTTTGTATTTCCTTCTAAATGTACACCTTCGAGCGATCTGTGTTGAAACTACAGATACCCCAGTAAAATCATAACCGCTACAGCTCTTGAAGCCCAGGACCTAGTTTCACCATTTGTGTGCGCGTCTTACATTTTCTGCAAAGGGCGGAGGTTGGGCCTACAGTTTTTGAAGATTTTGAACGCGAAATAAGCTCTTTCTAGACAGTTTTGTTCTCATCGGAGTGATTGTTAGTCACTCGCGAGAGGTGGGGCCGTGGAAGAAATGCCAGATATTCTCACTCGGTATGGAACCTTGATCTTCACGCTCAGTATTAAAAGCACTTACCCCTGAGCCAGTCCCACATTTTGCTGCTCTATCCTGTAATTATGAGTGAATGTGATGGATCTACTTTAAATTGCATTCTCAGTTCCGCAGAAGCCCAAATTTTGCTCGGGCTTCAGCTGTAGTTGATAAACTATCTGCAATTAACCCTTCGCCTCGAAGACGATAATGTAATGGCTAATTGTGTGGCTCATCGGTTCGCATGAACAGGTGGATTAGTCTTTTCAGTATGCTTTTTCAAGCTTTTCCGACGATTAAAGAATAGTCCAGAAGACTTGAGTTCTCCATCGTCATCGTGTACAAAGGGACGAGCTTGGCAGGGATGTCAAGCCTAGACATGGTTTCAAACATCTCGTCTTCGTGGACGCACAACGCAACACCAACCTTGAAATTGATGAAAAGGATCAGCTGTTAAGTTAATTCTTGGTCTATGGTGGATTTTTCTGGTCGAAAGCCAAATTGATATGGACCTATCAGGTTGTTGACAAACGGTTTCAAACGTTCAAATAATACGGCAGAAAATATGTTGTAGGCAATGTTGAGGAGATTGATATCTAAAATTGGCGCTTTACTGTATTGCAGATAAGTGGTACATACTCCTACCCAAAACATATCATTACTTCGTCCAGGTCTGGTAGACGGCATTGTTGGTCGTCCCATATTTTCAGCATTGAATGCAATTCTGTTATGATGTTTCCATTTCGAACTTCGTAGGTTTCGGTTTGAGGTCTGTATCCCAGAGATTATTGGTTTATCTGTTGGGAGAATTTTCGAACATTGTTCTTGTTTTTTAATCTCTCAACATCCTCGATCGCCCGCTTCTCATGCTCTTTCATATATGCTGCGATCGTTGGTACAGCTTGAGAATGTTGTGCACGAGTTTAAAATGCTTATGTGCTCATCGTATGAAGATGCGTCTTGGTTTGACTTGCAAAAGCATTTTGGACAAAGATTATTGTATATTACAAAAACTTTAACATTAGAAGTTGAGTTTGTTTCCGCTTTTGGCAGTCGTTATAACTCGTTACGGGCAGACAGCCAGAATCATGAAATAATATGTTGGTAAGTCTCAAGAGTATTACATTTTACAAGAACTTAATCTGTTTGTAGGGATTCATATTTTAAAAATTCCAGGACTAGTTGCTTGGTGACACAAATAAAAATACTAGCACTATCATAAGCTCGGTCACCAATCATAAGTGGAACTTGATTGTTATTGGAATTATATTTTGTCTTCTCTGCAACGCTTTTTAATAAACAATTAATGCAATTTTACTAATGTGTTTTAACTTTGTCATTTCGCTTGATTCTTTTTCTACGCAATCAATTACCGCATGAAAGTTGCGCAATGAGTTTTTTTTGTTAGCTTATACTATATATATAAACGATAAAACAGCGTCAACCAACAGCATGTTTTGAACATTTGAAATTAAAAGGATTTAGAACAGATTTAAAAAAAGAAAAAAATCGGCCTCAGTTTAATACTGTTTTAGTCTTTTTGTTAGTCTTGATAGTTCATAACTAGTCTAATTATACAATTGGCTAATTGATGAAACTCTTGGAATTTAAATTGAGCAAAAAAAAACGTATTTGAATTTGTCCGGAAACTTATGAACGGCGGTGTATACATTAATACATGTTTTTTTTCTTAATAAGGAAGTTCAAAACTTAAAATTAACTTAATTCTGAACAATTTTTATAAAAAACTAAATTGATTTTAATTAAAGCAGTGAAATTGTCCCTTTTTTGACAGTTCTTTCGTCATAAAATCTAAGCCACAGTGTCAAATTAACTCTAAAGCGAGTTAGACTACGAAAAAAAAATCGCACAAACGTCATACGTACGTATACATACACACACAGAAATCTTTTAAAAAAACATGGAATCCGGCAACTAAGACCTCGAAACGTGAAGATATACAAAAATTTGGAATTCCAAAAATCGGATCGATTACACCAATGCAGTTCGAATCCAAAATCATTGAATTACTCTAAAATTGAATCGGATTTCTTTAAGGAGTTGCCATGTCATGGGATTTGTTCAATCTTGCCTACGAACTGATAGCACGGCAAGTAAATAGTTACAACCGACTTGCCACAAGGTTCGCAAATCAACGATGTGCAGATTGGAAATGTAAGAAATGATTATTTACACAAGGATCGTGCAACACATTTAGCTACGATTTTCTATGATCGCCGGTTTGATAAGTAATTAAGTAAGCTTTACTAAAGGATTGAATAGGAGTACCTATGAATCCACACAAGAGTGTTCGAATGTTAAAGAAAGATTGAAGCCCAAATGGTAGTGTACGCAATCCTCTGATTAGCTAGCAAATGATTAACCTTGCTACATTTCTTAGTAAGTAAATAGTACGCTTAAATTTTCACAACTTTCGATGGAAGCTTATGCCGCTTCACATTTCATACGATTGCTTACATATCGCCAAGGTCTACTCTTACGTCCAAGACAGAAGACGCCGCCACCAACCTGTTTCACTTTTTACTGGCCGCCACTTATGTTATGTAAATAAATTATTGATAAATTGTAAATGCATTTTCAAATATTTGCGAAGAACTCAATCTCAAGACGTTCTGCATTTGGTATAAATAGCGTTACCCCGATCAAATTCAGTATCAGATGTTTTTGCTTCAAAGCTTCACAATGAAGGTTTGCGGTAAGTCGCTTTAAAAAATCATACTTATGCAACTTATTGAAAATTTTTATTTTTGTTTAAAAGTTTTGGCTGTATTTGTTGCTATCCTGGGTTTGGCCCTTGGTGCTTTTACTGACCTCCGAGAGGGTCGTCCCGGATGTGTTACAGAGGTGGAAATGCGAGTCCGCTTTTATAGGAACTTTTGGGATCCTACTGCGTATTGGAGTTGCGAGACTCGTAAGACTCCAGCAAAATTAATCCGCTGTAGCGAAGGTGCTTTCCAGAACAAATTAAAGAAATGTGTCAGCTGGGATGATTGGGAGTGGGAAGACATCGTTGCTCCACCATCACTAGCTCCAGTGACTCCTGTGTAGATTTAAAAAATTACGAAATGGTAAATCGATACGCGTTAGAAAAAGGGATTTGCTTTTTGAATTAACCGTGATATTTATTTTAATTTTTTGTCTGCTAATAAATTAATAACGTTGCTTAATAAAACTGTGTAGGTGTCTTTTTAAAGGATGTCTGTACGTCAGTAGTAATTATAAAATGGTCACTACAGATTTGGTCTATGCAACGTTTAACAGATAAGTCCTGTGAAAGAATACAGTAAACATCAGAGCTTTCCAAGATTGAGTTATTTAAAAAAATAACGGCCAAGTGCGAGACGGAATCGCGTACCGTGGGTTTCGTACAACCCTGTAGCTAAATAAGTAAAAAGTTAACCCATCACGAGTTAAACGAGTCATAGTTATGGTACTTTTATTGCAAAATGAAATCCAGGAAAGCTGGAGAAGCATAAATTAAAGGCAAAGGTCTCTTTATCGTTTTAGTAAACCGTTTTTTTATATTAAAACATATCATTTATTTTATAATATAACTGAAATACCTACACTAGCCATACAGCAGCCCATCTGATGAATGATGGCAAGTTTTTTATCAAACTTATTTATTTACAATGTTTTAAAGTCACTATTTAGAAATCTGGTAGGACCAGATCTGTAAATGGTGACTGAAAGAGTTATGAATAATACCACATTGAACATTGACGTTCGAAAAAACGTTATTTATAGTTGTACTACTTTGTGTAGTGCTAGTGTTTATTAACGGAAACATGTTTATGGATGAAAAATATGTGGAAATCAATATTGAAGTCTCCCACAACAATCAGACGAGAACACGAAGTATAGCTACTCAGGTTGCGTGTTTTATTTGTAAACATATACAAAAACGGCTATCAGCATCTATCATCGTTTAGGTAATATGCTTGCAAAAGTTGGCATCACTGTCACAAGCAGTTGAGATTTCATTGAGAAAAAAACTAGACAATCGGCATACAAATCAACAAAATTTATAAACAGGCAGATTATCAAATAACAACAACAATTTTTTTTTCTGATTTTAATTATATGATGCTACTAAAAATTTACGGTTTGCGCAATCTTTTCTATATCTGTGCTATAAGACATTGCTTCGTCCCAAGATTCAAGATTCTGAGTTCACGGAAAGTACCCTGTAGGTTTTAATTCCTTTTCGAGTGTCGAAAATTTGCAGCGTAAATGACTGAATCTTTTGATTGTGTGCCTAAGAAAAAGGGTCTTAACAGACAGACGGACATCAAAGTGATCCGAGATCCGATTAGGGTTCCGTTTTTTTCTTTCGAGGTAAGGAACCCTAAAAATGAAATAAAAATAGTCGGTTGGCTATTCTGAGCTTAGAAAAATTTCTTTCAACGATAAGCAATCTATCGGAATCCAACTGATGGGAGTGATCTTCTACAGACCGAAGTGCCTGCCAAGATTTTCAGCTGCACCCTTTCTCAGCGCGGACTCATTACTGTCAATCAGTAAAATCAGTAAAAAATGATGAAAAACGCTCTGGTCGTCCAGTTGAAGTTGATGACGACCAAATCAAAGCAATAATCGATTCGGATTGTCACAGTACAACACGTGAGATTGCAGGGAAACTTCATGCATCACATACATGCAATGAAAATCGCTTAAAACAACTTTGCTATGTACGAAAACTCGATATATGGGTTCCTCATGAACTGAAAGAAAATCATTTAACACAACGCATTAACATCTGCGATTTGTTAGAGAAACGCCGTGAAAATTATCCATTTTTAAAACGATTGATAACTGGTGATGAAAAATGGGTTATTTACAAAAATGATAACCGGAAAAGATCGTGGAGCAAGCCACGTGAACCAGCTTAAACAACATCAAAAGCTGATATTCACCAAAAGAAAGTTATATTATCAGTTTGGGGGGATTATAAAGGAATTGTCTACTTTGAACTTTTACCACTCAACCGAACGATCAATTCAGATGTCTACAGCAAAATTGAACAGTGCAGTTGAAGAAAAGCGACCCGAATTGATATGTTGGGTATTTGGACAAGGAAAAGAAAAAAAAATACAAAAGGAACAGCAGTCCTTGAAGCAGGCCATTCACCTGAGTCTTTAATTTTAAAATTTCGTTACGTTGATTACCGCCATAATGAGGCTTTTATGCGTTTTCTTTGCAACTGGTCTGCAAGGAACTCAGTTTTCATGCACTTAGCAGCACACTTAAGACGAGCAAAGATGCCGAAACTTTTTAAGCTCATAAAGATCAGAACCTCTAATAATGGTTCTTACGACCTGCGAGTGGTAGTAAGATGGGTGCCCACCACCCGCCCTTCCACAATAAAAGTTAAACGGTGTCCCCGTAAGAAAAAAACTTGTTTCTGGTAGTGATTTTCTGAACCCTATCCGACACAAAGTAAAAGGTCGATATTAGTTTACTTGTAATTCTAATTAGAGAAATGTAAAAACGGCATTTTTCAAATGAAACTTTATGAATTAAAAGTATAAAATTAAAAAGTTTTTTTTTGATGCAGACTGTGTGAAACTATGTTTGCTGTAGGCTGTTTGCCTGCATTTAACTCTATGTATCATTAGTGGCTATGTTAAGACACGGAAAAGAAAATGTGATTCATTATTTGGATGACTTAAATTTTGCGTTCAATTTATCAATTTAATTCCCCGCATTGGCAGTATCATGTAGTCTTATAGTTGAGATAGTGAAGAATTCGCCGAAATGTTTGACTCCAAATATCACCTTATCTGTAAGCATTTTTGAAGCTATTTGAGCCATATTTTCTATTAATATCGGTTCTTAACACATAAGTCAAGAGCTAATGTTAGTACCTCGTAAGTTATTTCGAACATCGAATGTCACACAAAACAAGAACAAACAAAATTAATCGAAAAGAATATCAGAATTGATTAGAACATGTAAACTTATTTCTTAGATAACCTAAAAGGTATAACAGAAGGTAGCGAGAGCTCCTTTTATAAAACTGTTCCCAACGCAAATCGTGATTCGTTAGTTAGTGATTGTGATTCGGAAGAAGTGAATCTACGAACGAATTAAGAAATGATTAAAGGTACTAAAAAATTGATCTACGAGTAAATTTTCGTGGAACATTTGAAACGTTTAATTTAATTTTAGTGTGGCAGTGCGTGTCCTTACTGGCTGTTCTATGGATCGGTGCAGTGATCGGTGATGGTTGTCTATACCAAAACCAGACTTGGGGAGATTTAAATAATCCGCACATCTTTTACTATTGTGAGAAAATATCAAATACATCGGTGAAAGCGGACTGTCCTGCTGATTCTGGTTACGTCAATAATGGAACTGCGCTAGGATGCATTGGCTGGAATTTATGGAACACAACATGCGTAAGCCAAACTCCAATATCGTTAGAGACTTGCGGGGTCTACTCATATCGTAAACCTCATGGATTTGGCGATCCATCGTTTTACTATTTGTGTCTGGAGAAGGACACAATACCAGTTAAAGTTCCGTGTCCCGATGGAAATGGTTTCTTTTCAGGCAAAGATTACTCTGGGTGCTTCCCATGGGCAATGTGGAGGAGTATATCAGGCTGTGTAAATTAAAAGTCGTATGGAAATACAAACTTTCTTATGACTACCAGTCACACAAAGAAGAAAAAAATGGATTTTTATGTGTAAAATTGTTGTTTAGTTTACCAGGATACTTGATACAGCTTCAATTACTGCTCGTATGGAGCTCAATTGTCTTCTATTACTACTTAAATATTTGAGACTAAGTTGTTATTAAATAAATTTGATGTGAGACATTTCGGCATATCTTTGAAAAACTGTTTGCTCACTGTACATATAGAGTCTGGTATCCTTACTGGCTGCAAATCTGCATATGGGCTATGGAATCCTATTGTAAGCTTCATATGACGTGCAATAGATAAGCAAAGAACCCCGGTATTCCTGCGCATTATAATAATAATAACCTGGTTTGCAAGGACAATGGTTCTTCAACGTAAACCTCAAAAGTGCCAATATCCTGATGCATTTAAGAAGGACATTAGTTGCTTAGTGTCCTTAGCAGAAATCTCATCAATTGATTTGAAGAAGGGTCTACCAAGACTCGCTGTCTAGCTCTAGCAAGGACAGGCGCAAAAGAAGTGTATTAGGGTTTCCCTCTCAGCTGTTTTTTTTTCCAGCACTGTGACAGGAAACCCATATAAGGGAAATGAGCTGGTCGCTATTTCAGCTCGGCATTCCTGTGCTTACTTTGAATGTGAACTAAAGGAGGAAATAGCTGCGATAGTTGCTTGGCTATCAATGCATATGGTAACCTTCTGACTTGGCAGGATATTTGGATGTTTTTTGATTTAACGACATGCTTCCCGGATTGCAAAAAGTTCCGCTAGGAAAACGCCGGAATAGCCCATCTTAGAGCCATCAGTATAGATTGTCCACTTAAAATCCTTGCATATTTGCCCACTATTCCATTCCGCTCTTTCTGGGATTACCAAAAGTTATTTGATGGATAACTCTAGGGACCGTATAGGGACTCTAGGGACCGTATTGTTATTAGGGCTGGCCACCATACTTGTGATCCGTATATTAGAATCGGGCGAACCACCGCCGTGTACATCCATATGATCAACTTTGATTGGTGACCCCATTTTTTGCCAAAAGTTCTACTGCAGGCGTAAAAAGCTTTGCTCGCCTTTTTATCTCGCTGATCAACGTCAAGCTTCCAGCTGAGTTAAGAGTCCAAAGTACCGCCTAGCCTAGATTCTTAGCGCTGGTGGACAGAGAAAGCGGTTGATCGTTCAGACGGGGGAGAGCTTCAGTACTGTTTTGCTTGAGTTCAATGGGGTACGCGCACTTGTCAACAAATTCTGTTAAATTGGTCCGCAGAATATCGTGGTATCCCTCCTTTTTCAGGATGCCTTAATTTTCAGTAAACGACAAATATTCCAACACGTGAAGCAAATCCACACCATCAAGCTTCCTCCTCCTTGTTTCATGGTCTCTTTCCGTGGTGTTTTTAAGACTTTTATTAAGTGGATACCAGAAATACTCTTTCCCATTTTTCATCATTTCGTCGGATTAACTTTCGTTTAATCTGGCCAATTTACTCGCTTCCAATTTCAGAAGTCCAATTTTTATGTTCTTTTCAGCGTGCCTTAACATTTCTGTCTGACTGGGCTGTTTTTTTTTGCTTAACTGCTGTCACCAAACCTATCCTGGGCAATGCCTTTTAGCAAAGGCTTACTCTTTTTGCAATTAATCTTGAAGAAATTCCCTGTTCGAGTAACGAAACGATGCTGTTTTCCACTTCAATTGAGAATTTTGTTTCATTTTGTTTCTATTATCCTTATTGACATATTTTTAATTAAAAATATTTTACTTAAGGCCTTTAATTACTTACCGTCTATTTGGATCTATTGTTAATTGAAGAATTAAGTTAAAAAGAAGTTTCTCCTAAACCAAAACAAAGAACTCGTTACTTTTGAGGGAAAAAAACGAAACGTGCAGAGTTGAATACATGAAGAATTTTTTTTAGTTTTGTTTTACTTAAACAGTCAAGTAGATTTATATTTGCTTGAAGTTTATACATATTTGATATAATAGGAAATTGAAGCAATTGATTACGATATTTGGAATATGTACTCATATTTGCTCGCCACTGTACCTTATTTTCAAAAAATCGCTTGGAACCTGAAAAAAAGTTCTGTCTGAGAGAAGGACAAATGAGCAGAAAACCGTGGACTAGAATAGTACGCGACATCTAGCGACCAGGCAACAACACCTCCGAAGATCGAGCTATCGCGGATGCTAGGAAACTTCCTGTTAACAACTGACAGTGAAAGTTGAAAACCAGATTTAGCTGCTTATAAGTAAGTCAGTAGAAAATTGTCATCAGGAGTAAAAACATAAAGGGTGTAATGAAGAATATCGCAATCAATACTTGAGACGGAAACGTCTCTGTTTTCTTTATTTGAAAAACGACTTAACAAAATTTGACAATGTTGAAGAAAGATTTGACCTCTCTTCTGATCATTCTCCACTCATACCAAATCCGACGGAGACTCCAGCTCTATTGGGCAATTGATAAGGCCCTTGGGAAATGAATCGAATACGCTGAAATTATGGATGAAGTTTCTGAAACCAGGAAAGCTCGTCAAAAATGGCTACTTTACTTAATGTGTGGCGTTTATGCCTCATAATTCCGCCGCAGTCAAACTGCAGCCTGGAGTAATTTGCATATGCAACGAGAGCCTTTAATTAATCGAAATTGTTTTTGCTAATTTAAAGATAGAGGAAGTCCTTTTCAGAAACGTTCTTATCGGTGTCGTAGTTTTGAAAGTTTGTAGTAGTACATATAGTATATTCAATTCCTCACACTGAAGCACGATATACTTTTTTTGGTGAAATTCGATTCCGTTTCTTTGTGTAATTCGGTTCCCTGTTTATAGTGCGATTCAATGAGCTGCTTAAAACAGCCATTGGGATTTTTTGAAAGTTCGTTAGTTTTTATAAAACAAAACCTCCATTTTCACCGAATAGGATCGTTTTCTACAAACAGTGCTATAAGATTAAAAAATGCTCGCCGTTGATTGTATTTTCTCCTTTGAAAAAAAAGTTATATTAAAAGAATTAAACTAGTAGATATCTCAAAATACTCATTTTATGGATATTTTTAACCATTTTTGGGGTGGTGACCTTATTTGGTTGACCATTGTGATATTCGTCTTGAGTCTTGATTTCCTTAAATAAGTGTCGCAAACTTTAAACCCAAACTTTCTAATGTTGTTACCCCTTGACAATAATTACACATTCTTGGCAAACCTTTCTGTCACTAAGATTAAAAGTATCAAGTTCTAGATTCCACAGGTTGGACTTCTATTTTTACAACATCAATAAAAGGTAAGGTCCCCCAACTATGCCAAACTTTATCCTCCGTCGAGTTTTCTGTTCTCCTGCACATCGCATGAAACGTGTTTTCGAAAACCCTTTCATAAATCTAAGCGATCGCTTTTCAAAACAATAACAAGTAAGGTAAGTAAATATTTTCGATAAGTTCAGATAAAGGCTTACGTTACAACTTTGTGTAATGCTAATAAACTATATTTTCGCATTGTATTTCCCCGGTGTCACTTTTATCGAATGACACGCTTTTCATTGCTAATTCCTCTTATCTCGCAATGCAATTTCAAAAGATTGAGTGGTTGCACTAGATCTTGAAGTCTTAAGCCTTTCGCAGTAGATAATCATTTTGGATTTAGACTATATAAAGTGCAGTCGTCAGATTCTCCAACGGAGTTTCATTTGACAATAGTGAAAAAAACAACATGAAGTTTTACGGTACGAGTATTTCAAAAATGATATTTTTTAAAGTTTATGGTTCGATTAATTTTTATTTTCTTCTGTAGTTCTCCTTATGGTCGTTGTGGGCATTGTCGTGGGTGTTCAAGTTCATGACAATGGTCAGCCCGGTTGTAAAACCAACTTGGAATTAAAAGTGCGAAACTATAGAAATGTATGGGACCCAACACGTTTCTGGGTATGCGAACAACTAGGACAGGCGGCAAGGGTCGAATGGTGTCCTTATGGTACAGGGTGGCTCGACAGCAAAAAGCTATGCGTTGACTGGATCGACTGGATATGGGAAGAACCCATTCCTCCACCCAGCAAACCTTGAATTCATTTGTTTATAAGAATAAAATAACTTACTACCCGATGGTCACTTTTCTCAAAATTGTTCACTCGTCTTTGCAATGATAGGGTAATGGACTTGATTGAGATTGATTGAATTATGTTCCAAAGAACAAAGAACTCCCAGCCTCACGCGAAAATGGACATTTTGAAGGGTATCTTTTCGGATCGACCAGTATCTCAATATTCACAGGCCGGCAAGGGCGCACGATTCGATCCCTGCAGAAGAGCCACAGATATTAAAAAAGATTGCGAGAGCTTATATGACCCGACGTTCTATACTATTCATGCATCAAAGTTAGATTACTGTGGCCAATCATCGAAGAAAAAAGATCTCGCCAAAATCAAAGCGGCGTTCGACTCTATCAGACACACCTGTTAGAATCCGTAGTCATACAGAACGACACAGAAATTTTCAGGAGCTGCAGATATGAAAAAGAAGACGAGACCAGTCAACAGAAGTGTGGTTATTCGTGGTCAAAACTTCAAGGATTGAGGTCTATAGGGGTCATGTGCAAGTAATCATATTTATTTATTTATATCAACATAGTTTTCAAAATTTAAGGTCTGCTTGGGGGCTCGACAGGTTCCTCCCATTCCCATTCGCTCCAATCGACACATTTCTTCTCCTTATCTTGCCACGCTTCGCCATCAGGACATCTTACGACCGCTGCAGCTTTTCCAGATTCATTGCATACCCAGTAGGCGGTGGGGTCCCACACATTCCTATAGCTTTTAACTTTCAATTCAACATCGGTCTTGCATCCTGGTTGTCCGGCATCATGCATAATAGCTGCTCTTGCAAGAGCAATAATTGTCAACAAAAGGACAGCACCTATCGGAAAAAAAATGGTTATTGCAAAGGACTCGTGAATTTTGTTGATTTATTACCACAGAGTTTCATTTTGTTGTTACTGGTATTAATTTACTATACTGAAAGTGATGATCGATTGAAAACTTCCGAATTTATATCAAAATTCTACCGGCAGAGAAATGCTTCCGCGTCGATAAAGTTGAAGAGGCTCTTGGCGCAAACGGGTTTACTAAGAACCAAGGTGCATCTTAACAATCTGATATTCGATTTCGATTTTTCTAATACTTATTTAATTATTGTTTACAATGTTTATTTGATGATTCAGAATAGCAAACTTTTACATTGAAACTTAATTAATGTTTCCACTTGACGTAAGTGGCTGGCTGCAAAAAGCTTGTAAACATATTTTTCAACTGATTGTTAGTTTGAAAATCGTTTTGTATGATGTTTTTTTGCGGTATTGTTTCATATTGTGTTTGTTTCAGTGAAGAACATTTCATTTGAAATTATATGATTCCTCTTTTTACGCAGATCGTAAACCTTAACAAGCTAAGCTTGTTCTTCTTTTTCCCATCTTATCTTTGATTTTGAAAATGCGAATTGACGCACATTCCAAAGCTTGTTTTTAACATATTGAGGAATACTACAGAATCAACTGCGACTTAATTGTGAGTTTTGTAATCAAATACTGATCGATATGTGTTTTCATTTACTACTTCTGTTTTTGAAAGCATTGCTGCTTATGAAATCGAAACGCTCGAAGATTTTTTGCGAGACTGTATTGCGAATTTATTTATTTTTAATTTAAAATAGAAAATTGCTGTGCTTAACATAGAAGGCGGTCGGAAACCGTTCTGAAATATACGGATACTAAAATATACTTTTTCTTTTCATTGACACGACCCATATTTTATGAATTTAGCAATTTGGCTTCAGGGCTTTCCATAGCACAACAACCAGGTGCATCGCATAACCACACTTGGTTGGTTGGTTTGTTGGTAAGTAAGGGGGAGCTATCTTAGCTCTTCACTTAGGCTTCTGGTTGGGCCCGTTGTGTTCCCCTATTTCCTGTGTGGAGAAGATTTTGGTTAAAGTGGGGGAAATGTAGTGGAAAGAAGGTGGGAGATGTCAGAGTGATTACTATGGATTGTCTGGATTTGTATGATCGGGAAATCTTTTTGTTCGTTTTGCGAACTTTATGATCTCATCGACCCCAGTATTTTGAATCACAGTATCGCGGTTGCTGGGCAGTGGAAGAGGAAGTGCTCCAGATCTATCCCTTCGTCTTGGCAGCTTTGGCATGTTTAGGTTTCTGCTTGTACGAGTCTATGTAAGTGGAGCAAAAGGTTAATGTGCCCCGTTGCCAGCCTGCTTTTTCGTTTCCCGTTCGTTCGTTCGTTCACTGTTGCTTGTTTGTTGAGTTTGTGTTTGCACTTCCTTACCAGTGTCGATGCTGATAGAGGGTTTGTTATAGATTTGATAGCTGCAGTACTATCGGAGCAGATGAGTAAATGCCTGATTCAGACGATATGTAAGAACCCTCCTTTTAAATTGTGATAACTCCGGTTTTTGAAGGCGAGAGTTTTCTCCTCTGGGTCGCTTTGTCTATCTAGTAGTGATGTCATCGCCCTTACAATGTTCACAATTTTCATATGCCCGGTGTTTTTCCTGTCTTCAAAGTGACCCAGTGCGTTGAGTCTTGTGGCAGAGATTCCTGCTTGTCTTTTCATTTCCACTTGTACTGGTGTTATGTTTAGAATTGCTTCGATGGCAGCGGTCGACGTGGAGTTTTGAGCGCCTGTTATTCCCAGGTATGCCAAACGTTGCACTTAAGTGAGCCTGCCGACTACATATTTTTCTATCTATCGTATTCCACAATACCATTATACCGTAAGGAAGGGTTGGTTTGATTACAGAGTTGTATATCCAGTGGACTTGTTTTGGTTTCAGGCCACAGGACTTCCCAAATGCCCTCCTGCATATCCAATATGCCGATGGATGCATATGTTCCAACCACTTTCCGATTTGTGTGTTGTTACTGTAGGTCGATAGGGCGTCCAGCATATTCGTTATTTTGATAATAAGCCATACTTAGAAAAACCTCGCAATTTTTAAAAGCAACGGCATGGTACTGCTTGGTGTTGAAAAAGCTTTTGACAAAGATAAGCATAAAGATGTACTCTATAAGATGGCTAATCTCAACGTTCGCTTGTTTATTTGTGTTTGCGTAGTTTCAAAGTTCCCATCAACAAAAAAATATTTACTCACAAAGTAACCCCAAAACGCTATAAAAATTGGAAATTTCAAGACTCAAGCCTACTTCTTTGCCGTCTGCCCTAGATTAACAGTATTAATATTAATTCAACTAATTACTTTACTTTAATAAATAAAGTAATTATTTAAGCTTAATTTTTTCTGTATCTGTAAGCTTCAAGGTAGTACGCTATAAGTGAATTCAAGTTAGTGCCGTTTAGCAAGTTCTTTATTTCCTCAATATTTAGTTGGTCTACTTTAAAAAAGAGCATCGAGCTTCCTTAAATGTATGACAAGTACCTAAGAAATTTTAATAGTCTTCTCTTTCTCTTGTGTTGCACAGACTAAACCGTAGGGGAATGTCGTTGCCGCGGGGTACGCAATTTAGGTTCGGAAGTTCTCCTCGTGCTAAAAATAATTAAAATAGGCGAAGTACTGAGACTAGAGTGCATCTGAGACAAGTTAACATTTTCGTGGCTTTAATTTTTGTAGATGAGATGAACGTTTAAATTGTTCGTAGTTTTAAAAATTTTCTTTTCATAGCGTGTTCGAAAACCGATAAGTATTTTTTTATGGAGCTTCTCCATTCCGAGAGATTATTCTCAACCATATTTAATTTGCAGTCGTACTTGTTAGCTTTATTTTGCCAATCTCATGGCTAGAATCTTTGTGAGCCTCGTATCATCCTCCACATTACATTTTTATAAGTTACCACCTTACAACTGCTCAACACGATTATGATCTCTAGTCCATAAAGGCCTGTCCACGCCATGGTTAGAAATTTAATTTTGTGAAATAGATCATGGGCGTTGGTCAGTTGTCAACTCACAACTCTGCGTGTCATTAAGTTTATTTTTTATAAGTGCTTATTTTTAAGGAATTACCGCGAAAGCGCATTAAGAATATTTGAAGCACTGTTCGCAACTGAAACCGAGCCATTTCGTGAAACCAAGGTCATGGTTACGTTGCTCATAGTGAAAGATGCAGGACAATGAGTAACAATAATATTGACGAATTGGGCTGGAGGTTATTGCGCACACTCAGTTTCCTCGAAAATGTACATTATAAAGTATGGACTCTGCGGTCGCCTTATGATATTTGCAAGATCGCCCAGCTTCACACCTCCTTGCTTCTTGTTTTAGGGATTTTAAACTCACAGGGCTATGGGAACAGATTCAAGAAGCTCACAAAGAGTGAAAATGGTGTGTTTTTTTTATATAAAAGCTTTAATTGAAAAATTAGAAGACAGGTTAAGAAGTTGATAAAGATATCCACTGGCCATATCCCATTCGCCCATACCCAATAGCTTTTACATTAAACATATTGGAACAATGCAGCTGGTAACACTTATGTACGTCCAAAAGTAAATTCGATCGTTTAAAGAAAGAATGTCTCGTAGGCAACCAAATTGCGCAATGGGAAAAATTAAATCGATATCCATCCGTATTCGGCCACCAGCCATCACTTTACAGGTGACCTGTGACCAAATGGTGTCCGACGTGCCTAACATATCTAAGGCTGATGTCATGTCTGTCTTGCTTGCAACCCAGGCACAAATGAGCCATATGCAGCAACAACTACAATATCAGGTGAAACGGGTGTATCATACTTACTCGCTTCTTCTAAGCCTAACACAGGTACAGCTATAATGAGTTATCTGATGGGTGTTGGAAAGCGAGTCGCACTTTTATATATTTCTCAAAAACCATGCTTATTTATATAATCTGGGAAACAAACTGATGCAAATTAATAAAAATATTTTAAGGAGAGTTCCACCAAACTCCCAAGATGACCATATATTTCTTATAGCAGTATTCTTGGAGTTAGAAGGATTCATCGTGTATAAATTTTCTTAGCGGAAAAGAAGATGTTCATACATGATTGCTTGAGGCACTTCTTCAAAGTTTACCGCTGAATTCAGGGGAATTTTTTTTTTTTAAATGGAGCATTACATTTCATAAACAGAAACACTCCAAATACCTGGGAGTACTCACTACTCGCATGGTGATGAGTAACGACTCGATTTGACACTCTCAATGAACCCGATTAAGATCTTAGGGAGTAATTTTTAATGACAGCGTCTCGAAATAAAATGCAGACATAGTTCTTTGTGCAAGCAATTATATCAAATTATTTATATCGACAACATTTATTTAAATTATTTTTCGTTTAAGGCCTGCTTGGGGGCTCGACAGGTTCCTCCCATTCCCATACGCTCCAATCGACACATTTCTTCTCCTTATCTTGCCATGCTTCGCCATCAGGACATCTTACGACCGCCGCAGCTTTTCCAGATTCATTGCATACCCAGTAGGCGGTGGGGTCCCACACGTTTCTATAACTTTTAACTTTCAATTCAACATCGGTCTTGCATCCTGGTTGTCCGGCATCATGCATAATAGTTGCCCTTGCAAGAGCAATAATTGTTAGCAAAAGGACAGCACCTGTCGGAAAAGAAAATGTTTCGAACAAAGGACTCGTGTATTTTGTTAATTAATTACCACAAAGTTTCATTTTATTGTCTCTCTTGTAGATTGACTATACTGAATGTGATGATCGATTGAAAACTTCCGAATTTATATCAAAAGTTTGCCGTCAGAGAAATGCTTCCGTGTCGATAAGATTGAAGAGCCTCTTGGCGCAAACATGGGCTTACCAAGAACCAAGGTACATCTTAACAATTTGACATTCGATTTCGATTTTTCTAATACTTATTAAATTATTGTTTACAATATTTTTTCTATGATTCAGAAAAGCAAACGTTTGCATTAAGACTTAATTAATGTTGCCACTTGACGTAAGTGGTCGGCTGCAAAGAGCTTGTTAACATATTTTTAAGCTGATTGCTTGTTGCAAAATCGTTTTGTATGCTTTCTTTTGTGGCTTTATTTGTTTCAGGGAAGAAAATTAAAATGAAAAATATTTATAAGTCTTTTTACAAATGTGAAATCCTCCAAACTTATGCAAAATTGAAAATATCTACCGGTAGCTCCACACCATTATGGTTTCTAGCCCCCAAAGGCGTGTCCACTCCATGGTTAGAAATTTAATTAATTCGTCTCTGAAACAGACCGTCGGCGTCGGTCGTGTTGTCGCCGCATAACTTCGCGTGTCATTAAGTTTTTATCAACTTTAATGAAGTTCCCGTCCATAATGCCTGTGATCCGTGTCGTCGTTGCATTCCCTCATTCCCACGTTCATGTGGTTCTTTTGGACGTAAAGGAAATTCCCCGAAAGGACTTTCCGAGCAGTGGTTTGGTTATCATTTTTTTTTTGTTAAATGTCAGTAAGGCCTTTGAAAGACCGTCAAAGTTTGGTCGTCAGGATTTTCCAACACGAGGTGTGCGCTAAGGAAGAAAAGAAAAACGTCTTTAATTGGTTGTTGTTAAGAGCTACTTGCACTAGGAGTCAGCTCGTTAAAAGTAATTGGCACCACAAAAAATTACTATTGACACTTGACCTGTTTGAGGGAAAGGAATGCTAAAGAAGATAGGGATACATTCGAGTTTACTAAAAATCAGGGACGAGGCGCAAGATATTATTGAAAATATTTTAAAGGAAGTGTTTTTGTCGATGTATAACCTTGCATGGGCCATCATCGGTTGGGTTGGAGCATTCAACTCCCCCAATGTCATGGAAGAGTTAAAATAAGGTGAAGTGCTGATTTCTTACAATCTGGGGAAAGTCAGTTAATATCGTTGTCCCAGGATAATTCAAGCTGAACATTCATGTTTATCATTCTTAAAAAGCTACTAGGGGTAAACTGTTCCTTCACCATCACGAAAACGAATATTTTTTTGGAAGGCAAGAACACTCCGTTCGTGAAAAGCTTTTCAAAAATAAAAAATTGTACTCATCGATCATCATGAAGGTCATCGAAGTTGAAGACTCCTTGTAATAAGAATTCAAAAATACGACATTGAAATCATACTTAAGCACTTCACTGCTAAAATCACTAAAGAAAACATTTTAAGCGGATTGATAAGTTGATTTATACGAGGCATCTTACCGCGGTATCTTTTTACTAACAGCTTTGGATGTTTTATGACAGAAAGCTGAACGAGGCTCAATTTTCGACACCACAGAGCACCTTTAAAAAAAAAACGGCACGGCAAAGTGCGCTTCGGAATCGCGCTACGAATGTTCCGCACATAATAGTTTGTCCATCAGGAAAATCGAGTCTCGAAGTGTTTTCCCGCTTTTGTTTGTACATAGTCCCCATAAGACCTTCGGACTGCATTATTAAAGAAGCTTAAACGGACTGTAGTCTTCAGTATTTGGCATAAATTTCAACTTGTTACCTTTAAGCTCTCTTCAGAAAAAGGACAGAAAAAGTAATCCTATTATAGTTCAATTTTTCTTTTTGAGCAACGGTACCTTAAAGAGTGGAAACGAAATAAGTTATCAGCGGGATTTTTAATTCAATTAAAATATGAATTCTTGAAAGGATTACCATCTGATTTGCCTTGTTGTTGATAATCTTTCGAAACAATTTACGGCCCGAAAGAAATTCCTTAAAGAAAGACATGAACCTATCATGATCTTCAGATATTCACTTAAAAGGTTCATTCTCTATGCTCTAGTTTTTAAATAAAATACAAAATAAATTTAATAAAATAAATAAATAAATAAGTAAAGCTCTTTTAAGTGCTAGGTCCAAGCTTTACCATTTGTGTATGCGTCTTGCGTTATTCCATTTTTCGCAAATGACGGGGGTTGCCGATTCCGCACGGCCCCAGCAGCATTTTGTTCACAGTGGGAGGGGTTGTAATTTGCAAAAGACGGGGCCGTGAAAAATGCCAGTTGTTCCTTCCTGAATTTGAAGTCGAGTCCTCAAGCTCAGCCAAGGCACTCTATGAGTGGGGTAGTTGCAAGAAAAAGAGAAAAAGGGTTAATTATTTAAATTCCCATTAAGGAGGTTTTAATAGTTGTTCGATTTTTTGCAAATTGAAGTTCCCAGAGTTGGATTTCATTGCTTTTACATGGACGTGTGTATTTTGAGAATAAATAAAGCGTTCGAATTGTTGCACAATGAACACCTGAAAAGGCGTTTTAAAAAGACGAAATATCATTCTGTTTTTTATATCCACACAAGCAAAAGAAACAAACAATGAAATGGGAATATAAAACCAATCTTAAATGCAGACAATTCACTTAAGCCTCAAATCGATTTAAGAAATGTGTAGCGTTTTATAGACCATGCAACAGTGTTTTGGCAGGCAATGATGCCGATATACCCAAATTCGGAAATATCAGCAACTATTTATTACATGAACTAGTTGGCCAAACTGAGCAGTTTCTAGTATCCCGGATTCCGACTGCAAGAGATTCACAACAGACTTGAAGTTCTCTTTCTCAAACTTCCCATATAATTTTTGTATTACTCTTCTTAGCATGCGCACTAGTATATTTAATTCCCTTAGAGTGAAAAATAGCTCCTTCTTTAATGAAGAATCGCGAAAAGATCCATTTCAGCCTAAAACCAATGACAACAAGAAAAATGTTGGTTCCTAATATTTTTTTAGATTGTGCGATAACTTAAAGAAACAAACAGTCTTAGATTTTCACAATTATTTGAAATTATAAAACCAAGTTTAGAAGAACCAGCAAAAGCAGTTTAAGTGAAATCAAAACACAAGCACACTTCTTGGCAGTTGAAACGAGAAGAGAAGACTTTATTA